>OZ024882.1:48665930-49333430 GCA_964017185.1 Rugalucina vietnamica | reverse complement strand
CAAAATGTTTGCAATTTCATAATATAGTTGTCTAGATATCCTTCTTTAATCATATACTTGGTTGGATAGTGATAGCTATTTCGGTCAATTATCTGTCAACTAGGTTTATCGTTCCAAGGCGATACTTCTGTGGTTGTTCTTATTGTTTTATGTCTTGGTGTCTTGGTGTTTAATTTTTTTTTTGCTGTTGGTGCCCTATGTATGTTATCATATTTTCAGTTCAGTTAAGATAACTGAGTGGCCATCTATTGGGAAAATAGCTGCTCATTCGGCTTATGAAATGTTTTCATGGTATAAGTACCTTATTGTTAGTTTGTTTTTTCCCGCCTCGGTTTTTGGAGTGGGAATCTTTTTTTCTGATTGCGCCTTTTCTTGATCGTTGCCTACTTTTATTGTACCTTTTTGAAAACACTGTCAGCTAAGTTATAAGTTCAAAAGCCCCATTTATAGTGAGGGTTTCCAATTGTGAAGTTTTGAAAGTATGTTTGAAACTTCCAGCGATAGGGTTGCCTGCTGTAGCAAATGATAATGCATGCATAAGATTAATAACTTCCATCTCAGATGTGGTATGTGGTATAACCTTTTTTCAAACATGCTATTATATTGGAAAATTGCTGTCATGTACATGTATATAATGTTTTAAATGGAGGAGAAAAGAAAAATAAGCACAAGTAGTTAACCGGTTTCTCCTGTTCACTGCAAACCGATAAATGATCGGTGACACACACTGCAACTGAAAACGAAGTTGAGGTTAGAGTTTTTTAGTTTTCTCCTACTGTAACAGCGTTTCTTCTACTGACTGATAGATAGGTGCAGTCAATGCAGAAATTGAGAGTTTATAGAAAGAAAGTAAAATAAGAAATCCCGGTTATTTCGTTTTCGCAAACACTTCATTGTTATTGTGTTGGAAGTAACATGTACATGTGGCAGAAGTTTTTTGCAAATACGAAATAACCTGGATACCTTATGTTACTTTCATCAATAAATGTTCGATTTTCGCATTGACTGCACCTACTTGTATCTGTCAGTCAATAGAGAAAATGGTTAGGGAGAAAACTCGAATTTTTCATCTCAACTTCCAGCAGAATTGCATTGTGCGTTACCCATTCCATACCACGTGTTTCTCAGCTGTGCTTGTTAATAACTTATCATAGTATAATTTATCTATTGAAATTTCGCTTTCTCTCTTCTTTCTATTGGTTTTGCTTCATTATATACATGGGGTGGGAAGGGTGATTTTTTTTTCTGCGGTCGTGATGTAATCAGCAGAGAATGAACTGTCCTAAGCATCATCTCGATATTTTATGCAAAATACTAAATCCGTTACTAGGTATTTCATATG
Organism: Rugalucina vietnamica; assembly: GCA_964017185.1. NCBI lineage: Eukaryota > Metazoa > Mollusca > Bivalvia > Lucinida > Lucinidae > Rugalucina > Rugalucina vietnamica. The sequence continues at coordinate 49,332,088 of OZ024882.1, read as the reverse complement.
GCATGAGAAATCAGCAATATAGCTGTATCAGTTCATTAAGATAATTTATACTTAAACAAATTCATTTGTTAAAATATACACAAAACAGACAAAAATTAAGTAATTGCATCGTAAACACCAATAAATCATTGAGAATGGCTAACAATAGATAGAATCGTGTTCTTAAATCTTATTATGAAAACTAAAAGTAAGGGGCAGATAATTACGTGAATGTTGACATTACCTATTTCTAATAATTAAATCTTCGCATGAATATGTACAGCGTGGTATCAAGCGGCACGGTCAATGTTTTCTACCGATAGTATAGCGAGAAATTGTATAGTTGACGATTCAAACAAATGGGCCACAACGTGAGAAATTGTGCCTTCGGACAATTATTTAAGGATTAGAAAAACAAAGATACGCTGAATGTATGATGTTTCTAGAGTCTGTTACTCTTTATTTGACCCGATTTTTTCACTTATTTTGTGAGTTATGACCAATTTACTATATGAACCCTACAGACGTCATTGTCCTGGAAAATGACGTCAAAGTTGCGTAATGCATTTCTGTATGTAAGTAGAGCTTACAAAACTCGATGCATTTGCTTTAAACTGTTTAAGCACTGGTCAGGACCTATTGCTAAGATTGAAGCATACCATCCTTACAAACAATCTGACGTAATTATTTTGTCTATTTTTATGATGATACTGTTGCTATGGTAACCGTTTAACGATACATATAGTGAAATTATGTGCTTTATGGGCTAAAACAAGGGCAGATAACTCAAAATATTGACAATGAATATGTTTTAAAACTCATTTATTAGGTAGCCCAGTGTTCTAAGATTACAAATACAGTGTTATTTCTATAACGCATTTAACATCATTTTTCCGCTTTTTGCTGCTTTCTACTAGTAATGTCAGAATGTCCGAAGGTACATTTTGTCGCGTTGAGGTTCAAATAGTTTTTATTTTCTTGTTATTTGTGTATACATTCATAAATGTTATGCATTAATGTTGTCTTCCAAAACAATCGGAAGGTAGAAAACCTAACCGGAGTTTTATCCTCTAATAGTCCCCGCGATGATTTCATTCGTTGGAGGTTAGTTTTGATGTTTTACGTTCCATTCATCATTAACTGTCATTTTAAAAATGGAACCTGCTTTTATAGTCTCACCCGAAGAAGTGGAGAAGCACAGCATTAAAACCACGACCATTGTTTTGCAAGTTGAGAGTCTTAATTAGTACGCAATAAAGGTTTATACATATACAATATCAACACAGCTTTATGCGAAATAATGTAGTTGATGTTTTCCCAAATGGCCGCTCTTTGCAAAGTTTTAAATGTGGTCGTGCGAGACAATGATTTTTTTTATTTCTTTTGTTATATAAACTTGTGGATCAGGCCTTGTTTACAAAATTTGTGTATAATGCATGTCTGCTATATATTATTACAATTTATGAGTTCAGCTGAATGAACAAGATAGAATAGTCTAGATAGAATAGATCGAACACACTTTATTTTATTTCTTATATGTTTTCAACATGCGGACTTAAATGCGCTTTGTTATATACATGTTTTTGTATCTGCTCTTAAAGGATCTCAGTTTTAATTTTTATTTGCTATTACTGCAGCTGGTGTTGTGCCGTGTGGTGGCCCTAAAAAGCCTTCCCATTTCCTTTTGGTCCTGTGTGATCAGCGAATATATTCTGAGAAATCAGAAATTTATCATCGGTTAAGATTCATTTTCTTACCAATGTTTAATGTATTTTATCCCATCTAGATGATATTAGTCTTTGTATCGACTACCTGTTTAAAGTTGCAAAATTTCAGTAATTCTCTTTGGCTCCATGTTGCCAAATCTAAGGGGTCACTGACGAGACTTTAATAGTCGAAACCGCGGTATGGCCCAATCCCTTTCTCATAAATGTGTTCACTGCTCTTGGATCCATTTTTAATTTTATTTTGTATCAAAACAAAATCTTTCACGCTTGTCAGAACTCGTGGGTGACAGCTTTTAGCAGCCACTTGAGAATTACAAAACATGTTTCGAAATCAACCGGCATTTAAAATGAATTATGTCTTAAAGTGATGCATTAACCTATTTTATCCTTCGCGATACAATTGTTTAAGGGTGTTTATTGTATTTTGTGTCTTTGGAGAATTTTAATATCTTTCATGGTATGATCCATTACTCGATAAAGAATTTACAAGAAATGTTTCTCAAAACTTAGATCTGAGTGCGTGTAATATTATATGCCCATCTTTTCCCATGTGTGTTGTGGTAGCATTTGTTTTCACTTGATTTCAACATGAATACCGCGTAAACAGGAAACCTCATTTTGCAATTGTCGAAACATTGGTCACAGCTAATCTGAGTAATATGATTGATGACACTATCTAAATATTATGTAGGAATGAAAAACAGCAAAGAATTAATGACAGGTCTAGAATATGACAGTTGAACCAAGTCATAGAGACTTTGCAATCACCTGTAAAAATCATATTTTCGGCCATTTCTGTTGTTGCAAATAATGATATTTCTCAACATTACGACAAACGCATAGCAAACAATACAATGGCGATGCTGTTGAAAGCAATGCCTTTGTAGTGATTGTCAAGGCTAGAGTTCTTGTTGACTTCCATCAACATCCGCAGCATATCAATTAGCCTGAGTCAAATTTCCTAAATATACTGTGCGATTGGCGGGTGAATACCAAAAGATGAAAAGGCACAATGTCTGAAACGGCCACTTGTACATCTTAATTTCCTGTATGACAAAGTGCCTGATACACAAACTGAAAAAAAACACGAATAGAATAAGACCAAGGATACAGGATATTTTATCAACAAGAAATTATGGGAAGAACTAGAACTAAGATGGCAAACAACACGACCTTGACGCTATGATATATCTTACAGGCTTTTATGTTCATCTTAGCTACACGTGGCATGCCGACTGATCATTAATTTTGTCCATGCTCATGCGTGTACACCAACATTTGTTCATGAAATCATTTTCCTTAATCAATTTGTAGCGAATGGCAAGTGCTATGTATTTGCTTTTGGTGTACACATGTTCGATGGTATACCATAATAGACTATGAACAAGTCTTCAATTGAAATTCTGGATTAAAAATTCAAGCATCACTTTCCAATTAACATGAGCATGACACATGATTTGAAATCAATTTTTTTCTAAAATTATATTATCTGATGACATTAACATTAAAAGAAGGCGCTGAATTGTCTTGAAATCGATTTTAAAATGGTATTTCTATGAATACATGCCTGCTAATTAGCTCAAACTAGGCCTCAAAATGCATTAATGTTCAGGGACCAAGTGTTCAAAATTAACGACGTCGTTAGTTAAAGATACGTTAAAATTTTAAGTAGCAATATTACAAATATTGTTAGAAAAAATGAAAATACTTTGCAATGCAAGCATTTTGTCAACAAAATATAACCGTTTATTTGCTTATGGAGTCGATATATTGTAAACAAATTGCGGGCTTAACGACAGCGTTTAGCTAACGAAGGTTTGAACAACTGGGCCTTGATTAAAACTGGAAGACCTTGACGGGAGCGAGTAAACTGATATGATATACTTGATTTGCATTTCACAGGAAATTAAAGAAACCGTACAATAGTATGCCATTACTTCCGCGGTGTAAAATAAGCACTCATATCTACAAATATAACTGTATATGTGGGGCTGTTTCTTGCACATCTTATTGAATAGAATATCATGAATTTTGTAGCTTCAACCAAGTTAATAGTTTGTTTGTTTGTTTGTGTGTTTGTTTATTTGTTTGTTTGTTTGTCTGTCTGTCTGTCTGTCTGTCTGTCTGTCTGTCTGTCTGTCTGTCTGTCTGTCTGTTTGTTTGATTGATTGTTTGTTTTTTTGTTTGTTTGTTGTTTGTTTGTTCTCTTCGACCATGTTTTACGTCAATTGTTATTCATAAATAGTTTCAACAACCGTATTCAGTGCAGGTCGATAACTTAGTCTGCTCATAGTAAATGGAACAAAGAAATGTATACTGTCCCCCATAACCCGGATTTTTCAAAATATCTTAATATTTAAATCTTGCTTTGTTCTCAATCTTCTTATTTTAATAGTTTTCCAAATCCAGTAATAGAAACTAGAGAATTTAATTCAGTTTCGTCCAAAGTGAGAGTTCGTTCGATCTAAGATAAATCTTGTTGTGCCTAATACTTTAATGGTCTTCATCTGAGATGTTTATGTTTTTTTTTTTTTTTTTTTTTTTTTTTTTTTTTTTTTTTTTTTCATGCACACGTTGAATGGAATATTGTTAATGTTTTGCGTTTCATAAGTCCTTAAGTATAACAATGCCATTTCAGGCGATCTTCGGGGACGAAATTCTTCCACCATTGTAGCACGTGCTTGTATGTATCATAATATGTGTCATACTAAGTTCGATTGAAATAACGTGTCATATTAAGTTTTATTCACAAAATACTAATCTTTTACCTCCTAAACCCAAATCGTCATTTAGGCATTTGAAGCAGGGTATCCAAGAATTTCATAGAAAGTATGTCTTGGTTCCGGCAGATAAAGCCGCAAACAATGTTGTTGTCGTTTGTAGACTTCACTACGTTAACACCTTAAAACAGGAGCTTGATGGTACCAGGGCTTATCTGGAGACAGATACTGATGAGGTGTCTGTAGTAAATGCCCACTTAAACGATTTACCTGTTAAGTTTTCTGTTTGTGTCAATGAAGGCCAAGACAAACTTCCTACGATGTATTGGTTACCTAAGCTTCACAAAAGACCATACAAAGCTAGATTTATTGCAAATTCTAGCTCTTGTACTACCACTGAACTTTCTAAATTATTAACTTCTTGTCTTACTGCTATCAAATCTCATGTTATAAGATACTGTGAGACAGTGTATGAAACTTCAAATAAAAATTGGTTTTGGTCAATAAAAAATTCTGGTGAGGTGCTCAGTAAATTGAAGTGTAGAGGGTTCCGTGCGACAAGCTTGTCCACATATGATTTTTCTACTCTGTATACAACATTACCACATAATCTAATTAAAGAAAAACTTCTGGATTTGATAGAGTGGACCTTCAAAAGGGCATTAAAAAACTATGGTTCACTTTATTTGGCATGTAATGACAGAAAGGCTTTTTTCACTTCCTCTGACCAAAGTCGGTATACACTTTGGTCATGTCAGAATGTGTGCGACGCCTTATCCTATCTCCTTGATAATATTTATATTAGATTTGGGACCAAGTTATACAGACAAATTGTTGGAATTCCGATGGGTACAAATTGCGCACCTCTCGTAGCTGATTTATTTTTATACTGCTACGAAAGAGATTTCATGGATTCTCTTAACCATGATAATCAAGCTGATGTTATCGAGGCTTTTAATTCCACATCTAGGTACCTCGATGACCTTTTGAACATTGACAACCCTTATTTTGAAGGTATGGTCAATCAAATTTATCCACCTGAACTTCAGTTGAACAAAGCTAATATCTCAGATACCGAAGCCCCCTTTTTAGATCTACATCTTTCTGTTGCAAATGGATTTGTTTCTTCTAAAATTTATGATAAGCGCGATGACTTTGATTTTGATATAGTAAATTTTCCTTTTTTGGATGGTGACGTTCCTCGTCGTGCTTCTTATGGTGTATACATTTCGCAACTTATTAGGTTTGCTAGAGTCTGCAATCATGTTACAGACTTCAACGCTCGAAATAAATGTTTAACGGCAAAACTTCTCCAACAGGGCTATCGGTATCATAAACTTCGAAAAACATTTTCTAAATTTTATCGTAGACACTATGAATTGATTTCCAAATATAATGTTGGGTTAAAGACACTTTTAAGTGAGGGCCTTTCGGAACCTGAATTTTATGGTGACTTGGTTTACAAATTAAAGAAACTTAAAGGAATAAATGATTTTTCTCATCAGTTCGGAAAAATCATAACACGTTACAGACGTATAGGTTATAACTTGAATGTTATGCGACAGTCTGCATGCTTAGTTTTTAACCCGATCATGGTTGATAACTATGCTGCCTTCTTTAATTGCACGCCGGTGGGTCGGGCGTCAGACTCTATGATGGCCCCGACTTAAAGCTATTCATTTTAGTTGGTTGGGGCCGGAGCTTCTTGTCTGTTGCTTGGCCCACCGGGGTCCAACTGGTGTTTTTCTTTTGCTCCGGAGTTAGTAGGTTATTCGGCGCCCAGGGATCTCCATCGTCGGGCAGCTTACTCAATCTGTGAGTCCTGGTTTTTGATTCATCAGGATGATTATCATGATTTATTTGTTTGTTCTTGATGTTTCATTGACTAGTTAGAGATTCACCACGAGGACCGAAGAACTAACTAAATGTTGTGAACCACTGCAGAAGCTGAGGGTGAGGTTAGGTACCTGTAAAACCGGTTTAAGCCCGCCAGTAACTTTGTGTTACTGATCGTTCCAAGTCGATACTTCTGTAGTGGTTCTTTTTGTTTTGTGTCTTGGTGTTTAAAATTTTTTGTGCTGTTGGCGCCTTATATATGTTTTCATATTTTCAGTTAAGTTAAAGTAACTGAGTGGCCACCTATTGGGAAAATAGCTGCTCATTCGGCTTACGATATGTTTCATGGTATAAGTACCTGATTGTTAGTTTGGTTTTTTCCCACATCGGTTTTTGGAGTGGGAATCTTTTTCTGATTGCGCCTTTTCCTGATCTTTGCCTACTTGTACCTTTTTGTCGAAGACAGTCCATGACATTCCTTTCATGACGTCGGACTCTTCAAGCGGTTCGTGTAAAAGCCGTACAAAAACCGATACAAGGATTTTAAAACATGTCCAAAGAATTCATATTATATCTGACTAATTGAAGCCTTAAGTCTGACCTAACAATTTTATATTCTGAACAAAAAAGAATAGCAACAATTATAATCCACTAAACATAGAGCAAACTATGATGTACAGTAATCAGAAATCGTTGCATTTTCTACTTCTGCTTTAGTTATCAGACTTCAAAAGGCAAGAAGTTATTCGATGTCGACCATAGGCGTGCTGAAAGTAGTATATCATACTAAAATATTTTTAAAATATTTTTGTGCTGTTGGCGCCTTATGTATGTTTTCATATCTTTAGTTAAGTTAAGGTAACTGAGTGGCCACCTTTTGGGAAAATAGCTGCTCATTCGGCTTACGAAATGTTTTTATGGTATACGTACCTGATTGTTACTTGGTTTTTTCCAACCTCGTTTTTTTTTTGAGTGGGAATCTTTTTCTGATTGCGCCTTTTTCTGATCTTTGCCTACTTGTACCTCCTTATCATACAGTGCGCAAACGCAAGTAATAATGGCATGATTTAAATTAGCTATAAACCCTCATTCAAAATCACCATGTATCGCGTATAATATAACTCACACATTAAAGACATAAAATGAATTTTATTAAAATTATTCCCTTTCAATTAAATATACGTCATTGAAAAGTTACCACAACTAAAATTTCGATGTTTTGATAAACATAAAACTTCATTACCCGAAATTGTACAGTATGGCCCATCTTCTAGCTTTGTATTTTTACTGCTTCCAAAGGATCTAACAATTATTTTTATTTGCTATTACTGCAGCTGTTGTTGTGCCGTGTGGCGGCCCTAAAAAGTCTCCCCGTACATCATCCATAGTGCAGATTATATTTTTCTTTTGATCCTTTGGGATCAGTGAATATATATGAAGTATTTCAAATTTTTATATGTTAAGAATCATCTTTTTAACAGTATTTTGATAATTTGGCCCCTTTGGGAATTGAGTCTTTGATTTAGACTACACAGATGTAAATTCTAGAAATTGCAGCAAAATGTCTGGCTTTCGCTGCCAGTTTTATAAAGGGTCACTGATGAAGGTTTATTACCCGAAATTGTACAATATGGCCCATCTTCTAGCTTTGTATTTTTACTGCTTCCAAAGGATCTAACAATTATTTTTATTATTCTTTTATAGCTAATATAGCTATTATAGCTTCATTCATGATTCTGGTCAACAGCAAATTGATTTCAAGACATTGAACAGTTCAACTAGCCCTGGAACTATGGTGCATGTGCAATACGTACAATTTGTGATTTTCGAAAATTTTGAGAAATAAAAAGGTGCAAGTAAGCAAAGATCAGAAAATGCGCAATCAGAAAAAGACTCCCACTCCAAAAACCGAGATGGGAAAAACTAAATTAACAATCAGGTACTTATACCAAGAAAACATATCGTAAGCCGAATGAGCAGCTATTTTCCCAATAGGTGGCCACTCAGTTACCTAAACTTAACTAAAAATATAAAAACTAGAAAAAGTGCCTTAAGAGGCACGTATACCCCCGGCTGGTAGCCACAAAGCCCCCTCCCTACCCCCCTACCTATACAACCCTGCACATGCTCACCCCTGACATTGAACCTCAACCCCCCAATGAAGACAGTACCCTTATCAATTACACTTTAGAAATAAGCACTGTAAAGCACATTGCATACAAACATGGGGGAGTGGTGTTTTAGAATGACAGATCTATTTTAGAGCAGTATACAGAGCTGACGTGTATACTCAATCTAGGACATAATCCACGGACATTATGGGTCAGGTCCTCAGTCCTAGATTGGAATGAAAATAGTGTCATTCTTCCAGCCCCACCCCTAGAGTTTGGTGCCATGGAATTTAATTCAACCCTAAAGGGTATCTATGATCCAAATAGGAATACATTCCTATACATCCTATACATTCCTATAAGTCTTTGTTAATATATGAACTTAGAGAAGAAAAAAACACTATGTAAATAGCACATTTTCAAGGTGACCTAGATTTTGAACTCTAGCCCCACCCCCCGAGCATGGACCCTCAGGTCTGAACTCACGGAAACAAAGCAAACCTTATAGGGTACCTAAAGTCCAAATATGAATGATTTCTGAAAATTGGCTCATGAGATATACACCAATAGAGAAACTTTAACCAAAACTTTGACGCAAATTAAAGGTGACCTAGATTTTGACCTCTAGCCCCACCCCCAGGCATGGACCCTGGGGTCCAAACTCTTGGAATCAAAGCTAACCCTATAGGGTACCTAAAGTCCAAATATGAATGATTTCTGATAAATGGTTCTTGAGATATACACCACTAGAGAAACTTTAACCAAAACTTTGTCACAAATTAGAGGTGACCTAGATTTTGATCTCTAGCCCCACCCCCGGGCATGGACCCTGGGGTCTGAACTCATGGAAACAAGGCAAACCCTATAGGGTACCTATGGTCCAAATATGAATGGTTTCTGACTATAACTGCATGAGATATACACCACTAGAGAAACTTTAACCAAAACTTTGACGCAAATTCTACTGAACTAACGAACTAACGAACGAACGAACGAACGAACAAACGAACTAACGAACATACGAACGGACGAACGGACAAACGGAAAAGCGAAAACTATATACCCGTCGGCATAAATGCCGGGGGTATAAATATACATAAGGTGCCAACAGCACAGAAAAAATAAACACCAAGACATAAAACAAAATATTTAATCCATATATAAACAATTGCAAAATATCTTCAAAAACATTATCAGACACTATGAAACACACTTTAGGTCGTAAATTAGTTCATTTCAAGTCAGAAATATGGTTCAAACCTAATGTCTTAAGAAAATCGGGAAATTCTAAAAGATGCAATATGAATGCATTATTTGATCTTCTTGGAGACAATATTTGATCTGATTAATGTCGAATCAAACGCTAAAATTTACATATTTCTATGAATATGAGACAAGACACAAGCTACATTCTGAACCTCAAAGTGGGGTTAAAGAATATGTGCCGCCTCGTGGGAAAACCAACAATCGGGTTTCTGAACAGTTCCGACATAAACCGGCCTGTACAAGCACTGAAGATGGCTAGAGACTGGACAATTTGGATTTAGAAAGTAGAGGAATTGTACTATCAGTGTTGCGAAAACAAAGGCGCTGATAAGCTTCGCAGTTACTGCGAAGCTGATCTGCGCCTTTGTTTACGCCTATGCAGATTGTTGGTTTTCTCATGCAATGGCTCATTTGATATTTACAGACGTGCAATCACAGCTGATACTATTAGTGCATAGGCGATTTAACCTAGAACCTTACGCAGACTAGAAAGTCTCAAATCACGCAATGGGTTCTTTCATATTTACTTTTCAATTTAGATAGATGCTGAGATAGGTCTCGAAACAAATATTATACTTCGCATAATTTGGTTGATTTATTCCCATACATTTCGTATAAAGCCAAACGCAATTTACCGTATGTGAAGTTCAAGTACAAAGTAGGCTTTTGCGGATTTCGCACGATGGATAAAAAACAACACCTTTTCGACCCTGGAAAATTCTAGGTCATTCAAATTATCTAATATAAACACTTCAGCCCTTTTATTCCTGATAAGATATTTTATTAAGAATTCGCATGGCGAAACATAAAAGGTTCCCTAGGTTTAATAAGATTGAGACATTCGAATTGTTTAACAAGTAGAAATAAGCTTTTTTATTGTTTTTGTTTTTTCATGCCAGGCCCTGTCAAAGTAAGGAAAAATTACAATAGAAAAGTTTGAATCATTTTGAAACATATTGGACCTCAGCTTAAGGCAAACAACTAAAGATCATATATTACTTGTACGTGCATATTGTCATAACCCATCGTATCAATAACATAACCACTGTTTTCATAAGGGTTTCATGGTGTAGGTGCCTGATTGTTGATTTAGTTTTTTCCCATCTCTGTTTTTGGAGTGGGGGTCTTTTTTCTGATTGCGCCTTTTTCTGATCTTTGCCTACTTGTACCGTTTTATTTTTGTCTCCTTTTTACCGCAAATTTTGTTAATTGGTTGAATAATTGACACCCATAACACGAGTTCCCGTGTAGTCCACCCATCAATGTGTATGTTTGATGTCGACATCATTTTATGGAATCATCTCCATGAACATTCAGTAATAATTGTAAATTGATACAAAATAACCATTATCTAAATAAAGGTAATTGATTTTAAAATAATTTCCATTAGACAAAATCATTTCAATATTGATAACAACGAACAAAAGACACATTTGAAGTGATCCAATTACTATAGTGAGTTTTTATCCCCAGTCAGCATCAGATGTATAGGACCTCCAACGGGCATCAATTGCGAACACAGCGGCCCGCAGTCAGCTGCCATCGCCGAGCCCCTCGAGGGGGTGCAAATGGACGAGCCGCGGTCGGAACACAATTATGCTGCCGCTAAGTTGCCCCTAAATTGTGCCGACATGCAACATATTAAATAACAACCGATTTATATAAAGAATATCACATATTTCTGCACTCGCAGTCTTTGAAAATGAACAATCTGTGTGTCTTAGAACTTGACAGAAGTCATGCCCAAGTACATGTTGCGCACTGCGGCACCAAATGCACCTATTAGAATATATGTTTCCTTACTTCCCGTTTGTTTGTTTGTTCGGGTTTAACGTCGCTTTCAACATTATCTGTCATATCACGACGGTGTCTGGTTGTGACAGGGAGCTCAATGCTCACTTTTATAGTGCTGCCTCACTGTGGTATCAGATCCCAGACACTTTACCTGATACCACCTCCAGTCACATTATACTGATACCGGAGCGACCAGTCCTAATCCTACCCCGAAAATCCGAGTGCCAGGCGGGGAGCAACTAGTACCATTGCAAACGACTTTGGTATGTCGCGGCCCGGGATCGAACCCGGTACCTCCCGATCTCAGAGCGGACACTCTACCTACTGAGCTACCGAGGTACTTTCCGTGTGGGTATATGCGCTAATATAAACGTATAGCCACAGATTTATTGCGACGTTGAAGTTCACTGCAAAAGACTGTAACAAGTTATTCACATAGAAAACAGATGAATAATAAAGGATCAGAATCATCATATGTTATGTGTCATGTGTACATGAATTTAACCACTCTTATTTAAACACAATGTGTAAAAATAAGGAAAACCCGGTGTTATCGATTTTGTTGTTTCCCTTTAATAAAGCGACAGCCTCTAACGGGTCGACAGCGGGCCTTCTCGTATTTTTTCATAAACTTCGTTTGTGAAACAATCAATCCCGTATACAATAAATAATTTAGTCATTTAATAAGATTTAAAAGTAAGAATTCATCGTTCAGACTGTGAGATTTAAGACGTATTTAGTCTCTCCGAAACAACTGACACTGATTAAATGTGATCTTTAAACACCAATATGTTTCTTTCGAAACGTATTCTAACTTATTAACTCATTGGGTACATGTAAATACGATTTTGTTACATAATTCTATATCATCAAATGCGTTATTAGTATGACATTTTTTTCTTGCCCATGCCGATATGCCAAGATAACCACTTATATGTAATTTTGCAAGCGGCAAGATGATTTTGTTTTTTCAAAGTTCAATATAATACCCTTTTCTTATTCTTTAAATGAAAATTTCTTACATTTCATCTGCTTTTTTGTCAGACAATTTGCTATTTCGGGCCCCTGGCGGGCCGTCATGGGGCCGATATGCCGCGATGCCAACTTAATGCATGCTGGTTGGGTCTTTATCTGTCAAACCAATGTTTACTTATAAACAGGGATTTGACGGAGTGAAGCTCAGATGCAAATGGTTCTCTGATGGTTGAGAAAATGTCTCAGTACAGTCATATATGCATCGAATATATTTGGCATCATAATAAAAATATAACTAGCTAGTAAATTTAAGATACGGTAAATACATGTACACTCCCGGTAAAAAAATAACAACATATTCCGCGTTTCTCCGCAACCATGGCAAACGCGAAATTTTTATTTCTCGGAGAAACACCGCGAAATAAGCCAGGTAGACGAAATCGTCTGCGCGAAATTTCGCGGTGTTTCTCGGTGAAATTTCTCGGTGTTTCTCCGAGAAAGGTAATTACCTGGATTTATCGATAAAACTCTTTTTCTCGGAGTTTCTCGGAGGAATTTAAAAGACAAATGCATGTTTATAATTTTTGAATAAATATAAAACAATAAATTAAAAAATAATAAGTATTTGCAAGTATGAAACTTGCAGATTTTACGTATTTGTTTAGATGGCTTATAATCCACATAAATATATTCTTGATTACATTAAAATTTATGATGACCTTTGTCACTTGTGTTGCTTTTCACATCATCCATGATTATTCGATCTTTGAACAAAAGAATGGAAGCGAAAAAATCATTTAAAAATCAAGGGCGTCATTAGAAATTCGCGCCTTGAGCATTGTCCTTTCCAACAAAGAATGAAATTACCACACTTCTAGTGACTATGTTGATAATCAGAATCATTTTCATTGAATGAATAAATAAGTTTAATGACATTTGATTAAAGGTATTTAATTATGTACAATAGCAATGATTTAACAGGCGGTTTACTTTAATTATGTCAGGATAAACACAAGTCAAATAACATGAATATACCGGCCGGAGACCGAAATCGCAACTTTTTTTTTCGAAGCGAACGCACTATCTATACATGTAAAACCATCGCGGCCTGTCTTATTAAATGTTCGGACCTTACTTGTCCGCCAGCATTTCTTGGTAAGCTGTTAACGTAACCGTATGGCAAGCCAAATGCACACTAATTCGGGAAACCTAGGATATGTCCGTAAAACCTGGTTTATCTATTACATAAACCAGGTTTTAACGGACATAAACCAGGTTTAACGGACATATACTAGGTTTCTCGATCGTTATCCTAAGTTTCATTACATAAACCAGGTTTAACGGACATAAACCAGGTTTAACGGACATATACCAGGTTTCTCGATCGTTATCCTAGGTTTTCTGCCCTAAACCTATGTTTTTGATCGTTATACCAGGTTTCTCTTTGTAAAACCTAGTATATGTCCGTTAAACCTGGTTTATGTAATGAAACATAGGATAACAATCGAGAAACCTAGTATATGTCCGTTAAACCTGGTTTATGTCCGTTAGACCTGGTTTATGTAATGAAACTTAGGATAACGACCCATAAACCTAGTATATGTCCGTTAAACCTGGTTTATGTCCGTTAAACCTGGTTTATGTGCGTTAAACCTGGTATATGTGCGTTAAACCTGGTTTATGGACTGTTATCATAGGTTTTACTTAAAACTTGCGATATCACTGGTAAAAAAGTGTTAAACCTGGTTTAACAAAAAGGTACAAGTAGGCAAAGATCAGGAAAAGGCGCAATCAGAAAAAGATTCCCACTCCAAAAACCGAGGTGGGAAAAAACCAAACTTACAATCAGGTACTTATACCATGAAACATATCGTAAGCCGAATGAGCAGCTATTTTCCCAATAGGTGGCCACTCAGTTACCTTAACTTAACTAAAAATATGAAAACATACATAAGGCGCCAACAGCACAAAAAATTTTAAACACCAAGACATAAAACAAAAAGAACCACTACAGAAGTATCGACTTGGAACGATCAGTAACACAAAGTTACTGGCGGGCTTAAACCGGTTTTACAGGTACCTAACCTCACCCTCAGCTTCTGCAGTGGTTCACAACATTTAGTTAGTTCTTCGGTCCTCGTGGTGAATCTCTAACTAGTCAATGAATCATCAAGAACAAACAAATAAATCATGATAAACATCCTGATGAATCAAAAACCAGGACTCACAGATTGAGTAAGCTGCCCGACGATGGAGATCCCTGGGCGCCGAATAACCTACTAACTCCGGAGCAAAAGAAAAACACCAGTTGGACCCCGGTGGGCCAAGCAACAGACAAGAAGCTCCGGCCCCAACCAACTAAAATGAATAGCTTTAAGTCGGGGCCATCATAGAGTCTGACGCCCGACCCACCGGCGTGCAATTAACAACCCTTTCATAAAATCTCTAGTTAGGCTGCATGCAAGCCAAATGCACACTAATTCCGTTAAACCTGTCCTCCGGATAGGTTTCCTTCCCTAAACCTGTGCGGAGGATAGGTTTCCTTCCCTAAACCTGTGCGGAGGATAGGTTTCCATAAACCTATCCCGAGCATAGGTTTTTCTCCCAGGTCACGTGTTTTCATATCACAAGTTTCTCGGTATTCCATTGGTTGGATCGTTCATCCAGGTAAATATGTCACGTGTTTCGTTAAACCAGGTTTCTCACAATCTGATTGGTCAGTGTGCTTGTCCCTGCGAATTCTTTACAAAATATATCAATTAACTCTTTGAAATAAATAAATAAATAAATAAATAAATTTCGATACGGTGTAAATTACGCGGTTCCTGTTAAAAAGATGCTACGAGGTTCCAGATTTTATTTTTAGTTGTATAGGCCATAATAAATAGGAAAGCATGATAGAGCGCAAATGAAATAAAAATTAACAGGAGCCGCAAAATTTACACCGCATTCAAAAATATATACGGTATATCGAAAAATAAAGCTGTGCTCTGCCTTGATGCGGTCATATTTTTTAACAAATGTCATAGTTGGCAATTACTAATGTGTCATTATACATTCCTGTATTTTCACACCTTCCCGCCTTTTGGGAATATAGGGATATAATTAATCAATGCCCAATTGTTTTGCCAACATGTCGTAAAGATCGATCTGTTTGGCAAATACATGTAGTTGGGACCGAAACACTATCTTCACTTGAAACACTAACTTCGTTTCATCAAGGATAGTCTCTTCATGCCCTAACCCCGTATTAACCGGAAACCCAGTTTGAAGCATCATATGAGCCATCCCCGTGTTAAAGTTTGATAGTTTAATAGTTTATTTGAGTGACACATACTTCGATATATATTTTAGCGATAACCGGCCCATGTTTGCATATGTGATAATGTGATTGTCCCTGCGATTTCTGTACAAATCTTTAAAATAAATAAATAAATAAATAAATAAATTTCAATACAGTGTATAGTTCCATGAATGAAATACGCATTTTCAACAAGTTGCAACTTTAATACGTCTTATGTTCCGCAAATTTCGACAACTTTCAACGAGCGGTTTTGAATAGATTAGTTGTTTGGTCATTGTTTGTTGTTCGAATTTTACTCAATGAAATATCTCAAATTTTGCAACTTGGCCGGGAGGTTGATTTTACAATGACTAGAATAAACATTCGGCACGCGTCACGTGTCAAAATTATTGCATATTCAATCAGGCCGGCCAAGCTTGAGCCGCCTCGTGGGAAAGCCAACAATGTGGTTTCCGAACATGTCCGACACAAACCGACCTGTACAAGCAAAGAAATGAGCTAGAAGCTTGAAATTTTGAATTTAGGTAGGAGAGAAAATGAACTATCCGAGTAGCGAAAACAAATGCGCTGATCGGCTTCGCAGTTACTGCGAAGCTGATCTGCGCCTTTGTTTTCGTCTATGCAGATTGTTGGTTTTCCCACGAGGCGGCTCAAATATGACGCAGATTTCCCGAACAGATAGCTAACCAATCGGATTCATAGAAACCAGGTTTAACGCTTTCGGCGATATCTAGGCTAGAACCAATGAAACATCGAGAAACCTGGTATATGTAATCACGTGACGAAGGATAGGTTTCCTTCCTTAAACCTAGGCGGAGGATAGGTTTCTCGAATTATTGTGCATTTGGCTTGCCTACTATATTAAAGAATATGACAAAATGTCAAAGTTTGTAAAACCTGGTTTATCTCCACATTTACTAGATAAACCTGGTATATGTGCGTTAAACAAGGTTAATGGACTGATATCATAGGTTTTGGCAGAAAAACCTACGATAACGGACATAAACCAGGTTTAACGGACATAAACCAGGTTTAACGGACATATACTAGGTTTCTCGATCGTTATCCTAAGTTTTCTCACTTAAACCAGGTTTAACGGAGACATATACTAGGTTTTACTGCCAAACCTATGATAACAGTTGTTAAACCAGGTTTATCGCACATAAACCAGGTTTAACGGACATATACCAGGTTTATCAATCGTTATCCTAGGTTTCATCACATAAACCAGGTTTAACAACTGTTATCATAGGTTTTGTAGTTAAACCTAGTATATGTCCGTTAAACCTGGTTTATGTAATGAAACTTAGGATAACGATCGAGAAACCTAGTATATGTCCGTTAAACCTGGTTTATGTCTGTTAAACCTGGTTTATGTAATAGATAAACCAGGTTTAACGGACATATCCTAGGTTTCTCGAATTAGTGTGCATTTGGCTTGCCATATAACCGTTATCAAATATTCAGATTATGGTTCCATACACAGTCATGTTCTTGTGTCACATTCTCTAATGAACACGAAGCTGACACTGCTCCTTCACATGATAAGGAAGCTGTCTGCCGTAAAGTGAAATAAAAAGTCAAGCAAATAAAAATGCCGACCGTGCAGCCAACACTGTCATATGACTTACTCCCAATTGACGGCTAAATACATCACGTAGATATGAATAGACATGTCCATACATTGCTATTCACGCACATGCATTTGCATCATTAAAATCATTCTTGTTCAAACATTTTACATCAGGAAAACATTTCATGGAAAATGTGTATCCCATCAAAAGCAAAACTGGGTTATGCAGGGGTATATCTAATTTTTATCTTTTGCTCCAAAACATAAGATTGTGGGTACTAGTTTGAACCGCCTCGGTGAGGCGGTTATAACGTGTACCCACAATCTATGTTTTGAGCACGAATAAGAAAAAGCAAACATTTTCTACTGACAATTTTCATTTTTTTTTCATCTTTAAACATCTCTGTATATTGCATGGGCATGTTTTCGTAATTTTAAAGTTACGGTATATGAAATTATTTCTTTAAAACATCATCGACACAAAAGGCAGCAACGCTTTCGGAAGGAGAGATCGGAAAACCTCATAAATACATTTACATGTTTGTTATATATACCTTGTGCAGAATTGCGGTTTGTATGGAACATTGTAAATGTACATGTATATACAGTCGAGAAATTTTAATGGTCTTTAATTTTTATTTCGCTCCCTCTTTAAATCTGATTGATATTATTAGATAAAAAATGCATTATGTGCAACAAATACTTTTGTATAGGATATGTCACACAGTGCATCAAAGTAAGTGGCTGAAATATACGAGTACAAACTTTTCTTTACATGTACATGAATTTGGGACAATGTCGGTTATGATAGTATTTTTCTTTTATTTTTCTGTTACGTATGCACCATTATTTTGTCGTCATTTGTGTTACGACATAGAGATATAAATGTGGATGCATCAAACATACAAAACATACATACTCAAGTATCTGCAGTTCATAGCGTGTCGGATGCTGTTTCAGTAGTTTTTGTAAGTGAAGGGTTTACAAATACGAATGTTGTGTAGCCCATTTCGAACGTCAGGACATCCCAAACTTGTACAGTACCATAAAGCGACGAAAAAGTACCGACATAACCGTAGCTGAGGACAAGGACGTTAGTAACAGCAATATTGCGCAGTGATTTTTCTATTCATGCACATGCATATTAAAGTTTGTATACTTAGACGGTCCCGGTAATTTTTAAAACTGACACCAAAATATAAGGTCATGTATTTGTTTTCGTGTAAAATGAGTGTATCCGTTCCTGCCTTCTACGGAAACATTAATAAAGGTTAAGTTTTAATGCGATTTAACGTGTAAATTTGATGTAAGATATCCATACGCCAGTTGAGCTGTGTGCTAGTCGAGCTGCACATGTTTTTCGGAAACGATCAGGATGTGCGATTTTTGGAACAAGTGCACTTATTAGATCGAATACGGTGAAAAATTCATATCTATACATCTTGATCATGTAACGGGATAGCTTTCCTTGGAAATATGCAAATTTCAAACTCGAGACTTTGTGAATCGAGTAAGTGTTAGGTATATAGCGCAGTTAACCACCCTTGGTGGATGAGCATGCTTTTCCATCGACGGGGTTTGCTGTGGCTCGGCTCGGCCGCTCGTTACATTTGGTGGCAGCGGTGGGATGATGACAACCGCCAGACCGGGGTTGCCTTACCCATGTAGTCCCCAGGCCAAGACTCGGGGCGAGTCTTCTCGGAGGGGGAAGTAATGTAACGGGATAGCTTCCCTTGGAAATATGCAAATTTCAAACTCGAGACTTTGTGAATCGAGTAAGTGCTAGGTATATAGCGCAGTAAACCACCCTTGGTGGATGAGCATGCTTTTCCATCGACGGGGTTTGCTGTGGCTTGGCACGGCTGTACGTTACATGTAACGTACAGCCACGTTACATGTAACGTACAGCCGAGCCAAGCCACAGCGTACAGAAATATCAGATTAAAGAAGTAGGGGGATTGTACTAGCCGAGAAGTGAAAACAAAGGCGCTGATCAGCTGTGCAGATACTGCACAGTTGATCTGCGCCTTTATTATCGCATGAGTATAAGTCCAGCGTTCTCATGACGCGGCTCATATAAAAGTGGGGTATACATTACATGGACATGTTATCATGATGTGTGTAAATATGTTGAGGAATACCTCGTACAATGTATATGGGTTTAAACCACATGAACATGTAAATGCGTTTGTTAATTTACTCGATTAATTATCAATTAATTTATCAATTATCAGTAATTGATAAATTGTCTTTACTTGTCATTTTTCACCATGTATCATGCACTTTCTTAAGCACTTGACATTTCGGACCGCACCTTGTAAAAACAACATGCCGCCAACACAAAATGTTCATGGCGGAGTTGTCGTTATGCATGGTAATAGGTTTTGCGTTTATGCATTTAGCAAGAAAAACAGATGCTTAAAAAAAGAAAAGTGTATAAATTGTTTTCTCGTTATCCGCCTTGTTCTTATGTGAAGATTTGGTCATAAATTTGGTATGAAAAAAGTGTTTATGCGAACAGTGCCCCTGACAAACGAGTGATTTAGAGGTATTGACAAAACTTTGTGCTAGTTAAATACTGTGTATCCTTATCATCGAGATTGTTGTAATGCATATTCATATAGGAGTTAGGAGATCGCTGCAGGGTAATCGGGTCAATAAAATTTTACAAAAATAGCTTGCTCCATAAGCTGACAATGTGATGAAATTATTCCATTTCATTCTACATGCACGTTTCCATAGCTTGACATACAACCAGAACCAGAAAACATTTATTTCATTACATTCAATATGAATTCAAGAATGCGCAAAATGGTTACCTATTATACTCGTACATGTTTATGGCCTATTGCTTTTATGTTTCCTAGCTCAAACAAATGAAACTACTTGGATAAAGACATAATTGAGATGAAACAAAGTACTTCTTAATTTCTATGTCAAATGCGAGTCAAGTAATGCCTGACCAACCGTAACGGAAACAAGTGAAGAAGATTGTGGAATGTTTGCTCAGTAACTAATGTGCCTTATTAAAACGTGTCAAACTGTTAGAGGTGCCATATACAAAAACACTTATAAATACTGATCAGTCAAAGGTCTAAAACTTCTTTATTATTAAAAATATGGTAAAATCGATTTTCACAATCGTGCACAATATTTCTCCGAGAAACACCGCGAACAGTAAATCTGGACTTACCTGTTTTCACCGGTTAATACCTGCGGTCGCGGTGAAATTTCTCGGTGTTTCTCCGAGAAATCGAACTGAACGAAACGCGAAATATCTTAATGAAAAGAGAAATTTAGCGTTCTTTCTCCGAGAAAAATAGCTTAGGGTCCTCCGAGAAAAGAGGAATATGTTGTTGATTTTTTACCGGGACTGTACTTGTTAGAATCTAGGTTAACAGTTTTATTCTGTCCCACCGAATCTCGCATGGTAATTCCGATCCCAGCTGCTAACTAGGAAGACTAATCAGCACTGATATTCAACTCTTACCAGATGAAAGATAGTTAACTTAATGAAATGAAATTCCGGTACAGCCAATTAGAATTTGATATACTTCCTGACATTTGAATGATCTATTCGTAATGAGTGCAGACAGTTTGTTGGCTTTTGAGTTACATAGAGACCACGAACATGCAGTACTATATTATGTCAAAAACCTTGGTATATCATTACGAAAACTTGCCCGTGCAACATACAGTGATTTTTTAAAGTTGTAAAAAATGAAAATTTTCAATAGAATTTTTTTTATATTTTTCTTATTTTTGCTCAAAACATAGATTGTGGGTACACGTTAGAACCGCCTCGTCGAGGCTGTTCTAACGAGTACCCACAATCTATGTTTCGGAGCAAAAATAAGAAAAATAGGTATACCCCTGCAAACCCCAGTTTTGCTATATAAAAGTGGGGTTCAAGGGGGTATACATTGCACGGACATGTTTTCCTGATGTATAGTTTATTTTTAAAGCATGCTGGGTATCTTTTATGAAAAGTAGCCATCATTTAAGATGGATATCACACGAAGAAACGAAGGGGGGGGGGGGCGGGCTGCTCATACGACTGAAAGGGGTACTGAATATATGCGCGCTTGCCTGTCTGGATGGGACCCTTATTTGCTAGATTACACTGGCGGAAAATCAAATTGTTTAAGGCCGAAAATTAGTTTCAATTAAGACATCAGTCCCTCCATGTATGTTTGCTGTCCCATGCGAAAACCAACTATCTGCATTGGCGAAAACAAAGGCGCAGATCAGCTGCGTGGAAACCGCGAAGCTGATCAGCGCCTTTGTTTTCGCTACTCGGATAGTACAATTCCTATTCTACTTAAATCCGAAATTTCAAGCTTCTAGTCTGCTTCTGCAGCTTTACAGGCCGGTTTGTGTCAGACCTGTTTGGAAACCATATTATTGATTTTCCCACGAGGTGGCTTAATGTCCGCCGTCCTGATAAAA
Organism: Rugalucina vietnamica; assembly: GCA_964017185.1. Lineage (NCBI taxonomy): Eukaryota > Metazoa > Mollusca > Bivalvia > Lucinida > Lucinidae > Rugalucina > Rugalucina vietnamica. The sequence goes on along the minus strand of OZ024882.1, from coordinate 49,310,354 downwards.
CACATACTCACCAGTGAGACCTCCATTCAATAACATTTTCTGGAGACGAGGTGTTCTAAACTTACTTAACACCCTCTACTCGATGGTTTTCGGTTTTATATTAAGGGGATGTCATTTGTCAAAATCTAATACTTGTTTTATTTTTACCTGTATAAAGAAAAATGACATAATTTCTAAGAAGATTGGCTCTATTGGACTAATGTTTGTATGAGACATTCAAATATCAAATTCAGATTATTTTATGCCCAAATACTCATCTTGGGAGGGATCAGCAACACGCTTATCAGCGGTGTGAAAGTTACTTCCTGGTTTGATTCCGTTTTCATCCGTCTGGCATGCTGGATAAAATTTTGTTGAAGCTGTCACACAAAACACATGTTCTCCAAGTGCTTGACTTCAATCTTTAAACGTTTGTCCACTCAGAGATTCCTTTTTCTTGAGGAAAATATAGTCTTTATCATTTGCAGTGAATACCTTTTACAGCAGATATAGTAAATAGTATGATTACTCCCAAAACATTGACTCTTTGTTCAAAATAATTTCAAAGAATGTAGTCAAGAAGTTGGAGATCATGTTTATGGTGATAGCTTTTCCTAAAATTTACGCAGCATGCCACACGGATGAAAACGGAATCAAACCAGGAATAAACTTGAACACTACTGATAAGCGTGTTGCTGAGCCCTCTAGAGCTTTTGGGCAAAAAATATTCTGTATTCGATGTTTGAATGGCCCATACAAGAATGTTTCAAGAATATCTAGTCTCTTTGGTAAATCGCCTTTTTTTCCTTATACAGGTAAAAATTATACAAGTATTAGATTTTGAAAATTGGCATCCCCTTAAACAGAAATGGTTCATGTCTCATGGGAAAACGAATTAGCATTACATTTTCTAGCGCGAATCGTAATTCGGACGGTTGATTTAAAAGCCCTGGCCCTCAGTTATTCATATTCCACAAGCTATATCCGGAACCAGTCACGATAATTTCGTGGAATGCATTACGAAAAAAATGCCCAAACAGTATGTATTTTCGAAAACATACCCAAACCAAAAAATAATAAAATTATATTTTTCACTTGAGCTAAGAATTTTTAAAATAAAAATGTTAAGCTGAAAATTATCAATATTTGTTCATTGTTTTGGCGTTGAACTTTGTGCTGTTTGCACCTTATGTGCGTTTTCATATTTTTAGTTAAGTTTGGGTGACTGAGTGGCCGCCTGTTGGGAAATAGCTGCTCACTCGACTTCCGATATGTTTTCTCAGTATAAAACACCTCGGTTTTTGGAGTGGGAATTTCTTTCCGATCGCGCCATTTCCTGATCATTGCCTATATTTACCTTTTCAAAACAAAATCATATGTTATTCCAAATATTTTTGATTTTCAACAAATGGATAGCATTTAGAAGAACATAGTGTTTTGATTAAGATCATATTGTTTTCATATTCAGACAAAAATAGCTGCGAAGCTAATCTGCGCCTTTGTTTTCGACCTATGCAGTTGTTGGTTTTCCCACGTGGCGGCTCATTTTAGTGGTTCTTGTGTTACATATGGAGATCTTGTCTCTGGATAATAACGTAACACTTTGTCATCTTCCTTTATGCACACATTGAAGGGAGACGTGATTTGACGCTAACTTGCAAAAGTGGGGTTCAGCAGGGTAATGCGAATCTGTTGATTTAGAAAGTTTGCATTCGGATTCAACATGAGCAAACGAAAATTGTACGAGATATAACGTTTTACAATAAATACATATATATGTTAGCATCACCGAATTACTCGGAAATCCAAGAAAGAAAATAAAATCCCGCGTAGAACGTAAACTGTCTGACAAATTTACCGTAATTTAAAATATAAGAAACAGACCAATGTCCTGTGTGCATTAGTAGAGAAACATGTCAGTACATGGGTCAAAACATAACAATAAAGACAAATAATTTGCACTCTTGTTAACCTGATAACAACAGAAAACAATTACAACTTTATAGCTTAAAGTGGACTAATATCTCGTTCAAAGAGTTTTATATTGCTCATTTACTGCGGATGTTTGACTGTGAGTTTGCATGAATTGGCATCATTAATGGTTGTCGTATTTCGTCACTTCAGTTTGCTTGAGAATTTGTCAGAAATACGTTAACCCGCTTATGAATAAAATATATTGATTTGTTCTTGTTGTTGTTTCTTGGGGTGTAATTCATTGATTTGATTAGTCATTTTACTATACTCGATTTGCGCCTTGCATACCATACGAGGGTTGTCCCAAAAGTTCCATTACACTCACTGTTTTGCCACAATAACAGCATGTCAGAGCTTACAACACTTATAATCACAAAGTTCTATATCTAAGGGCTTAGGGGGCAAATTTTCATACTGCTACGTGCATGTGTTCAAATATAGTCATCGGTGGATGCTTGAACCCTTGTCCCCATACTGCAGTGGAGCAGGTATAATTACGTTGCCGTTAATTTTATTTTTTTTTTTTTTAATATTTTGCCGTTTGGATAAATACACTACAAACAAAACAGATTATTTCAAAATTAGATTTATATTTAGCTAAACGATATGGTAGCATATATTTGGAAATGTAAGTACAATAGTTACATGCAAATCGTCAAAATAATGCTATAAATATCAGTCATGCAAAATAAGAATAATTAACCAAATGATATCCACTCTAATTGACTAGTTAGAGATTCACCACGAGGACCGAAGATCTAACTAAATGTTATGAACCACTGCAGAAGCTGAGGGTGAGGTTGTGGCCGTGTAAAATCGATTTAAACCCGCCAGTAACTTTGTGTTACTGATCGTTCCAAGTCGATACTTCTGTGGTGGTTCTTTTTGCTTCATGTCTTGGTGTTTAAAATATTTTTGTGCTGTTGGCGCCTTATGTATGTTTTCATTTTTTAGAATAACGGGATCCTGAACGATTTCCTGGGGCAGTTAAAGGACATGTTTCAACTGTGATTCTATGACATACGAGGTCATATTTACTACACATCTTACGATGTAAGCACTTTATTCCTTCTTTTGTGGATATGGCGAAACAATATTCAACTGGGAAATTCTTTTCATAACGCATGACCCTAAAGCGTAGACAGTCAGACGGATTATGAGAGAAGGATTTAACAATACCCTAAAGAATCCGTAAGATTACTTATTGAAAGGTACAAGTAGGCAAAGATCAGGAAAAGGCGCAATCAGAAAAAGATTCCCACTCCAAAAACCGAGGTGGGAAAAAACCAAACTAACAATCAGGAACTTATACCATGAAACATATCGTAAGCCGAATGAGCAGCTATTTTCCCAATAGGTGGCCACTCAGTTACCTTAACTTAACTAAAAATACGAAAACATACATAAGGCGCCAACAGCACAAAAAAATTATACACCAAGACATAAAACAAAAAGAACCACCACAGAAGTATCGACTGTAGCCGGTAGCCTTATCTAATGCGTCATATTAAACTTCAGATTTTACTAATTACAGGACCCCTTTTCAGACTAGGGTTTTAACGTCGGTCTATTCGTCCAGACATATGGAAAAATGCCATCTTAAAGTATAAATTGTAGCTTATACATGTATATAGCAATAGTATGTCTAGGATGTCACGGGATCCAGTGGCTTGGTTCTCTCGCCTTCGCCCAAAATGACTTAATTTTTGAAATTTGTCTGCAGTTTTCATAGTTTGTTGTTTGAGTGTTACTTCTGAAGGTTTTGTGTTTTCGTGTATAACATGCTTTACGAAGACAACCTTACATTCATATAGCTGCTCACTTGGCTTACGATAGGTTTTCTTAGTATTTCATTGTTTTTTCCCACCTCGATTTTTGGAGTTGGAATTTCTTTCTGAATGAGCCATTTCCTGATCGTTGCCTGCTTTTGTCGTTTTAGATCCAGAAAAAAATGTCGTTCCGAAAACGACAATAAAAAGTTTCAGTTACAAAACAAGAAGCTTTGTCTCCATATTATTGCCTTTTGCCTGTGTTTTCTCTTGAGAAATGACTAATGACATCTACTGACAGAAAACGTCTATTCTGGAAAACATTAAACCATAACTGCTTATTTGGTGGAAATATTATTCCTCCAGGATACATTAACGGTTACAAACTTTTACTGAAATCGACATTACGAGACCACTTTCATACAAAACACTGCTTTTACGGATTTTAACTCGAAATAACTATGATTTGAACGTAGATCGTGGGTGCACTTAATAGCCGTCTCAGGTACCGATCATCATCATCATCATCATCATCATCATCATCATCATCGTCATTTCCTATTAAAATTCTTAAACTATATGAAAGAACCGTTTCGCCCGCCAGTGTTCAATCCTTGTTTATAACAACTAGTCGTCAATTATGCTTGTTTTTTAAACTGTGTGGTACATTGAGTTGCTATAGCATTACGAAAACTTACCCATGCAATATAAAGTAACTTTTAAGGTTGTAAAAAAATGAAAATCTTCAGTAGAAAAAAATGATATTTTTCTTATTTATGCTAAAAAGATAGATTTTTGGTACACGTTAGAACCGCCTCGCCGAGGCGGATCTAACTAGTACCCACAATATATGTTTTGGAGCAAAAATAAGAAAATATGTATACCCCTGCATACCCCAGTTTTACTATATAAAAGTGGGGTTTAAGGGGGTATTCAATAGATGGGATCACGTCTGGTGTCTGAGCTTTTTCTGAATTCAGTTTATGGTCTTTCTATCCTGGCATATTAAATTGTATCAACATTGCATTATCTTTGTAAAACAATTGTACTCCTTTTGTATTTATATTTTCACATACAACTCTAGCATGGAATAATTCTTATATGGATAGACACGCCGTAGGTAATATTATCAACATTAACCCAATGTATCCAAATAAGCACATTTGAATTAACATTCTCCTATAATAAATTATTTTATCCAAATAAGCACATTTGAATTAACATTTATTTTAGCCGATGGATGTTTTATACATTCCCAGAGAAAAAACGAAGTGTCATACATCAGAAAAAAGTATACTGTTTTTTTGTTCTTAAACGACATTTTAATTGCATTACTGAAAGTGATAATATAAAATGTGGACGAACATAATAACAAAGTGATAAATTAACATAAACATCATGCCCCTTGCGAGTTACAAAAAGCCGCATTACTAGTTGCAATGCCATTCATCTATTAAAATAAGGAGTGAAGAGAAAACGCAAGGAGAAACCCAAGACGTCATTTTGTAATCTAATTACCAGACTGACTATCTTTATCACGTAATCAAATAACTTCAATTCTGCTTACTAGGATGAGTCTTATTTGTTCGACAGTCGGAAACCCTTAATTGTCGTTACATCTTGTCTCATCAAATGTTCGGTAACCATTAACTATACACAACTACGTGTACTTGGTACCCTCACCTTACACTTCCTTCGCAACTATATTTATCGCACAGACTCCCTTTTGGGTTGTATGAATAACTTTACATCAGGAAACATGTCCGCAAAATATTTACCCCCCTTATACCCCACTTTTATATAGCAAAACTGGGGTTTGCAGGGGGTACCTATTTTACTTATTTTTGCTCCAAAACATAGATTGTCGGTACTCGTTAGACCCGCCTCTCTGTATATTACATGGACATGTTTTCGTAATGTAAAAATAACTTCATTTTCTAGCATTTCTGCAAATGGTTAGTAAAAATAATGAACTCAGTGAAGATCGAAAAAAATAAAATAATAAAATAAATAAATATGCTTAGAATAATTGGAATAAACAGATTTTGCTTCCTATAACACAAATATTTTCATAGATCTAATACAATTTTTGTTTAAGTTTTAATCATCTTAAGTTTGTTGGCTTACCAAGTACAGTTTTCCAAAATAGGTAATTTAATTCACATTCATCTGATGTTGAACTTCATTCGATCTAAGACTAACCTACTTCTGCATAATATTATCATGTTGTTACATATGGAGATCGCGTCTTTAGATAATAAGCACATTACGAAAACATGTCCATGCAATATACAGAGATTTTTAAAGTTGTAAAAAATGAAAATTTTCGGTGGAAAAATTTTGATATTTTTCTAATTTTTGCTCTAAACATAGATTGTGGGTACACGTTAGAACCGTCTCACCGAAGCAGTTCTAACGAGTACCCACAATCTATGTTTTGGAGCAAAAATACGAAAAAAAAGGTATACCCCTGCATACCCCAGTTTTACTGTATAAAAGTGGGGTTTAAGGGGGTATACATCACGCGGACATGTTTTCCTGATGAAACACTATCATGTACAGCTGTAGTTTTCGTTTTAGCACACGCTGAAAGGCAACGAGAATTATAGTAACGTTCGACAGGGTATTGAGAATCTATTAATTTAGAAAGGTTGTGTCTCGATTGAACATAATCAAATCGGAAGGTACAAGTAGGCAATGATCAGGAAAAGACGTAATCAGAAAGAAATTTCCAGTCCAAATACCGAAGTGCTATAAACTTAATAGACAATTAGGTACTTATACTTAGAGAATATATCGTTAGTAGAGTGAGCAGCTATTTTCCAATAGGTGACCACTCAGTTACCAGAACTTGAATAAAAATATGAAACCATACATAATGTTCAAACAGTACAAAAATTCCACTCCACAACATAAAACAAATGGAACCACAACAGAAGCATCGCCTTGGAACGATCAGGGCTACAAAATTTCTGGGAGAGGGGGGTTAACTTAAACAAGTTTTACAGGCGCCTAACCTCACCTTTATCTCCTGCACTGGTTCACAACATTTAGTTAGTTTTTCCGTCCTCGTGGTGAATCTCTTACTAGTCAATGAATCATCAAGGACAAACAAATACATAAACAAATGAAGACATAAGGTTTTACAACAAATACCTCGAAGTAAAAAAAAAAGTCAGAAGGTCAGAAAGAAGAGAATACCCAGTGGAACATAAGGTAGCCGACAAAATGAAATTTAAAAAATAACTGACGATTAAGACGCAGACCCATCTCTTGTATGCATTATATGACAAACATACATAGGACCAGATAATGAACAATTGCCGTTCCCTAGAGATTTATAACTTGCTTCGCCGTTAGCAAGAAAGCTATAAAACACAAATCTATGTTTTTATGTCCTAATGAGTGGTAAAATCTCGGTCCAAGAGTTCTACTTTGCTCATTCTCTGCGGATGTTTTCATTACGAAAACATGTCCGTGTAATGTATACCCCTTGAACCCCACTTTTATATAGCGAAACTGGGGTATGCAGGGATATACCTATTTTTTCTTATTTTTGCCCAAAACATAGATTGTGGGTACTGGTTAGAACCACCTCGTCGAGGCGGTTCTAACGTGTACCCACAATCTATGTTTTGAGCGAAAATAAGAAAAATATCAAACATTTTCTGATATTTTTTTTTGCTGAAAAAATTCTCTGTATGATGCATGGGCAAGTTTTCGTAATGTTTTTTTTTTTTTTTTTTTTTTTTTTTTTTTGCATGCATTGGCATCATAAGCTGCATCTCATTTCGTTTACCATTACGAAAACATGCACATGTAATATACAGATTTTTCTTAATTTGTCAAAATTGAAAAAAAAAATGATATTTTTCTTACTTTTGCTCAAAACATAGATTGTGGGTACTCGCTAGAACCGCCTCGACGAGGCGGTTCTAACGTGTACCCACAATCTATGTTTTGAGCAGGAAACAAGAAAAATATCAAACATTTTCAGATGAAAGTTTTCGGCTTAATTCGCTGGTAGAAATACTATAGAGAATTAAGCTATTACATACAGAATTCGTAAAATTACTTATTGGTGCAGGTAGCCTGACCTTATACATCATTCTATACTTTGTGTTACTGATCGTTCCAAGGCGATACTTCTGTGGTGGTTCTTTTTGTTTTATGTCTTGGTGTTTAAAATTTGTTTGTGCTGTTGGCGCCTTATGTACGTTTTCATAGTTTTAATAAAGTTAAGGTAACTGAGTGGCCACCTATTGGGAAAATAGCTGCTAATTCGGCTTACGATATGTTTCATGGTATAAGTGCCTGATTGTTAGTTTGGTTTTTACCCACCTCGGTTTTTGGAGTGGGAATCTCTTTCTGATTGCGCCTTTTCCTGATCTTTGCCTTAATGTTGTGAATGACTGCAGAAGGTAAGGGTGAGGCTAGGCGCCTGTTAAATCGATTAAAGACCCCCCCCCCCCCCAGAAATTTGATATTACTGATTGTTCCAAGGCAATACTTATGTTGTAGTTCAATTTTCTGATGACATATTTCAATTTTATAGCTAAAAAATCTCTGTTTATTGCATGGGCAAGTTTTTGTAATGGATGCAGACAGACAATACGTAATATACCGTCGAGATATCCATATCACACAAAGTCTTATCTTGGAACGGCCAGTAAAGCATAAACCAGTGTCAAATCAATGTTTCAAAATTAGTTAAGCGTTTTCTATTTTTCATTTTAAAAATGGAATACAGACTTGTTTTCGTGTATGTTCCAATCCAACTTCAATTGTTGTTAAATAGAGGATAATAAAACAAACGTTTAGGACTTTATGTCCTAATCAAGACGAAAATCTATGTCAATGTGTTTTGTTTTTGCTCGTTTACCGCGGATGTTACATTGTAAATTTGCATGACTTGGGTCAATAAATTGCTATTTTGTTGCGACACTTCATTTTGTTGGAGAATATGCCTTTAACATGTGAACTCCCTTTAAATGGATACCTTTTTGGGCTGGCTGTATTGTTATTGTTTTGGGTTTGTTTTATTTGTGTGTTCTATTTTAATTGTCGCAGAGTTTCTTGCAACCTGCTCGTTTATCAGATAAAACAGGTCATATATTTCCCTTTGAATTTCAATGTCTCCTGTTTCTAGTTTTGGCCTTTTGTGTTTGGATCCAGTGAAACTGTATTATTGTTTAATTTATTTCTTGCCACAGTCACCATGTCCAAGGATGCATTATATTTTGCGTATTCAAATAGTTTTAGTTCGGGTACCTGAGTGGTTACCTTTAGGAAAATAGCTGCTCAATCCGCAACATACATGTTTTCCTTGTATTTACGCAGAATTGTCAATTTGTTTTCCCACCTGGGTTTATAGGGTGGGACTTTCATTCTGATTGCGCCAGTTCCTTATCATTGCTTATGTTTATCGTTTGCAATTCACAATTATCTTAGAATGACGGATATGCTTTCCAAGCGAAGTATTTTGCCGTTTGGTGGCCCAAAATATTATATCCTAAAGTTATATCAGCCATAATCACTGTGCAAATAACATTTTTCTGTTTTGTCTTTTTAAATCATTGAGACATTTTGGAGTATGTATTGTACATTTAGAGCCTTCGTCGAAACAATGTTTTTGTGTTGTTTGAACCTTATGTACGTTTTTTCATAGTTTTAGTTAAGTTGGGGTAACTGAGTGGCCGCCTATTGGGAAATAGCTGCTCACTCGGCTTACGATATGTTCTATAAGTCTAAGTACCTAATTGTCCACTTGTTTTTTTTTTCCCACATTGGTTTTTAGAGTGGGAGTTTCATTCTTATTGCGCCTTTTCCTGATCGTTGCCCACTTGTATCTTTTTAATTATTCGACCCCGTTAAGGCACGTGTCTTTGATTTAGACTTAAGTTGTGTAAATGCAGGTAGGTCGCCGTTTTAAAAAAAGAGTCACTGTTGAAGGGTCATAACCCAAAATTGCGCAGTGTGGTCCATACTTTTTTTATTTGGAACGTTCAACTGACGTTTTTCTTTTGCTCCTGATTTTCAGTAAGTTATCCAGATCCCAGGGATCTCCATCGTCGGGTAGCTTACTGAAACTGTGAGATCTCGTTTTTGATTTTCATCATTGTGGTCATCATGCCTTTTTTGTCCTTGATGATTCATAGACTAGTTACAGATTCCCCTCGAGGACCTATAAACTAACTAAATGTTATGATCCAGTGCAGAATATAAGGGCAATTGTTAAAAAAACAGCTGGATTTCAGAGCTGGAAAACAGAACAACTTCGATTTGATAACATGTATGTAACACACGTTGCGGGGTCAGTGTTTCATCTGTGACTTATCAATACCAAAAAAATGTCGACTCCTTTGGAAAATATAATTAGTAATATTAAGCTCAAGCAAATGCCTGCCAAAATATAGGTTGATTGTGTAATTCGGTAACCATGATGATCATACAAATCGCAGCTGCCGACTAGACAGACTAATCAACATTGATATTCATATCAAATAAAAATAAAGCGGTCATCTCAGTTTTCTAAAGGAAATGATATTCTGCTATGTAGGTAATTAGAATTTGATATATTTCCTGGCATTTGAATGGCTTGCTCGTAATGAGTGCAGTCTATCTATTTGGTCTTTAAAGCGTGCATTCAAGCTGTACTAAAGTAAAGGGGTCAAGGTACCGAAATCGTATATCGTAGCTTATAAAACTCCGTAATAACATTGACGAATACGAGATATGTAGTAATAAACCTTACTAAGTCACACATCATGGTATTTGTTTTATGCACCAGTAATTTGCAACCACTACTCCCCATCTACGTGGAAGGGCGGGTATTATGACTTTTCAGCTTTCATTGCCCTGCTATAAGTCCCATCCCCTGGGGACAAACTGGAGCTCAAAGTTCTACTGTTTGCCCACCATTTGCCAAAGAAAATCTCCTTGGGATAAATGTTCTAATGTCAAAACCCCATCATTTCCCCTGCACTTGGCAATCAAAGTTATTGCCCCGCACTTTAGCTCGGCTATTCAACTTCCAAGTAGGTGGGGACGGGCTGACAAATGACTGTTGCTTTAAACAGAAAAAAATATCCGATGATAAATGGTTTTGTAAGGGAAGCTAGCACAAGTGGCGGCCGTTGTAATTAATGGCAAGGAAAGATATCGGTCTACTTATTATGGTCAAAGTACATGACTGAAAGCTCTAGGTAAGCTGTGTACAATTTTTTTTTTAAAATACGTAAAATAATATCTATATATTTATAACGGAAAAAGAATATCTCATAAACTGCTAGCGCTTTACTGACATTTAATGCCGCCATTATCAAACATCCCTTATAGATTTGGGACTATATATATTGCGACCAAAACGAACACGTCTTTTCTTAATCAAATTCCTTTTAAAATATCAAAATATAAGTAATTAATATTTCAAAAGAATCCCCATTAACGGGAATTAGTAAAGTGCAAAAAGTATATCGGTCAAAAATTGTTTGTCAAAATTTAAGCTTAATATCATAGTTATCAGGATTAAAATGGAGCGAATTAAAAGATATGTAAGTGTAGTGTCACTGGCAAAGTACGTCACAAGTCCGCAAAATCTATACCCCCATTCCACACTTTTATATTGTAAAACTGGGGTTTACATGTGTTTACTTGTTTTTCTTATTTTTGATCCAAAACATTAATTGTAGGTGCTCGTTAGAACCGCATCGCCGAGGCGGTTCTAACGTATATCCCGATCAATGTTTGAGCGTAGATATAAAACAATATCATTTGTGCTGAAGAAATGTTAAATTTTTAAAACTGAAAAAATTATCTGTATATTTCATGGCAAGGTTACGTAATGTACAGATTTTCAGCGGCGGCGACGCACAAAAACATTTTCCCTGAAATTACATTCGATAAAGGCAATGTATACCGGTCTATATGTGTGCTTAAATTAATCGCAAATATGTTTAACGTCTGTTTCTATTAAGCATGAGTATGCTGTGCGTCTGTAAAGGAAATGTCGGTCATACAAAATTCTTATACCATCTTAACATGCGTCATCATGACAAATAAGCAGGAAATAAACTGTGTTTCGTATTTAATTACATGTTCCAAATTGTGTCTTTGCATGATCGGATGTAATACGTTTGCTTACATCCGCGTTTCTTCAGTTATCTCGGGCGATATTGAGGAAACAAAAATTTATTCGGGCATTTGACATATTTTTACTTTTTCCTTATACGCTATTGTTACGAGTACGAAAAAAAAAACACGTTCTTCCTGTCGGTTTTAAATTCTCGTTTATTGGGAAAATAGCTGGTAATCCAGCTCGATGTGTTGTTAATTTTGTGTGGTACCTTGTTTCGTTATTGTTCAATGTCTGGTATCTTAGTTTTTGTTGTTCTTTTCTGAATTCAGTTTCTGGTCGTTTTTATCCCCACATATTAAATGAGCCGCTGATTAAGAAAACAAACAATGCGCTTATGCCAAAACAAAGCCGCAGATCAGCATCAGCCGTGCAGTAACTGCACGGCTGATCAGCGTCTTTGTTTTCGCTCCATAGATAGTGTAATAACACTTCTTCTTCAATCCGAAATTTCAAGGTTCTTGCCTGCTCGTGAGATTGTACAGGCCGGTCCGAATGGGTTTGTGTCGGACCCGGTCGAAAACCCAAATTGTTGGTTTTCTGACGCACAGGCTCAAATTGTATCAGCATTACATTATCTTTGAAAAAAAGTGCTCATTTTTTTAAATAACTTCTATGATGGCCCCGACTTAAAGCTATTCATTTTAGTTGGTCGGAGCTTCTTGTCTGTTGCTTGGCCCACCGGGGTCCAACTGGTGTTTTTCTTTCGCTCCGGATTTAGTAGGTTATTCGGCGCTCAGGGATCTCCATCGTCGGGCAGCTTACTCAATCTGTGAGTCCTTGTTTTTGATTCATCAGGATGTTTATCATGATTTATTTGTTTGTTCTTGATGATTCATTGACTAGTTAGAGATTCACCACGAGGACCGAAGAACTTACTAAATGTTATGAACCACTGCAGAAGCTGAGGGTGAGGTTAGGATCCTGTATAACCGGTTTAAGCCCGCCAGTAACTTTGTGCTACTGATCGTTCCAAGGCGATACTTCTGTGGTGGTCCTTTTTGTTTTATGTCTTGGTGTTTAAAATTTTTTGTGCTGTTGGCGCCTTATGTATGTTTTCATATTTTTAATTAAGTTAAGGTAATAGAATGGCCACCTATTGGGAAAATAGCTGCTCATTCGGCTTACGAATTGTTTCATGGTATAAGTGCCTGATTGTTAGTTTGTTTTTTCCCACCTCGGTTTTTGGAGTGGGAATCTTTTTCTGATTGCGCCTTTCCCTGATCCTTTGCCAACTTGTACCTTTTCACCTACATTTTCTAGCACTGACTATTTCTTTTAAAGATAATCACGCCATTAAAAGTCTACAATAATTAACCTTGTATTAAAATAAGCACTTTCTAATTAGCTCTCTCCCAGAACAAACACTTTTAGCCAACGAATTTTCTATATTCCCAAAGGGAAAACATGGAATCAAACAGTAGACCAAAGTATACTATTTGCGTTCCTAAACGACGTTTCTATTGCATTACTGAAGGCGATAATATAAGATGCGGACAGACATAATAACAAAGAGAAAAATAAATGTAAACATCATGTCACTTTGCGAGTTGCAAAAAGCCGCATAACCGGTTGCAATCATCAGACAATTATGTGCCCCATTATATCCCATTTTTGTGCAGTGAAACTGAGGTTTGCAGGAGTATACGTGTACCTATTTTTCTCACTTGTGATCCAAACAAAGATTGTGGGTACTCGTTAGAACCGCATTGAACCCACAATTAATGTTTTGAGCAAAAAAATCATAGATACCAAATCTTGTTCTGCTGAAAAATTCAATTGTTCACGGCATGTTTTTGTAATGGCCATTGAACTAGTAAAGTAAGGAGTGAAGAGAAAACGCAAAGAGAAACCCAAAATGTAAATTTGCCATCTAATTACCAGACAGATCTTTATCACGTAATCAAATAGCTTTAATTCTGCTAACTAGGATGGGTCTCATTTGTTCGAAAGTCGGAAAACCTTAATCGTCGTTACACCCTGTCTCATCAAATGTGCGTTTATCCCGATATGTACGAGCCTACTTGTAAGTGGTACCCTCATCGTACACTTCCGTCTCAAATATATTTATCGCACAAAGTCTCTGTCTATTTCTACGTCTATAAATTAAATTCATTTCCGCCTATTTTAATGTATGAAATATGATATTTAGAAAAGAAAATTGCATGCATTAGAAAAAAGGGTACAAGTAAGCAACGATCAGGAAAAGGCGCAATCAGAAAAAGAAATCCTACTCCAAAAACTGAGGTGGGAAAAAAACTAAATTGACAATTAGGTACTTATACTCAGAAAACATATCGTAAGCCGAGTGAGCAGCTACTTCCCAATAGGTGGCCACTCAGTTTTTCAACTCAAATAAAGATATGAATACGTATATAAGATTCAAACAACACAAAAAACGACTCCAATACATTAAACAAATGGAATCACAACAAAAGTATCGCATTGGAACGATCAGTAAATATATAAATATAAATTTACATGGGGCTTAAATCGATTTTACAGGCGCCTAACCTCACTCTCATCTTCTGTAGTGGTTCACAACATTTAGTTAGCTGTTTGGTCCTCGTGGTGAATTTCTAATTAGTGAATGAATCATCTAGGACAAACAAATAAATCATTAGAACCACCCTGACAAATCACGACTTTAAATGTGGGATATGATACTCAGTGTAGCGCACCAAGGTTTGCCTAATTCACTGGATTGGGCAACGTACAGGTAGTTGATTTCTAACGGAAAATATGCGGCAGCGGTCTTCGCTGACTGAGTTTGCCTTTTTTATAATCTCCTCACTTGAACAGATGGACCAGATATGAATATGAAAGTTGTCGCCTATACAGTGACCTATTTGCCAAATAATACACCATTTTTCCAAACATATTCCATTTTGTATTCAGTCTTGTATCGTATGTATGATGCCAACATCACTATTCAATGCACTGTTTACCAAAATAGGTATTGACGAACGTTTGAAGCGTGCATATCTTAATTAAGATATGGGACTTTATTTTTTTTTCAGAATTTAATGAAACGACATATGCACAATATTTTTACTTCAGTTTCTGTTCATTAACCGGTTTCGAAGCGACATGTATTTTAAAATCTGCCAATATTATCATTGAAATAACGTCTTAAACGGGCAGCATTTATCGATTTCTTCGCGAGTTTATTATTTATAGGCGATTATTGTATTTTAGCTTCCTTGGGGAATTCCAAAAGTTTCCGATTGTCTAATAAACAATTGAAAAAAATAATATGTTTATCAAAGTCAGAACCTTATTTCACGTATTTCTATTGTATTTGTCATGTCGGAAGTTGCATGCACAGTATTCTTGCCAGCCGCATTTGTATTAATTGTCGTTGCTGGCGAGCTTAAATCGATTATACAAAAACCTAACCTCACCCTCAGCTTCTGCAGTGGTTCACAACATTTGGTTAGTTGTTCGGTCCTCGTGGTGAATCTCTAGCTAGTCAATGAATCAGCATGGACAAACAAATAAATCATGATAAATACAATGATGAATCAAAGACGAGGACTCACAGATTGAGTAAGCTGTCCGACGATGGAGATCCCTGGGTGCCAAATAACTTACTAACTCCGGAGCGAAAGAAAATTATACCAGTTGAACCCCAGTGGGCCAAGCAACAGACAAGAAGCTCCGGTCCATACTCAGACACCATTAAACAAAAATGATATTTTAAAGAACAGTAAGTGCTATTAAAAGGAAGTAAACCCCGTAGAAATAAGTACGTTGGGACAAGTAACAAGATCCACATAGCCGATAAGATAAATTATAATGTCAAAGACGAGTTTCAAACTATCGAGCGAATCCTTATTCTAAATCAAGTTATCTAAATTACGATCATTATGTTATCATTTTCACGTCGTAGTTTTGTTAAGTCTGTCTGGCAATTAATTAACAAAATAGTTTCCGGGTTCACTCAGCACACTTTCTTCTACTTTAACTTTGTGACGGGTTGCGACACGGGCTTAGGTACATGTATGTTTTGGAATATAAATGAGCTAATACGTAAGCAGACTACATGTCAATCATTGAACATAGTTTGAATTATTTGACCAAGGTTTTAAGTGCTCATAATTTGTATTGAAATCAAAAATTAAAATGTTAATTTATTTCCTTTTTCCCCTTTTTCTATTCTTGCAATGACGTTATCACCATGGAAACTAGCTGTATATTTATTACCGTTTTAACCAGCCAACATTATCATCATCATCATCATCATCATCATCATCATCATCATCATCATCATCAGCATCAGCATCAGCATCATCATCACGAGAAACAATCAGTTAGCTATGACCTCAACGGTGCCTTGCGTTTTGTTCTTCTAAACCATGCCCAGTTTTTACTAACTTACTTGCTAACTCTAGTCTGTCCTTAAAAAGAGAAAAAGATTGACACTTATACACTCAAATACAATTTGCCAATTTGCCGCTTTTATAAACAGACATTTGATTCACATTTCGCAAGGGAGTCGGGGAATTCATCTGGAAAACATGTCCGTGCAATTTATACCCCTTATACCCTACTTTTATATAACAAAACTGGGGTATGGAGGGTTAAACCTATTTTTCTTACTTTTGTTCCGTAGCAGATATTGTGGGTACTCTTTATGCGATTCTAACGTGTATCCACAATCTATGTTTTGAACAAAAATAAGAAAAATATCAAACATTTTTCTGCTGGAATCTTTCAATTTTTACATCTTAATCTCTGTACATTGCATGGGTAAGTCCTCGTATTGCTTCATTGGCTACTTTGGTCTTCATAATGATGTTCACCCGCATTTTATATCCTCGCCTTCAGTAATGCAATTAAAACGTCGTTTACGAACAAGAGTATTATACTTTTGTTTGTTTCGTTTTCCCAAGAGAAAAAATAATGACACTCTCTTACTAAATAAAACATAAAGGTTTGATCCTTTGAAAGCAGTAAAACATTCAAAGGGAGATAGTATGGACTATATTGTGCAATTTCGAGTAATTGTCAGTCCTAGTAGACCGTTGAAGACGTTAGTGCTTATTCAATACCAGATATTTGTCGATAGGATCGTTTCATGGTGAAGTTATCTATAGTGACAAACAGGAACATGTACACGTTAACGCTGTAGGTGAAGATGCCTATTCGAAAAACAAGAATAATTTTAATACACTACTCTGAGTATCACGTGGTACTGTCCATATACAAACTGATTGGTGACACACACTGCAATTAAGACATAAGTTGGGGTTAGATTTACGAGTTTTCTCCTACTAACAGCGTTTCTTCTACTGACTGATAGATACTTTATCACTTAAGGTAATGCTGAGAAAAGGAAAAGTAAACCATGTTTATAAATATGCTTAGTAGGATTTATTTATCAAGATGACGCATGTAAAGAATTTAGATTTAGCGACATTATTCGTACACATACCAAGGAAGCTGTAAAAAGATTTTCAACCCAATAATCAAAGGTATGCACCGGTGCAAGGAACTAATTGAAGACAATATCAAGGAAGTGCAGAATATAAATGTGGCTTGTAGAACACGGACAGGCTGACTAAATATTTACGATGTTTATTTCCATATTATAGGCTTAAGCGCTCTCAACTTGATATGTTTTCGTTTTCATATTTAATAGAACTAGTTTCTGTGGTGGTTCTTATTGTTTAATGTATTGGTGTTATATTTTTGTGCTGTTTGAGCCTTATGCATGTTTTCATATTTAAGCTAAGTTTAAGTAACTTGGGAAAATAGCTGCTCATTCGGCTTTCGATATGATTTCATTGTATAAGTGACTGATTGTTAATTTAGTTTCTTCCCGGTTTTTGGAGAGGGGTTTTCTTTCTGACTGCGTCTCCTGCTTTTTGCCTACATGTACCTTTTAAATGTTAACCTACATAAATAGACTTGTCGACCGAATAATTTTTCTCACCAGAAATTTTCTTGCTAATGCGTTTTCCCTTGAGAAGTTAACTATTTCTATTTAATATGAAAACGAAAACGTATCGAGTAGAGTGCTAATTCTAGTCATAAAATAGAACTCCAGAATGTTATTTCATGAAGGTTTCGAATCAATTGCGCGTATCCGTTATCTTACTTAATGGCATTTCTTGAAAGTGTTGATACTGTCGCGGACAACCGTGTTAAGATAATTATTTATCATTACGAAAACTTGCCCATGCAATATACAGAGATTTTTTAAGTTGTAAAAAATGAAAATTTTCAGCAGAAATTCTTTGATATTTTTCTTATTTTTGCTCAAAACATAGATTGTGGGTACACGTTAGAACCGCCTCGGCGAGGCGGTTCTAACGAGTCCCCACAATCTATGTTTTGGAGCAAAAATAAGAAAAATAGGCATACCCCTTCATACCCCAGTTTTTCCTATATAAAAGTAGGGTTTAAGGGGGTATTCATTGCACGGACATGTTTTCCTGATGTGTACTTTGAGTTGGTTTTATGTTTTATCATCTTAAAACTGTAAAGACATTTTAGAGTTAATCATATTCTGGCTAATTAAACAAAGTTAATTGACAATTAGATTCTAAATTAATGACGTTACGTCAGATGACGTTGGCGCAAGAGTCATAACGCTAGTGACAGCAATGGATGCACAATTAAAGAACAGAAGATGTAAAATAATAATAAAGCAACAGTTTAATGGTAATTAAGACTAAGGACATATTCCTAAATTATAGGAAAATCAACATTTTTATTATCTAAACGTGGAGCATCCATTAAATTGCATCAGAATGAGCAGTGTCAGTAATTACTTCGCCACAGGTACTACGGACATTCATGAAGGGACCGATAATTTAATTGAAACTCATTTGCTGCTCAAAACCTTTCGATTTTACGACAAAATTCTGTAAATCTAAAAAACGGGGTCTTGTTATGTCCCATTGCACCACACATTCACTCGAGATTATTCTGCCGTGTTCGGTTTGGCAAATGACATGATGCATAGCTTCTATTAATAGCACAGCTATTCGATACAATGTATCATATAAGTACAATTTCTGACATACTGCGTCAGGGAGTCCACTCTTTGGCTCAGTGGTTAGAGCATTGGATTTCTTCCCCGGCGGTCCGGGTTCCAGTCCCGTCATGGACGTGATATTTTTTTTTTATGCAGCATTTCTTAGATACGAATTTTCATATTTGTAAGATGGGGGCTCATCTGGGATGGAACATTTGAGACATTCAGTCATAAAAATGACATTATGGTAATCATTAATGATTACATTCTCGAAGGGGGGTGTGATATGTTTCATTGCACCACTCATTCACTCGAGATTATTCTGCCGTGGTTGGAAGTCTGGTTTGGCAGATCACATGGTGCGTAACTTCTATAAGTAGCACAGCTATTCGATACAAAGTATCATATAAGTACAATTTCTGACATACTGCGTCTGTGAGTCGACTCTTTGGCTCAGTGGTAAGAGCATTGGAAATCTACACCGGCGGTCCGGGTTCGAATTCCATCAGGGACGTGATTTTTTTTTCTATGCAGCATTTCTTAGTAACGAATTTTCATATACGTAAGAGTCTAAAAATCCGGACGAACACATTGATAATTAATCTCCATCCCTTCTGGTCGTATGTGTATCGCCTCCTTTGAAATTTCTTGTATTTGCTTCTACTATAAACGGTAGCGATTGTTCGTAAATGTTATCCAGCTTGATATACATAACCTAAAAGTGCATAACATTCCCCATTTTTATTTTTATATTTTTGTTTTTAACTCTGACCCAGATTTTCTGGATGACGACGCTTATAATTTAATAAAATTTAATGCATTAGGATAAGTTTACGCTCTGAAAATCTGTTTCTAGAAAAGAGAATGTAAATGCTACGCTTATGTTTCACATTGTGTATTAAACTATAGTTCAAACTGACATTAAACATTTATCTTGTGTCATTGTTATTCCATGTTTCAGAATTGTTTGCCCGAATTTCTTAAAAGCGCTCGATGATAAATGGCACGTTAAGGCCACAACTTAAAGATATTTAAGATATACTATTTGGTATTGGCTACATCCTACATACAAAGTAACATGAGAAACACTTATACATTATTGTTAACTTATATGCAGTTGCTTAATATGTGTTCTTCTGTGATAATACACATGTATAGACACAAAAATACGTTGACCGTGCCGCTTAACCCCTGAAATTGATTTGCATTTGTTGATCGGACTGCTTAAATAACTATGTTTATAATAATGCAACTCTATGACGGTAAATAATATATGACCACGTGCTGTACATAGCACTGGAGAAATGTGTGAAACAAATAGGTGCCCCATTTACCATGATTACAAAACCTTATCACGCGAGTTCAAGTGGCACGGTCAAAGTATTTACCTAATGTACGATATTGGATGGCAGACATAGCAAGACTAGTTAACAAGGACCATGCATATAATACTGTATAAAAGCAGAATAAACGGCCCAATCAAAATCAATCCTATTTTTGTAGCACGACTCCAACTTAAAAAGGTACAAGTAGGCAAAGATCAGGAAAAGGCGCAATCAGAAAAAGATTCCCACTCCAAAAACCGAGGTGGGATAAAACCAAACCAACAATCAGGTACTTATACCATGAAACATATCGTAAGCCGAATGAGCAGCTATTTTCCCAATAGGTGGCCACTCAGTTACCTTAACTTAACTAAAAATATGAAAACACACATAAGGCGCCAACAGCACAAAAAAATTTTCAAACACCAAGACATAAAACGAAAAGAACCACCACAGAAGTATCGACTTGGAACGATCAGTAACACAAAGTTACTGGCGGGCTTAAACCGGTTTTACATGGCCATAACCTCACCCTCAGCTTCTGCAGTGGTTCATAACATTTAGTTAGTTATTCGATCCTCGTGGTGAATCTCTAACTAGTCAATGAATCATCAAGAACAAACAAATAAATCATGATAAACATCCTGATGAATCAAAAACCAGGACTCACAGACTGAGTAAGCTGCCCGACGATGGAGATCCCTGGGCGCCGAATAACCTACTAACTCCGGAGCAAAAGAAAAACACCAGTTGGACCCCGGTGGGCCAAGCAACAGACAAGAAGCTCCGGCCCCAACCAACTAAAATGAATAGCTTTATGTCGGGGCCATCATAGAGTCTGGCGCCCGACCCACCGGCGTGCAATTAAAGAAGGCAGCATAGTTATCAACCATGATTGGGTTAAAAACTAAGCATGCAGACTGTCGCATAACATTCAAGTTATAACCTATACGTCTGTAACGTGTTATGATTTTTCTGAACTGAAAAGAAAAATCATTAATTCCTTTAAGTTTCTTGAATTTGTAAACCAAGTCACCATAAAATTCAGGTTCCGAAAGGCCCTCACTTAAAAGCGTCTTTAACCCAACATTATATTTGGAAATCAATTCATAGTGTCTACGATAAAATTTAGAAAATGTTTTTCGAAGTTTATGATACCGATAGCCCTGTTGGAGAAGTTTTGCCGTTAAAGACTCGAGTGAATAAAAATAATTTTTAGATTCTTTGGAAGCAGTAAAAACTGTTTCGGCGGCCCCTGCGGTTAAGAGAGCTGTTTTTTAATCACTCATCATCTCACCGCTGTGTCTGGTGTGGGATCGAACTCCACTCTGGTAACATGTAAGACAAGCCAAGTTCTCCTTGCGGGTGTGCCAGGTGTGTTTTCTCGGGGTTCTCCCGTTTTCGCCCCACCTACTGATTGGCCCGTCTCATATGAGCTGAAATAATCTTGAAAGGGACGTATAATTGAATTCAAAGAAAAAGAAAAAAAAAGAAAATTGTTTCAAATATATACGTACGTATTTCCATAAAACTCTTCGTTGTAGGTACGCATGTTATGCTACGAGACAAAACAAACATATAATATACATCAATATATGTTTGCCATCAGGATAACATGTCCGTGAAATGTTAACCCTCTTAAACCCAACATTTATATACAGAAACTGGAGTTTACAGGGTATATCTATTTTTCTTATTTTTGCTCTAAATCAGGGATTGTGGGTACTCGTTAGAACCGCCTCAGCTGAAAATTTTCAATTTTTAAAATTAAAAATAAATCTCTGTTAATTGCATGGGCAAGATTTCATAATGCGTGGCATCTAGTCAACGTATTAGAAAATTAGTTAATATATAAACAGTAAGATAATCGGATAGAAACATTCACAAAAAGGTAAAAGTAGGCAAAGATCAGGAAAAGGCGCAATCAGAAAAAGATTCCCACTCCAAAAACCGAGGTGGGAAAAAACCAAACTAACAATCAGGCACTAATTCCATGAAACATATCGTAAGCCGAATGAGCAGCTATTTTCCCAATAGGTGGCCACTCAATTACCTTAACTTAACTAAACTATGAAAACACACATAAGGCGCCAACAGCACAAAAATTTAAACACCAAGACATAAAACAAAAAGAACCACCACAGAAGTATCGCCTTGGAACGATCAGTAACACAAAGTTACTGGCGGGCTTAAACCGGTTTTACAGGGGCCTAACCTCACCCTCAGCTTCTGCAGTGGTTCATAACATTTAGTTAGTTCTTCGGTCCTCGTGGTGAATCTCTAACTAGTCAATGAATCATCAAGAACAAACAAATAAATCATGATAAACATCCTGATGAATCAAAAACCAGTACTCACAGATTGAGTAAGCTGCCCGACGATGGAGATCCCTGGGCGCCGAATAACATACTAACATAGATTAATGAATTCAAAACGCGATAAACAAGCTAACATGCAAATATTTTACATTCATATGTTTTGATAAAGGATAATAAATAGAGTTTGGATCTCTTTAATGACAACCTATCAGCCGCCCTCGCTTAACATAAATGTATTCAACATATCTTGATAGACTTAAATAAATACCAGTGTGTGTGACATAGTGCAGTTTGTATGTGGGCCATATTGAACTTGAGAAATGGTATCAAAGGCCAAACATACCGTCTGCGCTCATTATAAAGAGGCTATTCAAATGCCAGGAAAAAGATCAAATTCTAATTCGCTGTTCCAGAATACCATTTCATTTAGTAAACTTAGATGACTGTCCTTTATTTAATTAGGGTGAATGTCAATACTGATTAGTATGTCTAGTTACAGCTGAGATCGGAATAACTATGTGTGGTTACTGGCCGATAGTGTTTCACAATTAACCTAGATACTGACAGGCGTGTTCATCTTAGTTTTGCTATTTTTTGATACAACATATTTTCAACTTATAAATGATTGTGCCATCTATTCAACGTATAAATGATTGTGACATCTATTCAACGTATAAATGATTGTGACATCTATTCAACGTATAACTGATTGTAATGCAACAATCTCTGATATAAACATTCACTGTACTTATTGGTACTACTAGTTAATGGCGGAAACTGAGGTTATGGGTATGTTAATCAATAAAATACCAAATATAAGCAAACATAAGTAAACCTCTGATCAAACTTTGGTTACATAAACGAAACGATTGGTAAGAATTTTGTTTACAGTCTTCTTAATTTAGTGTTGTCATCGCTGAAAACCGGTGGATACTGGACAGGGCCCAGTTGTTCAAAACTAACGACGTCGTTAGTTAACGTTTCGTTAAAATTTCAAACATTAATATTACAAATACACTGTTATTTTTGTTGAAAAAATGTGAGAATCCTTTGCACTGCAAAGGATTCTCACATTATTTCAACAAAAAATAACAGTGTATTTGTTACTTAGCTGATATTTGCTTAGCAAATTTATGTCTTAACGATATCGTTAAGCTCACGATGCTTTGAACAACAGGGTCCAGGTTGCTAAATAATTATTTCAAAACGTTGTTTCAACTGTTGTTTTCTTTTGCTCCGGATTTCATTATGTTATTTTGCGCCAAGTGATCTCCATCATATGTGAGTCTTCGTCTTTGGTTCATCATGGTGGATATCATGATTTATTTGTCTGTCATTGAGTATTCATTTCCTTGTAAGAGATTCACCACGAGGATCGAACAACTAACTAAATGTTGTGAACCACTTCGGAAGGTGCGGTTAGGCGCCTGTAAAACTGGTTTAAGCCTCTCAGTCATTTATATCTGGCTGTTCCAAGGCAGTACTGCTGTTATGGTTCAAATTTATCCAAGTTATTGCAATTAAATGTTTCATGCTGCATGACTTTGTGGCCGCCCGAATATCATTTGGCTGTTCACGTAGCCCTCTGCATTTTACTTGTTAGGTCCAAGCTAGCACTGTGGCCACCTTACCTTCAATAGATGCTCATCCTGCTTTCCGTTATGCTTGTGACATTTTGGTACCTATTACCATGATCTTCCTTATTTCTTGTTTATATTTGTGCATAATAGAACCACTGCAGAAGCTGCGACTGAGGCACCTACATGTATAAAACCAGTTTATTTAAGCCGCCCCACTACCCCCCCCCCCCCCAAGTAATTTTATATTACTTATCGTTCCAAGGCGATATTTCTGTTGTGGTTATATTTGTTTTATGTTTTGGAGTCGAATATTTTTGTGCTGTTTGAACCATATGTACGTTTTTGTATTTTGGTTGGGTTCGGTTGACTGGGTAGCTGCCTATTGTGAGATGGCTGTTCACTCGGCTCAATGTATGTTTTCTTGGCGTGAGTTCCTAACTGTCAATTTGTTTTTTTTTTCCCACCTCCGTTTCCTGATCGGTGCCTTACTTATACCTTTCTATTTTTTTATATTTTTTTTTTTTTTTTTTTTTTTTTTTTTTTTTATATATATATATATATATAGTTAGACCTTAATTGTTGTCATAACATATTGTTTTTCAATAGTCAAAATTCTACCGGATATTAACAATTAGCTTACAGCATATGAATGCACTTAATAATAGCCTTTATACACATAATCTTTAAAATATAACCGAAAATAATTTAATATGTTATGCACATATCGCTGAGTAAAATGTAGATATCAAAGTATAAAGCGAATTATGCGATAACGCACGTACGTGCTTATTCAGTCTAAGACAGACTTTTGTGGTGTGTACAACAAATGACAAGATGCATGAAAGGTCAAAATCGGCCCTGAATCAGAAATTAATGAAATTTAGATACAAGTTAGATGTAGGTGTCCTTAGATCGAAAATGCACTTTTGAATCACGTGCCATAATTCCAATGCATTTCTGACGTCAAAAACTTACTCTACCTCATCTTTGGACGTTTCGAAATACAAAAAGAGTAAAAAAAAATACAGCATGGTCATACGCGATAAAAACAACGAAATCTGAATAAATCTAAAACATACTGTGATACTGTTGCACTCACCAAGTTTCATTGTTGTTGTAGGGAGTGGCCACAGTCAAATCCGAGATCGAAAACGAAAAATCGGACCAAAAACACGAAAAGCCGGCTACCTACCGATGTTTAACACCCTGTAGTGTAGACCAGTGCCATTATAATCGGAAAAATGTTCAGATTCTTAGAGATGAAATGTTACTTGCAAGATTTCTACACAATACAACGAGTTTGATTTTTTCGCAATTTGCAGGGACGATTCAGCTGGTTCGCGACTTTAGTCCTTTATATGTAATGTTCTTACCACGTAATTTACTTGATCCTGTTTGTTTTTCCATTGCTGGGCAATCTCATCAATACCCACATTTCGTGCTCAAAAGTCGCATGTGATGACTGTATACCAATTGCACTAGGCTTTCGTTATCAAATGTATGGAAATAAAACAACCCCAAGATGCATATTTTGATGTGTGTTTCGACATTTATCACATTTATCCACTTTTATCCATATACATTGAAAAGGATATATGAATACATTAATTTTGTGTTTCAGACTTTCCAGTTTGCGAAAGGCATTACGTTAAAATATGCAAGTACTTGTAAATGAAATAGTTAAATTGCCTTGTAACCCATTTAGTTCCCATGCAAAGACTCGGGACGAGTCTTCACGGAGGGGGAGTAATATAGGTGCGTGCTTTAGATAGATAATGCAATTTTAAAACTCGTACGTTTGCAATATCATTAATAGTTAAATTGCCTTGTAACCCATTTAGTTCCCATGCAATTTTAAAACTCGTACGTTTGCAATATCATTAACAGTTGCATCAATTTTATAGGTCAGAAAACCACCCTGTAGTTGCGTTTTGTACACGTGACAAGTCGTTAGGCATACATTAGATTCGCGAAGTATTTGCAGGCTATTTGCTATACTATGCATTGAACAATACAGACGGATAGCCCTTAGTCCAACCTTTTGTTTTGGACATTAATGTGTTTGTTTCGTCATTTGCCAAAGCAAATATTGTCTCCAAGCGGCATACATTAGATTCGCGAAGTATTTGCAGGCTATTTGCTATAATATGCATTGAACAATACAGATAAATAGCCCTTAGCCCAACCTTTTGTTTTGGGCATTAATGTGTTTGTTTCGTCATTTGCCAAAGCAAATATTGTCTCCAAGCGGATCCAGAATGCATTTTTATTATATAGCTATAAATATCAAATGATTAAAACATAGGGATAAAAGCCGAGTAACAAGTGTGCAGATATCAGACGATCTCTGCACACTTACTTCATATTGCACACTTTGTTAAAAGCGAAAAATTCTGTTTATGAAAAATTGCCAAATTCTTGACTTAAGGGTCATCGTGCAAAATTGTAAAATTGGGACGTCAAATCTAATGACGTCATCTTCATCTGACGTCGCGTGGAAAATGACGTCATACCTAGCCGAAGCGTCAGAAGAAGTTTGTCACATTCAGATTTAAGCAATTTAAGCCGAAAAAAGAAAACAAAAATGTCAACAATATTGATTCAATTGCAAAATGTGCTTCCGAAAAGTAACAGTGCAAAAATGATATCATCTGATATTGCACTAGTGCAAAAATGATATCACTTATGGATATTATCGCGGCCTTCGTGTAGATATTTCAATTTTGCAAGGCTAACTCTCAACAAAACATCAAATATAAGAAGCAGATATTTATAGCTATATAATAAAAGGGTTATTGCACTGATATCGGTGAATATTGTCCCTCGTTGGAATATCTACGGACGCTCGCAAGCTCGCGTCCTTCGATATCCCAACTCGGGACAATATTCACCGATATCAGTGCAATAACCCTATAATATTATATGTTTTAGAATTCTCAGAGTTCTCTAAGCAAAACGCTCTTAGACTATCATTTAAGATCTTTAAACGTTTTAAAGTTTCTGAAATAAAGCTTGTTAATATCCCCGTTATAAGCTATTCCCAAAAGCTATCATTTAATCGCCGATATGGATGATGGTAATTATGATAATGAGGAGGAGGAGATAAAGTATTTTTGCTTTGTTCAAGCGTAAGTAGAATGTTTTCAGCACAATTTCTTACAAAATATATCACGGCCACCACTAACATCATCATCATCATCATCATCATCATCATCATCATCGACGTCGTCGTCGTCGTCGTCGTAATCCTCGAAATCATAATTATCAACGTTGTCGTAGTCATTGCCATGATTATAACAGTTGTCATAGTAACAATAAATTTGGTGGCGAAATCTCATTGGGACGTTACCACATATCGTCGGCTTAGTGCTATAGTGTTCTATCTCTTTTTTTCAAAATCTCGCGAAAATTGAGTTCAAAAGTTTGACACCTTAAATAAGGTCAAGACGTTCATATTTAGAGAAAACATGCATAATAAACATGATGAGCTTAATGTTAAAAATAGCAGCTAAAATGACGAATTTTTTAAAAAAAAATATAGGAATTTTGTGTTTGGACATACAATATTTTGCATAAAATTTCCTAATTGTTTCGTGATCTCGAGATAGAATATTTTGGTGACCCAGATTCCATAGCAAGTAATGCAGCATTGTCTCTTGTATATACATGCAACAAAAATATTCAATCAGTATCCCAATCTTAAAGGCTGAATACTAATTATAAATCTATTAATCTCAAAAGTACCTTAAATATCTTCAATATTTGTATCCAAGATATCATATAGTAAGTCCAATACCGATTGAAAATGACACAGTAGCATTTGACCATGTTACCCAAAATGTCGCGTGACTGAATTACTCCAAATGCAATTTCATTGGTCGAAATGGAGATAGAACAGTATAACACCACAATTTTAGAGCATAAAAGAACTGTTAATAACATACATTCTAGACAGAATTATCAACATATGACAACACTAGGAGATAGAACATTTGATTCCAATTCCAACTGAAAATCACACTTGGTATGACCCAAATATGAAGATAGAACAGTATAGCACTCAGCCGACGACGATGTGTCCTGTACGAACAAATAAGCAGTTATGGCTTAATATTTTCCAGAATAGATGTTTTCTGTCAGTAGATGCCATTATTCATTTCTCTAGAGAAAACACAGCCAACGGCAACATTAAGGAGAAATGTGTGCTGTTTTTGAAAGTTTTGTAAGATTTATTGTCTTCTATCGACAAACAGAAATGTGGAAATAAAGATTAAATTAATATATTCCAAATAACTGAAAAGTAGAATTGGAACGTAGTTCAATACGATCGTACACTGAATATACTGTCGTTGGTTTGCTATTCACATGGAGCATTTTTTCGACCTGCATTCTTGATTGACTCCTCTCCTTTATGTGCATGCGTGTTGCAATAACTCGAGCTGTTAAGAGACCTTCGGACTTTCGGGTAACTCGAGATATATGAGCCTGCAAGTCGAAAATATTGATGGATAACCTCAACGAATCGTAATTGTTTAGGTTCTCGAAAGGGTTTCGCCATGTTTTTAGTATAATAATTATACTTCTGAATAGACATTTTTATTTAAAGATCTAAGGAAAATATTTGCCTCACATACTGATAGATCGAATTTCTACTTAGAATCCCTACATATCATGACGTATACAGCTGCATATGTACATCACGATGTATAGGGTGTCAAGTGTTTTTTTTTTTTTTTTTTTTTTTTTTTTTTTTTATTTTTGGCATTGTAAACCAGTGATTTATATAATCAAACTTCGCTTAAGATGACTTGTGTAATATATCTGGCAGATGCTACATTTCATCTAGTAAAAGGTCATCCAATCGCTTGAGTTTAATTACATACTGTATATTTGCCTGAATAAGATGGCAACCCTCCATATGTCTAGACGAAATGAATTGTGTTAAAAGAATCTGAAAATTGAAAGATCTTTCTGGAGAACAATAGGCATTCCACAGTAGCGACTGGGCGAGAAACCAAATTAATAGTTTCAGCAAGGCTTTTTACTTGACGTCTCAGCATTGGCGGCATTACCCAGTGACAGAGAGTTAAATACGGGATGGCTTTAACGCGCAACGTTTCGTCTTGAAAACGTAAGCTTTCTCATTTTCTATGGAACAACTAAAGCCATATATCGTATTCAGTGCGACTTTTAACGCTTAAGGGTCTGTTATGATAAGTATGTGTCTTCAATATGTTAAAGAAGGCATTAAAATGATTTTAACGTTGTACTCAACAACACATAATATGTAATGCCTAGGTCACACTAGGGCTTACGTACGCTGCGGACCCTGCGGATAGGTGTTCCGTATCTGTCCGTCCTATCCGTAACGATTCGTATCTCGTCCGTAATGTCCGTAACTGTACGTATCGTATCCTCAGGGCGCGGTAGATCCGCGGGCAAATTTTAATAACTGTCAAAAATGCATGCGCGGATGGACGATCGGTAATGGTAGGCAATGATACGTAACTGAAGGCATTTATTCGAATCTGTCCGTATCTAATCGCATCTAAACGTATCATTCCGCGATCAAGCATTTGTTGCGGATCGATACTGTTACATACGTGTTGTTTCGTTCGGTTGCGGTCTTTGTCGTTTATACACACTTTTCGATACAATTTAATACGTTCAGATACGAACACGTAATGTTACGGTTTTCCTAAAGTTTACACAGCACGTATGAAAACGGAATCAAACCAGGATGCAACTTGAACAATGCTAATAAGCGTGTGGCTGAGCCCTCTAGAGCTGAGTGTTTGGGCATAACATAATCTGTATCCAATGCTTGAATGAATCATACAAGAACGTTTCTGGAATATATAGTCTCCTTGACAAAAATGTCCGTCATTTTTATATTATACAGGTAATTTATTTATTTAAGGATATCCATAATTCATTTATGGATATCCTTAATTCATTTATGGATATCCTAAAATAGTTAAAGATACCCATCAATATTTTTGGATATCCTAAAATGAATTATGGATATCCATAAATGAATTATGGATATCCATAAATGAATTATGGATATCCTTAAATGAATTATGGATATCCATAATTGAATTATGGATATCCTGAAATACATTTTTGGATATCAAAAATCACGATGAATTATGGATATCCATAATTCGATTTTTGGATATCCAAAATTCGAATTATGGATATCCTTAAATCATGAATCATGGATATCCAAAAATCGAATTATGGATATCCTAAATTCAAGCTTATTTTTGGATATCCTTAAATGTGTTTTAGGATATCCAAAATAAGCTTGAATTTAGGATATCCATAATTCGATTTTTGGATATCCATGATTCTTTTTTTGGATATCCATAATGATCTGATTTAAGGATATCCATAATTCGATTTTAGGATATCCATAATTCATTTTAAAAAATATTTCTTTTCCATAATGATTTTTTCCTTGTAATACGCATGCGCTAACTTAAATTGAACAAAACGGAAGCCAACGTAAATTCAACCACACCGGATGCCTCCATTCTCTGACTAGGGAGAAATCATTATATCCCATAGGCACGTATGGGGTGCCGTTTTACTATTTATTTCCTATTTATGGATATCCATAATTCATTTTTGGATGTCCAAAATTCATTTTTGGATATCCATAATTTATTTTTGGATACCCATAATTCTTTTTTTGGATATCCTAAAATCGATATATGGATATCCTTAATTCGGCTGAATATTGGATATCCATGAATAGATTTTAGGATATCCTATAATCGAATTATGGATATCCTTAAATACATCCTATTTTGGATATCCAGAATTCGATTTAAGGATATCCTAAAATCGGGCTAATATTGGATATCCATAATTCGATTTATCCTTAATTATTGTAGGATATCCATAAATGAATTAAGGATATCCATAAATACATTATGAATATCTTTAAATAAATAATGGATATCCAAAAATAGGGAATAAATAGTAAAACGGCACTCCATATGCGCGTACATCATTTTTTTGTGATTTAAAGATATCCTTAAATGAATTATGGATATCCTTAAATACAGTCCGATTGAAGGAAATCCATAACTCATTTATTGATATCCATAAATCGAATTATGGATATCCAATATTAGCCCGATTTTAGGATATCCTTAAATCGAATTGTGGATATCCAAAAATAGGATTGTATTTTAGGATATCCATAGTTCGGTTTTAGGATATGCTAAATCTATTTATGGATATCCAATATTCAGACGAATTTAGGATATCCTTAAATTGATTTTAGGATATCCAAAATGAATTATGGATATCAAAAAAAAATTATGGATGCCCAAAAATAAATTTTGGATATCGAAAAAAATAAGGATATCCATAATTCATTTCAGGATATCCATAATTCATTTCAGGATATCCATAATTATTATGGATATTCATAATTCATTTATGGATATCCATAATTCATTTTAGGATATCCAGAAATGTTAATGGATATCCTTAATTATTTAAGGATATACATAAATGAATAAAGGATATCCATAAATAAATTATGGATATCCTAAAATAAATTATGGATATCCAAAAATAGGGAATAAATAGTAAAATGGCACCCATAGGCACGTACATCATTTTTTGTGATTTAAGGATATCCTTAAATTATGGATATCCTAAAATACAGTTGTATTGAAGTACATCCATAACTCATTTATGGATATCCATAAATCGAATTATGGATATCCAATATTAGCCCGATTTTATAATATCCTTAAATCGAATGGATATCCAAAAATAGGATTGTATTTTAGGATATCCATAGTTCGATTTTAGGATATCCTAAAATCAATTTATGGATATCCAATATTCAGATGAATTAAGGATATCCATAAATCGATTTTAAGTATCCAGAAATGAATTTTGGATATCCAAAATGAATTATGGATATCCATAAATAGGGAATAAATAGTAAAACGGCACCCCATGTGATTGTTGGTTGATGCGTTCATTTACGGTGTAGATACGTTTGTGTTACGGTTTAGATACGGAAAGATTCGAATCAACGCCTTCATTTACATGTCATTACGTACTATTACGGATGTTTCATCCGTGCCCAATTTTTGACTTTTTTCAAAATTTGGGCGCGGATGGAATCGGACTTGCATATACAATACGTTAAGATACGAACATATACGGAAAAGATACGAATTGTTACGGATATGACGGATAGATACGAAAGGTCAGTCCGCAGCGTCCGCAGCATCCGGATGTGCTAGTGTGACTGTAGTTTGACTAAAACCTGCGTTTTCTTGCATCAAATTTCACCGTTATATACGCAAGAAAACGCAACATTACGTACCTGAAGGTGTATGTCTGTATCTAAAAGTAACAGATGGTATCGAAAGGTATGTAGTCAAGTATCTTAACCGTATGTATTCGAATTTATCCGTAACTATCTTCGAACGTATCCGTATCTTTCCTGAACTACCCGTATTTATTCGTATTTAAAGGTAATAAATTCATTAAGAACCGTTAGCCCCGCCCACAAAATTCTGCGGATCGCTACGAATAGTATTCGCAACTATCCGCGGCATCCGTACGCGCTAGTGTGACCTAGGCATAACAAAGATGCCGCACCCCACCCTTGTCCAACACCTCCACCATGAGATCTTATTCGTCATTAAAATACTTTCAGAACAAAAACAAATATATGATTTAGAACCTTTGGTAGCAGTAAACAACATTCAGAAGGAACGTACTAAAAAAACTTCATAAAGTTTCATTGAAAACCTTTGCCATGTGATTATGAAGGCCATACGCACAAAACAATCATTGTAATTTTCCAAATACCAATTCTAACGTCGGCGACTTTCGTTTAATTAAAACTATATTGGCTTTGTATTGAGATTTGCGAACAAAGGGCGTTAAGACACACTGACACTGTTTGGACACTTAACAACTTGATTTCCTATTTAGTAGAATATATGACTACAAACGGTGAGATTGAAAAATAAAACTAACAATAACGACGATTAATGTCAACAGGATATATTGACCGGCGAAAGGAAATAGTAGAACTTTTTTATCAGACTGGCATGTTCTTTAAGTAGCAAACCATGCCACGTCTATTAAATGCATCATGATTTCGGATGATAGAATTGTAAAATTATAAACAACAACGTGCATGTTATCAATTGAGAACCAAACATTATTTTGAATGTGTTGCACCAGGATAACGTGCTAATTTTTTATATATTAGCATTTTGGAAGGGATAGTTTCATATACAAATAATTCACGTGAAGCAATTTGGATAAATAAAATTCACATTAGTTGAATTTTATTTAATATTTGATTAAATGACGCAGTTGATTATTCTATCAGGAAATTAATAAGAAATTGGTATTTCCGTATTTGCAGGATATACACACACTTCATTTCCGACAAAAGACACAAATTCGAACGTAAACATTCACGTACCAAGTAAATTGAGTATGAAGGGGCTAGGTCACCTTCGTCTAATTTGCCTCAGTCGATTTTATATCTTTGAAATTCAGCTGTTGATTTTTGATTACACATTTTCAGAAACTATGACAAAACTATGAGAAAGTGTCCGGCGACATTTACGGTGATAAGCTCAAAATTGTAGGTAAATGGTAGCTAACTTTAAAAATATAGAATGCGGGAATACTATATGAACCGCCGCATCGGAAAACCAACAATCTGCATATACGAGTATGCGAGAAAAAAGGCGCAGATCAGCTGTGCAGTGACTGCATATCTTTTTTTTTTTTTTTTTGTTTTTTGTTTGTTTTTTTTTTTTTTTTTTTTTTTTTTTTTTTTTTTTTTTTTTTTTTTTTTTTTTTTTTGTCCGGACAAAAAGAGTGACTGCACATTTAAACAGCGCCTTTGTTTTCGCTACACAGATAGTACAATTCCTCTTCTTCCTAAATCCGAAAAGTCAAGCTTGTAGCAATTTTCTGTAATTGTACAGGCTGGTTTGTATCGGGCCTGGTTGGAAACAGAACTTTTTTTTTTTTTTTTTTTTTTTTTTTTTTTTTTTTTTTTTTTTCCACGCAATGGCTCATATATCATCAAGCACTATGACCTAGAATAAACAGAATACAGTATCTTATAATGTGAAAGTAAATTAGATATTTTATAAAGACGGAAAACCGTTTTTACATGAGCGGGATAACGCGTTGAAGGCATAATGTCAAACAAATGAAATGGCGGAACAAGACAGCAATTTATGGTACCTTGTCATGCAAAGCCACAATGTAACATCCGCAGAAAATGAGCAAAATAAAAGCACTTTGACATAGAATTTCACCTTGATTAAGACATAATGTCACCGTTGAAAGTTTACTAACTCCCGATAAGCGGTCACTCAGTTACCCGAACTTTAAATTTAGATAACTGAAATAAGAACATTAAGAATAAAACAAGATCGTTGAAAATATCTGACATAAGAAGATGAATCTACAAAATTCCTATTGCTATAAGCAGGCATATTTTCTCGATCTGCACTGAACGCGCTTGTTATATGCACTTTTCACATACCAGTGAAATAATCTGTGGTAAAAAGCACTTTAAGGTACAAAAAATATTAATAACATATTTCATCCTATATTTGGATAGAAAAAAAAGAAACAAAACAGTCTATCTAATACGATGTGCGGAAAACAACCTCAATTATATCCATATCTTTAAGTGCTTGTGTTACGGCAGGGAATAAAAAAGTGCACAGAAGTGTACGGTTTCTTTAATTTCCTGTGTAACGTCATCTTAATATATATCCATTTACCGTATTTGGTGTGAAACAAGGAAAGCTGCTCCCTTCAAGGTCTATCAGTTCATCAAGATAAGATTAGAGTACAAATTCCCGTTGATCAGAATAATTGCGTTTTGTGGCTTCTATTAAGCTTACGTTCAAAACGTAAGCAATTATCAGGAAATGACGCGACCAAAACAAACGTCACATTGCAAAAGCGATCACATTGATGAATTTTAGTACATAGTTAACCTTCTTGTGGGCATTTTTGAATAACTATTGGTTTTAACAAACCTCACTCGAGACTCAGAACTGTGAAAGTTCCGCCGAGTTTCCGTAAATCGCCGAAAAAGGTACAAGTAGGCAAAGATCAGGAAAATGCGCAATCAGAGAAAGATTCCCACTCCAAAAACCGAGGTGGGAAAAAACTAAATTAACAATCAGGTACTGTACTTGTACCATGAAAACACACCGTAAGTCGAATGAACAACTATTGTCACAAAAGGTGGCCACTCAGTTACCTAATCTTAACTCAAATTATGAAAACATACATAAGGCGCCAACAGCACAAAATTTTAAACACCTAGACATAAAACAAAAATAACCACAGCAGAAGTATCGCCTTGAACCGATCGATAACACAAAGTTACTTGCGGGCTTAAACCGGTTTTACATGGCCATAACCTCACCCTCATCTTCTGCAGTGGATCTGATATACACACATTAACAAGCAATATGACAATCATGTTAAGAGATATTGAAGGTATTGAAGGTAAGGTGGTCACTGTGCTAACTTGGACTCAACAAATAAAATGCAGATGGCTAATTGAACAGCCAAATGATATATTGGTGGCCTCAAAGTCATACAACAAAAACTCTTTATTGGAATAACTTGGATAAATATGAACAACAGCAGCAGCCCCGCCTTGGAACGGTCAGTTATAAATAACATGGGGGCTGAAACTGGTTTTATATGGCCATTAACTCACCCTCAGCTTCTGTAGCGGTTCATAACATTTAGTTAGTTCTTCGGTCCTCGTGGTGAATCTCTAACTGAATCATCAAGAACAGACAAATAAATCATGTTTAACATCCTGATGAATAAAAAAAACAGGACTAACAAATTGAGTAAGCTGCCCGACGGTCGAGATCCCTGGGCGCCGAATAACCTACTAACTCCGGAGCAAAAGAAAAACACCAGTTGGACCCCTGTGGGTCAAGTAACAGACTAGAAGCTCCGGTCCCAACCAATTAAAATGAATAGCTTTAAGTCGGGGCCATCATAGAGTCAGACGCCCGACCCACTGGCGTGCAATATAAGAATGCAGCATAGTTATCAACCATGATTCGGCTAAAAACTAATCATGCACACTGTCGAATAACATTCAAGTTATAAACTATACGTCTGTAACATGTTATGATTTATGAACTGAAAAGAAAAATCATTACTTTCTAAAAGTTTCTTAAATTTGTAAACCAAGTCACCATAAAATTATGTTTCCGAAAGGCCCTCACCTAAAAGCGTCTTCAACCCAACATTATATTTGGAAATCAATTCATAGTGCCTACGATAAAATTTAGAAACTGTTTTTCGAAGTTTATGATACCGATAGCCTTGTTGGAGAAGTTTGGCCGTTAAACATTTATTTCGAGCGTTGAAGTCCGTAACATGATTGCAGACCGTAGCAAACCTAATAAGTTTCGAAATGTATACAGCTTAAGAAGCAAGACGAGGAACGTTACCATCCAAAAACGGAAAATTAACTATATCAAAATCAAAGTCATCGCGCTTATCATAAATTTTAGAAGAAACGAATCCATCGGAACGATCTTTCTGGAGAGCAACAGAAAAATCTAAAATGGGGGCTTCGGTATCTGAGATATTGGTTTTGTTCAACTGTAGTTCAGGTGGATAAACAGACATTCTGGTCAATAGTCATCGTTGTTGTTTAAGGGTGTTGCCTCCTTCTCGTTTTTATTTACCATAATTGTAACCAATCCTAATCTTTATAATGACCAGGGCAAGTAGTTCAAAATTAACGATGTCAATAGTTAACGTTTCGTTTTCGACGTCATTTTCTCGCCTTCAACGTGGTATGTCATAAGGTCGATATTTATCCGGAGAGGCTAATATAATAAGGATCTGTAAAAAATGAAGAACATTTGGCTTAGGCTTCAATTTGTTAGGCTTACACATTGCATCCTGTTCGTCCTCGTGGTGGATCTCTGGCTAGTCAATGAATCATCAAGGACAAACAAATAAAAATTAATCATGATAACCACTTATAAATCAAAAACGAGGATTCAACATATTAAGTAAGCTGCCCGACGATGGAGATCCCTGGGCGCCGAACAATTTAATGAAACCCGACGCAAAAGGAAAGCACTAGTTGAACCCTGCAACATACAAGAAGCTCCGGTCCCAACCAACTAATCTTAATAGCGATAGAACAATGATTTCCATTCATCTTAAAGCTTGAACGTGTACATTTATGCTGCTCTGAAATGTTAAGTGTCACATTTCCTAAAATTGAACCGATTTAGGTATTAAACATATTCCTCGAATTTTCTTGTGATACAATTTAAGTCTACCACAAGTCAATTGCACATCATGCCATGTTTACTGATCGGTGATCCTCAACTTTTAACTAAAAGTGAAACGAATATGCTAAAATTTGTTTGGATGTTTCATAAACATCAAATGTTCGAAGTTATCGAAAGGTACAAGTAGTAAAAGATCAGGAAAAGGCACAATCAGAAAAAGATTCCCACTCCAAAAACCGAGTTGGGAAAAAACTAAATTAGCAATCAGGTAGTTTCTTTTTCAAGTGTACGAATAAAAGTCAAATGCAGAATACCAGCAAATTCCCATGCATTTCGTTTCTTACAGATATACTGATTCTTGGCGCCTTATCGACTTGTGATTAAAATTTTAGCTTCGTGCAATGCTTGGATAACCCAGCACTTTATTTTTGTAAATAGTCCGACAAAATTTTTGGACGGGATGAATAAAATATAAAAACAATCCACTGTTGCGCTGGCTCTTTGGGTGTGTACAAATCGGACAGATGCTACATTCAATCTAGTAAAAGGTCATTCAATCGCTTGAGGTCGATGACTTACTGTTATTTTATTTTCCTGTATAAGATGGTAACCCTCCATATGTCTAGACGAAATTAATTCTGTCAAAAGAATCAGAAAACGGAGCGATCTTTCTGGAGAACAATTGGCATTCCACAATAGCGAGTGGGCGAGACACCAAATGAGCCGCATCGTGAGAAAACCGGATTTTTGCCTAGGCGAAAACAAAGGCGCAGATCAGCTTCGCGGTAACCGCGAAGCTGATCAGCGCCTTTGTTTTCGCTACTCGGATAGTACAATTCCTCTTCTATTTAAATCCGAAATTTCAAGCTTCTAGCTCTTTTCTGAGCTTGTACAGGTCGGTTTGTGTCGGGCCTGGTCGGAAACCCCGAAGACCGGTTTTCTCGCGTCGAGGCTCAAATTATACACAGTATTGCCAAGGCTTTGTGCTGGACGTCTCAGCATTGATAGTATTACCCAGTGTCAGAACGTCAACATTATGGAAACATCTACGTTTGCACAAAGTATTCTATAAATCAGCTGACTTTGAATGTATTTTTGCATTAATTACACTTGTTGTTCATAAAATCATGTATTATGAGTATCTGTTACGATCACCTCATCAAAATGATGATAACAGATATCCACAATTATATGATTTTATGGATTAATATTTAAATCAATAATTTCATACCTACATGTACCCCTGATTTCCACCATTTTTACTACATGTAAGGTGCAAATCTGGGGTAGCTTTCATACGGAGATGTTTCCATGATGAAAACGGGATGCAACGTCTTGAAAACGTAAGCTTTTTCATTTTCTATTGAATTGCTAAGGCTTTATATCATATTTCGTGCGATTTTAACGCTAAGGAG
Organism: Rugalucina vietnamica; assembly: GCA_964017185.1. Classification (NCBI taxonomy): domain Eukaryota; kingdom Metazoa; phylum Mollusca; class Bivalvia; order Lucinida; family Lucinidae; genus Rugalucina; species Rugalucina vietnamica. The sequence goes on along the minus strand of OZ024882.1, from coordinate 49,271,556 downwards.
TCGGGTATGATGAGAGTAATTTCCCTGTAGAAATGTGTCTTTAATATGCAAAAGGTATTATGATCTTAAAATTGTGCTCAGCAACACTTAGCATGTCACAAACATGCCACAAACTACAGTCGAGCGTGTCCAAAACCCCCACCATGAGATCTTATTTGTCATTAAAATACTTTCAGAACAAAAACAAAATATATGATTTAGAAACTTTGGTAGCAGCAAACAACATTCAAAAGGAATGTACTAAAAGCTTTATAACTTCTCATTGGTAACCTTTACCATGTGATTACGTATATGAAGGCCATACGCACAAAACAATCATTGTAGTTTTCCAAATACCAATTCGAACGTCGTCGACTTTCGTTTAATTAAAACTATAATGTTTTGTATTGAGATTGAAGAACAAAGGGCGTTAAGAAACACTGACGCCGTTTGGACACCTTAACAACTTAATTTTCTGTTTGGTAGAATATCTGACATCAAACAGTGAGATTGAAAAAAAAGACCAACAATAAAGACCATTTATTTCAACAGGATGTATTGACCAGAGAAAGGAAATACTAGACCTTTGTTATCAAACCTGTATGTTCTTAGAGTGGCAAATGATGTCACGTCTTTCAAATGCATCATGACTTCGGATAATAAAATTGTAAAATTATAAACAACAACGTGAATGTTATCAATAGTAAACTGAAAATTGTAATGTTCTGCATCAGGATAACGTGTTATTTTTATATATATTAGCATTTTCGAAGAGATAGTTTCATATACAAATTATTTGCGTGAAGCCATTTGGATAAATAAAATTTACATTAATTTAGTTAAATTTTATTTATTTGACTATATGACGGAGTCTGGAAATTAATGAGAAACTGGTATTTTCAGGATATACACACACTTCATTTCCGACAAAAGGCACAAATTCGAACGTAACCGTTCACGTACCAAGTCAATTTAGTGTACAGGAGCTCTACCACTTTCGTCCAATATGCCTAATCGTTTAATTTGTATCTCGGAAATTCAGCATTGATTTTTGATTGCACATTTTCAGAAAATATATCAAAGATTCTGGCGACTTTTACTGTGATAAGCTGTAGGTTAATGGTAACTATATAAGCCGCCGCATCGGAAAAGCAACAATCTGCATATATGCGAAAACAAAGGCGCAGATCAGCTGTGCAGTAACTGCACAGCTGAGCTGATCAGCGTCTTTGTTTTCGCAACACAGATAGTACAATTCCTCTTCTTCCTAAATCCGACATTTCAAGTTTCAAGCCTTCTGTTACTGATCGTTCCAAGTCGTTACTTCTGTCGTGGTTCTTTTTGTTTTATGTCTTGGTGTTTAAAATAGTTTTGTGCTGTTGTCGCCTTATGTATGTTTGCATATTTTTAGTAAAGTTAAGGTAACTGAGTGGCCACCTTTTGGACAAATAGCTGCTCATCGGCTTACGAAATGTTTTTATGGTATAAGTACCTGATTGTTAGTTTGTTGTTTTTTTTTCACCTTGGTTTTTGGAGTGGGAGTCTTTTTCTAATTGCGCCTTTTCCTGATCTTTGCCTACTTGTACTTTTCTTCTGATTGTACAGACCAATTTGTATCGGGCCTGGTCGGAAACCGAAATAGTTGGTTTTCTCACGCAATGGCTCATATATCATCAAACACAGTGAGGGGGAATTTACAGAATGCAGTATATTATAATGTGAAAGTATATCAAATGTTATATATAAAGACGGCAAACCGACTTTTTTACACGAGCGGGATAACGTATTGAAGGCTTTATGTCAAACAAAAGAAATGGCGGAACAAGGCAGCAATTTATGGCGCCCAGTCATGCAAAAACACGATGTAACATCCATAGAAAAAGAGCAAATAAAAGCATTTTGGCCTAGAATTTCGCCTTGATTAGGACATGAAGTCTTTAATCTTTAGTTTACCATTTTCTGGGTAACAACAAGGCATTTCCGTTCAGAATGTCACCTTGGCAAGTTTACTTTAAACTAAAAAAAAAAAAAAAAAAAAAAAAAAGAAAAAAAAAAAAAAAAAAAAAAACGTTTTCTTATAACAGGTTCTGAAACGAATAAAAATAAAATAGATCCTTTAAGTGCAGTGAGTATAATAATGGGAAAAGAGATGGGCCATACCGCGGTTTCGGCTGGTTAAGCCTCTTCAGTGGCCCTTTAGATTTGGCAAATGGAGCCTTAGTGAAGTATTGTAATTTTGCAACCTTCAACAGGAAAACTTCAAATTGGCTCACTATAATCCAGAGACGCGGCCTAAAGATGCAAACATCATTAAAGTATAAGCACTACATCATTAGTCGTACATTGAATTAAGTTCAACTTCAGATGAATCTGATCGGTAAAAATATATGGTTATGGGGATATGAATCATCAAGTTTCAATTGCTATAAGCAGGTATTTTTTTTCGATCTGCACTGAACACGCTTGTTTTATGCACTTTTCACAAACCAATGACATAAACTGGTTAGAAAATACAAAAAAAATATTTAAGACTAGTTTCATCCTATATTTGGATGGAGAAGAAAATAAAACAGTTTATCAAATAACATTTACGGAAAACAACCGCAATTTTATCCATAGCTAAAAGTGCTTGTGTTACGACAGGGATTAATAAAGTGCATACTAGTGTACGGTTTCTTTAATTTCCTCTGTAACATCATCTTAGTAGTAATACTATATATCAGTTTACCGTCTTTGACGCTGCTCCCTTCAAAGTCTACCAGTTCTTCAAGATCAGCTTAAAGTGCGAATTCCCATTGATTTTCATCTGAATATTCACATTTTTGTTTGGCTTTCTTTGAGATAACGTTGAAAAAGTAAATGAAACCAATTATCTGGAAATAGCACAATCAGAACAAGAGTCATACTGCAAAAAATGCATTAAATGATATTAGTACATATTTAATCTTGTACAAGAAGGGAAACTATGACCAGTTTTGGATACCAAATGACTTAAACATAACTCACTTGAGACTCGGAACTGTGTAATGTCTGCCGCATTACAAAAACATGTCCATGCAATATACAAAGATTTTTAAAGTTGTGAAAATTTTCAAACGAAAAATTTTGATATTTTTCTTATTTTTGCTCAAAACATAGACTGTGGGTACATGTTAGAACCGCCTCACCGAGGCGGTTCTAACGAGTACCCACAATCTATGTTTTGGAGCAAAAATAAGAAAAATAGGTATACCCCTGCATACCCCAGTTTTGCAATATAAAAGTGGGCTTTAAGGGGGTATACATTGCACGGACATGTTTTCCTGATGGTATATCGTCTAAAAGAATTTCCGTGTATCGCCTAAAGCATACATGTCATTATGACTTCAGATGATATAAGTGCAGAATTATATAAACAATAATGTACATCAATTATAAACTAAAAAATTTGAATGGTCAGCGTCAGGATGAGGTGCGAGTTTTCTGTTTTAGCATTTTTGAAGGGAAATTTCCATATACAATTCATTCACCTGAAGTCATTTGGATATCTTGTCTAATTTCTTAATAATGTTAGTTAAATTTTATTTATTTGTTTAAATTATGGAGTTGATTAGTTTGTCTGGAAATTAATAAGAAACAGGTTTTTCCGTATTTGCAGGATTTACACATACTTCTTATTCACACTTTTACCTATAGGACTTACAGCTTATCAGTTACTAGCATCTAGTAAAAATACAACATGAAGTATAGGGAAAATCCCGCCCACTTTTGCAAACTCTTGGCGTGAGTCTCTATGGTACTTTAGAACTTCAACAATCACGTAACGAGTAAATTCAGTGTGCTGGGGCTAGACTACGTTCGTCAAATTATGCCCAAGCTGTAATTATATATCTTTGCAATTTGGCATTGAGTTTCTTATTAATCATTTCAGAAAACATGACAACATTCTGGTGACGTTTTCGGTGATTAGCTCAAATGTGTAAATATACTAGGTAATTAGTAGCTATATTCAGTTAGAGAAAATTACTGAGTGTGATTTAAATTCTCATTCCCACCTGCCCATATGCAAAACCCTTCAAAATCATCTTCTTTTTTATTTTGGACGGAAAAGAAGAAACAATATTATTTAAAAAGGTCAAAATTATGTTTAGATTGTATTTACTTAATTGTCTGTATATCTTGAAGTGCAAAAACATAGATAATTCTAAAGAAATTAGGCCTCGAAGACAGCCAAAACGGGTGCCGTAAACTACGGAACATTTGGACGAGACTCTAATCATTAATTTCTCTGGCCTAACTTAAAAGTAGTATGCGGGATTATGTTATATCATCTAACAAAATGAGCAAGTTCTAACTGAATTCAGTGTCTTATAACATTAAAATAAATTAAAAATCATATACAAAAAACGGCAAAGCGTCATTTTTACATGAGCGGGATAACGTGTTGAAGCATAATGTCAACAAAATGAAATGGCGGAACAATACGGCAATTTAAGGTACCCAGTCATGCAAAACCATGGTGTAACATCCGCAGAAAATGAGCAAAATAAAACCACTTTGACCTAGAATTTCGCCTTGTAAAGGCCAAATGTTTTAAATATTCGTTTTACTTTTTTGTTACTTACAACACCCTTCCGAACAATACTTTTGCAAGTTTACTTTAGTTCTGAAACAAATCCATCAAAGTGGTTCATTATTATCCAGAGACGCGATCTACAGATGCAAATACCACTAAAAATACGCACAACAGGATTAGTCGTTCATCATATGAAGTTCAACCTCAGACGAATCTGTATTAAATTCTCTAGTTTCTATAACTGGATTTGGAAAACTAATAAAATAAGAAGATTAAGAATACAACAAGATTTCTATAAGATCTTTGAACATATCTTGGTTATGGGAAGCTGAATCTTCAAGTTTCAATTACTATAAGCAGACTTCGGTGCTAAACTTCTTTCAGTCATATCGCACAGAAAACATTTGCAAATAAAAATAATCCAACCCTAGGAACAAGACAAACAAGAAACAGACGATAAGAACTGAAGTTTAGTATGAGTAGAGTAGGTGATTGTAAAATTGCATGGTCTAAAACGTAAAACTCAAATACATGGAAAATGAGAAATCATGTATGATATTATTCTGAATGCCTTCATGCACTTTGAAAATACACATAATGCCTTCCAATTATATACCAGTCTATTGTAACAATCCAATCACAAACTGTGAGAGGCGGGATACCTTTGTCTCTGTCCAAAATTTCTGAAAATATGTACTTTTCGATCTGCACTGAACGCGCTAGTTCAAATTATGCCCTTTTCACTAACCATAAATATAAACTGTGCTAGTAGACAAAATCTGTAAGTTACAAAAATATCAAGGAGTATTTTCATCTTGTATATGACTGGATAAAAATAAACGATAAAGCATCCTATCAAATGCGATGTGCATGTGTGAAAATAACCTCAGTTGAATCCGTGGCTAATAGTGCTTATGTACGCCCGGAGTAATAAAGTACATAGTATTATACGATTTCTTTATTTTCCTGTGTAACGGCATCTTAATATATTCATTACAGTATATGCAATTTATATAAAATTACTATCTTTGAGGTGAAACGGGGGAACCTGATCTCTTCAAGGTCTATCAGTTCTCTTCAAGGTCAGATAAAAGTGCAAACGCCCATTGATTTCCATCAGAATAATCACGCCTTCAGCAACGTGCAACGTTCAAGACATTACAGAAAATTTTCCATGATTACTTCGGAATTTCTTTTAATTACATATTAAATATCTATTTATGAACTAAATTTTAATTTTACAAATATTTACCTTGCCTATGATAAAATAATGGTTTATTATATTGATATTTGTTAGAATTTAGCATTTTTGACTTTTAAATTACATAATTACACCAATTATTGTTTTTCTTTCTCCTAATCCCGTCAAACCTCTATTTTACTATATAAGTATAGGTTTGAAGGGGTTAAGTTCCACACGGAGATGTTTCCATGATGAAGTAAAAGTAAGCAATTATCAGGAAAGGTCGCAATCAGAATAAAAGTCATACTGCAAAAACGATCGCATTAATACATTTCAGTACATATTCAAACGTGTACAAGAAGAGGACTTGTTGATGTTTTTGGATAAATAGTGGTTTTAACACACCTGACTCGAAACTCGGAGCTGCGGAATGTCCGCCGAATACCCGTATATCGCCTAAAAGATGGTATGAAATTTCGGACGGACAGGAATTCCGGTCACTTGTCATCGTTATTCCCTATTGTTTTAACTATATCCCCTCAGTTGTCCTTTTCATGTCATTTACCATTATTGTAATAAATGCTTATGGTAACCACTATTATCTACAACACAATTAATCCTAGCTTTTAAAGTAACTATTTCTTACTGAAAACTGCCACTTTCCTGAAAACACAGCTCATATTTCTTATCTAAATGCCCTCCTTTAAAGTTTGTAAATCTGTTTTGAAAATAAAATGCAAATTGAGATGCGTTTTTATTACGATATAGTTCACATTGACATTGCCCATTTATCTGGTGTCATTATAATTCCATGTTTCAGACGGTATTTGCCCGAATTTCTTCCATTTGAAATCGCTATATGATAGATGACAAAGTAAGGTCATTTGTTAAAGAGAAATAGGGGATACTAATTGGTATAAACAGAATACTATTTACAAAGCGTCTTAACAGGACCATTTACGAATAACAGAGTTATGCAGTTTCTCATTAACTTTGCTCTACGTACGAGGTTGGATGGCACACGTATCAAGCCTCTTCGAATATTTTGTTACTTTCGACAGCTTTATGTGTATTAGGTTCATGCATTTTAATTGAGTTATTGTGGGCTGTCATTGTATCCTTCTACACGAAACAATCGTATACTAACAAGTATCCTAAAGTAACCCGTTGTGGCAAGAATAAGGGTTTTATTGAATGTAAGGAACGGTTTCAAATGCCAACAACCGGTCTGCAATTATTAGGAAGAGACCATACAAATATCAGGAAGTGTATCAAATTCTAATCGGCTGTACCAGAATAACATTTAACTAAGTAAACTTAGATTACTGTCTTTTACTTGATTTAAGTCAAATGTCAATGCTGATTAGTCTGGCTAGTAGCAGCTGGGGTCGGAATAACCATGCGTGGTTACCAGGAACCGTATTACACCATTGATCTAGATTCTAGCAGGCCTTTAATCACTATAAACATTTTTCAACATGATGCGACATACTTTCAAATCATGTACTGCGGCATTCCAGGATGCTGACGTGTGGCGGCCCTAAAAAGTTTCCCCGTACATCATCCATAGTGCAGATTATATTATGTTTTTCGATCCTTTGAGATCAGTGAGAATATTCAGCGTATCAAAAATTATACGTTTAGAGCCATCTTCTAAGCAATGTTTCAATTATTTGACCCCGTTAAGGCATGTGTCTTTGATTTAGACATCACTTGTGGAAAGTTTTGAAATTACGTATATTAACATGTACACTGAAAAAAAGTTATAAGAGGCCACTTTTCAAACTCATTTTTTGTTTATAAGCAATGTTCAAAATTGCTCGATTGTTTTGCATAAAAACGTGTCTTTTAAGTAAGTAACGTTCCAAATTGTTCAAAAATAATTTTCCTTCACTAAACGCGTTTTTGGAGTAAAAAATGCAAAAACAATATTTTTGAATAAAAAAATTGATCAAGCAAAGCATTTATTGAAATTAGGAGCGGGTGTCACCAAAGAGGCCGTTGGGGCTTGGAAAAACATCAAACATTCGAATTTTCTCTACTGGTATACTTTTTGCGCATTTTTGAAAATCGCTATTTTTGAGAATTTTGAAAAAGTCATCAATGTGCCTCTTAAACATGTTAATCCCTATCAAATTCACTTGACGAGGCCTGGAAATGAGAGATATAACCCGAATGAGCTATTTTATACTATTTTCGATGACAAACAGGTCACGGTTGCCGCATACTTCCGGTTTCAATGCCAATATTTAACGAACAAAATAACCAAATTTATGGACGATTTTTTAAATTTTCAAAGTTTATCAGAGTCTAGTATTAGATCTTAATAATCGCTGAAAATTTCAATTTCATACTGCTGTTAATAATGCAACTGGAGATGAACAAAGTTTGTATGCAAATTGCATGCAAAAAGCTGAATTCGTGTTATTCATGTCGCTGTCTTCTTGCATGTACAAAACAGAAACGAAGATTCTTATTGCAGCAACGCATCTGACTTAATTTTATTTTGCATCATGGCAGTCAATAGCACTTTCAAACAAATTAAAATATAAAACACAACGTCATAATACGACATTTAAATCGACGTTAATAAAATGTGACTTTTTGAAATTAGGGTACCTTTACTCATGCTTCGTCTGTATGAGAGATACCACGCATTTTGGAATGCAGAAACTCACAGAGACACTGTTAGACATTGGCTTATTCATTTGATCATGAATTTTAATTGATCGTATTTTACTTTCTGAACTAGAAGAAAAAATATGAGGTGGCCTCTTATAACTTTTTTTCAGTGTATCTGACTATCGTCGCCGGTTTATAAAGGGCCACTGATGAGGGTTCAGTACCCGAAATTGCGCAATATGGTCCATACTACATACCTTTGAACGTTTTACTGCTCCCAAAGTATGAAACTTTAATATTTTATTAAACCGTATACATTAAAGGAACTTGTACATGAAGGAAATTCGTGTTATGGGTATCGGTTAATCAGTAAATGACACCATTTGTGGTAAAGATCGGACATACTTTAAACGATCATCAACCGTTGGTCAGATAATAATCACGATGGTTTAATGCAATGCCATCTGTTTCTTAGATAGATTTTTGTTTTTCATCACTGAGGTCATTCATTAGGATTTTACCAAAAGGCGGGCGCGCTGATTTAAAATTATTTCCCAACGTACTAAGTATTCTGTTTTCGTTTTGATTTTTTTCTGTACAAACAAAAAACAACGAACCTTTTTATCAACAAATAAAACAATCCGAATGCCTAAATCTTAATGACTGACGAAACATTTTAAGATTTTCGCCTTACCCATGTAGTCTCCTGCGAAGACTCCGAGGAGGCGGAGTAATGTAGCGTAGTTCTTTAAATAGATATGCAGTTACAAAACTAGGAAGTTTGCGATATCAAAAAGAGTGACATCCATAGATCAGTGAACCAACCTTGGTGGTTGAGCATGCTTCTCCACAGACGGGGTTTGCTTCGATTGTGTTAAAAAATTGTTACACGTTGCAAGTCGTCAAGCACATGCAGGATTTTGAGTACTTGCTAGTGTATATTTGATGTAATTTGCGTCGTTCCTTGGGTTTTGGCATTAATCTTATGTCGGGAATTATTCCAAACGCAATATGCAAATTCAAGCGTTGTTTTGACATTAATCTGAGCAAAACTGTCTCAAAGCGGATTAAAAACATGCATTAATATTACTTTTTTTTACAATTCCCAGACTCCTATAGGCCTAGCGTAAAAACGTATTTAGACTTTTAAATTTATACGATTGATGAAAGAGGTGTGAACTTCTTAAATTTGCAAAAATATTATTGACCAGGCAAACCTACTTAACTCACAGTTCCAATCAGTATTCTCCATAAGAGCACCGCTTGACCTCATGAAACTCTGTCATTCTACAATGTTAAATGGTGCAACCTCCCTTGTAAACCTTTTACCTGAACGTCTACAGTGTAAGTTCCCAATTATGCAAGATATTGTAATATCTACAGCAGGGGTCACCAAGCTTCTCTTTGAACTCAATGTTTCAAAAGCGGCTGGTCCTGATACCATAAGACCCATTGTTTTAAAGCAGTTGTGCCAGGAAATCTCACCTGTAGTAGCCTTGATTTTTCAAACCTCCTTAGACAGTGGTACAGTCCCTACTGAGTGGAAGAAGGCCCAAGTCTGCCCCCTTTTCAAAATAGGAAAAAAAAACAGACCCTGCAAACTATAGGCCTATTTCGCTCACCTGTATCCTCTGTAAGACCATGTCCAGAGCACATAGTAGCCTCCACACTGACAAAGCATTTCAATCAGAACAACATATTGTATGATCTGCAGCATGGTTTCCGTGAACGTACATCATGTGAAACTCAGCTGATTCAACTTGTAGAGGAACTTGCTCGAAATATGACGTCAGGTAAACAGACAGATCTCATCTTGCCAGACTTTAGCAAAGCTTTTGATAAAGTCAACCACCTTAAACTTCTTTATAAATTACAGGTACATTGTGTGCAGGGCAAGACTCTTAGTTGGATTGAGTCCTTTTTGGTGGGTAGAAGTCAAACCGTTGTCCTTAATGGAAACAGTGGGACATGGAGTTTAATCCATCTAAGTGTCAGGTCGTGCACATCACCAGGTCACCGCGACCTATTAAGACTTCATATACTATGCATGGTCATGTCCTTGACTCTGTGGATAGTGCTCGATACCTAGGTGTAGACATCTCATCAAACCTGAGCTTCAGTACCCACATTAATCGCATATCTTCCAATGCATCTAAAAGTTTAGGCTACTTAAAAAGGAATATTTTAACTAAACATCCCGGTATTAGAGAGGCAGCTTATAAAACTATCGTTCGCCCTCAGTTAGAAAAAGGTACAAGTAGGCACAGATCAGGAAAAGGTGCAATCAGAAAGAGATTCCCACTCCAAAAACCGAGGTGGGAAAAAACCAAACTAACAATCAGGCACTTATACCATGAAACATATCGTAAGCCAAATGAGCAGCTATTTTCCCCAATAGGCGGCCACTCAGTTACCTTAACTTAAGTAAAAACATGAAAACATACATAAGGCGCCAACAGCACAAAAAAAAATTAAACACCAAGACATAAAACAAAAAGAAACACCACAGAAGTATCGCCTTGGAACGATCAGTAACACAAAGTTACTGGCGGGCTTAAACCGGTTTAACAGGATCCTAACCTCACCCTCAGCTTCTGCAGTGGTTCATAACATTTAGTAAGTCCTTCGGTCCTTGTAAAGTATGCTAGCTCTGTTTGGAGTAACAACCTCAAAAAAGATAAGGAAAAGATTGAATCTGTACAAAAGAGAGCAATTAGATGGACCCTAAATAATTATTCCTCCTATGCCAGTGTCACTAACATGCAAAAACAGCTAGGACTGAGATCGCTTGAACAGAGGAGAGCTGATGCAAGAGTGATAATGCTATATAAAATCATGAATGGCCTTGTTGCCATTCCCTTGCCTCCATATTTTGAGCAGCCCTACAGAATGACAAGACATAGCCATCCCCTCGCATTGCGCCAAATCCACACTTCTGCTGATTATTATAAATATTCTTTCTTTCCTGCAACTGTTGTTCTCTGGAACCGACTGCCTTGTTCTGTGGTGACACTGTCTACACTGGACCAGTTCAGTGTATCGGTGCGGACACTTGTCCACCCTAAGTTCTAACTCTTCTTTTAATCCTTGTACAGTCTTTTTAACACTATCACCTCTGATTTTATCTTTTTCCGTACACTTTATGCACCAGGCTTTAAGACGCAATCAACCTGCACGTAATCCTCGCGAGGGGGTGTTGCAGTATATAAAGAAAGAAAGAGAAAGAAAATAAAACGTGTAACTACCGCTATAAGCTTAATTTAGTCAAAGAAATAGATGATGGTAATTATCGTAATGAGGAGAAATCTAAAAATCATTCGTTTTGCTACTTCTGAACTTACAATTTATGTTAAGGAAAAATGCAATTCTATACGACGACCACCACCATCATCATCATCATCATCATCATCTAAATCATCATCATCATCATCATCATCTAAATCATCATGATCTTCATCATCTAAATCATCATCATCATCATCATAGTTGTTGTCGTCATTTTTGAAACCAGAATTGTTGTCTTAGTAACAAAAAAGCTGGTCGTGATATCTAATTATGGCATTACCAGCCCTTAGCCTAAATGTAGCCTATACGAATAGTATTGCCACCAAATAAGCAGTTATGGTTTAATGGTTTCCAGGATAGGTTTTCTGTCAGTAGATGTCATTATTCATTTCTCAAGAGAAAACACAGCCAAAAGGCAATGATAAGGGGAAACGGTTCTTTTCGTATTTGAAACGACATTTGTCTGGAAGTTAAATATCATACACAAAAATAACTATACAACTTGCTGACGATGACGATGATGATGTTTATCTCTGCTGTGATAAGTGACTGTTCCTGTTCGGTTATGCTGTGAATCTCTTAAGGTCAGGGTGAAGTAAAAACGCCACGATGAAATTTTCTTATTTTTACATATCGATGTATTTAATGCTCCCCCATCGGAATATGCAAAAATATTCCTTGACTACCGGATTAGTTTTTGAGCTACAGACTATCCAAAAACACCATTTTTGCCGTTGAACTCAATGGGGAAAAGGGAAATAGATGTCGGATTTCGCACATAAAAGTATTTTTCTTCTAAATTACAAGATGAAGTTTTTTTTAAAAAAACTGATATTATCTGCGTGAATCAGTTTGGAACAGGTTGCTTGAAAAAAAGTCCTTGACAACCAGGATCGTTTTCCTGCTATTGGAGGTTTTGATACTATGGTAGTGCGTTTTTGGTATTTTGCGCGACGTAACGTAACGTCGTGGCGGGAACACGCGATGCATTTCAGTGTGCGACTGACGCAAGAATTACAATAAATGACTTTTACTGCAGAAATTCTCATATCTGTGTTTATTGCGCCTTTTCCTGATCTTTGCCTACTTGTACTTTTTTTGTAAAAATTGGTCGCAGTCTTTAAGGGAAGAAAAATTTAAAATTCGTACTAAATGACGTAAAAACAACAGCTTTCTCCGGTTCAAAAAGGCGCGACATAAGAGCGTCGATTCTTGTTCCGCTGGCGTCGCAAAGCAACGTCACGCGTAACGCTCATGACGACGTTTTACTACACCCTGACCTTAATGTTATAGGATATTTTCTTAATAGTTTGAATTGATGCTTTATATCAAAGTAAACAGCAGTTGTATTGCAATTTAACTGTACTTCTACATAACAGGAAGTTGTAGTTGCATCAAAAATTTGCTTGTATTTTTACTGCTTCCAAAGGATCTACAATTATTTTTATTTGCTATCACTGTGGCGGCCCTAAAAAGTCTCCCCGTACATCATCCATAGTGCAGATTATATTTTACATTTGATCCTTTGGGATCAGTGAATATATATGAGGTATTTCAAATTTTTATATGTTAAAAATCATCTTCTTAACAGTATTTTGATTATTTGGCCCCTTTGGGAATTTGAGTCTTTGATTTAGACTAAACTGATGAAAATTCTTGAAATTGCAGCAAAATGTCTGGCTTTCGCTGCCAGTTTTATAAAGGGTCACTGATGAAGGTTCATTACCCGAAATTCTACAATATGGCCCATCTTCTAGCTTTGTATTTTTACTGCTTCCAAAGGATCTACAATTATTTTATTCCATATATAACAATCCAAGTAAGTAACAAAGGCTTACATGTTTTAGTTGTTTCTGCTAAAATTTGTGTTGTGGCTTCTGATACTATTTCCGTCTCACCTGATTCACATTAATGGGTGGGGATACTTTAACATTAATTTGATTTGATCAATTCAAGGACCACCTCCTTCTATTCTTACTTTGAATATGTTTACACTGCATTTGTATTGTCATATTTTAGCTAATTCCAGACTTTTTTTTATATAATTTGGCAATGGCCAGAATACGTCTAAAACTAAGTCATTTGTCACGACATCGCAGACAGGCTGTTGTTATATTTGCGTTAAGAAGATGGCAACTATCCGTATGTCTAGACGAAATGACCGACGTTAACATAATCTGAAAATTGGAACTGTTGTCTGCAGAATAGCCAATACACAATGTTATGTTTAGTATGATGTTTAAGGTAAAGTGACAGTCTTCATTAAGTAAGCTGGATGATTATGTACGGGATTTTATATCCGTGTGATATTACACGCTTAAGGGTCTGGTATCATGAAATGAATTTCCCTCAAAAATTATATTTTGTGTCTACGAATAAAGTATACAGGTAAGGAACTTGCATTGTGAAAATTGCACTTAGTACTATCTAACATGTCAACAACGTTCTACAAATCACAGAAGAAACATGACAGATGAATTCGCTGTCTAATCATAATTATTCGCCATTTTAAATGACATAGACATCAATGATTTTGTTGTGATTGTTACTGTAACATTATATCAAGCCGCAACGAGGCGAGGCAGCAGGAAATACTTGTGTTGAGATTGGCGAATAAAAGGCGTCTCGGACTTAGACAACTTAATTTTGATAGCTTATTAACAAATTGACTGAAAAATAAGACCACAAAAACGACTGAACGTGTCACCAGGATGTTTTGACCGATGGAGTGATATTCTAGAACTTTATTATAAAACTGACATTGCCTACATATATAATGATACATACATATAACCGAATCCACCTTCAATTTGTATTATTCTAGCAAAGAAACAGTAAGCATTAAACATAAATAAACCGGGGAAAAAGACTAAAATTGAGCACAGATAATACTATTCCTCTTCTTCTTAAATCCGAAATTTTAAGTTTCTAGCCTGCTTCTGTGACTGTACAGACCGGTTTGTGTCACATCTGGTCGGAAACGCAGATTGTTTATTTCCTCATGCGAATGCTAATATTCTTCATTAGCATGTTCAGGTATGTAACCGAAAGCAAAATGGAGTGATGGAACAAGTCAGCAATATATGGTGCCAAGTCATGCGAAAACCAACAATCTGCATAGGCGAAAACAAAGACGCAGATCAGCTTCGCGGTAACCGCGAAGCTGATCAGCGCCTTTGTTTTCGCTACTCGGATAGAACAATCCCTCTTCTCCTTAAATACAAAATCTCAAGCCTCTAGCCTGCTTCTGTGACTGTACAGGCTGGTTTGTGTCGGACCTGGTCGGAAACCACATTGTTGGTTTTCCCACGAGGCGGCTCATATGGCACCAAATCATGCGAAATCACAATGAAACAACCGTAGTAAATGAGCAAAATAAAACATTGTGACCTAGAATTTTGCCTTCATTAGGACATTAAGTCTTGGATTTATTGTTCATTATTTTCTGGCTAACAACGTTGAAAGTTCCTGTCACATAATGCATGTTTTGAAAAAAAGTTTTTGCTTTAGATCATTTTGAGTAATTCTTTAAAATCGAAAGGTACAAGTTGGAAAAGATCAGGAAAAAGCACACTCAGTAAACGATTCCCACTCCGAAAACCGAGATGGGAAAAAACTAAATTAACAATCAGGTGTTTATACCATGAAAACATATCGTAAGCCGAATGGGCAGCTATTGTCCCAATAGGTGGCCACCAAGTTACCTAAACTTAACTAAAAATATGAAAACATACATAAGGCGCCAACAGCACAAAACATTTTAAACACCAAGACATAACACGAAAGAACCACCACAGAAGTATCGCCTTGGAACGATCAGTAATATAAGATTACTGGCGGGCTTCAATCGATTTTACAGGTACCTAAAGCCAATTGGTAAATGGTCACTGATTAGAGTTCATTACCTTAAATTGAACACGAGGACACACATTCAATACTAATGATAACATTCAATAATAATAATAATAATAATAATAATAATAATAATAATAATGATGATAATAACATTCATCCTCATCTCTATAGTGTATCATGAACATACATGTACGTGGGATTATCAAAAAGTACGTGGACTTTTCTTATAACTTATGATTTAATAAATCAATTCCACTCAAACTTTCAATACACATGGACCCATGTAATATGCAGCAGTGTGCAAAATTTCATCACAATCCCTTCATCCATTACAAAACTATTGTGAAATGAAAACACCCACTTACGTCACCATGGAGCACTCCGATGACGTCAGTGACGTCGACGCAAAAACACTGATTTTGAACCACAAAATGTGCTTTTTAGGGCTACTAATTTTTACATTTTTACTGCTCAAAGTATGTTAAAAGATGGTTTAACTATTGGAGCATGGTTTATATTACCAATCTGTATAAAGGTTTTAATGTATTGCCTTGATTTGAGAATAAATTTGGACTGGGCATAAGGATGCTGACTTTTAACATTATGATTTAGGCGTTAGAACATTTTAAATGACGGATATGAATTTCGATATTTATTTGGGTCCTATTTGTTCAAACGCACACACAATGTTTCATTTCTAATGCTTTATCGAAGGACCTTGAAGTTGTACCGGCAAATAAGAAAGGATTAGTTTCAAATTGGAATTGTACAATATTGCCGGTTGATCTGTGTTGCATGAAATTCAGACATCGCTTAAACATTATGAAAAAATCAAACATGTATGCCTAAGCAAAACAACGTAGGTGCACAACCGGTCCACCATAATTTTTGAGCAAGCATAAATTGTTTTGTTATCCATTCATTAAGACACATGGCAGGTTTGGCTGTGATCTGCAAAACCGTTTTGAAGAAAACGCAAAAGAAATGCGATACTGCAGTGCCAAACTTAACGTCATTTCTGACGTGCTCCGTGATGGGGAGGGTGTGGTAAGAAAAACCATCACCAAATGATAATAAAACATTTTAGATTAACCAAACTTTCAGAATCTAGTGGAGTTAAGCAAGTTTATCGTCAGCTGAAATTTGAATGTGTTTGCCTAAGCCGTTGTCAAGTTATGGGAAAAGTCCACGTAATTTTTGATAATCCCTCGTACATGTATTTAGTACAATTGTCATTCTTCCATATGGACATGAGGTGAATTCACAATTGATTATTATCAGAATAGGTTCTGCTTTTACGAGTCTATTTCACAAACAATGTAAGTAAATGCTTTATTTACATTTTTTCATTTGATTAAGTTCCATCCTAATACCAAAACATTCTTACATAAACCGTTTGGACGTCACTATAATAATCACACGTTTACTATGAATCACGGTTCAAAGGTAAGTTTTGTGTTGCTTGCACCCTATGTGCGTTTTTATAGTTTTTGTTAAGTTCGGGAAACTAAATGGCTACCTCTTTTGAACAGCTGCTCACTCGGCTTCCGATATGTTTTCTTAGTATAATACCTAATTGTAAATTTAGTTTTTTTCCCCACCTTGGTTTTTGGAAAGAAGATTTCTTTCTGATTGCGCCATTTCCTGATCATTGCCTCCTTTTCCCTTTTCATCCTGTCAACGTATACATAAAAGAAAACTACAAAGTGTTTCGTTATTATCTACGGACGCGACCTCAAGATGCAAACACCATTAAAGTATTAGGCACAACAAGATTAGTCGAAAATCGTATGAAGTTCATCTTCAGACGATGCTAAATTAAAAATGAGCCGCCTCGTGGGAAAACCAACAATGTGGTTTTCGAACAGGTCAGACACAAACCGGCCTGTACAACTACAGAAGCAGGCTAGAAGCATGAAAGTTTGGAGCTAAATAAAGGAGGAACTGTACTATCCGAATAGCGAAAACAAAGGCGCTGATCAGCTGATTATGATCTGTGCCTTTGGTTTCGCATATGCAGATTGTTGGTTTTCTCATGAGGCGGCTCAAATGTTTCTATAACTGGATTTAGAAAACTAATAAAGATAAGAAGATTAACTGAGAATTAGATCTAAGTCATTTAAGCCTGTTGGCCCTTTTATTGGACATAGGCAAACCGAATATAGCCCCAGATGTGACGTCGCAAAACGCTGCGTTCCATCTTGAGCTATTATGTTTGCATAGAGGAATGCCATCAAAATGAACAAAATGTAAAAAAAAAAAAAACACTCACGATTCACCTCAAATTGAAAGTGGACTCGCCCAAATGATAAAGATCGGTGAATCAATTCGTCATATATAGGTTTAACTTCAGAACCACTGCAGAAGCTGAGGGTGAGGTTACGGCCGTGTAAAATCGATTTAAGCCCGCCAGTAACTTTTTGTTACTGATCGTTCCAAGTCGATACTTCTGTGGTGGTTCTTTTTGTTTCATGTCTTGGTGTTTAATATTTTGTGCTGTTGGCGCCTTATGTATGTTATCATATTTTTAGTTAAGTTAAGGTAACTGATTGGCCACCTATTGGGAAAATAGCTGCTCATTCGGCTTACGAAATGTTTTCATGGTATAGGTACCTGATTGTTAGTTTGGTTTTTTCCCATCTCGGGTTTTTGGAGTGGGAATCTTTTGCTGATTGCGCCTTTTCCTGATCTTTGCCTACTTGTACCTTTTTAAACAAGATTTGTATAGGATCTGTGGAAACATATAGTTGACAGAAAACAGAAACCTTTTTTCCAATCATCTTTCATACAATAAATGTTAGAACTCGTTTAATTTGTCACTACCAATTGATGTAGTATCATGGTCGAAGAAAACTTTATGGGATTTCTATAACAAACTAGTAAGGACTTTTTGTCTTACATTACATGGGTGGAGCATCATAAAAGCAACAAATTCTATCCATTTCGGTGTGGACGGATCAGTTTCGAACATTCAAATGAGTCCATAGCTACTAGTGCTTATGTGACTACGGCAGCAATTATAAATTGCGTACTTTTGTACGGTTTCTTTAATTTCCTGTGTAATGCCAATTAGGCATATCTGTATGTACATCAGCTTACTCTCAGTTTTTGGGATGATGAATGAATCTGAGAAAGGTCTTTCCGTCAAGGGTTTTCTTCAGATAAAAGTGCAAAGCTCCAGTGATAGTCATTAAAAAATTCAAACGTTTTTTCACTAACCTTGAGCTAATGTGCAAGCATTTACACACGATAATACCAGTTCCTTATTTTATAGAATAGATGGCACTGAATACTGATTTTATCTTGATAGCAAATTTAAATAACTTGATATAAATTCTTGATGACCGTGCCGTGCTAATATTTTGGGAAGTGCTGCTTTAAATTTGAATTCATCGAAAAGAAGAAGAAGAAGGAGGAGAAGAAGAAGAAGAAGCCAATTGACAAGCGTTGCTATTATCTTTACATCTGATAAATAAACACATATTGGTATCTAAATATAGACATGATTTATGGCTTGGTTCAATGCCTCGTTCAGCTGAGATCGGCATGAAGCCGCCATGATTTATAATAGTTTCAAGGTCATGCAGATTTATCTCAAATGGCCGTAAACCGTCGCGAAGTGGTGGTGACATCCCGATGATTACGTGTCTGTTTCATTGGTCTTATTTCTAATAATATCTGTGTAGCAGGCTGTCAAATCGGAAATTAAGATAGATAAGTGGCCATTTAGAGACAGCATGGCTTTTCATATTTTGTTATTCTGCCGACACTTAAGCAATATTTTGAAATGCTGTATACAGGCAAATTTGTATACTCTTGATTCTATATGAGTTCTAGCCTTGGCCATCACAACAATGGACTATTTATTGTCTATTATGTTGTTTTCTAGCGAAAGACTACTATTTGCGATAATAGAAACTTAAAAAAGAAAAGAAAAAAATAATATAAAAAAACATTAACCCGATCACCAGAACGTTTTTCATCATTGCGAACGATGTAAGGTAAACAGACGCCGCCATTTTCAAAGACAAGCAATAATTTACTCCATTAAAACAGAGAGAAACAAAAACAAAATACAAGAAATAAAATTTGTTTGGTCAAAAACATAATCAAAGCATTATTTTTATCGGAAACCGATAAGATTATACGTGTATACAGTACATTTGAGATGACAGCGCGAGACATTGTTAAAGATTGACGATTTTAAAACGTCACAATAGCTCTCAAGTTATAACATATATTATATTTTGCCATCTCAAAGACTATGTAAAGGTAAAAGTAGGCAATGATCAGGAAATATCGCAATCAGAAAGAAATTCCCACTCCATAAACCGAGGGGTGGGAAAAAACCAAAATTACACTTACAATGTAGGGACCCACACCAAGAAAACACATAGTAAGCCGAGTGAACAGCTATTCCCCAATAGGCGGCCACTCGGTTACTTAAACTAAACTAAAATATGAAAACGTAGTACTACATAAGGCTCAAACAGCACAAAAATCGACTCCAAAACACAAAACAATTAGAACCACAACAGAAATATCGCCTTGGAACTATCAGTAATATAAAATTACTGGGGGCTTAAACCGGTTTTACAGGGCTTATACTTCATACTCCCTGTCCCGAATATCTACACAATGGAAAGGAACAGTGTTACATCTCAACTCAGCTCAACTTACTCAGCTCATCATGCTCAGCACATTGGGACAAAAGTTTGCATATTTTGGCCGATAATTGGGTCCTTTTTGAGGCGAAAATGCAGCGAATTATCAGCTTAACTCAACCATCTAGCTCAGCTTACAGCTTACCTTAATTACTCTGCGGACTGTTATATCCCTTACATAGCCTTTTTAGGTATATAGAAGATACTTATACCATACGGGACGATCAAAGATGCGACCTACAGATGCAAATGCCACTAAAGAATATGCACAACAGGATAAGTCTTTCATCAAATGAAGTTCAACTTCAGACGAATCTGAATTAAATTCTCTAGTTTCTATAACTGGATTTGGAAAACTAATAAAATAAGAAGATTAAGAATACAACAAGATTTCTATACGATCTTTGAACCTATCTTGGTTATGGGAAGCTGAATCTTCAAGTTTCAATTAAGCAGCCTTCAGTGCTAAACTTCTTTCGGTCATATTGCACAGAAAATATTTGCAGATAAAAAATAATCCAAACCTAGGAACAAGACAAACAATAAACAGATGATTTCTAACTATAAACTATTTCTTACTGAAAACTTCCACTTCCCTGAAGACACAACTCATAATTCTTATCTAAAAGCTTTTTAGAATATGTCCTCCTTAAATGTTTGTAAATTTGTTTTGAAAATAAAATGCAAATTGAGATTGGTTTTTATTACGATATACATTACCCATATATCTGGTTTCATTATAATTCCATTATCCAGACGTTATTTGCCCAAATTTCTCAAAAATGCTAAATGATAAACGACAAACCAAGGTCACATTTTGAGAGAGAAATATAATGTAAGTTATATACGTTGATATTCAGTTACTAAAATACAGTTTACAAGCCCATCAGGAAAACGTATCCCTGAAATATTTGGGGTATACAGGGGTAAGCCTGTTTTTCATATTTTTGCTCAAAAACAAAGATTGTGGGTACTCGTTAGAACCGCCTCGCCGAGGCGGTTCTAACGTGAACAAACAATCTATGTTTTAAGCAAAATTAAAAAAGAAATAACAACAATTGAAATTTTCATTTTATACAACTTTAAAAATCTCTGTACATTGCATGGGCGTGTTTTCGTAATGCATCATAATAGATCCATTATGGGTTATGTGCGAGACTGGAAGGCACTTGTTTCAATTAAAATATAACAGCTTGATCCTTTTAAAGCTGTGAAAACGTTCAAAGAGAGGAAGTATGTGCCATATTGCGCAATTTCGGGTACTGAACCCTCATCAGTGACCCTTTATAAACCTGTGACGATAGCCAGATAAATATACTTCAGCCTCAAAAATTGACACAAGGTAAGTCTAAATTAAAGACACATGCCTCAACGGGGTCAAGCCTCTTCGAATATTTGTTACTTTCAATAGGTTTATAAGATATTGTCGGTTCTCATTGTATTAGGGTCTGGATGGGGTATAATGATCAATGAATAATGGCCTAAATGTTTTAATGGGAGTGAATAAAGAGTAAAAAAAATAATGATTAGTGAATAATGAGGTCCTAAAGAATAATGAATAAATGTAAATTTTTAACGAATAGCAGAGTAATATAATGAATAGTGAATAATACCATATTTTAAAGAATAATGAATATGCTAAAAGTTGGCCATGGAACTGTCTTAGATGGCCTCCCTGACATTCCAGAATTTCATTTTTTTCTGGGATCTGGACGCCCCGAGACCCGATTAAGTTCAAATGTTGTATTCATATTTCAGAAATCCTTGAATGTTTGAAAAGACGTATGTCTGGAAGCCAAGCATGTAGGGGCTCACCTCATGGATCAATTGAAAAAGAAATGCGTCATTTCATGGGCGGATCCAGAGGGGGGGGGGGGTGGGGGGTGGACAGGGGCTGCGGACCCGCTCCCCCCCCCCCCTGGGGATTTTGGACCCCCTAAGAAAATTTTCTGGATCCGTGCATGCATTTGAAGGCAGAGAAAAATAAATCATTCTGGATGTTTACTGAGCCAGATACTATTTCACTGTTTTGTTTGCTTATGTATATCTATTTTCTTTTTTATTCTATTACCCCACTTTTTTTATATGACAGATCATAATTACAGTGTCTTTTGCAAATAGAAACAAGGCAGCACTAAGGTTAATGCAAGTCTATTTTATTTATATGGAGCTACATATTTTTTTCCTCGCTCGCTTCGCTCGCTCGATATTTAAAACATTAATAAAATGTATTGTACCATCAGGCACAATCACAAATCCATGATACATCACATAGTACTTCTATGCTAACTTGTTTAAATAAAAACAATGGCATTTTATTATAACTTTTACCCCTGAAGTTACATTTTTTCTTAAATAACCATGGTATTCATAATTGAAGAGAAAGATTCAGGGTAAAACTTAGGGCGTATTTAAAGGTACAAGCAGGCAAAGATCAGGAAAAGGCGCAATCAGAAAAAGATTCCCACTCCAAAAACCGAGGTGGGAAAAAACCAAACTAACAATCAGGTACTTATACCATGAAACATATCGTAAGCCGAATGAGCAGCTATTTTCCCAATAGGTGGCCACTCCGTTACCTTAACTAAAAATATGAAAACATACATAAGGCGCCAACAGCACAAAAAATTTAAACACCAAGACATAAAACAAAAAGAACCACTACAGAAGTATCGACTTGGAACGATCAGTAACACAAAGTTACTGGCGGGCTTAAACCGGTTTTACAGGTACCTAACCTCACCCTCAGCTTCTGCAGTAATTCACAACATTTAGTTAGTTCTACGGTCCTCGTGGTGAATCTCTAACTAGTCAATGAATCATCAAGAACAAACAAATAAATCATGATAAACATCCTGATGAATCAAAAACCAGGACTCACAGATTGAGTTAGCTGCCCGACGATGGAGATCCCTGGGCGCCGAATAACCTACTAACTCCGGAGCAAAAGAAAAACACCAGTTGGACCCCGGTGGGCCAAGCAACAGACAAGAAGCTCCGGCCCCAACCAACTAAAATGAATAGCTTTAAGTCGGGGCCATCATAGAGTCTGACGCCCGACCCACCGGCGTGCAATTAAAGAAGGCAGCATAGTTATCAACCATGATTGGGTTAAAAACTAAGCATGCAGAC
The DNA here is from genome assembly GCA_964017185.1 of Rugalucina vietnamica. Lineage (NCBI taxonomy): Eukaryota > Metazoa > Mollusca > Bivalvia > Lucinida > Lucinidae > Rugalucina > Rugalucina vietnamica. The sequence continues at coordinate 49,248,281 of OZ024882.1, read as the reverse complement.
TGTCGCATAACATTCAAGTTATAACCTATACGTCTGTAACGTGTTATGATTTTTCCGAACTGAAAAGAAAAATCATTTATTCCTTTAAGTTTCTTTAATTTGTAAACCAAGTCACCATAAAATTCAGGTTCCGAAAGGCCCTCACTTAAAAGTGTCTTTTACCCAACACTATATTTGGAAATCAATTCATAGTGTCTACGATAAAATTTAGAAAAGGTTTTTCGAAGTTTATGATACCCATAGCCCTGTTGGAGAAGTTTTGCCGTTAAACATTTATTTCGAGCGTTGAAGTCTGTAACATGATTGCAGACTCTAGCAAACCTAATAAGTTGCGAAATGTATACACCATAAGAAGCACGACGAGGAACGTCACCATCCAAAAAAGGAAAATTTACTATATCAAAATCAAAGTCATCGCGCTTATCATAAATTTTAGAAGAAACAAATCCATTTGCAACAGAAAGATGTAGATCTAAAAAGGGGGCTTCGGTATCTGAGATATTAGCTTTGTTCAACTGAAGTTCAGGTGGATAAATTTGATTGACCATGCCTTCAAAATAAGGGTTGTCAATGTTCAAAAGGTCATCGAGGTACCTAGATGTGGAATTAAAAGCCTCGATAACATCAGCTTGATTATCATGGTTAAGAGAATCCATGAAATCTCTTTCGTAGCAGTATAAAAATAAATCAGCTACGAGAGGTGCGCAATTTGTACCCATCGGAATTCCAACAATTTGTCTGTATAACTTGGTCCCAAATCTAATATAAATATTATCAAGGAGATAGGATAAGGCGTCGCACACATTCTGACATGACCAAAGTGTATACCGACTTTGGTCAGAGGAAGTGAAAAAAGCCTTTCTGTCATTACATGCCAAATAAAGTGAACCATAGTTTTTTAATGCCCTTTTGAAGGTCCACTCTATCAAATCCAGAAGTTTTTCTTTAATTAGATTATGTGGTAATGTTGTATACAGAGTAGAAAAATCATATGTGGACAAGCTTGTCGCACGGAACCCTCTACACTTCAATTTACTGAGCACCTCACCAGAATTTTTTATTGACCAAAACCAATTTTTATTTGAAGTTTCATACACTGTCTCACAGTATCTTATAACATGAGATTTGATAGCAGTGAGACAAGAAGTTAATAATTTAGAAAGTTCAGTGGTAGTACAAGAGCTAGAATTTGCAATAAATCTAGCTTTGTATGGTCTTTTGTGAAACTTAGGTAACCAATACATCGTAGGAAGTTTGTCTTGGCCTTCATTGACACAAACAGAAAACTTAACAGGTAAATCGTTTAAGTGGGCATTTACTACAGACACCTCATCAGTATCTGTCTCCAGATAAGCCCTGGTACCATCAAGCTCCTGTTTTAAGGTGTTAACGTAGTGAAGTCTACAAACGACAACAACATTGTTTGCGGCTTTATCTGCCGGAACCAAGACATACTTTCTATGAAATTCTTGGATACCCTGCTTCAAATGCCTAAATGACGATTTGGGTTTAGGAGGTAAAAGATTAGTATTTTGTGAAGAAAACTTAATACGTTTATCCACGATAGTGAAGATACTTCTTTTCCATTCTTTAAGAGCATTATCCTCAACACCCTCTCGTTTACACCATCGATTACCGAAATCATTTAATGCATATGCAATCTCCTCTCTACATTTGTCGAAATTAATGTAGGAAGGGAATCTATATTTCGGACCTTTAGAAACAATTTTGCGAATTCTATAATCCGAAATTATTTTTAAATTACCAGTAACTATATGTCCAGCTGGTTGATAAACATATTTTGAATCTTTACAATCTCAAGACTTAGGAGTATTAGCATGGATATCAAGATCAGAAACAAGTTTATTGAAATTAAAAATAGTATTTCTGATTGGTTTGTTATATTTAAGGTGGAGGGGATTATACTTTGCTGAAAACAATCGGTATACTATTTCGGAAAGTTTCTATGAGGCTTTGTGGTCTAGCAGAGTATTAAATGCTTCTCTCAAGATGTTAATACTATCAAGGTTGCACTCAGCAGTTTACAATTTAATATCATAGAACTAATCCTTGTGGCTGGAGATAGGGATGCCTTAGGTGGGGAACACCTATATGTTAATGGATATTAGCTGGGTGAAAAAGGCATGACTAGTAATTATCATAGTTTAATGAATAATCGAGCTAATTTTAATGAATAAGCCAAAATTTTAATGACAGTGAATAAATTGCTAATTTTTTAGTGATTAGTAGATACCAGGACCCCCCATCCAGACCCTCATTGTATTCGTCTTCACGAAACAATCGTATACTAAAATTATCCTAGAAAAGAACCGGTTGTACCTATAATAAGGATGTTATTGAATTTAAGGAACGGTTTCGAATGCCAACAACCGGTCTGCAATAATTACAAAGAGATCATACAAATGTCAGGAAGTGTATTAAATTCTAATTGGCTTTACCAGAATACCATTTAACTAAGTAAACTTAGATTACTGTTTTTTACTTGATTTGAGTCAAATGTCAATGCTGATTAGTCTGGCTAGTAGCAGCTGGGATCGGAATAACCATGCGTGGTTACCAGGAACCGTATTACACCATTAACCTAGATTCTAGCAGGCCTTTCCTTTATTTTAGTATTACTTTTTACTTTTTTTCAAAATGTTGCCACATATTTTCAAATCATGTACTGCGGCATTCCAGGATGATGACGTGTATCATGTTTTTCGGTCCTTTGAGATCAGTGAGAATATTCAGCGTATCAAAAATTGCACGTTTAGAGCCATCTTCTAAGCAATGTTTCAATTATTTGACCCCGTTAAGGCATGTATCTTTGATTTAGACATAACTTACGTAAAGTTTTTAAATTGCAGTTTTATTAACATGTATCTGGCTATCGTCGCAGGTTTATAAAGGGCCACTGATGAGAGTTCAGTACCCGAAATTGCGCAATATGGTCCATACTACATCCCTTTGAACGTTTTACTGCTCCCAAAGGATCAAACTTTTATATTTCATTTAACCGTACATATTTACTCATATAAGCCTGGCGTCCCTTTTGTGGGACATAGACAAACAGAATAGCCCAAGATGAGACGCCGCAGAACGAGGCGTCCCATCTGGGGCTATTCTGTTTGCTTAGAGGAATTTCATCGAAAAATGAGATAAAAATTAAAAATCACTCCTAACACCCCTAAAAATGAAAGTGGACTCATCGAATTGATAATGATGGGAAAATTGGGTTAAAGGAGCTTGTACATAAAGGAAACTCGTGTTATGGGTATCGGTTAATAAGTAAATGACACCATAATTGAGCCGCCTCGTGGGAAAACCAACAATGTGGTTTCCGAACAGGTCCGACACAAACCGACCTGTACAGTCACAGAAGACAGCTAGAAGCATGAGATTTCGTATTTAGGAAGTAGAGGGATTGTACTATCCGTGTAGCGAAAATAAAGGCGCTGATCTGCGCCTTTGTTTTCGCATATGCAAATTGGTGGTTTTCTCACGAGGTGGCTCATATGTGGTTTTCCATCACTGAAGTCAGTCAATAGGATTTTACCAAAATGAGGGCGCGCTGATTTAAAATTATTTCCCAACGTACTAAGTATTATGTTTTCGTTTCGATTTTTTTTCTGTACAGACGAAAAAACACCGAACCTTTTTATCAACAAATAAAACAATCGCATCAAAAATGTGCTTCCATATATAACAATCCAAGTAAGTAACAAAGGCTTACATGTTTGAGTTGTTTCTGCTATTTGTGTTGTGGTTTCTGATACAATTTCCGTCTCACCTGATTCACATTTATGGGTTGGGCTACGCGCTCGTGATTTGATCTTCTTTACAACTGACCTCCAAACAGTGAATTATTACTCAACAATTCACTGCTAGAGCTGATCTATTTCTTAATTTTAATTGGATCAATTCAAGGACCGCCACCTTCTATTCTTACTTTGAATAATTTTACACTGCATTTGTATTGTCATATTTGAGCTAATTCCAGACTTTTTAATATGATTTGGCAAAGGCCAAAATACGTCATCACAGACAGGCTGTTGTTATATTTGCGTTAAGAAAATGGCAACTATCCATATGTCTAGACGAAATGACCAACGTTAATATAATCTGAAAATTGGAACTAAGGTCTGCAGAATAGCCAACATACAATGTTAAGTTTAGTATGATGTTTAAGGTCATGTGACAGGCTTCATTAAGTAAGCTTGGAGATTATGTAGGGGATTTTAAATCCGTGTGATGTAAAACGCTTAAGGGTCTGGCATCAGGAAAACATGTCCATGCAATGAATACACCTTTAAACCCCACTTTAATATAGAAAAAATGGGGTTTGCAGGGGTATACCTATTTTTCTTATTTTTGATCCAAACCATAGATTATGGATACACGTTAGAAGCGCCTCGCCGAGGCGAGTCTAACGTGTACCCACAATCTATGTTTTGAGCAAAAATTAGAAAAATGTCAAAATGTTAATACTGATAATCTTCAATTTTACAACTTAAAAAATCCCTGTATATTGCATGGAAATGTTTTCGTAATGTATCATCTCAAGAATTATAGTTTGTGTCTACGAGTAAAGAATACATGTAAGGAACTTGCATTGTGAAAATTGTACTAAGTACCATCTAATATGTCAACAACGTTCTACAAATCATAGAAGAAAAATGATAGATGAATTCGCTGTGTAATCATAACAATTCGCCATTTTAAATGACATAAATAGCAATGATTTTGTTGTGAGTGTTACATAATATCAAGGGTCCCGTCCGTTGAAAGCAGAAAATACTTGTGTTGAGATTGGCTAATAAAAAGCGCCTCGGACTTAGAACAACTTCAATTTGATATTTTGCAGAATAGCTTATTAACAAATTGACAGAAAAAAAACACACAAAAACGACTGAACGTGTCAACAGGATGTTTTGACCGATGGAGTGATATTCTAGAACTTTGTTATAAAACTGGCATTGCCTCCATATATATAAAGAAAATAAACCGAATCCACCTTCAAGTTGTATTATTTTAGCAAAGAAACAGTACGCATTAAACAAAAATAAACCGGGGGGAAAAGACTAAATAAGAGCATAGATAGTACTATTCATCTTCTTCTTAAATCCGAAATTTTAAATTTCTAGCCTGCTTCTGTGACTGTACAGGCCGGTTTGTGTCAGATCTGGTCGGAAACGCAGATTGTTTATTTCCTCATGCGAATGCTAATATTCTTCATTAGCATGTTCAGGTATGTAATCGAAAGCAAAATGAAGTGACGGAACAAGTCAGCAATATATGAGCCGCCTCATGGGAAAACCAACAATCTGCATAGGCGAAAACAAAGACGCAGATCAGCTTCGCGGTAACCGCGAAGCTGATCAGCGCCTTTGTTTTCGCTACTCGGATAGAACAATCCCTCTTCTCCTTAAATACAAAATTTCAAGCCTCTAGCCTGCTTCTGTGACTGTACAGGCTGGTTTTGTCGGACCTGTTCGGAAACCACATTGTTGGTTTTCCCACGAGGCGGCTCATATGGCACCAAGTCATGCGAAATCACAATGAAACAACCGTAGTAAATGAGCAAAATAAAACATTGTGACCTAGAATTTCGCCTTGATTAGGACATTAAGTCTTGGATTTATTGTTCATTATTTCTTGGCTAACAACGTTGCAAGTTCCTGTCGCATAATGCATGTTTTGAAACAAAAATATGTTTTTGCTATTGATCAATCTGATGTAAATTCTTAAAATCGAAGCTAAATTGTAAATGAATACAGAATACAGAATACAGAATACAGAATAGTTTATTCGGCATTAAACATTACAAAACAATGTTTCTAGCCTACAAAGCAATACATAGTGAGATACAACATTTACAGAGAAACAAAAAAGAATGAGTATATGTGAATGATAAATACAAACATAGAGGTATAAAAAATGTGACATATTTACAAATACACATTTAAAGCAAATCTCCAGGAATATTGCATATGATAGTATTTCAAAAAAACTTATTCCCATGCCCAGAAATGGAGCACAAATTTACCTGGATATCGGATTATTATACCGATAGGTAGAGTGCTCAAAATATAATGGGGCGTAATAGGACATGCCATTTCAAACCCTTTTTATGCTATAAAATATTAAAACAAATTAATTTTCCTTAATAGTTCATAAATCTATGTAGTATCCTCTTAATGAAGATATATTTTTCAAAAAAAATGCTTTAAAAAAAGCTGGGTCAAACTCAGTTACAAGTTTTAGACCCATGATCTATTAAATGATAGTAAAAAATACAAAAAGAAGCACCCCCTCATCTAGATGAATGCCTAAAATAACATCATTTCTCAATCAAAATGAATTTTCCTTAATGGTTCCTATTAGGGGACAAAATTATCTTTCTAAAGATATATATTGCAAAAACCTACTATAAAAATAAAATGAGTCAAACTTCAAAAAACCCTAATGACAGACCAGCGAAATTTTATTTTTCCGCTTTAAAATTGGGCCTGAAATTCACAGGTAACTCATATTGATTTTACTGAAAATGGCTTCCATCTGTCTGCCTCTATGTATATTGTAAATTACTAACGCAATAGTTTATGTTGATAATTTATTTATTAATTTTATTTATTTATTCATTTTTTATTTTATATATTTATTTATTTTTTAATAAAATATTTATTTATTTATTTATTTATTTATTTTGAGAATGAGTTTAAAAATAATACCGACATTAAAGGCAATGTTTGGATAACCAACAATTAATACAAGTATGATCCAAAGAAAGATGCATAAAAATGCGATCCTCAATAAATGATTTAAAACATTGTCCTTATAATTGGTCAAAGTGTCGTCTCTCAGGATGTATTTAACAAAAGCGGTGCACAAACTATAACTTGCAGTCATTAAGGTGTCAATCAATTAAAATTTTTAGCTTATTCTATTATTCATACCACACCGATGTGTTTTCTGTATGATTGTTTTTACAGCATTGAAATTTTCGTTATGACAAGGGTGTGGTGAAACAGCCACTGTCCGGCAAAATTGCTTTTTGTCCCTATACGGGGAACTGTCACTCGGATCAGCCTAGGTATCCCTTTTCTCGGGAAAGGAAATATGGAGAATCTGTCCGAGCGGCAAAAATCACTTTGTATATTTTTATTTTTTCTCTCCTTTCGGCTGAGCATATATATCAATTATTTTGACCGGACATAACATTTTGCCGAATATGTCTGTTTTTCCTTTTTTTGTGTGCGCACACATCTTTTACGGTCACGCGTGCCTCTTCTATTAGCCTTGGGGTAAGAAGTTTGACTGTAAAAACAATATTTGAGCCTCATCATGAGAAAACTTATAATGTGGTTTCCGAACAGGTCCGACACAAACTAGACATTACAAACATGGAAGATGACTAGAAGCTTGTAATTACGGATGTTGAAAGAAGATGAGTTGTATTATCCGTGTAGCGAAAACAAAGGCGCAGATCGGTTGTGCAGTACTGCACAGCTGATCTGCGTCTTTGTTTTTGAATACGCAAATTTTTGGTTTTCTGATGCAGCGGCTTATTTCATGAATTTGACACTTGCATATTCGACCGCATAAAATGGATTGTATAGCAAGAAAGTCTGTTTTCGGGTCTTGGAACAATTCCGATATTAATAATAATTAGCACATGTGATATTGATCAGACTGCACGAAATCAATTAGCAAAACACAAACAGTTTATATACGGGTTGCATTTTTTTATTTCGCATATACCAGAAACACTGCAGATTTCTTTAAGACTGCTGAGACCGCAGCGAATGTGTGATATTGATCAGAATGCACGAAAGCGATGAAACATGTGTAAGATAAAATATAATATTTACATCATTTGGAAGCAGTGAATACAAAGTAAAATTCAAGGGGAGGAAGTGTGAGCCATGTTGTGCAATTTCGGGTAATAAACCCTGATCAGTCATTCAGTGACCCTTATAAACCGGCAACTAAATTTGAAAGAATGCATATGGCTACTATGAAATTTAATTAAAAGCTGATTTTACTCCACGCAATCAAAGCGGTCAGTTACTGTTTCGTTACGTCCTAAATAACAATGTTCCCAACATGTCGAGACGGTAATCCAAACAGGAATATTATTACATGTTCTTGTCTCAAAATCATATTCATTTTTATTGGATCCGTGGTCAACATCAAACTATTTCGAGATTTATTTTTTATTTTGATATACAAACCAATCACTTCTCTTCTTATTCTGCACAAACAATAACTCTCACCGCTGTCTGGTGTGGGTTCGAGTCCCGTTTTTCTCGGGGTACTCCCGTTTTCGCCCACCTACTGATTGGCCCGTCTCATATGAGCTGAAATAATCTTGAAAGGGACGTAAACTGAACTAAAAAAAAAACAACCTCCGTCTACTTATTTTTCCGTCTGTGGTTAGGTTAATGAAGTCGTTTTGATACATGAGTTGCATGTACATGACTCCGTTCAAATAGAAAAGTTTAAGAGATCGATGATCAGTCTGTGCAGAAGCGCTTTTTTTTTTTTTTTTTTTTTTTTACTTTAAAAAGTTTACGAGATCAAAACCATGATGTTGAACTGTTGAACGTAAAGTTGGTTCGTTTCAAAATAGAATATAAAATATATTTGTCAATGAAGATATCCAAAAGTCATATTTCAAAACAAAACTCAGAAAACGGAACAAATCTCCTACTTGTACCTTTCTACAGGTAGATCTAAACCATAATAATTTAGACAAACACGGCGCATTCAAACAAAGCCTAAGGGCATATTACCTAGGCGATAGATTTTATCTTGGATGTCAAAACAGGTATTAGGCTAGCTAACTCCCGCGGGTATTGGAAATCCGAAGGTCAAGCTTCTTATAGCAGATTAATTCCCCTGATCTTCATTTCTGCACATGCTTAATTTTTCGGCGAAATATATAAATTTTCCTATATTGAGCTGTACTTTCTTGGATTTACATGTCATAATGTTGTCAAATTTAGTTAAAGTTGGCCAGTGCCAATAACTTTGTGTAAAATATTTACGCCTTAAATCATTATATCGGGGACACACTAGTAAAAAGTGATATTCTGATTCGACGGCTTTTAGATTACATTGTTTGCAAATTCTTTCACAGCGAGATATTTTTACTTGTAGGTGACGTGCCTTTTCAATTTCGAGATTATGAGCCGATGTGCGGAACTTGGTTAAAGCGATTCTATATTTCTTTTCATTGATGGTGTTGAGATATTTTTCTTGATTGAAATCATGTTTGATACGACTATAAGTTGACAGTCTTGAAGAATTGTTAATTGCAGCATACCAGGATTGTCTAAAGTTGTCTAAAATTCTTTGTTTAATGAGTGAAAATGAAGTAGATTCGGTGTTTTGGTCATGCCACATATAACCTAAGCCATGTGTTTCTAAAATTGTCTTAATCTGAAAGGCCCAGTTAGCGCCTACATAGTTGATTCCGTTTTCAGCATCATTCTTTTGCATATTGTATACTATTTTTGGGAGTGAATCGTCGTTCATGCTCAATAATTTCAACCAATATCGAATCATGTTGATTTTTCTCAATACATAGAAAGGGATTCGCCCTAGTTCACCGTATAAAGCACTTAGATTAGTTGATTGCCTAACATTTAAAATTTTGCGACAAAATTTAGTGTGAACTTTTTCTATATCGTTCGCTGGATGATATCCCCATATTTCTGAGGCATAGTTCAAGACCGATGAAACAATATTGCATTTTTCGGATATTTGTATTTCAATTTCGTTAAAGATCGTAAATAAACTGTGAAGTGCGTATGAAGCATGTTCAGAAATAACTTTTTGAGTACGGTTCCAGTTTCCGTTCTTAAAGAAATATACACCAAGGTATTTAAAGGACGTCACTACCTCAAGTTTAGTGTTATTTAGGTAAAAAACATAATTCGTTTCAACATTACCTTTCTCAAAAATCATACATTTAGTTTTTGAAGTATTTATTTTCAAGCCCCAAATATTACAATAATGTTCAATATCTTCAAGCATTGACTGTACAGCTTCTGGTGACTTTCCAAAAATAACCTGATCATCTGCATATAACAAAAGAAATATTTTGATACCATCTATAGTGAAAATGCCATTTAGGTTATTGTTGATATTTTCATTAAGGTCGTTAATAAACATCATAAAAATCATTGGGGAACTGGGGTCACCCTGTTTTACCCCTAGTTTAGATTCAATAAAAGCTGAGTATGAGTTATTATGCCGGATGCATGCTTTAACAGTTTTATACATTGCTTTAAGTGCAAGCACCATTTTGCTACTGACATTTTCGGTGATAAGTTTATTCCACAATTTCAGTCTATCTATCTTATCGAAAGCCTTTTCGAAATCTATAAATATACAATATAATTTTTCCTGTGATTGCAACACTTTAGTGATTATAGAATGAAGTATATAAATGCAGTCAGACGTTGATTTTCCTTTCTGGAAACCGAATTGATTTTTACATAGGAATTCGTGTTTTTCAGACCATTTGGTTAGTCTGTTTAATAAAATCTGAGAGTATATCTTAGACAATATGTTACTAACAGTGATACCTCTATAGTTTTTGGCTTGATTCCGATCACCGCTTTTAAATATCGGAGTAATTATGCCTAAACCCCAAGATTCAGGATATTCACCTGAGTCAAAAATCTGATTCACAAGTTTTAATAAGAAAGAGGAAACAATGTCAAAAGATGCCTTAATTGCCTCAGTGCATACAGTATCAAGTCCGCATGCAGACTTGTTTTTCTGATGGAACACAGCTTTCCTAAGTTCCTCTAACGTTATGGCAGCATCTAAATCGTCATCGAAATTTAACCTATTATCTTGGGTTTCATTATTATCGGTATCAATTGTTTCGTCAGAAAACATCGATTTGAAATGTTGAAGCAAATCCTCAATTTTTAGATTTCCATTATTATTGTTATTGTGCTTTCTAAAGGATTTTATTTTTTTCCAAAACTTCTTAGGCTGCCGCTTAGACAGTTCGCTAAGTTTTTTACCCTCATTTATTTTATATAATTTTCTTGCTTTTGTTTTGACTCTATTATATTTTGTACGATACTTGACAAAATTGTGTCTTTTTTCGTCTGTTTTGTGTTTCAAAAATGTATTGCGCGCGCTTGCAAACTCTTTCTGTGCAACTTTACAGCCTTCGTTGAACCAGGGTGAATGTTTGTTTGCTTTAGTAGCCTTATTATTTCGTGCAGTATATTTTTTACCAAATACATAGTTGGAGTGCTCTGAAAGAAAGTTACTAAATTCAGTTATCTTATCATTTATCGGCATATCACTATTTTCAATTAATAGTAGTGTGTCATGATTTTCTAACAATCGATTCTGGAATAAACACTCTTTTGAGGCGTCCCAGAAAATTTTGGTTTCTTGTGCAGAATCATCAGGGGGTATCGAAGATTGGGGAATCTGTGCTTCATGTGATACGAAGCAAAAATATAACGCAGCATGATCAGAAAATTCATTCAAGGGTAATATTTGGAAATTCGAGAGAGAATGCAAATCCGTGCTTTCTATTAAAACGTAGTCTACTGTGCTCATGCCATTCTTGGAGCAGAAAGTATACTCGCCAACAAAAGAATCATCACCGATACGACCATTTGCTATAACAAAATTAGTACTCTTACATAAATCTAATAACCTGCGCCCATGCTGATCTAAAATTGTATCTTTATTTTTTCGAGGGGGCACATGAGACATATCTAGAAAAAGATCATTATTTTCAATGTACCTATCAAAACTTAAAATATCTGAAAATTCGGACGTGCGCCCGTTCATATCACCTGTGACAAAAATTTTTCCTCTACTGGAATATAATTCAACACCTTTTTCAATTTCATCCCAAATATCAATTTCTAATGCTTTGAAAATTTTTGAACATACAGGAGGAATATACACACAGCAAATAAATACATCTTCATCAAATGTGAAAAGTTCAGATGACAGTTTTATCCATAGTATTCCTCTAGAGTTTTTCTCAATGGTCACTGATTAGGGTTCATTATCCTTGATTGAACACGAGGACACACATTCAATAATAATAATAATAATAATAATAATAATAATAATTACAATGATAATAATAGTCATCATCATATCTATAGTTTAACATGAACGTACATGTATTAATCAAAAATGTCCTTCTCCCAATGGTCATTATTTGATGTAAAAACATGGTCGAAGAGAGCCTTGTGTGATTTCTATATCAAACTAGTCAAGACTTTTTGCCTTACATTACATGGGTGGTGCATCATAAAAGCAAGAAATTCTAACTTATACGGTGTGGACGGACCAATTTCGAACATCCAAATGAATCCGTAGCTCATAGTGCTGATGCTACGACGGTAATTATAAATTGCGTACTTTTGTACGGTTTCTTTAATTTCCTGTGTAATGTCAGTTTAGCATATCTGTATGTATATCAGTATAATCTCAATCTTTGGGATGATGAATGAATCTTAGAAAGCTATTTCCGCCAAGGGTTTTCAATCCTTCAAGATCTTCAGATGAAAGTACAAAGGCCCACTGATATTAATAAGAACATTTTATGACCATTTTTGTGACTAACCTTGAGCTAATGTTCAAGAATGTAAACGCGATTTCCAAATATAATGTTGGGTTAAAGACGCTTTTAAGTGAGGGCCTTTCGGAACCTGAATTTTATGGTGACTTGGTTTACAAATTTAAGAAACTTAAAGGAATTAATGATTTTTCTTTTCAGTTCAGAAAAATCATAACACGTTACAGACGTATAGGTTATAACTTGAATGTTATGCGACAGTCTGCATGCTTAGTTTTTAACCCAATCATGGTTGATGACTATGCTGCCTTCCTTAATTGCACGCCGGTGGGTCGGGTGTCAGACTCTATGATGGCCCCGACATAAAGCTATTCATTTTAGTTGGTTGGGGCCGGAGCTTCTTGTCTGTTGCTTGGCCCACCGGGGTCCAACTGGTGTTTTTCTTTTGCTCCGGAGTTAGTAGGTTATTCGGCGCCCAGGGATCTCCATCGTCGGGCAGCTTACTCAGTCTGTGAGTCCTGGTTTTTGATTCATCAGGATGTTTATCATGATTTATTTGTTTGTTCTTGATGATTCATTGACTAGTTAGAGATTCACCACGAGGACCGAATAACTAACTAAATGTTATGAACCACTGCAGAAGCTGAGGGTGAGGTTATGGCCATGTAAAACCGGTTTAAGCCCGCCAGTAACTTTGTGTTACTGATCGTTCCAAGTCGATACTTCTGTGGTGGTTCTTTTTGTTTTATGTCTTGGTGTATAAAATAATTTTTGTGCTGTTGGCGCCTTATGTATGTTTTCATATTTTTAGTTAAGTTAAGGTAACTGAGTGGCCACCTATTGGGAAAATAGCTGCTCATTCGGCTTACGATATGTTTCATGGTATTAGTTCCTGATTGTTAGTTTGGTTTTTCCCACCTCGGTTTTTGGAGTGGGAATCTTTTTCTGATTGCGCCTTTTCCTGATCTTTGCCTACTTGTACCTTTTTAATTTGAATTCAGACACATCATCGTACAAAAGAAGAAGAAGTAGACGAAAAAGAAGAAGAAAAAGAAGAAGAAGAAGAAGAAGAAGAAGAAGAAGAAGAAGAAGAAGGAAAAAGGAGAAGAAATAATAGGTACTTATAATTGTCTTCACAATTAATGAATACACATATATTGGTATTAAAATGTGGAAATGATTCATTATGAAATCTTGCCCATGCAATATACAGAAATATTTTTGGTTGTAAAAATGAAAAAGTTTCCCTGGGCACTTTTTGACATTTTTCTTCTTTTGGCTCAAAATATAGATTGTGGGTACACGTTAGAATTGCTAACAAGTACCCAAAATCTATGTTTTGGAGCAAAGATAAGAAAAATAGATGTTCCCCTGCATACCTCAGTTTTGCTATATCAAAGTGGGGTTCAAGGGGGTATTCATTACACGGACATGTTTTCGAGATGTTATGGCCTGGATCAATGCCACGTTCAGCTGAGATCGGCATAAAGCCGCCATGATTTATAAAAGTGTCAAGGTCATGCAGACTGATCTCAAATGAACGTCGACGGTCGCGTAGTGTTCGTGATATCCCGCTGATTACGTGTCTGTTACATTGATCTTATTTCTCATTATATTTGTTTATCAGGCTGTCAAATCGGAAATTAAGATGCAGAAGTGGCCATTTAGAGACAGTATGGCTTTTCACCTTATGTTATTTTGCCGACACTTAAGCAATATTTTGAAATGCTGTATACAGGCAAATTTGTATACTCTTGATTCTATAAGAGTTCTAGCCTTGGCCATCGCAACACTGGACTCTTTATTGGCTATTATGTTGTTTTCTAGCGAAAGACTACTATTTGCAATAATAGAAACTTAAAAAAGAAAAGAAAAAAAAATAAAAAAATCATTAACCCGATCACCAGAAAGTTTTTCATCATTGCGAACGATGTAAGGTAAACAGACGCCATTTTCAAAGACAAGCAATAATTTACTCCATTAAAACAGAGAGAAACAAAAACAAAATACAAGAAACAATATAGTTTCATTTTCTATTTGTTTGGTCAAAAACATAATCAAAGCATTGTTTTTTTATCGAAAACCGAAAAGTTTATACAGTGGTGTTATGGCTAAAAACCCAAATTAGCCGTTTTAACGGCTAATTTGTTAACGGCTAATGGTAAAATTTCGCGGCGAAATGGTGTGAAAAATAAAAGTCAGCGCGGAATTTCGCCGCGAAATTCCGTCGCGAAATTCCGAATTTCGCGGCGAAATTTCGCGGCGGAACACGGCGAAAAAGTATACCTGTCATTATGCATAAAAATCAATTGACCGGTGTTTCTTTTTTTTTTTTTTTTTTCCTGGACGATACCAGTACTACATGAGGTTGTTTTTTTTGAGGTTGTTTTGTGGGTTTGTTGTTCCGGGAGCACCCGAAGGCTCAACCGGGAGCTGGTTTTTTTGGAGAAGCCCGGGATCGAACCTGCGACCCCTGGTTTACAAGGCGAGTGACTTAACCACTGCACCACGGAGGCTTCTCGCGGTGTTTCGCGGCGAAAAAGATGGCAGTCACAAAAGTTTGTTTTTTTTTTTTTTGTTTTAAATTTAATTTTAATTTGGATGTTTTATATCATTTCAAGTCGTATCAATAATTTGTTTTTGTTTCAATGATCGTTTTAGTCGCGACTGTCACAAAAGCTTTATTGTTTAAATTTCATTTTAGTTTGTATGTATTTATTTCCTTTCAAGTCGTATAAATATTTGTTTTAATTTCAACTTTGTATGATAATCGTTTAAGTTACGTGTTTTATTCGTGTTGTGTGTTGCAATCGGCTTCAACTCTTCTTTAGACATTTAATCGCCTGTGGTAATGACACTGCTAGAAGCATCAGTGAATTTTCGATTACGTCAATAGGACGCCGTTTCGTTGAAATCAATTTAGTCGAAACGACATACGACCTTCACCGGGTCGATACGATATTCGATCGAATACGAGCAGTACAGCAACGTACATGTTCACAAGTGTGTCGACATTGTCAATAATTGACGGGGTTCTTTTGCATTGTTAACCGTTTTGAGTTAAACAGCATGTTATGTGCCCTCCAAAATCCACATGTACGGATGGTTTGGAACACGTACATGCATGTCGAATGTCAAAACCTCATTGTATACAAGGCACAATACACTAGTAAAAGGGAGGATACTGTGTAAGAAATGGGTCATATGAAGTTTTCAGTTTATTTCGGGACACATATATACAGTAAGGGCCACGAGTACGCACCGTGGCAATATGAGCGCATGCCGCATAAATCGATGGTGAATAGATTAATTAGAACAAAGTTGAGTGCAGAAGCCCAGTGGTGGATTGTAGGAATAGACCGGAAACAAAGTGTCCTGTGTTCGATTCCTATATTCGCTGGGTTTCGTACTTGATCAAAAAAAGGTACAAGTAGGCAAAGATCAGGAAAAGGCGCAATCAGAAAAAGATTCCCACTCCAAAAACCGAGGTGGGAAAAAACCAAACTAACAATCAGGTACTTATACCATGAAACATATCGTAAGCCGAATGAGCAGCTATTTTCCCAATAGGTGGCCACTCAGTTACCTTAACTTAACTAAAAATATGAAAACATACATAAGGCGCCAACAGCACAAAAAATTTTAAACACCAAGACATAAAACAAAAAGAACCACTACAGAAGTATCGACTTGGAACGATCAGTAACACAAAGTTACTGGCGGGCTTAAACCGGTTTTACAGGTACCTAACCTCACCCTCAGCTTCTGCAGTGGTTCACAACATTTAGTTAGTTCTTCGGTCCTCGTGGTGAATCTCTAACTAGTCAATGAATCATCAAGAACAAACAAATAAATCATGATAAACATCCTGATGAATCAAAAACCAGGACTCACAGATTGAGTAAGCTGCCCGACGATGGAGATCCCTGGGCGCCGAATAACCTACTAACTCCGGAGCAAAAGAAAAACACCAGTTGGACCCCGGTGGGCCAAGCAACAGACAAACCGGTATACATGTACGTATTACCCTGAAAGTGATGTCGCCATGGGACTCAAACATTGTTGACTGTTAAACTGAATTCAGGATGCACTTCTACAAGGCAAGTACAATGTATAAATCGATATGATTGCGATAAGTCTTGTGCTGGCATTCATAGAGGGTGATCAGAGTGGTAACCAGCAAGCCCAAATGTCAATATGTCTCTTTTTGTTTTGTCGTTTTTACATGGTTGAGCTCAAATTAAGTTATCATAGTTCATATCTTAAAACGCTATAAAGTGAAGCAATTGAGGAAACTGTTAAAAAAGGAAGCAAGGAATCTAACTGTTAATTGAGCAATACCCTTTAGACAATGTTTATGCTACGAAACAAGGCACAAAGTTAGATGGCCCCTGCCCAATGGGACCTACAGAAATATATGGGCTGCCTTCAGGCATAGCTTATACGCTATTGACTGATCATCTGATCACTGGTTTACCGCTCAGGTCTGTGCCTGCCTAGAAAATAGTTTCAAGTCAAACCATCCATACATAAAAGTAGTTTGAGGGATGGTTATTATTTCAAACACTTGTTGGATATCATGACGTCCCATAAAATGGAGGCAGCGTCGCGACATTAACATTGCTGTTGATTTGGACGTAAAGCATCTAGTTATTAAACAAGCAAACAAACAAAGTTAGGTTCAACGAGCTGGCTCATTACGTTATAAATATTTTCGTCTATCCGTGATTTCGCTATCGTACCATGTAATACCAATGGAAAAGTCGCATTATTCACGTTGTTCATTTCTATACATGCATAATTGTACAATCATAATATTAATGTACACGTAAATCACGATCTATACTAGAAACAGATGAATCATAGTGTGGTCATTAAATTAAAAATACATAATTTTATGTTAACATTTATAGGTATTTCGCCGTGTTTCGCGGCGAAATAGGAAATTTTAACTTACCTGTTGTAAACGTTAAAAAAAGAATTTCGCCGCGAAACACCGCGAAATTTCACCGCGAAAATCCGATTTTCGCGGCGAAAAAATTAACCGATTAACCGTTTAAATTTTCCCTTGGCCGGTGAAATTTCGCGGTGGTTTCGCCGCGAAAAATCACAAGTGATCAGCGCGAACTGTGCAAAATTGGGTTTTTAGCCATAACACCACTGTACGTGTATACATTTGAGATGACAGCGCGAGACATTGTTATAGATTGACGATTTTAAAACGTCAGTGAGTCACAATAGCTCTCAAGTTATAACAGATATTATATTTTGCCATCTCAAAGACTATGGAAAGGTACAAGTAGGCAATGATCAGGAAATAGCGCAATCAGAAAGAAATTCCCACTCCATAAACCGAGGGGTGGGAAAAACTAAAATTACACTTAGGCACCCACACCAAGAAAACATATAGTAAGCCGAGTGAGCAGCTATTCCCCAATAGGCGGCCACTCAGTTACTTAAACTGAACTAAAATATGAAAACGAACTACATAAGGCTCAAACAGCACAAAAATCGACTCCAAAACACAAAACAATTAGAACCACAACAGAATTATCGCCTTGGAACTATCAGAAATATAAAATTACTTGGGGGCTTAAACCGGTTTTACAGGGCTTATACTTCATACTCCCGGTCCCGAATATCTACACAATGGAAAGGCATAATGTTACATCTCAACTCAGCTCAACTTACTCAGCTCATCGTGCTCAGCACATTGGGACAAAAGTATGCATATTTTGGCCGATATTTGGGTCCTTTTTGAGGCGAAAATGCAGCGAATTCTCAGCTTAACTCAACCATCTAGCTCAGCTTACAGCTTACCGTAATTACTCTGCGGACCGTTATATCACTTACATAACCTTTTTTGGTATATAGAAGATACTTATACCATACGGGATGATCAAAGATGCGACCTACAGATGCAAATGCCACTAAAGAATACGCACAACAGGATTAGTCGTTCATCAAATGAAGTTCAACTTCAGACGAATCTGAATTAAATTCTCTAGTTTCTATAAGTGGATTTTGAAAACTAATAAAATAAGAAGATTAAAAATACAACAAGATTTCTATAAGATCTTTGAACATATCTTGGTTATGTGGAGCTGAATCTTCAAGTTTCAGTTACTATTAGCAGACTTCAGTGCTAAACTCCTTTCAGTCATATCGCACAGAAAACTTTTGCAAATAAAAATAATCAAAACCTAGGAACAAGACAAACAATAAACAGATGATAAGAACTGAAGTTTATTATGAGTAGATTGGGTGATTGTTAAATTGCATGGTCTAAATCGTAAAACTCAAATACATGGAAAATGAAAAATCAAGTATGATATTATTCTGAATGCCTGCATGCACTTTGAAATCCCCTTTTTGAGTGAAAATACACCTAATGCCTTCCAAATATATACCAGTATATTGTACTAAGCCAATCACAAACTGTGAGAGGCGGGATACCTTTGTCTCTATCCACCATTTGTGAAAATCTGCACTTAACGCGATAGCTCAAATTATGCCCTTTTCACAAACCATAAATATAAACTGTGGTAGTAGACAAAATCTTAAAGTTACAAAAATATCAAGGAGTATTTTCATCTTGTATATGACTGGAGAAAAATAAACGATAAAGCATCCTATCAAATGCGATGTGCATGTGCGAAAATAACCTCAGTTGAATCCGTGGCTAATAGTGCTTATGTACGCCCGGAGTAATAAAGTACATAGTATTATACGATTTCTTTATTTTCCTGTGTAACGGCATCTTAATATATTCATTATATGCAATTTATATAAAATTACTATCTTTGAGGTGAAACGGTAGAACCTGATCTCTTCAAGGTCTATCAGTTCTCTCCAAGGTCAGATAAAAGTGCAAACGCCCATTGATTTCCATCAGAATAATCACGCCTTCAGCAACGTGCAACGTTCAAGACATAACAGAAAATTTTCCATGATTACTTCGGAATTTCTTTTAATTACATATTAAATATCTATTTATGAACTAACTTTTAATTTTACAAATATTTACCTTGCCTATGATAAAATAATGGTTTATTATATTGATATTTGTTAGAATTTAGCATTTTTGACTTTTAAATTACATAATTACACCATTTATTGTTTTTTTTTTCTCCTAATCCCGTCAAACCTCTATTTTACTACATAAGTATAGGTTTGAAGGGGTTAAGTTCCATACGGAGATATTTCCATGATGAAGTAAAAGTAAGCAATTATCAGGAAAGGTCGCAATCAGAATAAAAATCATACTGCAAAAACGATCGCATTGATACATTTCAGTAAATATTTAAACGTGTACAAGAAGAGGACTTGTTGATCCTTTTGGATAAATAGTGGTTTTAAAACACCTGACTCGAAACTCGGAGCTGTGAAATGTCCGCCGAATACCCGTATGTCGGCTAAAAGATGGTATGAAATTCCGGACGGACAGGAATTCTGGTTACTTCTCATCGTTATTCCCTATTGTTTTAACTATATCCCCTCAGTTGTCCTTTTCATTAACCATTATTGTAATAAATGCTTATGGTAACCACTATTATCTACAACACAATTAACTCCTGGCTTTTAAAGTAAATATTTCTTACTGAAAACTACCACTTTCCTGAAGACACAGCTCATAATTCTTATCTAAATACCCTCCTTTAAAGTTTGTAAATCTGTTTTGAAAATAAAATGCAAATTGAGATGCGTTTTTATTACGATATAGTTCACATTGACATTTCCCATTTATCTGGTGTCATTATAATTCAATGTTTCAGACGGTATTTGCCCGAATTTCTTCCATTTGAGATTGCTATATGATAGATGACAAAGTAAGGCCATTTGTTAAAGAGAAATAGGGGATACTAATTGGTATAAACAGAATACTATTTACAAACCGTCTTAACAGGACCATTTACGAATAACAGAGTTATGCAGTTTCTCATTAACTTTGCTCTACGTACGAGGTTGGATCGCACACGTATCAAGCCTCTTCGAATATTTTTTTACTTTCGACAGCTTTATGTGTATTAGGTTCATGCATTGTTATTGTTGGCTCTCATTGTATCCTTCTTTACACAACAATCGTATACTAACAATTATCCTAAAAAGAACCCGTTGTGACTAGAATAAGGGTGATTGAATTTAAGGAACGGATTCGAATGCTAACAACCGGTCTGCAATAATTACAAAGAGATCATACAAATGTCAGGAAGTGTATCAAATTCTAATTGGCTTTACCAGAATACCATTTAACTAAGTAAACTTAGATGACTGTCTTTTACTTGATTTGAGTCAAATGTCAATGCTGATTAGTCTGGCTAGTAGCAGCTGGGATCGGAATAACCATGCGTGGTTACCAGGAACCGTATTACACCATTAACCTAGATTCTAGCAGGCCTTTCCCTTATTTTAGTATTACTTTCATAATTTTTTCAAAATGGTGCCACATATTTTCAAATCATGTACTGCGGCATTCCAGGTTGATGACGTGTATCATGTTTTTCGGTCCTTTGAGATCAGTGAGAATATTCAGCGTATCAAAAATTGCACGTTTAGAGCCATCTTCTAAGCAATGTTTCAATTATTTGACCCCGTTAAGGCATGTATCTTTGATTTAGACATAACTTACGTAAAGTTTTTAAATTGCAGTTTTATTAACATGTATCTGGCTATCGTCGCAGGTTTATAAAGGGCCACTGATGAGAGTTCAGTACCCGAAATTGCGCAATATGGTCCATACTACATCCCTTTGAACGTTTTACTGCTCCCAAAGGATCAAACTTTTATATTTCATTTAACCGTACACATTTACTCATATAAGCCTGGCGTCCCTTTTGTGGGACATAGACAAACAGAATAGCCCAAGATGAGACGCCGCAGACCGCGGCATCCCATCTGGGGCTATTCTGTTTGCTTAGAGGAATTTCATCGAAAAATGAGATAAAAATTAAAAATTACTCCGCCCTAACACCCCTAAAAATGAAAGTGGACTCACCGAATTGATAATGATGGGAAAATTGGGTTAAAGGAGCTTGTACATAAAGGAAACTCGTGTTATGGGTATCGGTTAATAAGTAAATGGCACCATAATTGAGCCGCCTCGTGGGAAAACCAACAATGTGGTTTCCGAACAGGTCCGACACAAACCGACCTGTACAGTCACAGAAGACAGCTAGAAGCATGAGATTTCGTATTTAGGAAGTAGAGGGATTGTACTATCCGTGTAGCGAAAACAAAGGCGCTGACCAGCTTCGCGGTTACCGCGAAGCTGATCTGCGCCTTTGTTTTCGCATATGCAAATTGGTGGATTTCTCACGAGGTGGCTCATATGTGGTAAAGATCGGACATAATATAAACGATTATCAACCATTGGTCAAAAAATCATCACGATGGGTAAGTGCAATGCCATGTGTTTCTTAGTTAGATTTTTGTTTTCCATCACTGAAGTCAGTCAATAGGATTTTACCAAAATGAGGGTGCGCTGATTTAAAATTATTTCCCAACGTACTAAGTATTATGTTTTCGTTTCGATTTTTTTTCTGTACAGACGAAAAAACACCGAACCTTTTTATCAACAAATAAAACAATCGCATCAAAAATGTGCTTCCATATATAACAATCCAAGTAAGTAACAAAGGCTTACATGTTTGAGTTGTTTCTGCTATTTGTGTTGTGGTTTCTGATACAATTTCCGTCTCACCTGATTCACATTTATGGGTTGGGCTACGCGCTCGTGATTTGATCTTCTTTACAACTGACCTCCAAACGGTTACTCAACAATTCACTGCTAGAGCTGATCTATTTCTTAATTTTAATTGGATCAATTCAAGGACCGCCACCTTCTATTCTTACTTTGAATAATTTTACACTGCATTTGTATTGTCATATTTGAGCTAATTCCAGACCTTTTAATATGATTTGGCAAAGGCCAAAATACGTCATCACAGACAGGCTGTTGTTATATTTGCGTTAAGAAAATGGCAACTATCCATATATCTAGACGATATGACCAACGTTAATATAATCTGAAAATTGGACATAAGGTCTGCAGAATAGCCAACATACAATGTTAAGTTTAGTATGATGTTTAAGGTCATGTGACAGGCTTCATTAAGTAAGCTTGGAGATTATGTAGGGGATTTTAAATCCGTGTGATGTAAAACGCTTAATGGTATGGCATCAGGAAAACATGTCCATGCATTGAATACACCTTTAAACCCTTCTATAATATAGAAAAAATGGGGTTTGCAGGGGTATACCTATTTTTCTTATTTTTGATCCAAACCATAGATTATGGATACACGTTAGAACCGCCTCGCCGAGGCGTGTCTAACGTGTACCCACAATCTATGTTTTGAGCAAAAATTAGAAAAATGTCAAAATGTTAAAACTGATAATCTTCAAATTTGACAACATTAAAACTCACTGTATATTGCATGGGCATGTTTTCGTAATGTATCTTGAAATGAATTTCCCTCAAGAATTATATTTTGTGTTAACGAATAAAGTATACAGGTAAGGAACTTGCATTGTGAAAATTGTACTTAGTACCATCTAATATGTCAACAACGTTCTACAAATCACAGAAGAAACATGATAGATGAACTCGCAGTGTAATCATAACAATTCGCCATTTTAAATGACATAAATAGCAATGATTTTGTTGTTAGTGTTACATTATATCAAGGGTCCCGTCCGTTGAAAGCAGGAGAAATACTTGTGTTGAGATTGGCAAATAAAAGGCGCCTCGGACTTTATTTTGCAGAATAGCTTATTATCAAGTTGACAGAAAAAAAAAAAACGACTGAACGTGTCAACAGGATGTTTTGACCGATGGAGTGATATTCTAGAACTAGCATGTTCAGGAATGTAATCGAAAGCAAAGAAAACAAAGACGCAGATCAGCTTCGCGGTAACCGCGAAGCTGATCAGCGCCTTTGTTTTCGCCACTCGGATAGAACAATCCCTCTTCTCCTTAAATACAAAATCTCAAGCCTCTAGCCTGCTTCTGTGACTGTACAGGCTGGTTTGTGTCGGACCTTGTCGGAAACCACATTGTTGGTTTTCCCACGAGGCCTCATATTCTTCATTAGCGTGTTCAGGTATGTAATCTTTAGCAAAATGGAGTAACGGAACAAGTCAGCAATATATGGCACCAAGTCATGCGAAATCACAATGAAACAACCGTAGTAAATGAGCAAATTAAATCATTGTGACCTAGAATTTCGCCTTGATTAGGACATTAAGTCTTGGATTTATTGTTCATTATTTTCTGGCTAACAACGTTGAAAGTTCCTGTCACATAATGCATGTTTTGAAAAAAAAGTTTTATCTTTAGATCATTTTGAGTAATTCTTTAAAATCGAAAGGTACAAGTAGGAAAAGATCAGGAAAAAGCACACTCAGAAAACGATTCCCACTCCGAAAACCGAGATGGGGAAAAACTAAATTAACAATCAGGTACTTATACCATGAAAACATATCGTAAGCCGAATGGGCAGCTATGGTCCCAATAGGTGGCCACCCAGTTACCTAAACTGAACTAAAAATATGAAAACATACTTAAGGCGCCAACAGCACAAAACATTTTAAACACCAAGACATAAAACGAAAGAACCACCACAGAAGTATCGCCTTGGAACGATCAGTAATATAAGATTACTGGCGGGCTTCAATCGATTTTACAGGTACCTAAAGCCAATTGGTAAATGATCACTGATTAGAGTTCATTACCTTAAATTGAACACGAGGACACACATTCAATACTAATGATAATATTTAATAACTATAATAATAATAATAATAATAATAATAATAATAATAATAATAATAACATTCATCCTCATCTCTATAGTGTATCATGAACATACGTGTACATGTATTTAGTACAAATATCATTCTTCCATATGGACATGAGGTGAATTCACAATTGATTATTATCAGAATAGGTTCTGCTTTTACGAGTCTATTTCACAAATAATGTAAGTAAATGCTTTATTAACAATTTTTCATTTGATTAAGTTCCATCCTGATACCAAAACATTCTTACATAAACCGTTTGGACGTCACTATAATAATCGCACGTTTACTATGAATCACGGTTCAAAAGTAAGTTTTGTGTTGCTTGCACCCTATGTGCGTTTTTTATAGTTTTTGTTATGTTCGGGAAACTAAATGGCTGCCTCTTTTGAACAGCTGCTCACTCGGCTTCCGATATGTTTCTTAGTATAATACCTAATTGTAAATTTAGTTTTTTCCCACCTTTGTTTTTGGAAAGAAGATTTCTTTCTGATTTCGCCATTTCCTGATCATTGCCTCCTCTTTTCCCTTTTCATCCTGTCAACGTATACTTACAAGACAAACTACAAAGTGTTTCGTTGTCTACGGACGCGACCTCAAGATGCAAACACCATTAAAGTATTAGCACAACAAGATTAGTCGAAGATCGTATGAAGTTCATCTTCAGACGATGCTAAATTAAAATGAGCCACCTCGTGGGAAAACCAACAATGTGGTTTTCGAACACGTCAGGCACAAACCGGCCTGTACAACTACAAAAGCAGGCTAGACGCTTGAAAGTTTGAAGCTAAGTAAAGGAAGAATTGTACTATCCGAGTAGCAAAGTCAAAGGCGCTCATCAGCTTTGCGGTTACCGCGAAGCTGATCTGTGCCTTTGGTTTCGCATATGCCGATTGTTGGTTTTCTCATGAGGCGGCTCAAATGTTTCAATAACTGGATTTAGAAAACTAATAAAGATAAGAAGATTAACTGAGAATAAGATCTAAGTCATTTAAGCCTGTTGGCAAAACGCGGCGTTCCATCTGGAGCTATTTTGTTTGCATAGAGGAATGCCATCGAAATGAATAAAATGTAAAAAAAAAAAAAAAAAAAAAAAAAAAAAACACTCCCGATTCACCTCAAAATGAAAGTGGACTGCCCAAATGATAAAGATCGGTGAATCAATTCGTCATATATAGGTTTAAACAAGATTTGTATAGGATCTGTGGAAACATATAGTTGACAGAAAACAGAAACCTTTTTTCCAATCATCTTTCAAACAATAAATGTTAGATATGCCCTGAACATACTCGTTCAATGCTATTCGTCACTACCAATTGATGTAGTATCATGGTCGAAGAAAACTTTATGGGATTTCTATAACAAACTAGTTAGGAGTTTTTGTCTTACATTACATGGGTGTAGCATTATAACAGCAAGAAATTCAATGTAATACGGTGTGGACGGATCAATGTCAAACATCCAAATGACTCCGTAGCTAATAGTGCTGATGCTACGACGGCAATTATAAATTGCGTACTTTTGTACGGTTTCTTTAATTTCCTGTGTAATGTGAATTAGGCATATCTGTATGTATATCAGTATATTCTCAATCTTTGGGATGATGAATGTATCTGAGAAAGCTATTTCCGCCAAGGGTTTTCAATTCTTCAAGATCTTCAGATGAAAGTACAAGGGCCCACTGATATTAATTAGAACATTTCAAAACCGTTTTGTGACTAACCTTGAGCTAATGTTCAAGAATGTAAACACGATAATACTAGTTCCTAATTTAATTATTTTTTTAGCATAGACATCACTCTTTTTACTTTGACAGCAAATTTTGAATTACTGGTCCACCGCGCCGTGCTCATATTTTTGGGAAGTGCTGCTTTTAATTTGATTTCAGACGCATCATCGTATAAAAGAAGAAGAAGAAGAAGAAAAAGAAGACACCTGACAAGCCTTGTAATTGTCTTCACATTTGATAAATAAACAAATATTGGTTGTGAAATATGGAAATGTTTTATGGCCTGGATCAATGCCACGTTCAGCTGAGATCGGCATGAAGCTGCCATGATTTATAATAATGTCAAGGTCATGCAGATTGATCTCAAATGGCTGTCACCGGTCGCGCAGTGGTCGTGACATCCCGCTGATTACGTGTCTGTTTCATCGATCTTATTTCTAATTTTATTTGTTTGTCAGGCTGTCAAATCGGAAATTAAGATGCAGAAGTGGCCATTTAGAGACATTATGGCTTTTCACATTTTGTTATTCTGCCGACACTTAAGCAATATTTTGGAATGCTGTATACAGACTAATTTGTATAGTCTTGATTCAATAAGAGTTCTAGCCTTGGCCATCACAACAATGGACTTGTCATTGGCTATTATGTTGTTTTCTAGCGAAAGACGAAAGACTACTATTTGCGATATTAGAAACTTAAAAAAAAAAAAAAAAAAAAAAAAAAAAAAAATTAACCCGATCATCAGAAAGTTTTTCATTATTGCGAACGATGTAAGGTACATGTAAACAGACGCCATTTTCAAATACACGCAATAATTTACTCCATTAAAACAGAGAGAAACAAAATCAAAATACAAGAAACAAAATAGTTAAATTGTTATATGAAACAGATACGATTATACATTTGAGATGACATCGCGAGACACCGTTAAAGATTTACGGTTTTAAAACGTCAGTGAGTCACATTAGCTCTCTAGTTTAAACAAATATAATGGTATTTTTATTATTATTATCATTTTTTATTTTATTTTATTTTTATTTTTTTTTTTTTTTTTTTTTTTTTTTTTTTTTTTTTTTTGCAAAGACAATGAAGTTTGGATACAAGTTATGACAACGGTGTGTAATAAATACATATGCAAATTCCAAACTCGAAATTTTGCAAAGCGAGTAAATATAGAGTATATAGCAACCACCCTTGGTGGGTGAGTATGCTTTTCCACTGACGGGGTTTATGTGTGGCTTGGTTCGGCTGCACGTTACAATGGGTTGTAGCGGTGGGATAATGGCAATTGAGTCCTCCGTCAAACCACCCATCATGAATATTCATTTTATATTGACCATTCAAATCTGCACATTAGCTAACGGTCAATGACGGTTAGACAACACGTGGGGTAGACAAACAAACCAACACGTGCTTTTACAGGTAAATATAGGTGCAAAAACACAATGTTTGTCTAAGGAAATAGGGGTGGGCGTGGCTATACCTTGCTGGCGGAGGAGTCAATTGTCATTAGTCTTCTCGGATGGGGAAGTAGTGAAACGGTGTGCTAAATATAGATAAATAATGCAAATTTGGTGAATTTAGTATGCATCGCATATATAGCACAGTAAAACACTCTTGGTGGACGAGCATGCTTTTTCCACCGCTGCCACTAAATGCAACGTGTAGCAGAGCCCGCAACAGCTAAGTTACGTTTTTGTGCTTCTGGTGTCGTTGTAATAAAATATGTGTGATACGGCTGTCGATGCAACTCGTTACGGATGTCGACGACTTGGGACAATAGTAACGTTTATAACAAGAGAAACATTTTTTTAATTCATATACTACAGCTTTAAACAAGTTGTCGAAATCATTTTATTAGCCAGGCCGCTACAGTAATGTTACAGTAGTAAATTTTTTTTCGGAAATGTAAGAAGCAGTCATATAATTAGACCCTGTATGACCCGCATACTGTATTCGTTCTAATTAGGGGCCATAGAAACCCAAACCACTCCAAAAACACATTCAAGCTACCTTAAAATCATTCATATGTTATATCATAAATCAGGTTTTTTAGCGATGCAGCATCCAAACCTTACCAAAAGCACGCTTAAACACATCGCAGTGTCACCACTTCAAACCGACCTAATCCCCCTCAGAACCACCCAAAGCCACCTCTATATCACATCCAAACCACATTCAACACCCATACAAGCTTACTCAGAAAGGTTCTAGTTCGACATTCATAAGTTCCATACATACATGTATGTAGTTTTATTATTATTATTATTGGCTGTTTCAGGGCAAACACATATGCTATGTGTATACATGTACCCATATAATACACATTTGAGACCAATTTGGCGGTTTTGGGCTCTGCATATCTGCATATCAAAAGAACCTGGTTTACGATATAGAAGGTGAGTTTCAGGTACATGTAGTTGGATGGGTTATGGATGGTTCTGAAGTGGTTTTGGTGTGTTTCCAACGACCGCTTATTAATTTAATACCCACTGTACTACCTGTATATTTCGACCCCTGAACACATTGACAATCTTAATTCGCCGCATTAAATGCATGCTGCAAGTATTATTCTTATTAAGATAAAAAAAATAGTAAAATAAAATTAAATAAAAACAAACATGGTGTTCAACTGGCGAACATATGTTACAGTAACAAAAACGGTTCATGTAATCATGAGTTAAAATCCAAACCAAAGACACCAGAAATACAGAGATTATTATTATTATTATTATTATTATTATTATTATTATTATTATTGAGAACAGTTCTACTACGACAGCGAAGTTACCATTTCTACTAGGACAGCGATTATGGTTTAGCGATCATTAAAACGGATTTGAATGTTTAATTTTAGCACCATTTTGTCCGAACCATGTTATCCAGTCTACATATTTAAAAATAAATATGTCTTACACACTTAAAGTATTAGAAAATCTAAAAAAAAAGTGTATATTTTTTCCCTGAAACCCGTGAAATGAATATATATTTGGATTTTTTATTTTATAAGATTGTTAACTTTGCAGCTATTTTGGACGCCATCTTGAATTCCTCAGGTCTCCATCACTTTTGCCAATTTATGCCGGCGCTGCCGAACGTTTTCATATATGATGCGTTTCGTAACCGGATGACAGGTCACCTCCTAGATATTTAGACTTCTAAGGCTTTATTGTCCATTGTCTCACCAGCATTTGATTATTTTAAACAAGGATGGTTTGTAAATACTGTTCAATATTTGTTCAATAAAGCATTGTTGAACCTTTGGATCAGTATTTGTAATTATGTTTGTATTACATGTATATGTCATCAGGAAAGTATGTCCATGTAGCGTATACCCCCTTGGATCCCATTTTTTTATAGAAAAACTGGGGTATGCAGGGATATACCTACTTGTCTTATTTTTGCCTCAAAACATAGATTGTAGGTACGCGTTAGAACCGCCTCGCCGAGGCGGTTCTAACGTGTAACCACAATCTATTTTTTGAGCAAAAATAAGAAAAATACCTTTTTTTTCAGCTGAAAATTTTCAGTTTTTAAAGCTCAAAAAATCTCTGTTTATTGCATGGGCGAGATTTCGTTATGTTATAATAAAAGCGTGTGTCATTTTAATAGTAAATACCAATTTATCAAAATTATATACATGTATAAGTCATCAAGTTTCTAATCTTGAATTCCATCAATGCCGTAGTACAATAAAAGGAATAAGCTCTGGGCAAACAAGCTTTGATTTTAGTCTTCAAGAGTTCAATGATAAAAAATTGAACTAAACTGTTTGTCCAGAACCCATACAACCATCATTTACACGGTAGATGTTTCCATCATGCAAACTTAAGGTTAACGTGGGAAATATATGTCTTTGATGTATCTGATAATGACTGTTATCAGATTAAATAAAGATGTTTAAATTAAAACGATATGATTGAAAAATTAAAACAGACGCACTTATCGATACTTATTTCTGAAACATAAATGCAATAGAATTGCTTTCTTTTGTGTCGTTTTATTTCACTATCGCACTGTAAAGTATGGCAATTTTTTCAGATTAGATTTTATTTTGAATACAGATATGCCAACGAATGAATGTGTCAGTCTAAGAGTATTATAAGGCATTTTGAAGAAAACCTATCTATTCGTCATGAACTGCAATGCAACACATGAAAAAGGCGGATCACAATCAGAAGGACAGTTATGTTAACACGACAGTTTCGCGTTTTTTTACACTTCTGTTCATTATTGCGACACTTCTGGTCATCGCACAATTTTTTCTCCATATAATTATAAAAGGTATGTGTTTATGACATTCTTATCCAACATTTACTTGTATTTTTTCATATTTAAGAGGTACTCTCGAAAAGGTTGTGCGGTAGTATTCTTCTGGAGTTTATGTAAATATTTTGAAATTCAGTACAGTATTTCTGTCTGATAATTCGAATTTGCAATAAGTTATCGTATTATGTATTTCAGTTTCACATCATGTGTTATGTATTAACTCGTATAAAATTGAATGTTTGGTGACAGTTCATGTAATGATTTGTTTTTGAAAGCAATTAAAACTTTAAGAAATTAAATTTTGCGGATGGAATAAAAGTGGCAAAGACCTAATATACTATTCATCTGAAGTAACTCTATTTTGAAATTCTTTAGATTTTATTTTATTCGGTGCTATTTGTTAAAACAACATACACATATATCAACATAAAACAATTCTATGCATTGCCATTTGTTTTGGAATGGAATAAGTAAGAATGATGGCAGAGCTAAAAAGTAAGTAAGTAAGTGCATGTAAGTACATGTAAGATAAATAGATTATTATTCTTACATACCCCGATTAGGCCTAAATTCATTTTACCGGTAAAGTAACCTGGTACCGTGCTTTAACTCTGATGACGTAGTGTTTATTACGGATATGACGTCAAATGTAAATAAATCGTTGTCAAAGTCAAAAGAGATGCAGTTTTGATGTGTTTTTCGTTGAAAACGAGCGTGAATCAAGATTATACCCAATGAATTCACACCAATTTAGTCTAGTTTTGTTGAACATTATTGCTGCAAGCAGCTGCTTTGGGCTAGAAACGATCGAAATTAGTCGCGTGCTTTTCTTATCTTGTATAAGCAACCAAGCCAGCAGTGTAAGATCGATCTATCTACCACCACTAAAATACCGGAATTTTTCTATCTTTATGATAGAGGTATGTAAGAAAATATTTTATCATATACGGATGGTCCATTTTCTTTTGGGCCCTCTCAACATTACACTAACAGTTACATACACATATTTAACAGTTTGAACAAGTCAAGAATATATCCAGTTGACTATATACGGAGCGAAATGCGCACATATACATGTACATACATGAAATGAATAAATAAATGGAGAAAGAAAGAAAGAAAGAAAGAAAGAAAGAAAGAAAGAAAAAAAGGGAATCGAGATAAAATCAAATTGCACTCAAAATATAAATAATAGTTTTATACATTCTGTGCATCGTTTAACGAAGGCAGGTAATAAATGTAATCACAGATCGATCAATAGCGCAATATTACATTCGCATTAGTTATCATGAAATCGATTTGCATCCTTACACGTACCATTTTGATTATATAGGTAATTACAAGGCTCATTTCGTACCACTTTTCAATGAGACCCTCAGTGTAGCTCGAGCTTATGGACGACATACCATTATACAGAAACAACGAAAATATGAAACGTACGCCACAGCAGCACGCACATATACTCGGATGAAATTTGGACCAGTGTTTATATTAGGTGTAGTCGGCGGGAACTCATCAGCAAACACGTCGTGGGATCATTTTCGGATCTACGGCATGTTGGACCGAAAATATTATAAACGGCGTATGTTGTCATGCTGTTTATTGTACAGAGAAAACGAGAAAGACGTTACAGTCCAAATAGAACCAATGAAACAAAAAATGTTTGAGTATCCGGCTGATATGTGGAGTTTCCATGTCAGTTGCTCAAACGTGAAACATGCACAGGGTAAATACTTGTTTCATAAGGTCTGTTTAAGGAACGCAAGCATATAATGAAACTTAAAAATGCAACATTTATTTCGTTTTATATTGTATGCTATATTTACATTTTTATTGCAATCGCCCTAAATGAAAGTATCTTTCTTGATGTTCTTCATTTCCCGAGAAAAACATTAAGCCACGTGATTAAGAGGCCTCGCCTATGGTCGTGGTGAAGGCTAAACTAGCCAGTGACATTGTTTGTTTATTATTGATGGCGTGACGTCGGCCGCGTATCGCCATGGCGTTAAGAGCGAAAGTTGGACGTTTTGGCTGTTCCAAAATAATGTTCAGTCGAAATTAAAGTCAAATAACATATGATTGATAATATAGAATGTAAATGTATAACAATAGTTGTTTAATGTAAATTGATATAATTTTTAAAGATGGCTTTAGAAGGGGATAATTGTGCATTTGATTCTGTTTTATCGTACCTACCCTATTATCATTTGGATATGCAATACAATGACACAAGGTATATGCCGATACGCCATATATCATGACTTATAGGCGGTTTTCTTTGTGTACAGGTCAAGTACCAGTTGGGCTAGCAGTAACGCTGCGCAACATTAGGCGGTGCTCTAAAAGTCACGTTGAATATGTCCCGCCTCATTTTCCCGCCAAAGAACCTGGACAAATCGTAATTGGAAGCAAATTAGCTTACGGCAACATAGACGCAGAACAAATCATCGAATGGGTAGAAGCCATGAGATACATAGGAGTGGACAAAATTGTGACCTACTATCTGAGAAGTTTGAATACAGACGCTTTGAATGTTTTATGTCACTACGCCTCGGAGGGCTTTGTGGATTTGTCCTCTCATGAACCGGCAAATGAAGGTGCATGCATGTAGAAAAAAGTCACAGAAAAAAGCCCAGTTGTATCTAATGTTGATGTGAAATTGCCATTATGTTAATCGTTTCGTTCCTATCAACTTTGTTTTGTTGGTAAATGCTTTAGGTCCCAGTTATCTACTTTTCAGTCATATTTGCGCAGAGCCAACGCTCACAAGTCCGTTCCCGGGAGGGTAAGGGTGCGAGAGGTCGCGATCCTTTACTGTGATTGGCGATTGTCTTTGTTTAAAGTATGTGCTTCGTAAAATATCAAGTTTTAAGCCTGAGATCTGTGACAGAAATGATCTGTGAGCTATGAGCTCAATGTTAGAAAATTCTTGAGATTCGTGATTACCTGTTACTGTTAATGTTCTATCATTTGTGATTTTTATACACTATGGCATTTTCCTATTCACCTATATACATCAAGCAGTCGTAATGTGAAAATATTTGTCCAGAATTTCTATTATGACTCCCAACCCAGAAAATAGGGGACAGTACTGCAGTGGAGCCAGAACATAACTACACACCCTTGTGCACTTCATGGCCGGATCCCAAATCTATTATTTTTCTCACGCACAGGCTCAATTTATTTATATAGAAACTTATCTGAGGGTCGATAATTTCACAGCCGGGTCACATCAGTCCTGGAATGACCAACAATCGGTTGTCTACGACAGCTTTGAGCGGTACTCAGGGTGCCGATATTTCGCTATTATAGACCAGTACGAATTCTTCATTCCTGGGAAATACAGGACACTCGGGGGAATGTTTGTAAGTATTCCTTACGAAAACTTGCTCATGCAATGTTGAGAGATTGTTTTAGCTGTAAAATTGAAGAAAAAATGGAAAATATTCGATAGTTTTCAAATGTTTTCTCCACTTAATTCGTTTTGCATCAGGATAACATGTCCGTGAAATGTATACCCTCTTATACCCCACTTTTATATTGCTAATCTGGGGTATGCATCGGTGTAACTTTTTTTTTTTTTTTTTTTTTTTTTTTTTTGCTCTAAAACGTAGATTGTGGGTACTCGTTAGAACCGCCTCGTCGAGTCGTTTGTGCAAAAAAATAAGAAAAAATATACATGTATATTTAGAAAATCCACTGAAAATATTCATTTTTTATAACTTGAAAATTCTCTTTATATTGATTGCATGGGCAAGTTTTAGTAATGGGCTGATGCCGTATTTCATCAAGAAATCACACCCATGTATTTTACAGATTATAATGAGAATTTTTTCTTCAATTTAGAAATGTGTATTTGTGAAGCACAATGCCCCAACTGTGCACTTGCCCCTAGCCTTTGCATAATAGAATGCAGACCTTTTGTAGACATGTTAAAAATGCCATAAGGTTTTGTGTAAATCCAGTTTTTATTATACTAGTTATATAATTGAAGTCATAGTATACTATTGTTGGATAGTCGTGCACCGTGTTTTCCAGCACCACCTTGGCGATGTAATTCGGTCCTAAGTATTTTATCAAATTAATAGATACATGGACTACAGGGTGTTAAGAAAGTTCGAAGACATCATTTAAACGGACACTAAGTGTTAAATAAAGCATTTAGATATCATAATACACTGTTATTTTAATCTCGATAAGATGGCGTACAAGATATAATAGACACAACTTCGTTTTATATCAAACTGATAAGAAAATTACTTGTGGCAATAAGCGACCCCTCTTCTAAATTGAGCGTCATAAAATGCAAAATGTGGGTTAAACAGTGCTTGTCCAAGAAACTGTTTAAATTTCCACAAACAGTGCCTTTATATTGAATATATTGATTACAAATATTGTCAAAGAATGTTTTTATGCTTATTTGAGTCACCGTTTCCTATTTTCTAGTAACCTTTATTGAATTGCTCAGCAAACTCTTGGGGTACCCCCATTCTTGAAATATGCCACAAATAGTAGGGGGTATAGGTAACTATTTTATGAACATTTGAAACTGTGCGGTTATTGTCATTTCTTTTTCTAATATAATGCTATTAGATATGTTTTGGCATAACGGAAACTCATTTTTGATGACGTACCTTCTTTACCTTTGAGCATAACTTAATGAACAACATGTTATTCGTTAGCCTGTTCCTCACTTTCGTCAACATGAAATTTTGCGTTAAAAACTACACTATTTTGAATATAACATGTACATACAGTAGTTTATTCAGATTTGCGTGGTAATGTTTGATACAGGTGTGTGTATTGTTGTGGTTTACGGTGCCCATGCCAGTAAAAAAGATATATTGTTAATCACGGCTACCAAACAGTTAAATGCGTAACCGCCGGTTAAGAATAGACATCCGATTCACGTCCTTCCGGTTTTGCGTGTGAGGTGCGACAAAATGTAAACAAAACATACACTACTCGGATCGATCGATAATTATTTTGTAGTACAGAACGGTATCAAAAAATCTAAGAATGCTATTTTGTCATTTATTTATCATTGTTAGACAGCACCAAAACAGTTTGCAACATTACTTGATTTTTTGGGGGTTATTTGTTCCCTCCTACGAAACGTGTTTCAACACGGTCAAGAACGGCAAAATACAACTTAAATTGGGCAATTTGCTGTTAAATATCATGTTTGTGTGATTGTTCCGCGACAAATTTGTAGTAATATATTAAATAAATTACAACTGATGTCTGCCACAGTATTCACTTTTCTTAGGGTTCAACATTTATTTTTCGAAGGGAAGAAAAAAATGGTTAAGCATTTAATCATTAAAATAATAAGGATTTATTTCAAGATATGTTTGAAAACCTCTGCCTGTTTTATGATACTTAACATTCTCTGTACAGCGTTTTAGATGAAAGCAAACGAAAAAAAAAAGCAAATTACAGTATTCACAATGTTTTAAAGTCTAAGTTTTATCATAAACTGTAATACCATACATGTGACTTACAGTGTTTTGTATTGCATGTTTGTTGCAAAAATGTTTGTATTTTGATATATACCAAGTATTCTCACCGCAAACATCACAAATAAACCAATTTGTGATTTTTTTATTTCATTTTCCTTGAGAGGGGTTGTCTATATGTATTAACTGGGTTAATTATTTTTATCATTATCACTCACTAAAACTATGAGCAAAAGGAAAACCAAGGTATATTTAAGGCTTTTGTATATGCAGATTCTCGTTTGTTTGTTTTACTTGCACACCACTGTAAGTCAAAAAAACTTCAATAAAACTTGATTTGTAGAGGTAAAAACCATACAAAGATGACGAGACACTGTGATAATTAAATCGTTAAACGTAGAACTCGAGAGAGAAACTAAAATACAGGTGCTTTTAATGTCGATTATTTTGCTATCATTCTAATGATTAAATGCGTGACCGAAATTTTGACACAGCTTTTAGCCACATATACATAAAATGCAGCGGTCAATGGCAAGGAAAGTGTTCACAGAACTTATACAATGTGAAAATCATCTGTTCGCTGCCTTGCCGTCCGTTTATAAAGACGCAATTAGCGGGGATCTAAAAATATCCCTATGACTGACCCACATTTTCTTCATGTACAATGCAATCTCAACATGCATTTTGGAGGAGGGAATAAAAATCACGATTATAATGAGACAAATCTGGAAATCCTTTGAGATACGATAAGATCAAATTATAACTAACAAAATTGCATTGAGAAAATTCTAATAACTTTCTGCAGGTGAGAATAAATTACTTGGAAACGCGAGCTGCGAAAGTTTGTTTACCTTTTACTGCACCTCACACGCAAAACCGGAAGGACGTGAATCGGATTTCTTTTCTTAACCGCGGTTACGCATTTAACTGTTTGGTAGCCGTGTTAATAAAATTCTAAATTTTTAGTCATTTTACCCTATTTTTGCACCTTTTTTGGGTCAAACTTAATGTATAATAAATTTTAACCACATAATCTAGAAAATGAACATTTTAACTATTCTGTTCACTATCCAGACATTTAATACATAATATGAAATATTTTATGTAAGTTATTTGCTTCATTTTTTGTTTCCGTTAAGTCTTGATTACCCCTACCCCCTATCAAAACACCCACAGCTTTTCTGATCGAAAATCATGCTTTTTCATCTGATGAAAAATAATATGTTCTGAATTATCTTAAAATAACCATTATGTTCATGGTGGTGTTAAGGGCAGTGTCTATCACTTAATGTTATTTTATGTTCCCTGATTTATATTGTGGAAATTTTAAATTATGTTTAATATGCCACCCCCTTTTGCACAATATCTCCTAGAGAATGCGGCAAGCTGTGGCACCCTGACTTAGAAAGTGTAATGTAAACCAGTCAAAACAGAAGTTGTAGAAATTTTATTATATTGTGCAAACTGATATTAAAATGGGTTTTAATTGTGTAGATTTCTGAGATTGTGTTATTATTCATTACGAAGTTATAAGGAATATTACAATGTCTTCGAACTTTCTTAACACCCTGTATTATAACAATGTCTGAAAACTCATGTATTTTTTATGGACTGTTTCGTATGCTATATCAATCAGGTCATTCATATAAAATGGCAGTCTTACTCCCCAATGAGGATGGAACTACTTTGTGTAAAAATATATCTCGATCGGTTTCAATGACTTACTAGGATAATACATGTAATTTTGACCCCATTCCAATCGCATAATGGTGCAGTGGGTTAATGTATTTACTTGGATTTGAAACACGAATTGAACCAAGTTAAATTCTGAAAACGACAAAAATGTGGACTTCTGTTTCAGGACCATCTCGAACAAAAACATTTTGACGCTGCAGGATTTGTTGTTCGGACCCAGTTCTACTTCTTGTCTTGGGGTAAACGCTCAAACGCCAGTAACATGATCCTTGGTAGTTACTTATTAAGGGAGGATCGTAAGCCTCGTTTTGAACGGCGGAAGAATTTTATAGTACCCGCGCGAACGAGACCTGGAGGGTTGAACACGCACAATTTTTGGCCCGCGGAAGGCTTTAAAATGTGAGTAATACTAAACTTTTTAGCGCCATCTTTGAATATTGGAATTCAATTCAACTATTAAATTTAATTCTCTAGGGTTACACAAGCGATTTTGAACAATATACAGTAATAAGATACAACGCTTTGCAGGTCAATCGCCATTTAGAATAATTTGGTTTGTGTTTCGCTGTGTCTTTCTTCGTTTATGTTTTTTTACTGGTGAAAAGCAACAGAATTATGCAAATGAAATGACGGTGAATTATGAAAAGAACAATCTTTGTCAATTTGTGGCGAAAGAAATCATGAACATTTAAGCACTGGTAATCTCTCTATTGCGAGCTTGTTATGATAATTTTATGCACCTAGATGTTGGCCAGTGGACGTAAAGTTTCAAGCAAGCAAGAACATTTTCATTTTTTATTCAAAATCTCGAACTTGTCTCACACATATGATAACCCGTTGACCTGTCAGAAGTGACATCATAAGTGTCTCGTTTTCTTGTGACAGGTACCAGCTGCCCGCTGACGAAGGATACATTCGACACTTTCGATATGACTGTCGACGTGAGAATTACGTAAAATGTCGGACGAATTGGTCGAGAGTAGAGGACACATCAGTATCGGAGTGGGCGGAAGGATTCAACGACAACGTTGCCAGAGTTAGGAAAACTGTTCTAGGCTTATAGAGTATTTGAGCCGCCCCATGGCGAGTATTTTATTTGTTTTGTTAGTCGATTTCTCAAAAGACATGTTTGGGAAGGCGTTACTATAGTACAGTCACAAAAAGCAAAATTAATTTATAAGTGGCTGTATTTCTGGCCTCACACAGAATTTTGTTGTGAAGACATGGTTGATTGTTGATCATGTAATATGATACACTTGAAACTAGTTTTAGAACATATAGCCAAAAACCTACACTGACCTTCTAAGGTCAAAGTCAAGGTCACATATTTATTGGAGCTACATTGCAAAAAAAAAAAGAACAAAAAAAAACGACTTTTGGTTTTCAAATTGAGCAAACTGTACATTGCAGTCACATGAGATTGCTATCGTATTTAGACTTTTGAACCACATATTAATTCATATTTTCTCTAGCGAGTACTGGCGCTGTTTCAGCCTTTTTGATAATAAACAGCTTAATCACGCCTCTATTCGTACATACTGAGAGCATATTTTGTCATTACATTGCTGATTTTGGGCACTCCTGGTCCCGAAATGTATCCAGGCATGTGCATATACTGTTTTACTCTGAAGAAAGCACTTCTGATTATTTGTCCTGTGTTTATAAGAGCGTCTAATTTCGGGACACGGAGTATGAAGTACGAAGCCAAATAGCAAACATGTATTTTGTATGGGCCAAAAATTTCGGGACAATCATAGCTATGTAGGTATATAGGGATGTATATTTGATGCTGGTGTCTACGTAGCTATCTGGCAGTTAAGTTGCGTGAGTTGTGTAAGTTATAACAGTTACCTTTGTTAGGACGACATAATCGAAATGTAGATGGAAAAAGCTATGAAAAACAGAAATTTTTGCGTATTGTCATCATGTTTTAAGGTCTTACGATAGTCCTGAAGCTCTAACTATTCCTTTCCAAGGAAACGGCCGTCAAACATACGTATGATAGACCACTATTGTAAGTTAATTTCTGTAAGTTGTCATAGCTGACAGTGATAAAAGGTAAGTTCATTAAGTTGGACTTAAGAACATTAGATCGAAACAACATGGCAAGACAGTTGCATCCAGGGCTGAGCTGAGTTCGATAAGTTACAATAGTTGCACACAATAGCAAAGCTAAATGCACGTACATGTCTGCATCTAAGTTAAGTTTGATGAGTTGTATAAGTTAAGCAAGCTGAGTTATATAGGTTTTAGATTAATAACTTGGATGAGTTAAGTTAAGCAAGTCGAAGTCTGGGTTTAATTAGCTATATGAGTAAGATATGTTATATGTATCACAGGACAAGCTAAGTTTGTTGAGTAGAGTAAGTTAAGCAAGCTAAGTTGAAGACTACGTTTGATGAGCTGAATAAGTTAAGCGATGAGTTGGATAAGTTGAACAGTAAGTTCGATGAGTTGGATTAGTTGACCGATGAGTTAGATGAGTTGGAAAAGTTGAGCGTTGAGTTAGATAAGTTGGATAAGTTGAACATTAAGCTCGATGAGTTGCATGAGTTATACGCTGAGTCAGGTAAGTAGAACGATGAGTTGGGTAAGTTGCATAAGTTTAATAGTTAGTTGGATGAGTTGGATAAGTTATACGTTGAGTTCGATGAGTTGGATAATACGTTGAACAGTAAGTTGGATGAGTTGGATTAGTTGTAAACTGAGTTCGATGAGTTGGATAAGTTGCGTGTTGAGTTCGATGAGTTGGATAAGTTATTCGAAATGTTCGATGAGTTCGATAAGTTGAACAGTAAGTTGGATGAGTTGGATAAGTTGTAAGCCGAGTTGGGTAAGTTGCATAAGTAAACAGTAAGTTCGATGAGTTCGATAAATTGAACAGTAAGTTGGATGAGCTGGATAAGTTGTAAGCTGAGTTCGATGAGTTGATAAGTTGAACAGTAAGTTGGATGAGTTGGATACGTTGTAAGCTGAGTTGGGTAAGTTGCATTAGTTGAACAGTATGTTGGATGAGTTGGATAAGTTGTAAGCTGAGTTGGGTAAGTTGCATAAGTTGAACAGTAAGTTCACTGAGTTCAATAAGTTAAACAGTAAGTTGAATGAGTTGGATAAGTTGTAAGCTGAGTTCGATGAGTTGGATAAGTTGCATGCTGAGTTCGATGAGTTGCATAAGTTGAACTATAGGTTCGTTAAGTTCGATAAGTTGAACAGTAAGTTGGATGAGTTGGATAAGTTGTAAGCTGAGTTGGGTAAGTTGCATAAGTTGAACAGTAAGTTCGATGAGTTCGATAAGTTAACTAGTAAAGTGGATGAGTTGGATAAGTTGTAAGCTGAGTTCGATGAGTTGCATAAGTTGCATCTTGAGTTGGATGAGTTGGATAAGTTATACGATGAGTTCGATGAGTTGGAAAAGTTGCATGCTGAGTTCAATGAGTTGCATATGTTGAACTTTAAGTTCGTTAAGTTCGATAAGTTGAACAGTATGTTCGATGAGTCGGATAAATTGTAAGCTGAGTTGGGTAAGTTGCTCAAGTTGAACAGTAAGTTGGTTGAGTTGGATAAGTTGTAAGCTGAGTTGGGTAAGTTGCATAAGTTTAATAGTAAGTTCGATGAGTTCGATAAGTTGAACAGTAAGTTAGATGAGTTGGATAAATTGTAAGCCGAGTTCGATGAGTTGCATAAGTTGCATGCTGAGTTCGATGAGTTGCATATGTTGAACTATAAGTTCGTTAAGTTTGATAAGTTGAACAGTAAGTTGGATGAGTTGGATAAGTTGTAAGCTGAGTTGGGTAAGTTGTATAAGTTGAACAGTCAGTTGGATGAGTTGGATAAGTTGTAAGCTGAGTTGGGTAAACTGCTTAAGTTGAACAGTAAGTTCGATGAGTTCGATAAATTGAACAGTAAGTTGGATGAGTTGGATAAGTTGTAAGCTGAGTTCGATGAGTTGGATAAGTTGCATGTTGAGTTCGGTGAGTTGGATAAGTTATTCGAAATGTTCGATGAGTTCGATAAGTTGAACAGTCAGTTGGATGAGTTGGATAAGTTGTTAGCTGAGTTGGGTAAGTTGCATAAGTTGAACAGTAAATTCGATGAGTTGGATAAGTTGCATGCTGTGTTGGATGAGTTGCATAAGTTGAACTATAAGTTCGTTAAGTTCGATAAGTTGAACAGTAAGTTGGATGAGTTGGAAAAGTTGTAAGCTGAGTTGGGTAAGTTGCATAAGTTGAACAGTAAGTTGGATGAGTTCGATAAGTTGAACAGTAAGTTGGATGAGTTGGATAAGTTGTAAGCTGAGTTGGATGAGTTGGATAAGTTGCATGTTGAGTTGGATGAGATGGATAAGTTATACGAAGAGTTCGATGAGTTGGATAAGTTGCATGCTGAGTTGGATGAGTTGCATAAGTTGAACTATGAGTTCGTTAAGTTCGATAAGTTGAACAGTAAGTTGGATGAGTTGGAAAAGTTGTAAGCTGAGTTGGGTAAGTTGTATAAGTTGAACAGTCAGTTGGATGAGTTGGATAAGTTGTAAGCTGAGTTGGGTAAGTTGCTTAAGTTGAACAGTAAGTTCATCCAACTTTCTGTTCAACTTATCCAACTCATCGAACTCAGCTAACAACTTATCCAACTCATCCAACTTACAGTTCAACTTATCGAACTTACTGTTCAACTTATGCAACTTACTCAACTCAGCTTACAACTTATCCAACTCATCCAACATACTGTTCAACTAATGCAACTTACCCAACTCAGCTTACAACTTATCCAACTCATCCAGCTTACTGTTCGACTTATGGAACTAAACGAACTTATAGTTCAACTTATGCAACTCATCCAACTCAGCATGCAACTTATCCAACTCATCGGACTCATCGTATAACTTATCCAACTCATCGAACTCAACATGCAACTTCACAAACTCATGGAACTCAGCTTATAACTTATCCAACTCATCGAACTTACTGTTCAACTTATGCAACTTATCCAACTCATCCAACTTACTGTTCAACTTATCCAACTCATCGAACTCAGCTTACAGCTTATCCAACTCATCCAACTAGCTGTTCACTCATCCAACTCAGCATGCAACTTATCCAACTCATAAAACTCAGCGTATAACTTATCCAACTCATCCAACTCAACATGCAACTTATCAAACTCATGGAACTCAGCGTATAACTTATCGAACTCATCGAACTTACTGTTCAACTTATGCAACTCATCGAACTCAGCATGCAACTTATCCAACTCATAAA
This sequence comes from Rugalucina vietnamica, assembly GCA_964017185.1. Taxonomy (NCBI): domain Eukaryota; kingdom Metazoa; phylum Mollusca; class Bivalvia; order Lucinida; family Lucinidae; genus Rugalucina; species Rugalucina vietnamica. The sequence continues at coordinate 49,205,495 of OZ024882.1, read as the reverse complement.
ACTCAGCGTATAACTTATCCAACTCATCCAACTCAACATGCAACTTATCAAACTCATGGAACTCAGCGTATAACTTATCCAACTCATCCAACTTACTGTTCAACTTATCCAACTCATCGAACTCAGCTAACAACTTATCCAACTCATCCAACTTACTGTTCAACTTATCAAACTTAACGAACTTATAGTTCAACATATGCAACTCATCCAACTTACTGTTCAACTAATGCAACTTACCCAACTCAGCTTACAACTTGTCCAACTCATCCAGCTTACTGTTCGACTTATCGAACTAAACGAATTTATAGTTCAACTTATGCAACTCATCCAACTCAGCATGCAACTTATCCAACTCATTGGACTCATCGTATAACTTATCCAACTCATCCAACTCAACATGCAACTTATCCAACTCATCCAACTCAGCTTACAACTTATCTAACTCATCCAACTTACTGTTCAACTTATCCAACTCATCGAACTTACTGTTCAACTTATCGAACTTATCGAACTTACTGTTCAACTTATGCAACTTAACCAACTCAGCTTACACCTTATCCAAATCATCCAACATACTGTTCAACTTACGCAACTTACCCAACTCAGCTTACAACTTATCCAACTCATCCAACTTACTGTTCAACTTATCGAACTTAACAAACTTATAGTTCAACTTATGCAACTAATCCAACACAGCATGCAACTTATCCAACTCATCGAACTTACTGTTCAACTTATGCAACTTACCCAACTTAGCTTACAACTTATCCAACTCATCGAACTCACCTTACAACTTATCTAACTCATCCAACTTACTGTTCAACTTATCGAACTTAACGAAATTATAGTTCAACTTACGCAACTCAACCAATTCAGCATGCAACTTATCCAACTCATCGAACTCAGCGTATAACTTATCCAACTCATCCAACTCAACATGCAACTTATCAAACTCATGGAACTCAGCTTATAACTTTTCCAACTCATCGAACTTACTGTTTAACTTATGCAACTTATCCAACTCATCCAACTTACTGTTCAACTTATCCAACTCATCGAACTCAGCTTACAACTTATCCAACTCATCCAACTTACTGTTCAACTTATCGAACTTACTGTTCAACTTATGCAACACATCCAACTCAGCATGCAACTTATCCAACTCATCAAACTCAGCGTATAACTTATCCAACTTATCCAACTCAACATGCAACTTATCAAACTCATGGAACTCAGCGTATAACTTATCCAACTCATCGAACTTACTGTTCAACTTATGCAACTTATCCAACTCATCCAACTTACTGTTCAACTTATCCAACTCATCGAACTCAGCTAACAACTTATCCAACTCATCCAACATACAGTTCAACTTATCGAACTTACTGTTCAACTTATGCAACTTACCCAACTCAGCTTACAACTTATCCAACTCATCCAACATACTGTTCAACTAATGCAACTTACCCAACTCACCTTTCAACTTATCCAACTCATCCAGCTTACTGTTCGACTTATCGAACTAAACGAACTTATAGTTCAACTTATGCAACTCATCCAACTCAGCATGCAACTTATCCAACTCATCGGACTCATCGTATAACTTATCCAACTCATCCAACTCAACATGCAACTTATCCAACTCATCCAACTCAGCTTACAACTTATCTAACTCATCGAACTTACTGTTCAACTTATCCAACTCATCGAACTTACTGTTCAACTTATCGAACTCATCGAACTTACTGTTCAACTTATGCAACTTACCCAACTCAGCTTACAACTTATCCAACTCATCCAACTTACTGTTCAACTTATCGAACTTAACGAACTTATAGTTCAACTTATGCAACTCATCAAAGTCAGCATGCAACTTATCCAACTCATCGAACTTACTGTTCAACTTATGCAACTTACCCAACTCAGCTAACAACTTATCCAACTCATACAACTTACTGTTCAACTTATCGAACTCATCGAACTTACTGTTCAACTTATGCAACTTACCCAACTCAGCTTACAACTTATCCAACTCATCGAACTCAGCTTACAACTTATCCAACTCATCCAACTTACTGTTCAACTTATGCAACTTACCCAACTCAGCTTACAACTTATCCAACTCATCCAATTTACTGTTCAACTTATGCAACTTACCCAACTCAGCTTACAACTCATCCAACTCATCCAACTTACTGTTCAACTTATCGAACTTAACGAACTTATAGTTCAACTTATGCAACTCATCCAACTTAGCATGCGACTTATCCAACTCATCGAACTCGGCGTATAACTTACCCAACTCATCCAACTCAACATGCAACTTATCCAACTCATCCAAATTACTGTTCAACTTATCCAACTCATCGAACTCAGCTTACAACTTATCGAACTTATCCAACTTACTTTTCAACTTATCGAACTCATCGAACTTACTGTTCAACTTATCGAACTCATCGAACTTAATGTTCAACTTATATGTAACTTACCCAACTCAGCTTACAACTTATCCAACTCATAGAACTTACTGTTCAACATATCGAACTTAACGAACTTATAGTTCAACTTATGCAACTCATCAAACTCAGCATGCGACTTATCCAACTCATCGAACTCAGCGTATAACTTATCCAACTCATCTAACTAAACATGCAACTTATCCAACTCATCCAACTCAGCATGCGACTTATCCAACTCATCGAACTCGGCGTATAACTTATCCAACTCATCCAACTCAACATGCCACTTATCCAACTCATCCAACTTACTGTTCAACTTATCGAACTCATCGAACTTACTGTTCAACTTATGCAACTTACCCAACTCAGCTTACAACTTATCCAACTCATCCAACTTACTGTTCAACTTATGCAACTCATCCAACTCAGCATGCAACTTATCCAACTCATCGGACTCATCGTATAACTTATCCAACTCATCCAACTCAACATGCAACTTATCCAACTCATCCAACTCAGCTTACAACTTATCCAACTCATCCAACTTACTGTTCAACTTATCGAACTCATCGAACTTACTGTTCAACTTATGCAACTTACCCAACTCAGCTTACGACTTATCCAACTCATCCAACTTACTGTTCAACTTATACAACTTACCCAACTCAGCTTACAACTTATCCAACTCATCCAATTTACTGTTCAACTTATGCAACTTACCCAACTCAGCTTACAACTCATCCAACTCATCCAACTTACTGTTCAACTTATCGAACTTAACGAACTTATAGTTCAACTTATGCAACTCATCCAACTTAGCATGCGACTTATCAAACTCATCGAACTCGGCGTATATCTTATCCAACTCATACAACTCAACATGCAACTTATCCAACTCATCCAAATTACTGTTCAACTTATCCAACTCATCGAACTCAGCTTACAATTTATCGAACTCATCCAACTTACTTTTCAACTTATCGAACTCATCGAACTTACTGTTCAACTTATCGAACTCATCGAACTTACTGTTCATTTTATGCAACTTACCCAACTCAGCTTACAACTTATCCAACTCATCCAACTTACTGTTCAACTTATGTAACTTACCCAACTCAGCTTACAACTTATCCAACTCATCCAACTTACTGTTCAACTTATCGAACTTAACGAACTTATAGTTCAACTTATGCAACTCATCCAACTCAGCATGCGACTTATCCAACTCATCGAACTCAGCGTATAACTTATCCAACTCATCTAACTAAACATGCAACTTATCCAACTCATCCAACTCAGCATGTGACTTATCCAACTCATCGAACTCGGCGTATAACTTATTCAACTCATCCAACTCAACATGCAACTTATCCAACTCATCCAACTAACTGTTCAACTTATCGAACTCATCGAACTTACTGTTCAACTTATGCAACTTACCCAACTCAGCTTACAACTTATCCAACTCATCCAACTTACTATTCAACTTATGCAACTTAACCAACTCAGCTTACAACTTATCCAACTCATCCAACATACTGTTCAACTTATCGAACTTAACGAACTTATAGTTCAACTTATGCAACTCATCCAACTCAGCATGCAACTTATCCAACTCATCGAACATTTCGTATAACTTATCCAACTCATCGAACTTACTGTTCAAGTTATGCAGCTTACCCAACTCAGCGTATAACTTATGCAACTCATCGAACTCAGCATGCAACTTATCCAACTCATCAAACTCAGCGTATAACTTATCCAACTCATCCAACTCAACATGCAACTTATCAAACTCATGGAACTCAGCGTATTACTTATCCAACTCATCGAACTTACTGTTCAACTTAGACAACTCATCGAACTTATTCTTTAACTTATCCAACTCAGCGAACTCAACATGCAACTTACCCTACTTATCGAACTTAACATTCAACTTAGGTTACTCAACTTACTGAACTCTTCGAACTTAACTTAAATATTAAGACATATTATAAAGTATGATATCCTATGTTCCCCAACCTATGTGCTAACTATTATAACTCATCCAAATCAACTTACATCGTTTAGTATCCATGAATAGTTCGTTCTACACATCAGGTACTATTTGTTATATTTAATGCCACTATAACAACTTATCCTACTCAACTTACATCTTTGATCATCCAGAATGGTATATATAAGTATCTTCAATATATAAGGAATATAACGGTCCACAGAATAAATACGGTAAGCTGTAAGCTGAGCTAGATGAGTTAAGCTAAGCTGAGTATTCGTTGCGTTTTCGCCAAAAAGACCAGGGCCCGAGGTTATAAAACTTTTTTCATGCTCAGCTCAGCTGAGACTAAAATTTATCCTGCTCATAAATGTTAAAATGCCAACAATTGTTGGCATTTTAACATTTATGAGCAGGATAAATTTCCAGATTTTCAGGTATGAATCTAAATTTTCCACTAATTTTTACTATTTAAGCATTTATGAGCAGTTGAAAATTCATGCTCAGCTGAGCTGAGCTTGAAAAAAGTTTTATAACCTCGGGGCCAGATCTAACAGCCAAAATATGCATACTTTTTGTCCCTATGTGCTGAGCATGATGAGCTGAGTAAGTTGAGCTGAGTTGAGATGTGACACTGTACCTTTCCATTGTGTAGATATTCGGGACCGGGAGTATGAAGTATAAGCCTGATTTTGAGTACAATCTAACGATTTCAAAGCACTCGAGTATGTGTTATATAGACTTGCAAAAAATATCCCTTGTTTCCCTAGTTCATTTTCCAGACAATCACTTGCCTCTCAAACGAAGTTATTTACATGAACACATGCTTTCTTCCTTAGACTCAAAGACAAACAATCGCTATGAAATCATCAGCCTTTAAAGAATACTGATAGATAGCAAAACATTTGCTTTGATCGTCACAAATATTAATTTGCACCGTCGAGGCTGCCGTCTGATTAAAGAGTAATACCACTTGTGTTGAGATTGGCGAACAAAAGCGTCAAGAATCACTGACACCTCATGGACAATTAACAACTTAATTTCCTGTTTGGCAGAACATCGGACAACAAACATCGTGTGAAAAATAAGGCAGAACATCGGACAATATACAGACTGAAAACAAAATACCAAAACACAATGGCAAAACCTGAAAACAGGATATACATATTGATCGCCGAACGGGATACACAAGAACTTTGTTATCAAATTGGCATAGCCTTAACATTGTATAGTTTTACACTGAATTTCGATTCAGTGTCCGTGCACCGAATTTAATGACTGTTATATAAGCCACACCACCAGAAAACCAATCATTTCCATATGCAAAACCAAGACGCAGATCAACTGTCTAGTAACTGCAAAGCTGGCCAGCACCTTCGGTTTTGCTATACAGGTGGTACAATCCATCTTCTACTTAAATCTAAATTGTGAAGCTTCTAGCCTGCTTCTGTGACTGTACAATCCGGTTTGTGTCGGACCTGGTCGGAAACCAGAATTGTTGGTTATCTCAATGCAAGATATATTTTGTATATTATATTTATTTTTAAATGTTAATAGCGATATATGTAAACAGACGGATGTTTATCGCTAAATATGACTTTTCAGTCACAATAGTTTTTCTTCACACCAAAACCACTTTTATTAGCAAATTTTCTGTGGTACTATGTTTATTTGTAGCAAAGAACACAAAATAGTGATAACACTGTATGGGGTGCAAAATAAAAAAAAGAGGTGTACAAGGGTGAGGCCATTTTTATAAAGTCTATTTTTTTATTTGATGATATATGTGAAAAATGTGATGGTGAACAGCTTTACCTCTTTGCGACAACCTCAACTGGGTTCTTTTTCTCCATCTATGTTGAAGATCAAATGCAGCCTTTACATATATGGGTAACATAGCACACTATGTAACCCATATAAAACAAAGAAAAACAAAAACAAAAACAAACAAAAAAAAAAAAAAATAAATACTGAGATTTGCATATCATGAATAGTACTAACCATGCCATGTTAAAATTATCAGCTAGAAGAAGCATTCAAATAATTGTCATTATACATGTTATATACACAAATACATGTATAACACAATTAGGCCAAGAGGCGGCTAATGTGGCCGAGTGGTTAAGAGAGCTGATATTCATTACCGCGCTTAACCAATCGATTATCTCAACGAACGCTGTGTCTGGTGTGGGTTCGAGTCCCACACGTGTCCAATGTGAGACAAGCCAAGCTCTGCTTGCAGGTGTGCCAGGTGTTTTTGTTTTCGGGGTTCTCCCGTTTTCGCCCCACCTACTGATTAGCACGTCTCATATGAGTTAAAATAAGCTTGTAAGGTATGTAAAACTGAATAAAAAATAAGCCAACGTATCGACTTAATATTCTTCTAAAGCGGGATCACGTATTAAGGACATGATCTAAGACTAAATGAAGTGGTGTAATGGAAAAGCAATTTATGGCACAAAATCATGCAAAATCGCAATGCCACATCCGCAGTAGAGCGAAATAAAATTCATCTGACCTAGAAGTTTGCCTTCATTAGGACATAAAGTCTTAGATTTGTGTCGTAATACTTTCTGTTGACAACAAAGCAAGTTTTTGCACACCAGATAGAGAAATCCGACGTTTTACCCCATGTGAGAAATTCTTATCTCACCCTTGTTATCTCACCCCGGTCGCACCCCACGTTCAAGTGTTCTTTTTTAACATTGGTTGTAAAGGACGTCACGTAATTTCGTCGCTAAGCGCACACGTCACAACGACGTCAAAAACATTTAAATTCAAAATGGCGGACGCCGCGATTGTAGCATTTTTCTAGGTATATAGTATTAAAATCAAGCTTCGCCACATTAAGGCGTGCAAGAAAAAGAATCCATCATGCGTGTCAGGTATGGATAGACAAATCTGTCCCTCGGGTCACAGTTTGGCCAAAATGTGACTCTCGGGACAGATTTGTCTATCCATACCTGACACTCATGTAGGATTCTTATAATATTGTCACATAAGGATTTACTAAAAAGAATCATATAACATTTAAAAAAGGTGCATATACTGTTTTTTTTTTTTGTTGTTTTTTTTTTTTTTTTTTGTTTTTTTTTTTTTTTTTTTTTTTTTTTTTCGTCTCATCATGCTTTATAAGTGTACCAAGTTTCACTGAAATTTCTCTTACGGTTTTCAAGTTATAGGGTGGACACGAAATTGTATGGAAAATAATCAAAGGGAAATTACTCCAAAGATATGCAAGCAAGAGTTATGGTTCTTTAGCACGACACGTAATCTCATCGTGCTTTATAAGTGTACCAAGTTTCATTGAAATAACGATTTTCGAGTTATAAAGCAGACACGAAATTGTATGGAAAATAATCAAACGGAAATAATTCATAAAATACTCAAACCAGAGTTATTATTCTTGTGCATGACACATCGTCTGATCATGCTCAATAAGTTTACCAAGTTTTATTGAAAAATCTTAAACGGTTTTCAAGTTATACAGCTGACACGAAATTGTATCGAAAATAATCAAAGGGAAATAACTCCAAAAATACTCAAGCCAGAGTTATGGTTCTTGCGCATGACACATCGTCTCGTCGTGGTCTACAAGTGTACCAAGTTTCATTGAAAAATCTTTAACGGTTTTCAAGTTTTACAGCGGACACGAAATTGTATCGAAAATAATCAAAGGGAAATAACTCCAAAAATACTCAAGCTAGAGTTATGGTTCTTGTGCATGAAACATCGTCTCGTCGTAGTTTACAAGTGTACCAAGTTTCATTGAAAAATCTTTAACGGTTTTCAAGTTATAGAGCGAACACGATTTGTGACGGACAGACGGACGGACAGACAGACAGACAGACAGACAGACAGACGGACGGACAGACGCACGGGGAAAATCAATATGTCTCCCGACCCTGTCGGGGGGAGACATAATTACGTCAGACAGACTCTATTAATTATGAGGATGCCATTTTTATATATCTCATAATGAACTTCGAACATTTAGTGTGTGCCTCAAAGTTTTCTATTTCTCATTTTTGTTTCTGACTTTCAAAGATTAAGTTTAATTTCTGAGCAATTCTTATTTAAAGGTTTATGGTAATTAGTTTTGGTGGTATGCAACTGTGATACACCCATCTCTAAAAACATACATTTCCAACAATTTCATCCCCACTCTTTTGAACGCAACTACACTGAAGAGCTTTAAAAACGCAAAAAAGAAAATTGGTATTTTTTTGCACCAAGGATATCTTAAGTCTTCCGTAACAGGTGAAAGGGATCAGTAACTGTACTCTGCTTCCATTTTTACACGAAATCGGCATTTGTAAAGTCACTGACCACCCACAGGAATAAAAAGCTATTTTATACTTTTTGCCATGTGGCGTCACGTTGAATTAATGAAGAAAAACATTTGACCATTTCACACGGAGCTTGTAGTAATCCATATCTAAAAAACACTTTAGTTTTCGTTTTGTTTTATTTTTGACAATTCTACGGGTCTTTGAAAATGAATTATCCAGCACAATTGAATTTTTACTAACTTTATGACGCATATGTGACGCCACGTGACGTCATAATTACCATTTTTCATCTATACGGCACTGCAGCAGTCCCTCCGAGGCTATTGGGACAGTGAAAGGTTGACACCGGCCTGACCAACCGAACTTTACACGTCAAGGCACTAATGTATCTAGAGATTTGACGTAAAAACGCTATATTACGTGGATTACGTCGACAATGACCAATCAGACAAGCTAGTGTTATTGTCATGCAATCAAGGCAATTGGCAAAACCTGTGCTTTTAATGAAATAACAATGCTCTTTGTGCCAGGGAACAGATTGTAGTCGTGCTCAATATCTTTTGCAGTTTTGAATTTTAAGGGTATAGCTATAGCAAGGACTGTAACTCTCACATTTCTCATTATTTTGATACGAAATTCACAGCAAAGTTTTCAAACATATCAATAATTATGTGTGTCAAATTTCATAAAAATCGAACTACTAGAAGTATGAAAATACAATTGAATTACCACTTTTGCGTTTTTAAAGCTTTTCAGTGTATTGCAGGTGTGAATTAAATCACATTTCCTTTCAACGTGTACTGATGCTTTCACTAATATATAGAGATGCAAACGCTATTAATGTATTAGACAAAACTAGATAAGCCGTAGATCGAATGAATTGCAACTTCATACGGATCTAAATTAAATTCTCTAGTTACGATAACTGGATTGTGAAAAACAAATGGAGATATGAAGATTAAGAATACAGGATCCCAGTTTTACCAAATCCAGTAAAATCTAATCGGGAAAACATGTCCGTGAAATGTATACCCCCTTAAACCCCACTTTTATATAGAAAAACTGTGGTTTGTAGGGGAATACCTAGTTTTCTTATTTTTGATCCAAAACACACATTGTGGGTACTCTTTAGAACCGCCTCGGCGAGGCGTTTCTAACGTGTATCTACAATGTATGTTTTGAGCAAAAATGTATTAAAATAAAAAAAAAATAAACAATAAAAAAAATAAAAATAATAATAATAATTAAGTTTTCAATTTTTACAACTGAACAATAGCTCTCTATATGCATGGGCAAGTTGTCGTAATGAACTAATATAGATGAGAAACTAAGAATGACACAAGATTTGTCTAAGATCTGTGGAAACATCTACGTAGGTGACAGAAAGCAGAGCTACCATGTTTCTACTTTTCGCAGACTTTTCAGCTGTGATTTATCTTTAGGTTGTCTGTTTATTTTATCTATCTCTCTGTCATACTCGGCACTTTTGCATTTGGTTGTAGCCCTACAGCTACCCTGTTTGGAAAGAGGTAGCCATCTTGCTCTTCATGTGTGGTGTTCATTTTTGTCATGTACATGTATGACCTGTACTTTCTTTCACGTCTCATGTTTTAGGTGGGATTGTAGCCGAAATGGCGGTAAGGGCCATCCTCGTTCTTATTGATGTTTTCACTACTCTTAGAATTTAATTTAAGACTTGATTGTACAATATATGTGACGTTTATTCTTACTTAACTTTCGATATGCACTGAACACGCCTTCATCACGCAAACATGTCCATGTATTGAACACTCCCTTTAACCACATTTTAATAAAGAAAAACTGGGGGTTTACAGGGTTATACAGTTAGGGTTAGGGTTAGGGTTAGGGCTATGTACCTATTTTCCTTACTTTTGATTCAAACCATTTATTGAACCGCATCGTATATCCACCATCAATATTTAGAGCAAATTATATTAAAATTATTGAACTGGTACAGTAAATTTTTCGTTTTGCGGCTGAAAACTCACTCTGTTTTGCATTGACGTGTCTTCGTAATATTTAATGCGTTTATCACATCACGATAACATGTTCTTGTAATGTATACCCCATTATACCCCACTTCTATTCTATAAAGTAAAACTGGGGTTTACAGGGGTATGCCTATTTTCCTTATTTTTGTTCCAAAACATAGATTGTGGGTACTCGTTAGAACCGCCTCATCGAGGCGGTTCCAACGTGTACCCGCGGTTCTAACGTGTACCAACAATCTATGTTTTGAGCAAAAGTATCATAAATGTCAAATTTTTTCCAATGATTTTTTTTTTTTTTTTTTTTCTTTTTTTTTTTTTTTTTTTCAATTTTTACAGCTGAAAAAAATCCCTGTATAATGTGTTTCAGTAATGACTAACAATTGACGTAATTACATCATGGTCGAAGGGAACTTAATGTTACTCGATTTCTATAACAAACTAGTTATGATTTATCTTGCACTCGTAGACAAAATTCTTATAGCTGCCAAATTGGTTAGAGGGGCCACCTAATTCCCATAAAATATTGTCCTCAACAATAAACACATTGGCATAATGAACAATTACATTCGTTTTCACGTAATTTTCATGGGAATTGATTTCTGATTGTGCCATTTCCTGATAAATGCCTGCTTTTACCTTTGTATCTCGACAACAAAAGTGCTGAAAATTGTGTAACCCCCTTATATGCCTTGTAATATTGTTATGTACTTAATCTTGTTATATCCTTGGTGACCCATCACCACAACGTTAGTGATACAAGATCACGCGTTTTGCAGGAAATTAAAGAATTCATACAAAATTATTCACTTTAGTAATACCGTGCTAAACTATCTCTCAGGACGATTATAGCTCGATATAAAATATTTTTGACGCATTTTGGCACGCAATAGAAGGTGATCGCATGCTTTGTAACAATGACTCTAGAAAACCGGTCTTCGGCGTTTCCGACCAGGTCTGACACAAACCGACCTGTGCAATCTCAAAAGATGGCTAGTAGCTTGAAATTTCGGATTTAGCAAGAAGACGAATTGCACTATCCGTGTAGCGAAAATAAAGGCGCTGATCAGATGTGCAGTTACTGCACAGCTGATCTGCGCCTTCGTTTTCGCATAGGTAAATAATTGGTTTTCTCATTACGCAGCTCGTATGTCAGAGTGACAGACTATGTATGAGCCGCCTCGTGGGAAAACCAACAATGTGGTTTCCGACCAGGTCCGACATAAATCAGGCTGTACAGTCACAGAAGCAAGCTAGATGCTTGAAATTTTGGAGTTAAGTAGAGGAGGAATTGTACTATCCGAGTTGCGAAAACAAAGGCGCTGATCAGCTTTGCTGTTATCGCGAAGCTGATCTGCGTCTTTGTTTTCGCCTATGCAGATTGTTGGTTTTCCCATGAGGCGGCTCATATGGTGATGCAGACTGCTGGACAGGTCACAGAATGGTTGTCAGCAAACCCAACCCAGGAATCGAGCCTGCAAGGCGACCTCAAGGCAAACAAAAAAGCTCCTAAGAGACTGGATGTCTCAAAGTTGAATCAAGACAGCATCAGACGACATTTGCAACCATCTTAGTTCAATCAATCTCAGTTCAGAGAATCCCGAATAAAATTAAACATTTTTACATCACGAAAACATGTCCGTGCAATATATGCCCCCTTAAACCCCACTTTTATGTAGAAAAACTGGGGTATGCAGGGGTATGTCTATTTTTTCTTATTTTTGCTCCAAAACATAGATTGTGGGTACTCGTTAGAACCGCCTCGGCGAGGCGGTTCTAACGTGTACCCACAATCTATGTTTTGAGCAAAAATAAGAAAAATATCGAAAAAAATCTACTGAAAATTTTCAATTTTTACAACTTTAAAAAAAATTGTATATTACACGGGCGTGTTTTCGTAATGAAACAGTTCATTCTTCAGCTGCAACAACTTTGGGACATCCATCTCGCTAATGCATTACGAAAACTTGCCCATGCAATATACAGAGATTTTTTGAGCTTTAAAAACTGAAAAAAATTCAGCTGAAAATTTTTGATATTTTTCTTATTTTTGCTCAAAACATAGATTATGTGTACACGTTAGAACCGCCTCGCCGAGGCGGTTCTAACGAGTACCCACAATCTATGTTTTGGAGCAAAAATAAGAAAAATTGGTATACCCCTGCGTACCCCAGTTCTGCTATATAAAAGTGGGGTTCAGGGGGGTATACATTACACAGTCATGTTTTCCTGATGTAAAACAAGATACCTGTAGGCAATGATCAGGAAAAGGGGCAATCAGATTGAAATTCCCACTCCAAAAACCGAGGTGCGTAAAAACTAAATTGACAAATAGGTACTTATACTTAGAAAGCATATCGTAAGCCGAATGAACAGCTATTTTCCCAGTCAGTTACTGTACCTAAACTTAACGAAAAATATGAAAACATACATAAGGCGCAAACAGCACAAAAATCGACTCCAAAACATAATAAAACAAATAGAACCAAAACAGAAGTATCCATTGGAACGGCCGGTAATATAAAATATCGTACCGGGGGTGGGGTGGGGGAGGGGGCTTAAATTGATTGTACACTTCCGGCCCTAACCTTACCCTCATCTTCTGCAGTTGTTTACAACATTTAGTTAGTTTTTCGCTTTGACGAGAATAATGACGAAAGTCAGAAGCCTCTTGAAGAAAAGCACCGATTGCACAAGGCACATCAAGATGATACTAGCTCAGTATACAAGAAAGCAGCCAACAGCAATTTGTCAAGCTTCGGGACACGCAAAATTCTGGGCTGAGAAAGAAAAAAAGACGAAACAAAAAAAATAAATAAATAAAATAAAAAAAAAATAAAACAAACAAACAAAAAAAAAAAACACAGTCTTTTGCGGGCAAGAAGAAAGCACATGAACCACTCTCATGATGCACTGTAAACCATTTATGGCCCAATGAAATCTGGAACCACCACATTGCTAAGTGCATGTGGAAGCATTTTTCTACATAACAAATTAAGGGGATCTCTTCATCAGGAAACATGTCCATGAAATCTATACCCCTTCATACCCCACGTTTATATTAATAAAACTGGGGTTTACAGAGGTATGTCATTTTTTCTTATTTTTGCTCTAAAAGATAGATTGTGGGTACTCGTTAGAAGGCGGTTCTAACGTGTACCCACAGTCAATGCTTTGAGCAAAAAAAAAAAAAAAAAAAAAAAAAGAAAAAGAAAAATGAGAAAAAGAAAAAAATATCAGGCGAGGCGGTTCTAACGATTATCAACAATCTAAGTATGTTTTGAGCAAAAATAAAAAAAAAAAAAACATCAAAAATTTTCAATTTCTACAACATAGGAAAATCTGTAAATTATATGTGCTTGTTTTCGTATTGTTGGAATGGTGGGCAGAACTTCACTTGTGTGCTTCTTCATGTTTATTTTGGTGGACGAGACATGTATTACGAAAACATGCCTATGTATTTCTTTATGTTTCTCAATTTCTGCGTGTTTATTTTAAATTGGTATCATAAATTGCTGTTTTAATCCGACATTTATTTTGTATTTTCTTTTTCCTTGTTTTCTGACATTTATAACGTTGTACAGAGAGAAAATCTCCCCACAAAGACTTTCGTTATGCGAAAAATACTTTGTTTTGCTTGATTGTTTCATTGCTTTACATCCCAGTCGACAGCTATGGTCATGTCGGGATCTTTGCTGTTAAAAGAGACGTACAGCAATACAATACATCAAACCAAAAAGAATTAATTTTCGCAATAAAACACGCAAGTCTACGTCGAGGAATTTTCCACTTATGTATGACGAGGACTTAAAATTAATTGTATCGAAATTGTAGGAAGATATATTAATTTCTGGGCAACACGATTTACCATTACGAAAACTCACATAGATTGTAAAAGTTGTAAAAAATGAAAATTTCCAGCATAAGAATTTTGATATTTTTCTTATTTTTGCTCAAAACATAAACACGTTAGAACCGCCTCGCCGAGTGGGGTGTAAGGGGGTACACATTGCAAGGACATATTTTCCTGATGCCTAGTTCTTCTTCTTCTTCTTCTTCTTCTTCTTCTTCTTCTTCTTCTGTTTAACCAATTAGTGACGAATTGACTTTTCCCTTTGTTATCATTTGGACCGGTCTACTTTCATTTCTAGGAGCTTCGGGAGTGACTTCGTTTTTCAATGGGATACCCGCGATCTGGGCTAGTCCCAGAGTTAAATCAATTTTACAAACCATTTCGCCTATTAATTGGCGCCTATTAATTGGCGAATTACTTGGAATTTTTATTGAGGACAATGGAACAAATATGTTTAATCGAATTTCTTTGTCCAATAAATGTTTACTTGCGAATTTACTGTCGATGCAATTCAATATACGCTCGTATTCTATACCTTTGGCTTTAAGTTAAGCATGATTTGGGCTTAAAACTACGTGAATTCACCAACGGAATCGAACAAATGGTCAGAACAATGAGACACATTCAGTGCCCTATATTTTTATTTGCAGAAAAGCAGTAAGGTCGAAAATGATAACATCTGATGTTTTAATCACCCTTTCTGTACATAAACAGGAAGGTCATGTTCATGTATTATGTCTTAATGGCAGCAAGCAAGAAGTGTTTAGATTATACTCAAATCGATTTTGAACTTTGTTGATTTTAGTGTTACGTCTACACTGGGCCACGTCCTTACTGTGTCCTGAAAAAATTAAGGACGCCGTAAGGACGTGGTACGGTCTTGTAGGACGTGGGAGGAACGTAGTAAAGGCGTAGCGAGGTCTTGATGGACGTGAAGGTCTTGGTCAAATTTTGAACATGCTCAAAAGAAACGTGGCTAGGACGGGGTGGAATTAGAACGCAATAAGTACGTAGTAAGGACGTGGTAAGGACGTAGTAGGAACTTCTAGGACTTCTAGGACGTAGTACGAACGTAGTGCAAACGTGGTAAAGTCTTCATAGACGTGGTATACGAGCCTGTTGCAGACCATCAAGACCTCACTTCGTCTTCACTACGATGATGATGATGATGATGATGATGATGATGATGATGATGATGATGATGATGATGATGATGATGATGATGATGATGATGATGATGATAAAAAGGTTTCACTATGGACATTATAACAGATTATTAGCAGCGTTGAGGATGGAGTTCAGTACTCGTCACAAGTTCTTCAACTGAGCAAAATTATAATAATACATGTACATAAACAGTTAGAACGTGCTGAAAATGTAATACGCGCGTGGCGTGAAATGTTTGGCCTTCGTGAGGACGTTGTAAGGACGTAATGTTAACGGGATGAGCTTGGTGAGCGCGTAGTGAGAACCTAGTGTAAACGTAAAGTACCTAGAAATGACGTGATGCAGACGTAGTAAGGACGTGGTGGGGACGTATTGAGGACGTAGTGTGAACTTACAAAACAGAAATGGTGTCATTTTGACCCCGTCCTCGCCACGTTCTTCAATTGATTAGGAGGTGGTAAGGACGTGGTGAGAACGTGGCCCAGGGCCCAGCGTAGACGCAACATAAATGAGCCGCTGCACCAGAAAAACAACAATCTCCATATGCGAAAACAAAGACGCAGATCAGCTGTGCAGTAACTGCACAGCTGATTAGCGCCTTTGTTTTTGCAGCACGGACAGTACAATTCCTCTTCTACTTAAATCCCAATTTTCAAGCTTTTAGCCTGCTTCTGTGACTGTACAGGCCGGTTTGTGTCAGACCTGGTCGGAACCCAAATTGTTGGTTTTCTCGCGTACAGGCTCAAATTATATTTTTGTGTGGACACCCACTTACCATGGTGTTGGCACGCTCCGCTCGAGCTCATTTTTATTCAGATAAGTCTTATTTCATTGTTGCATAGACACAATTATATCTGAGTTTCAGAATACAAAAAAAAAAATCTTTGTTTTGTCTGGATAGGTTAATCAGGTTTTGTTGAAGCTGTACCTCGTGAATATGCTTAACTAAATGTCAGCGGTATATATCATGTTGTAAGGCAAATTATTCGATGTGAATGACTGGATTAAAGCTTTCGCTATTTTCGAGGCTGTTTTCATTTGCCCATGCTTTAGTCATTTGGTGGATTGTGAAAAAATATATTGGATGGTTTGTACTATTTATTCAAATTGGATAGAGTTTTGATTCAATGGTGTTATCAGAGCTACACTTTACCTGCTAAGATAAAATTTTCTTAAACTTAAGTGCGATTTGAGTTATATATAAGGCTTGGTCAGGGTAAGAAATTTCTTTCTGGCCCTGTTTGTCTTGTCCTTTGGTCACATCTTTTTGTATATGACGTCACGAAACGTCGCCTTTAAGCGCACCAAAGAAAATATTCTTCAAAAATACTGTACTATATTCATTTATCGTTTCAGTAATACTGCGTTTACACTATGTTCCCGGCGGCCCCGGCAGCCCCGTTTGCTAGAAACGTAGCGTGCCGTGGAGTTTTGGTGATATATTTCTCTGATTTTCAAGATCTATTACGTTTTGTTACGTTTTCTTACGTTGTATTACGATATCCGTAACACGCCGTGGTAGTGATAAGCCGGTGTGTCACGGAGGCGCTAAGGTACGCCACGGTTATCCACGATCTATCACGGTTATAAGCACGTTCTATTACGGCCTGTTACGTTCTGTTGCGGTGAGCTGCGTTTTGACCAAGGCGTAACACGTTTTTTTTGGTCTGTCAAGGTCAGCTATGGACGAAACGTAGACCCCATACAACATAAAGCACATTTTTCCTTTTGTATACGAATAAGTCCTTTGAAATAATAACAATCGCGCTCCTCAACAACCGACTGCAGAGTTGATTAAGAAAGTTCGGGATTGTAATTCTTATTCAATTGCATAGTGCAGCGTATGATCTGTATTGTTCACTATAGTGACTGCTCCAATATGGTGGAACTTGTCCCCATGATATGCCATTTTATATCTATAAACTTCACGCGCCGTGATAACCGTAACAGAACGTGACATACGTAGTAGAACGGGGTGAACACCGTCAAAGACCGTAACGCACCGTAACTTAACGCAACAAAACGTGTTGAGTATTCCGTAGGAAACGGGACGAGACGCGAGACGACCGTGATCAAACGCAACAGAACGTGGAAGATCCGTAGCTTGCCGGGCTATTCACTAGTTTCCCGTTGCACTACGGACCGCCTCCACGTTTCGCTACGTACTGTTACGTTCTGTCACGGTGTGTTACGTTCAGCCCGTTTTATCACGGCCCATTACGTTTCTCATTTCCGCCGTGACTGCCGTGGCAGATTTTTAAACTGTCAAAAGATTTGTCATGGTGTCCACGGTTATCCCGGCGTGCTACGTTTGCCTATCCCGTTCCCCTGACAGATCCAAGACGGTACTTCTGTTGTAGTTATATTTGTTGCATGCTTAATTGTCAATTTTTGCGCCGTTTGCGTCTTTCATGCGCATTTTTATGCATATATGTCCAGTTACGTTCTGGTAACTAGGTGGTCACCATTATGTGTATCAGTAGCTAATTGACTTTTTGACATTTTCCATTTGGGTTTACGGGCTGGATCGTTCCAAAGCGATACTTCTGCCTAGGAAAAGTGGCTCAAGTCAAACCATCCATACATATAAGCCGTATTGGCTTACTCGGGCAGTTATATGTGAAGCACTGTTTGGGTGTCCTGACGTCCTAATTTTGGGTAAAAGTTCCATAAAATGTAGGCAATGCCTTGGCGGACCTTAGCTGTTGGCTTGGACGTTAAGCATCAATTCAAACAAACAAATTATACATCAACGTATATTTGGGTTACTTTAAGGTACAGACGAACCACTGAATGAAGGTTACTGATGTTGACACGACGGTTTCGCAGATTCTTTACATGTCTGTTAATCGTGGCGGCATTTCTGGTATATACACAATTCTTTCACGACATGGTTACAAAAGGTATGTGTTTGTCATCGAATTTACCAAAGTTTTGATATTTAAGATTACAGTTCAAAAATATTTGTATTAATATTAACCACAGTTTCAATACCAAAGTTTTGATATTTAAGATTGCAGTTCAAAAATATTTGTATTAATATTAACCACAGTTTCAATATATAGTTTTACATGTTTTTGCAAAGTTCTTGTAAAACACTTTAATAAAACAGTTTGCTTATACAAACAAAGAACACTTGGTCCTATTCAATTTCATTTGGTAGAAACATTGAAGTTCCTGCAATACCTGTACCTCAACAAACAAAATAATTTATAATTTGAGCCGCATCGTGAGAAAACGGGATTATTGCCTATGCGAAAACAAAGGCGCAGATCAGCTTCGCAGTAACTGCGAAGCTGATCAGCCCCTTTGTTTTCGCTACTCGGATAGTGCAATTCCCCTTCTACTTAAATCCGAAATTTCAAGCTTCTAGCTCTTTTATGAGCTTGTACAGGTCGGTTTGTGTCGGACCTGGTCGGAAACCCCGAAGACCGGTTTTCTCACGTCGCGGCTCATTTCTTTGTCAACTTTTGTTCACAAAGCTTAATTAAATTTTGGTGCAGTCAATATTTTGCACAATGTAACAATTTAACAAATCATTTTTTTTTCCAGATATAAATGCCTATTTTAGTGACAAATTATCATATGGATTTGATTTCCGTGCAATTAGTTCTATACACACTTTAATACAATATGTACCAGGAATATATGACACACAGATACCACGTGCTAATGAGACACAGAATAAAGTACCACGAACTTATGAACTATATGCCAATAAATATATGCCACGAACTTCTGAAACACACAGCATTGACTCACGGACATATACTCGGATGAAATTTGGACCAGTGTTTATATTAGGGGTGGTCGGCGGTAACTCGTCAGCAAACTCTTCGTGGGATCATTTTCGGATCTACGGCATGTTAGATAGGAAAGTCTATAAAAGAAAGAAACTTTCGTGCTGTTTATTATACAGAGGAATAAATGGATTTGTTACAGTGAAAACTGACACAATGAGACAGAGATTTCACGAAGTTCCGGCTGCTATGTGGAACTTCCATGTCAGTTGCTCTAACGTGAAAAGTGCACAGGGTAAACACACAAAAATATTTTACTTATTTTTGCCTAGCGTCCTCCTACATTTGAGCCGCGACGCGAGAAAACCGGTCTTCGGGGTTTCCGACCAGGTCCGACACAAACCGACCTGTACCAGCTCAGAAAAGAGCTAGAAGCTTGAAATTTCGGATTTAAGTAGAAGAGGAATTGTACTATCCGAGTAGCGAAAACAAAGGCGCTGATCAGCTTCGCGGTTACCGCGAAGCTGATCTGCTCCTTTGTTTTCGCATAGGCATTAATCCCGTTTTCTCATGATGCGGCTCATTTCTGTTGTTCAATCAGGTGCTATTCAGTTTTGTTAATAAATCTTAATTAAAAGACGAATTTATAAAACAAATGGGTCAAAACAAATAGGTCAAAGAAGGAACCAAACAACACTTACAATCACAAGATAAAGATTTAAGAATTTATTTTATACTCAACAGTGAAAACCAATATATATCAAAACTTAATAAAATTGGTATTTTCATAGATATGAAATTTCACTGATATCAAATCTCACTAATATCAAAAATCACTAGTGACTGATGTCAGCCTATATCTTCACTGTAGATTTTGGATTACTTCTGACGTTTCTATTTACTTGACGTCATTATATGTGTCTCACTTCAGAAATTCAAACGCCTACCAAAATTATTTGTGCTATTAAATTTTTTTTTTTTTTTTTTTTTTTTTTTTTTTTTTTTTTTTTTTTGCTTTTTCACCGCCTGTCTTGTGACTTGGGAAATGCCCGTGTATTGTATAAAATAAAAATAAAAATTACATTTTTTCGGTGAATACCAAATATATTTCATCTCGTGAGTTGAAGACATAACTCGATGAAATATATTTGGTATTCACCTCAAAAAAGCAAATATCCTCTATATATTTATGTTTTGGGACAAAGGCTAAAAGTAAGCATTTTAAGGGATCATAGTATATTTTTACAGCACTACGTAAATTCGTCCTAAATTATTATTGCCATAGCCATTTAGCAAACAAATATAATAATAATATACTGAGTTCCACAGCCAACGCAATTGTTTTTGTTTTTTTGTTTTTTTCTAATTTTTTAAGTTCGTCAATTAGGTGAAAACTTATGTGCCCTAAAATCATTAAGATGACTCGAAAATTTTTGTGTATTATCAAATCTGATATTTAAGTGCGCATGCGCAGGTAACGCCCCGGGGTACAAAAATGGACTGTCCGTGCCCAGCGAGCGCGGGCTCGAAATCTTTCAAAACAATTCACGCAGTTCAAATCTTGGAAGGTCGTCGGAGATGTGTATGGCAATATCAATGTTGAAACCAACGGCTCAACGCCAGAAATCGACAATGATTTTCAATACCCGAAAAATGCTTGTTTTTAGGCAATCAACGTCACTTGATCACATAGTCGACGTCTGTGGGGGACCGGAATGTCCGCGGACCGAAATGTCCGCAAAAAATTAAGTTGTTTTAAATACGTATAAAAACATAAATAATCATTCAATAACTAAGTATATTAAATGATAAATTTTGGGGAAATAATGGGTCACATGATCATTATGTTTATAATTTACGATTAATTTATAATTTGGTATGTTTTGTACTTTTTTTATCGCATTAACAAAACATAATCGATAGATGTTATATCGGTTTAAAAGAGAAAAATCATTTACGGACATTTCGTGTCTGCGGACATTTCGGTCCCTTTGGGGTGTCCCGGAATGTCCGCAAGGAATTTTTTCTAAGTTCTTCTTTCGATTTTTTGAAAATTATTTCTCCGAAATGTATCATTTAATAGACTCATCTAACGATTAGTTATGATTTTATACACATTTCAAACAACTTATTTTTGCGGACATTTCGGTCCGCGGACATTCCGGTCTCCTACACACGTCAAAGCAGATGTAAACCACATGCTTTATTTTGTGTTGGCAATCTAGCCTTATGGAATAAAGCGTATTGCAGCTACGTTTATTTTTCAATGTGTTTCACTGCTAAATAGATTAGGGTGGTTTGCACAGGTTTGCAAGAAATTTATTAAAATCGCTGATTTACATCATTTTTCAAAATTACATCTTCGACAGTTTTTACGCAATTGTAGGCGAATGAAAAAGTCTGACGGCTGATTTTCACAGATCGTCTTTGAAAATGATTTGACTACATATATTTGGAAGTCCTGATGAATCGACTGAAACCACAAAAAAGTTATTCAACATTTAATGACGAGTTGCGTGGGCTGTTGAACTCAGTATAATAATAATAAAACGCCAGTATTTGGATACATACCATGTAAATTAAAATACACACTATACGCATCGTTTTTAAGTAGTTAAACTGTGGTTCAATAGGGTATGTATATTTCTATGTTTTGTTCCAGAACTTAGATTGAGGTTACTCCTTTTATACGGTTCTAACATTTACCCGCAGTTCATGTTTTCAGCCGAAATAAGAAAAAAAACATTAAACTTTTAAACTTAAAAGAAAAATATTTTTACAAATAAAAAACCTACTGTAGGTTGCACAACTTAATCAAGCTTTCCTTATGAGTTTGCCCTGTGTACAGGTCACATACCGGCTGGATTAGCTGTAACACTGCGTAACAATGGGCGGTGCTCTAAAAGTCATGTGATATATGTCCCGCCTCATTTTCCCGCCCACGAACCGCAAAAAATCGTAATTGGAAGCAAATTGGCCTACGGCAGCATAGAGGCCGAGCAGATAATCGAATGGGTGGAAGCTATGAGATATATAGGGGTGAACAAAATTGTGACCTACTTTCTAAGCAGTTTGAATACAGATGCTATGAATGTTCTACGTCATTATGCCTCAGATGGATTTGTGGATTTGTATTTCTACGATCCAGCAAATGAAGGTAAGTCGTAAGTAAAAAAACAAAGACAAGGAAACAGAACCAAATATTATCATTCCACAATAAACAATAAAAAATAGAACGATAAAAGAAACATGAAAGTATAAAATAATAAAATGAAGCAAGAAATAAGAAGAGATAATAAAATAAGTACTGGTACAAGTAAGACAATCGATTATTTCAGTGAGCAGCTCTTTAGTTTAATTAAATGAAGATTCGCTGAATTCTCTCGCTGAACAAGGACAAAAACAATCCTCAAAATTAAGTAAAATACAAATTTGAGATGAAATAGTATTACGCAAATGAACAAGCATTAGCAGAACAATGTATATCAGGTTTTTATTGTAGACATCATAAACTCAATATTATAAAAGTGGATTTAGGCTTGTTCTTGCTTGCTCTTTCAACTAAATTATTTGTTTTCTCACAGAAACCTACCCGAGAGTGGACAATTTCAAAACTCGAGTAGCACAGAGTTGGAACGATCAGACTGCGGTTGTCTATGACAGCTTTGAGCGGTACTCGGAATGTCGATATTTTGCAGTCATTGATCAAGACGAATTCTTTATTCCCGGAAAGTACAGGACTCTTGGTGAAATGTTTGTAAGTATGAGCCTGTGCATGAGAAAACCAACAATTTGCATAGGCGAAAACAAAGACGCAGATCAGCTTCGCGGTGACCGCGAAGCTGATCAGCGCCTTTGTTTTCGCTACAAGGATAGTACACTTCCTCTTCTTCTTAAATCCGAAATTTCAAGCTTCTAGCTTTATTGTGTGACTGTGCAGCCTGGTTTGTGTCAGACCTGGTCGGAACCCCAAATTGTTGGTTTTCTCATGCACAGGCTCAATTAATGTTCATTCCCGGGAAACAAAAGACTGGTTGAAATGTTTGTAAGTGTAATACTGCATCAAGTTAGGTTACTGTATAGGCTTTTTTTACAATATGGTCATATTACAGTCACATGGTATGCTATGTCCCGGACTATGTTAGCCCTTCCACTGCCACAGACGACCATAGTTGTCGTGCAGTTATACCTGTTTGTCTCGGGTTTTAGATGCAAGTTTAAGTGGAGGTTAATGTGTTTTATATCAGATTTTCTAGCATAAAAATGTAGAAGTAAGCAAAAATAAGGAAATGGCGCAATCAGAAGGATATTTTTACTCCAAAAACCGCGGTGGAAAAAAAAACAACTAATGAACAATTATACAAAGTGAACATATCGTAAGCCGAGTGAGCAGCGCGCTATTTAGTGATTGGCCGCCACTCGGGCAGTTACGCGAACATAACAAAATGTATGAAAATGTACGTATTCCTTTGCATAATTGTCATTCACTGAAAAAAAAATAATTAAAATAGAATTAAATGAAAATGAAAATAAAACAAATTCAAGTCGCTGCATAAACAGCAGATGCATCAGGAAAACATGTCCGTAAAAAATATACCCCCTTGTACCCCACTTTTATATAGAAAAAAATGGGGTTTTCAGGGGTATACCTATTTTTCTTATTTTTGCTCCAAAACATAGATTGTGGATACTCGTTAGAACCGCCTCGCCGAGGCGGTTCTAACGTGTACCCACAATATATGTTTTGAGCAAAAATAAGAAAAATATCAAATTTTTTTCCAATGAAATTTTCTTTTTTACAGCTTAAAAAAATCACTGTATATTGCATGGACAAGTTTTCGTAATGGTACCTTTTTGGTATGTGCAGGACCACCTTGAACAAGAGTATACCGACGCTACCGGGTTTGTCATTAGATCCCAGTATTACTACCGGTCATGGGGGAAACGCTTAAATGCCAGTGGCACAATTCTTGGTAGTTACACAACACGAGAGAACCGTGAACCTCGTTTTGATCGGCGGAAGAACTTTGTAAAACCAGCACGCGCGGCCCTCGCGGGAACACACACGCACTATGTTTGGCCTGCAGAGGGTTTTAAAATGTGAGTAAATTGTAATAAACTAGAGTCCAAATAATTTATAAGAATCATATTCAATGAGTTGCATACGCGTTTTCGCTGGAACTAGCCTTGTCACCTAGATAAAATGTCATTCTTCCACTAATCCAAGGGAGACAATTTGTCAATGTATCCACTAAGCGCTTCAGCAATGATTATCTTCCTCTGGGAGGTTTGTCAAGGAACAGTGAAACCAGGCTATTGGCTCGGCGTAATTTGCATTATATTATACAGTCAAATCTAATTAATATCCAAACTCTTGAACCTTTTTCACACCACATGAATAGTTTACTGAGACAAATTTTAGATTATATTTCATTTTATTTCTGTGACAAGTCTTTCGATATCCTTCAGGTACCCACTCCCTGCCGAGGAAGGATTCATTCGACATTTTCGACATGACTGTCGACCTCATAACTATGTTAAGTGTATGACAAATACGTCAAGGGTAGAGGATACAACTGTAGCGGAGTGGTCGAAGGGATTTAGAGACCAGGTGGCCAGAGTCAGGAAAATGATCCTGGGATTATGAGATGAGCCACGACACCAGAAAACCAACAATGTGGTTTTTAAACTGGCTTGATACAAACCAAGCTGCACAAGCACATGCAGAAGATGGCTAGTGGAAATTTTGCATTAAGAAAGTAGACGAATTGTACTATCCGTGAAGCGAAAACAAAGGCGATCACCAGTTTCGCAGTTACTGCACAGCTGATCTGTGCCTTTGTTTCCGCATAAGCGAAAATCCGGTTTTTTCATGAGGAGGCTAATTTTAATGCTGTGGCCCGTATCACGAACATGACATAGCATCTTTGTTTATGCTAGGACTTACCTATAACAAAAACTTGTCTATGTAATATACACAAAGATTTTTGTTTCAACTGTAAAAATTAAACATTTCATTGGAACATTTTCGACATATTTTTTAAGATTTTGGCGAGGCGGTCATAACGAGTACCCACAATCTATGTGTTGGATCAAAAATAAGAAAAATAGGAATATCCCGGCAAATCCCAATTTTATTATATAAAAGTGGGGTATAAGGGGGTAGACATTTCACGGACATGTTTATCTAATGTATTTAGATCATTTTCATATGCATTCAGATGTCAGCGTTCCTATTTTACATTACGAAAACATGCCCATGCAATATCACCGTGTCCATTCGAAACGCATGAAAAGAGGTCGTAACGCATGATCGGCGGCATTTTCACGTGTGATTGCGGTAGTTTCCTTCGGATTCGCCGCCATTTTTGAAGGAAACTTTAGCGGTAAGTTTTTACAAACTTTTATTTGAATTATTTAAATAGACCTTTCCAACGAACGATCTAGCCTATCCGGATCTACATACATGCCTCTAATTGCCGAGTGTTCTACTGATGCATAGGCTTCGATAGGACTCGCAAACATTCGAGGAGATTATTGTTTTGCAAGTTCGGCCATACACGAAAATAACATTCGCCCAAAAACGTTTCGTACTTTTCTCATTTTCTTCGAAGTTTTGACTAACTGTTGGATGATTTTGCTTTTTGACATCACACTTTAACTTAAGAAGCCTATTTCTCATGATTTTTTTCCCGAACAACCACGGGTTAAAACAAAATACGTCAAAATTAAAGTAACGCACGATAATACGGCAACCTGGTCTTTCGAACTTTGCAAGTATTTACAATGAATAACATATTTTAAGGGGTAAAAGCAAGCCAAACGCTCATTTGTCTCCAGTTTACACGTTTGGTGCTCGTCAATTGTACAAAGCTGAATCCTTGCTGTAAAACAGTAATTTGCTGACCATGTTGCTCGGTAGCTCTGTTGGCATAGCTATCAAAGAAGCAGAAGAAGAATGTGGCCCGACCAGGGCACGAACCAAGGGTCTCTCTCTTACCGTTTGAGCATATAGTTAGTCCATTACTTTGAGACTGTCAGTAATAAATTACAGAGAGATTAAAGTACAGAGAGAGTGCTCGGCTCGGCACTGCTATAAATAGCTCTAAAAATAGTTATGTTCTACGGTGCCGTAGATACGGAAATACCATGATGAATACCAATAATGATCTAAAATTGAGTTCCCCTGAGCTATGCAAAAATTCAAAAGAAGAGGTTGGGCCAGACAGATCTGTTTCGAGTAATAAATTCTCCTCAGTGACCCTGAATAAACTGGCAATGAACAGATAAAATATGTACAGTAATTTCAAGCTTCAGCAATGCAGTCAATCAAAAGACTGATATAAATCAAATGGTATCCGAATAGTAAAACCTGTAAAAACTCAACTCAAATTAAACCATCAGTCAATCAATTGTACTGGCTGCGTGAAAGAAACATTGAAACAAATCTGAAACTGTTTTATTATTTGGGCATAAATAGAATACAGTATTCACAACTTGTGGTTAAACGACCACCGACTTCTGGTCATCTTGATTTGACCATGCAATTGCAGTAGGCCATACGCGCATGCCGAGAGATCTGCCCAAGCCTTTCCTGATCTTTGACTATTCTGCTATTGATGATGGTTGACACATGATCATACACTTAAGATAGCGATGTGAGATTGCGAGCATCTCTTGGAAAAGCTTAACTTTTGTTGAATATACATTGTGCAAAGATGATTGAGCGTATATGCGGCGTGACTATTTATGCAATGTGCTCTAGACCAGGGGTCCATAACCAACTCGCACATGCACCTGGCACATGAACACACTATGTTAATATGACCTATGTTTATCTCATCAAGATTGACACAGAGATTGACGAAAAAGAGGACAAACAAAATTTACGCGCATGCCTCTTACAAAGATTGGCTTTTGTTCTATTGGCTACCGACCTCAGACCTTGCTGCCCTCATAGTCCAGAAGCACATGATACGGTATTTTATTTAAGATTAAACTATGGAATGTTAATTAATGTTAAAATAAATAAGACGTCGCACAGAGTCAACATTCATAAATTGTTGAAGCCCTTTTATATGCTGTTTATGGACAAGGGATGGAATGCAACTTCAGTAAGATATTACACCTGGAAATGAAGTAACCTGGACCTTACTTCAAACTACAACGGGACTTGACAACAAATGAGCATTTGGCTTGCTTTTACCCCTTAAAATATGTTATTCATTGTAAATACTTGCAAAGTTCGAAAGACCAGGTTGCCGTATTATCGTGCGTTACTTTAATTTTGACGTATTTTGTTTTAACCCGTGGTTGTTCGGGAAAAAAATCATGAGAAATTGGCTTCTTAAGTTAAAGTGTGATGTCAAAAAGCAAAATCATCCAACAGTTAGTCAAACCTTTGAAGAAAATGAGAAAAGTACGAAACGTTTTGGGCGAATGTTATTTTCGTGTATGGCCGAACTTGCAAAACAATAATCTCCTCGAATGTTTGCGAGTCCTATCGAAGCCTATGCATCAGTAGAACACTCGGCAATTAGAGGCATGTATGTAGATCCGGATAGGCTAGATCGTTCGTTAAAAAGGTCTATTTAAATAATTCAAATAAAAGTTTATAAAAACTTACCGCTAAAGTTTCCTCCAAAAATGGCGGCGAATCCGAAGGAAACTGCCGCAATCATACGTGAAAATGCCGCCGATCATGCGTTACGACCTCTTTTCATGCGTTTCGAATGGACACGGTGAATATACAGAGAATTTTTGAGCTTTAAAAATTAAAGTGTTTAAGCTGAAAATTTTTGATATTTTTCTTATTTTTGCTCAAAACATAGATTGTGGGTACACGTTAGAACCGCCTCGGCGAGGCGGTTCTAACGAGTACCCACAATCTATGTTTTGGAGCAAAAATAAGAAAAAATAGGTATACCCCTGCATACCCCAGTTTTGCTATATAAAAGTGGGGTTCAAGGGGGTATACATTACACGGACATGTTATCGTGTTGAATTTGTATTACATGCACTATCAAAATGTCGCCAATTTGCTTCAAGAAAATATAATCAAACTAGCTTTGATAAAACAGTTTCCTTGCAGACTGATTGAAGAGTTTCCTGTTTTTTATTTACATGCACAAGGACAATTAATCAAGAAACCCTGCATACACGAAAATATTGTCTTTTAACCATGTTTCTAAGCTTTGCGGTAAGAATGGCGTACTGGAAGGGTCAAAATGGCCAAAGTGGTTAACAGATGGTCCATGCCTATTTCGAAATAGACATGCACCCTCAAATATAGAGGTGCACCCGCATATTTAGAGGTTCATCCCTATTTTAAAATAGAGGTTAATATGGTGTAGTGGAAGAGTATATGGCACCCGAGTATATATATATATATAGGCATGCACCCCTTAAATATGGGTGCACCTGCATTGTTGGGGTCCACCTCTAAAATAGGTATCCACCGCTAAAATAAATGTATGCACCTCTAAGTTGCAGGTGTACCTCTAAAATACAGGTTAACCCGTATCTGAAAATAGGGGTGGACCTCTAAATACGCGTGTACACCCCTATATTTGCGGGTGCATGCCTATTTCAAAATAGGCATGGGGCGATCGGTTAAGCGGTCAGTTAACCACTTCGGTCATTTTTACGCTTCCAGTACACTATATCACTACTGACAATCACGTGGTATTGTTTACATACAAACCGATAAATGATCGGTAACACACACTGCAATTGAGACAGAAGTTGCGGTTAGATATTCGAGTTTTCTCCTATAGCGTGTTCTCTACTGAAAAATAGATGGGTGCATGAACATTTATTGACAGAAAGTAACATAAAAATTGTTTTCACAAACACTTCAATGTTATTGTATTGGAATCACTCTATTTTGCTTATTCGTGAAAATAAACAAAACACACAAGAAATCGGAGAAAAATCTTGGATGAAATAGGGGGTAAATATACAAAATCACTTAAAGCAGAGCTGTAACAAACCCAGGATGATAAAATAACTATTTAACGAATGCTATGGCTATGTACTATGACTCTTATGTCTCATATATAAGAATGATCTTATTTTTAATTTCATGAATTTTAATAAAAACTTCCTAAATAGGAATGAAAAAGTGGAAAAAATTAACCGGCAAACCTAAATAATGATGTTATCTCAGCAACCAAAAGCCCTAACATGCTAAAAATGGCATTAAATGGTTGCTAGGGCAATATTATACCATCCTCTACTACAATATGTAAGTCATTCAATTTTGTTATTTTATTGATATTAACAAAAGCTTTTGAGTTTAGAGGAAATTTAAACGGAAAAACTAAAACAGCAGTCACACATTAGCGTATAAGTGAAACGCGCGCCGGGCGTGTTGAAAAAATACAAATTTCCACATACGCCAGACGCACGTCGGAGACACGGCCAAGGCGCGTTAAGCGCGCGCTGAGTACGCTTGGTATACGTCCGGCGCGCGTCTCTAAAAGTCAGCGCGCGTTTCGTGCGCGTTTGGGCTAAATAAAATTTAAACATGCTTAAAAAATTTCTAGAAGTTGGGCGTGTGTCGGGCGTGTGACCTACACGCTACAAATACGTTCCACGCACGTTACAGGCGCGTTGAATACGTTTCGAACACGCCCAGCACACGCTGAGCACACGTTTCAAGCACGTCGTATACGCTACGTGCGCGTTTCGATTTTAACCGGATGCTGGTTTGGGCGAGTTAGGAACGCGCCTGTAACGTGTGCCAAGCGTGCTTGGAGCGCGCATGAAACGCATACAGCGCGTCTGTAGCGCGTGCCTAGCGTGTCTGGGGCGTATGACAAACGTACTCCAAAACTTTGAGATTTTTTATACACGTCCGGCACACGCCTCAGTCACGCGCTAATGTCTGACTGCAAAAGCGAGTTAAAGGAACAAATTAATTTTATACGTCCAAAATCTTCAGCGTGTTGAGATTTTTCATACGCCCAGCGCGCGTTTGGGTTATACGCTACTGTGTGACTGCTGTTTTAGGCAGAATACATAGAAAATCACATGTATATTAGCTAATGATAGACCTAGAAAGCTATAATTGTTATCAAACTATTGCTAGGACAATGTTCTATAACCATATATGATATATAAATAATCAGTGACTTTTGTTGTATGGGTATTATTATTTGTTGTATGGGTATTAATGAGATCACTATGAATAAGACAGAAAATAACGAAAAATGAAGTGATATCCCAACAAAATTGCATATATCTCAGCTGCCAATGCCCATAAAGCGCTGAAATGGTACCAATAGAATGCTAGGATGATGCAATATTGCCATGCAGTCTGATAACCTAACCATACTTTTTTTTATGTTTTGTGAATACTGAATGAAATGTTCGAAAAGGTGTAATATTAACAGAAAATTGAAGCTTGTGTCCTAACAAATTTAATTGTATCTTGGTTGCCAGCAAGTGTACCTTTTTTATCTAATTACACGGCAATACAATATTGTCCTAGCTATTTATTGATGCCATTTCCAGTTCTCTACAGCCATTGGTAGTCGAAATAAAAGCGATTTTGTTGGTGTACCCACTTCACTTTTCGTTGATTTTTCACTTATTTATAATATAAATCTCATTAATATCAATCCAATAAAAGAAGCTGGTGATTTGAATATCAGATTATATGGTTATAGAACATTGTCCTAGCAATCATTTGATACCAAAAATAGCTCTCAAGGTTAGTCAGTAGCCAAGATACATGTGATATTCTATGTATACCACCTTAATTTTTCCGTAATTTTCCTCTACATTCAAAAAGTTTCGTTAATGTTCATAATACAATAAATCAAATTACTTATATATTGTAGTACATGCCCTGGCAATCATTTCATGTCATCTTCAGCATGTTAGGGCTTTTGGTTGCCGAGATACACGCCATTTTTAGGTTTGCTGGATAATTTTTTCCACTTTTTCATTCCTATTAATGA
This sequence comes from Rugalucina vietnamica, assembly GCA_964017185.1. Taxonomy (NCBI): domain Eukaryota; kingdom Metazoa; phylum Mollusca; class Bivalvia; order Lucinida; family Lucinidae; genus Rugalucina; species Rugalucina vietnamica. The sequence continues at coordinate 49,174,013 of OZ024882.1, read as the reverse complement.
AGTTTTCATTAAAATTCGTGAAATTGAAAATAAAATCATTCTTACAAGAGACGTAAGGGTCATAGAACATTGTCACAGCATTCATTTAATACTTCTTTCAACATCTTGGGTTTGTCAACAGCTCTGGTTTAAGTGATTTTGTATGTATAGCCCCCGTTTTATCAAAGATTTTTCTCTGATTCTTGTGTGTTTCATTTATTTTCATGAATAAGCAAAATCATTGATTTGAATAATAGGTATTAAGGTTAAATTGCACAGACCATGCATCACTACCAAACCGATTGTAGTATTCTAGAGCATGTTACTGTTCGTATATGAATATTTTTGTGAGTACACCCTATTCTTTAAAGTCGCAATAGGGCTGGATGTGGAAACTATATAGTTTTACATTATGCAAATGTGTTTATTGTTGAGGACAGTTTTTTTTATGGCATTTAAGGTCCTTCTGACCACACTGGCAGCCACGAACATTGGTTTCAGGGATACAAGATAGATCTTATAACACATCCAAAACCTTGAAATTGCTATAGTTTATCCCTCGTTTTTCCTCGATTTTCGACATTTTTTTATTAATATTCATAAATATGCAAATAAGATTATTGTCATTTAGGCCCATGACATCAATAAATTTGTCATATGATATTATTGGTTCAATAACAAAGTGTCACAATGATAGTTTCGACCTCAAATTAGTTTATTCATGTAATTTTAACGATTTTCTGTCATTTTTTAATGTTTTCCTTAAAATTCATGCATATATAAATTAGATATCTTTTAAAGGTCACTGAATAGTGTTCTACACCGAGGAGAGATCCATAAACTTGTTTATTAATGTCACTTTCCTGTTTGAGAGGATTGAATTTTTAACAATTAACGTCTTGAAAAGGTTGCAAAATATATATTGACTCTAAACTCAGAAATTAGAAATGTAATATTTAAGAATAGTCATTCTCCATTACATAGCGATCCGACCGAATATGTAAGGTCGACTCATTTGCAAACAGCCTCGATTTTACCGTAGCAAGAAAGTCTTGCCGTCCATCTCTTTGTGTAAGTTTTATTGTTGGAATGTCCACGCACACTTCAGTCAACAAGTATGGCGGAAAATCTAGTTCCGCTATGTTGTCAGTATATTTCGCGTTAAGGGCTTTGTGTTTCTTTTCAGCATCAAGTATATCGAACAAAGCGCAAAGCAGATGCCAATATTTAAAATAGAAGGGCTCTTCGGGGCTTCTCGAAAACTGGACGAGCCCCCAACGGTCCTGAAGGTGAAGATTGATTGCACCGCATGGTTGCCATGACCACCAATCAGCCGGAACACCTCGGGCTTTTACATAAGTATTGTTTTCAGTGATGTTTAGCGTTTGTTCAGACCTCCCAAAGTTCATGAACCAAACTTCACCATCTTCCGGCGTTATGTGTGACAATCTGTAGCTTTTAGAGGCCAGAGCCTTAAAGGTGAAGGACATTTCAGCAGTCCAGTACTGGTCTACGTCCCCCGGAGTGTTGATTGTGCCTTCAGCATACACTGCACTCTGGGCATCTGCGTCCCATGACAACTCACTGAAATGAGGTACATTTTTAGCTCACCTGAGCCGAAGGCTCACAGGTGAGCTTATAGTATACCCACGCTCCGGCGTCCGTCCGTCGTCGTCGTCGTCCGTCCGTCCGTCGTCCACCATTTTCAAAGATCTTCTTCTCTGAAACCGCTTTGCTAATGTCCACACAATGTCCACACATGACCAAGATGGCCGCCATGCCCATATATGGTAAAAACCCTTCAAAAATCTTCTTCTCCAGAACCGGTGGACCGATTTCAACGAAACTTGACATGAAGCATCGATGGCTCAAGCACTACAATGTGTATATAAATCATGACCCTGTGGTGACCTTGACCTATTTCATGGCAAGGTCAACATAGGTCGCCAATGCAAAATGGACCCCAGCGGCTCATATGCCCCCATCCCGGGGCAATATACATGTATATCTCCATAATATTCAAACGTCTTCTCCTCTGAAACCGCTTGGCCAATCAAAGCCAAATTTTATGTGAAGCATCTATAGGATGGGGTAACCAATGTGTATATAAATAATCCAGGTCACATGACCAAGATGGCCGCCATGCCCATATATGGTAAAAACCCTTCAAAAATCTTCTTCTCCGGAACCGGTTGACCGATTTCAACAAAACTTGGCATGAACATGATGAAGTATCTATGACTCAAGTACTACAATGTATAAAGATCTTCTTCTCTGAAACCGCTTTGCCAATCAAAGCCAAATTTTATATGAAGCATTTATAGGAAGGGGGAATCAATGTGTATATAAGAAATCCAGGTCACATGACCAAGATGGCCGCCATGCCCATATATGGTAAAAAACCTTCAAAAATCTTCTTCTCCGGATCCAGAAACTTGACATGAATCATCGATGGCTCAAGCACTACAATGTGTATATAAATCATGACCCTGTGGTGACCTTGACCTATTTTACGGCAAGGTCAACATAGGTCGCTAATGCATTTGAATGGGGAAAACTTTTAAAATGTCATTTAATGTGAACGTCTTGCAGGAAATGGGCAGTAGGACTGAATATTAATGATTCTGAAAAAGATTGGTCCCCAGGAGCTCATATGCCCCCGCCCTGTGGCAGTATACATGTTTATTTCCATAATATTCAAACATCTTCTCCTCTGAAACAACTTGGCCAATCATAGCCAAATTTTATGTGAAGCATCTATAGGATGGGGTAACCAATGTATATATAAATAATCCAGGTCACATGACCAAGATGGCTGCCATGCCCATATATGGTAAAGACCCTTTAAAATTCTTCTCCTCCGAACCCGGTGGACTGATTTCAAAGAAACTTAGCATGAAGCATTGATGGCTTAAGTACTACAATGTGTATATAAATCATGACCCTGTGGTGACCTTGACCTATTTGACGACAAGGTCAACATATGTTGCCAATGCATTTGAATGGGGAAAACTGTTAACATGTCATTTAAAGGGAATAAATAAAAAAGAAATTGGCAAATGGACAGAATATTGATTATTCTGAAAACAAATGCCCCAAGGGCTTCATCTGCCCCTGAAGTGGGGCTAAATACCATAATATTCAAACATGTTTATTGGCATATGTAGCAGATCTCAGGTGAGCGTTTACAGGACCATTGGTCATCTAGTTTTTATTTTCATTTTTTTTTTTTTTTTTTTTTTTTTTTTTTTTTAGGGGGGGGGGTGGATTGAGGCTAAACGTCTCAGTCAACAATTTTGCAGACATTTCTTGATAGAGCAAACACGTCCTATGGTGACTCACCCGTTAACCTGTGAATACCGTTAACCTTTTATACGTCTCTCTGTTCACGGTTGTAACTTTTTCAGGCAATAGACACAATGTAAAATATTGTTTTACATGACTTATGTTGACTTCATGATTTTGAAGACACATAAAAATCATATGATTAAACTATGTGCCTTAGGACTGCCAAAAACGTTATAGGGTTAACCAGCATATGTATTAACCAGTACTCTACAAATCGACCGTGTCTTGCTCAATGACACAAAACGGTGCCCCAACAGGGATTTGAATCCAGGACCTCTCTATCCGGAGATTGGCTCTCTACCACTAGGATACTTCGCTTATGTTTGGGTGTAATATGTCATGCCTAACATATTTTCAACAGATAGACAAAAGTTTTTGTCTGCATTGGGGAGGGACTTTCAGGCAATAGAGCTCTGCAAAGTTTGTAAAAATCATTAACCTTAGATGACCTATTTTATGACAAGGTCAACTTAGGTTGCCAATTATTCATTTGAATGCGGAAAATTAGTAAAAATATAATTAAATGGGGCGAAACTTGCTTGGAGTATGCAAATGGACAGAAAATTTATGTTTATGAAAAATATTGTTCCGGGGTGGGGGGGGTCTGCCCCTGCCCCCGGTCTATATACTTGTATATGAACATAATATTCAAACATCTTCTCTAAAACCGCTTGGCCAATCAAAGCTAAACTTTATGTGGAACATCTTAATGACAGGGGAATGAAAATGTATATAAATGGTCAAGGTCACATGACCAAGATGGCTGCCATTCAACATAAATAGCAGAAACCTTTAAAAATCTTCTTCTTCAGAACCAGAAGTCTTATGACCTTAGAACTTGGCATGAAGCATCAGGTAATAAAGCTCTACAATGTTTGTATCAATGATGACCCTAATATATCTTGACCTATATTACGGGAAGGTCAACATAGGTCACTTATATGCATTTGAATGGGGAAAATTGTTAAAATGTCATGTGTAGGGCAAAGCTTTTATGAAATGTGCAAATGAACTAGGTATTGAATATTAATTTGGACCCAGGGTTGTGTCCGCCCCAACCCCAGGCAATACACATGTATATAACCATAATATGGCTAATCAAAGTCAAATGTTAAAAGAAACATCTGTATGAAGGGGCGCCAACGTATTTATAAGTAAACCAGGTACATGACCAAGATGGCCGCCCTGCCCATATGTGGTAAAACTTCCTTCAAAACTCTTCTTCTCAGGAAGTGCTGCATCTATTGCAATGAAACTTGACGTGTAGCAGTTAAGGCTAGAGTACTACGATGTATCTATAAATCATGACACTGTGATGACTTTGACAGGTTTTACGGCAATGTCAACATAGGTCACATATTATACAGAAAATGGTTAAAATGTAGCTGAGGGAAAAAATCTTTCAGGAAATGGGCAAATGAACAGAATATTTATGAATTTAGAAATGACATTAACACAGTTATTCTTACCCTGTCCTAAGGATATATACATGTATATGCCCTTTATAGTCAAACAAGTGTATTGGTACATGATTGGTCCTCTGGTATTCATCTCTACTCACTTCTTTCCTGGTTCGCCATGCAGTGTTTTAAAATACAACGTATACATCATGGTACCAAGAACGTTGATCTGCATCTGTTTATAGTTGAACATTGAGTTATCTACGTCCAGGAGCATTTCAAACCCGTTTTCCCGCCAAATTGAGCTGTCTGGCTCAGTCAGTGTAGCCCAGAGATTCGGTTCCTGTAGGTAAGCGCCGACGTATAGCCGGGTGTCGTCCCAACTAAAAAGATAGATATGAGCCACCTTGTGGAAAAAACAACAATGTGGTTTCCGAACAGGTCTGACATAAACCGGCCTGTACAGCTACAGAAGCAGGCTAGAAGCTTGAAATTTTGGTGTTAAGTACAAGAGGAATTGTACTATCCGAGTAGCGAAAACAAAGGCGCTGATCAGCTTCGTTGTTTTCGCCTATGTAGATTGTTGGTTTTCCCATGGGGCGGCTCATATTTTGTAGTTGGGGATCCGTCACTTATAGATTTGCTCATGCGGGAAAAATCTTAATTCTTCAATAAATAAACAAATAAAGTTTTGTTGTTATAGTTTAACATCCCTGCGAAGGACCAAACTCACGATTCATGGTTTTCAAGGCGTACATCTTGAATTAATCACTACGTCAGGTAGTTAAATGAGTTAATGACCAGGAATGAGATTGTTGCTATAGAAAAAATATGTGTGCCGCATTCTCTCAATCTACACATCACATACCGTATCTTAACTTTTGTATCCAAGTATGGCACCGGATATACTGTACTGCGCATGTCGACAAAGTTTTCAGTCCACGGAACTTCCTGCCATGCGGGGTCGTCCAGTTTTCCATCAATGATGATTTGTTTACCGCTGAGATGATTGGCTACATAGTTTCTCGGAAGTCTATACGTGTTGCACTCTGATTGGTCCTTAATGCATGACGTCATATCCTTTTCAGTGTATCTGGATGAGATGAAAATGATAAAAAAATCAGGAATTTGTTCAAATAATTTTTAAATCCCAATTACCAAGACACAAGGTGGGAAAATATTAAGAAAACCATTCAGATTTGAAATAGCAGTGTTCTGTTGTTTTCAATCAAATTGTTTTATAATGGAAATTATACATATTTTTGCTTCCCGTAAATGCTCATTGTTATTCAGTCCAAAACTCTGTATCATCCCCTCTAGTAAGAGTTTCGGAACTTTCGTGACTTAACCGAAGATGTTTTTTTCACAAGATCAATGAGCGGTCCCCGTGTCCGAGCGGTTAAGAGCGCTGTTTCTTAATCACTCGATCATCTCACCGCTGTGTCTGGTGTGGATTCGAGCCCCGCACTGGCCACATGTGAGGCAAGCCAGGTTCTGCTTGCGGGCGTGTCAGGTGGTTTTCCTAGGGGTTCTCCCGTTTTCGCCCACGTATGTTAGGCGACTAAGTGGGAAATGCGCTTAAGTAGGAAAAAAGTTGCGACTATCTAGGAAACCGTCCGTCAGGCGCTTAAATGGGAAATGCGACTAAGTGGGGAATGCGACTAAGTGGGAAAACGACTGACTTGGAAAAGAAAATACGAGTCGGACTTATAATTGCAACTTGTTAGGACATCAATACGCCGTGTCTTGAGAAAACCTATCTCAAACGTTTTCGACCCTATCCAACACAAACACGTGTACAGGTAAAGAACAGGGTAAGAGGCTCCTACTTTATGATTAAGGCACTGTCTCTGTCATAAAGGTTGTAACGTAGCTAAGCTACGCGCAGTATTTTTATTTTCATATGCACAATGCAGACATTCTCATGCCGTGGCTGAGTTAATTTTTATTAATACACCGTACTGACATTGGTTCGTCCGGTGGTTCAGTTTCTTTGTTCAAGATTTTCAGTATTCTTGTTTGTTTTCCATGGATCTTCAGTTGACAGGCAACAAATTTTATCTGCAACTCATCTTTTTTCAATCATCATTACGTTTTATCTCGATTTATTTGTTTGTCCGGTGATGATAACCACGGATATTCATCGAACTATTAAAATGATGTGAATTGCAGATAAGGTTAGGAAATAGTAAACGGGTCCCAGTAACGATGAAACTTTAGCCTTTTTTGTGGCTCTACACGTATTGGGCTTATGTTTAGGTGTAGACTATGTGCGCGTTCTGTGTATCTTACGTGCATATTCATACATTTAGTTAAGTTCAGTAAATTAGTGGGCTCCTTTGGGGAAATAGCTGCTCGTGCACATTGTAATATGTTCTCTTTGTATAAGTCGTTTTCCCACCTTGGGTTTCAGGGTGGGGCTGGATTCGATTTATTGCTTACTTTTACCTTTTCATGCTTTAGAAGAGGTCAGTCACAAAGCATGCATACTGTTCAACCATACATAAATGCCAGCAAACGCTCAATTAGTGATCATGCAATGTTAAGGAAAGCAAAGACAGTCATGGGCACACATTGTAACCCCCCCCCCCTACCGTTTTAGCTTAGAAAAACCAACAGACACACTGAGAGTTTATAACATACTCCGACGCCAGTTCCTCTTCCCCGTCTCCTCTGAAATTGTTTGTCTACCTTCATGTTTAGAACTTACGGATTACATTTTATACCTACGGCATGAAATAAAAGCTGAAAATAACATTTTCTAATGCAGGCGTATGACGCTTAAAACCAAAAATGTTGTCCAGTTGATTATAAAATATTTCATCACACGTACGAGCGTACAAGGGGCAGGGGATATACCAGTAGGACAGGGACCAGTACTTGTGATATAGGGGATGTACCGGTATGGTAGGGTCCAGTACTTGTGACATAGAGGGTGTGCCGGTAGCGCAGGTCCAGTACATTTGATATAAGGGATGTACCGGTAGGACAGGGCAAGTACTTGATATAACGGTGATGCACCGGTAGAACAGGGCAAGTACTGTAATATAGGGGATATACCGGTAGAACAGGGCAAGTACTGTGATATAGGGGATGGACGGGTAGAACATGGCAATTACTGTGATAAACGGGATGTACTGGTAGGACAAAAACCAGTGTTTGAGATATAGGGGATGTACCGGTAGGACAGGGTCCAGTACTGTGGTATTGGGGATGTACCGGTAGAACAGGGTCCAGTGCTTGTTATATAGGGGATATACCGGAAGGACAGGGACCAGTACGTGTGATATAGGGGATATATCTGGAGGGCTGGGTCCAGTAGGAAGTACCGATAGGACAGGGACCAGCTCTTGTGATATAGGAGATGTACCGCTATGGCGGGAACCAGTGTTTGTGATATAGGGTTTGTACCTATATGGCGGTGTCCAGTACTGTGATATAGAGGATGTACCGGTAGGATAGGAACCAGTACTTGTGACATAGGGGATATAACAGTAGCACAGAGTGTACATTCAATTTAGATAGAACGGTAGGACAGAGGTCAGTAATTGTGATATAGGGGATATAACGGCAGGCGGGGACCAGTACTGTTGATTTAGGAGATATACCGGTAGGGTAGGATCCAGTATTTGTGATATAGGTGATACACCGGTAGGACAGGGACCAGTACTTGTGTTATAGTGGAGGTAACGATTGGACAGGGATCAGTACTTGACATATACGGGATGTACCGGCATGACAGTGTCCAGTTCTTTGGTTTAGGGGATATACTGGTAAGACATGGACCAATAATTGTGATAAAGGGGATGTAACGATAAGATAGAGGCAAGTACATGTGACATGTAGAATGTATCGGTAGGACAGGGGCCAGTAGTTTTGTGTTTAGGGGATGTGCAGTTAGAACAGGGGCCAGTATTGTGATATAGGGGATGTACCGGTATGATAGGAGCCAGTACTTGTGAAATAGGGCAGAAAACGGTAGTATAGGGACCAGTACTTGTGACATAGGGGGTGTATCGGTAGGGCAGGGATCAGTAGTTGGATTAAGGGGATGTGCCGTTAGAACAGAGAGCAGTACTTGTGATAAAGGGGATGTACCCGTAGGGCATGGACCAGTACGTGTGATATAGTGGAATGTAACGGTAGGAAAGGGGGCCAATACTTGTGATATAGGGGATGAACCGGTAGGACAGGGACCAGTACATGTGACATATTGGATGTACCGGTAAGACAGGGACTAATAGATTTGATTTAGGGAATGTGCAGGTGGAATAGGGACCAGTACTTGTGATATTGAGAATGTAACGGTAGAACAGGGACTAATAAATTTGATTTAGGGGATGTGCAAGTAGAACACGGACCTGTATTTGTGATATACGGGATAAACTCATTAAACTGGTACGGCATGGTCAAGTACTCGTGATATATGGGTGTTAATTGTAGGATAGGGACCAGTACTTGTGATATACGGGTGTTAACTGTAGGATAGGGACCAGTACTTGTGATATAGGCCAGGAACCGGTATGACAGGGTCCGGAACTTGTGATTTAGGGGATGTACCGATATGGCAGGTCCCAGTACTTGTGATATCTGGGATGTACCGGTAGGATAGGGAGCAGTACTTGTGATAAAGGGGCAAGGACCAGTACTTGTGATATAGGGGATGTACCGGTATGATAGGGGCCAGTACTTGTGAATTAGTGCAGATAACGGTAGTTTAGGGACCAGTACTTGTGATATAGGGGAGGTAACCGTACGACAGGGACCAGTACTTGTGATATAGGGGTGGTAATGGTTGGATATGGACCAGTACTTGCAATATAGGTGTCGTAGCAGTAGTACAGGGACTTATAATTGTGAAGTATACACATGGAAATAAGTTAGGGAACACTTTTAGCTCTTGGGAAAAGTTTGAAAAAATCCATTTTCCTATTTTTTGGCGATACTGAAATTTTTATTACATGTATTTCATACCTTGGCCTAGCGACAGGCCAATTTATGGACATTCACAAGATTTTTTCCACGTACTACGGAGGACACAATGTGTCATGTATGAAAAACTCCACTTTTGCTGAATTAGAGTTTGCCTTTTTGCTTCTGCACTCCGCAAAACTCAACTTTTGAATGCGAAACTGGAATAGAATGTTGCATCTGATTGTTCTCAATGAATAAACGACTTCGGATCTAAAAATTCATGTTTCATCTCCAAACCAACTGAGCATACAAAATCTGCAGTTTGCATTGATTTCTATGGAAATCAAAATTTGTGGAATTTTTGCAAATAAAGTCTTAAAAGAATAATTCCGCTATGGCGCTGTGACCAGATCGTGCATGTTTAAATTCCTAAAGGGTCATATCGAATATCTGGCACAACGTTTACAACCTGCAAAATGTATAGCCAAAGAACAAAACGTGATCATAAAACCTACCCCCGGAAAAGTATGGATCTACTGCCGACAGTCGGTCAGAAAATAAAGAATTAATGATAACCAATCCACAAGCAATGTCTCAGCTTGATGCTTAAGAAAATTGATCACAATGCGAGTTTACAGAATGAAGTTATCGCAAAAAATATCAGCGCGTTTCGTAAATTTAGCGAAAAATTTCTGAATCAAGGATGGCCGCTGTCCGCCTCAGTTTATGTTTGATGCTTACCATTTTCACATAGAAACAACTTTGGATACTACAGATTCTGTGAAGTTGTAAAATTATTCTTTATGATTCTTACAAAGGAGGATATATACAGTCCAAAGGTGGTAGTCACATTATTGCAGGTGTTCCCTAACTTATTTCCATGTGTATATATCCGTGTGTGTGGGATGTAATGGTAGGACAGGGATCAGTACTTGTAATATATGGGATGTACCGGTATGACAGGGACCAGTGCTTGTGGCGTAGGGGATGTACCGGTATGACAGGGACCAGTAGTATTAATTTGGGGGATATGCGGTGATATAGGGGATGCACCGGTAGAAACCGGACCAGTGATTGTGATGTAAGGGAAGTTAACGCTAGAACAGGTGCCAGTACTTGTGATAAAGTGGAGCTAGCGGTAGTACAGGAACAAGCGCTTTTGATACAGGGACCAGTACCTGTAATATAGGATAGGGAGTTAATGGTAGAAAAAGGGTATAAGGGAGATAACGGTATAATAGGGACCAGTACTTGTGATATGAGAGATGTACCGATAGGACAGGGACCAATACTTTGAATATAGTGAACATGGTGAACTTAACGATGAGAATTTGTTTTCATTGATGCTTTACGTCACAGTCAACAACTAAGGTCATGTCGGGACGTTGCCTCCACTTTATGAGACTCTTACCCAAAATGAGGATGTCATGACATTCAGCAAGTGCTTCAAATGTAACCATACAACAAGGCCGAAAGGGCTCGTATGTGTGACTTGGAACCACTTTTCCTGGGCAGCCTCAGACCTGAGCGGTTAACCTTGAATCAGGTAGACAGTCAGCATCGTTCAAGCTTTGCCTGGAGGCACAAGCAGCCCATCTATTTCTTTAAGCCCCAATAGGCGGGGCCCAAAACGGTAGGGTAGGGACCAGTTATTGTGATATAGGGGATGTAACGGTAGGACGGGGCCTGCCCATTGGGGCTTAAAGAAATAGATGGGCTGCTTGTGCCTCCCGGCAAAGCTTGTACGATGCTGACTAGCTATCTGATTACTGGTGAATCGCTCGTGTCTGAGCCTGCCCAGGAAATATGGTTCCAAATCGAGCAGTCCGCACATATAAGCCCTTTTGGCTTTGTCGGATGGTTATATTTGAAGCACTTGTTGGATGTCATGACATCCTCATTTTGGGTAAGAGTCCAATAAAGTGGAGGCGACGTCCCGACATGACATTGGCTGTTGGCTGGGACGTAAATCATCAATTCAAACAAAGAAACAAACTGGTAATACAGTGAATGTAAATGTTATACATGGCTCATCGCTTTTGATACAATAAATTGAGCATTTTGGATCATTCCATAATTTCTGCTTACTTAATATCGCATACGAAAACACGCCCATGCAATACACATATTTTTCTTGAGCTGTAAAAATTCAAAAGTTTCATTCGAAAAAATTCGTTATAATAATTTTGAAAAAAAAAAAAAAAAAAAAAAAAAAAAAAAAAAAAAAAAAAAAAAACAACGATATAATAATTTTTAAGATGTTTTCCCGAAACAATGATTGTGGGAACACTTTATAACCGCCGCAGCGACGCAGTTCTAACGAGTACCCACAATTTAAAATTAGTTCCGTCCCGACATGACTGAAAAATTGTTGAATGGGACGTTAAGCCTTAAAACCAACAAACAAATTATGAACATTTTGGATCAAAAAGAAGAAAATATGTATACCTAGGGTTGTATACCCCCAGGGTCAGTATATAAAAGTTGGGTGTAAGGGGTTTACATTACACGGAAATGTTTGCGTGATGTTGATTTAGAAAAGTGATGCAATGCTTTTGGAACCGGGCACACTCAGCCTTATATTCTATGCAAAATATTCGTTAAAATGGTCATTGTCGTTATTTATTTTGGAGGAATCAAGCTGACACATTGTTGAATATGATCACAGATTCTTTTTCTGGCGAACTGCCTAGTGTGTCTTTGAATCGGCATTTAGAGTCAAAATGGATGGTGGTTGGATTTATGTGACATTATACATGATAAGCAGTTCTGCCTCTCCGATTGTTTACATCAATAAAATACCAGTGTTTCAATGGTGCAGCTAAAATTGTAATTAACACACCGACCACTGGCTTATCGCCTGCGAATTGTCTTTAACCAACAAAAACCTTTATAAGGGATTACTTTTAAAGGAATTGCACTGCTGCAGTGGCTTTTCGAAGTTTCGACGATTGCCTTTTGCCATAATGCCACAATGCCATAATGCCACACAAGCGAAATACACAACCTACACAGTTAGCAGCAAACACATTTAATGCTGCACAAGCGGATCTTTGTTATGTTATTAAAAATAAAATGATTTTATTTAATATTTTAATATAAATCATTTGTTAACATGTGCCAGGATGGGGTCTGAAAATGATAGTTATCCTCGAGTTGAACCCCCTCCAACTAATTAATGATAGGTATTTATTTAGGCATTCCGTTGTAATAAACTGTATGGTGTTCATGTATATTTGAGACAGTTGCTACTATCCATGAAGCTTAGGTTCAGACCAAAAAAAGTTGAGAGGGATATTAATCAATCATTGAAAACAAACAAACCAAATGAAAATGACTGCGGCTACTAGGGCCATAACTTAGTCAACAAAGTACGGCATTAGCGTTCAGTTTGTCTACGACTCTGGTGGGTAGATTCCGAAATATGTAATAAAAATACCAAACATCTTCGTTGAAACTATAATTATTGCCAATATTTTATAGGCAACCAAGAACTCGAAATGCCCATCGGGACCTAAAGTGCCATCGGGAAATATCATCATAGAGGCAGAACGATCGAACTTTAAACTATATCGGCAAAGCAGGTATAGAAGATACATGCACATGTAGTTCAGAAAGATTATGTGGTTATGTCAGTAATTGAAACAAACAAACGACAAACAAACAAACAAACAAACAAACATTTTACAATAATCACCCATTACATGACTAAAAAAAAAAAGGGGGGGGGGGGAGGGGCAACAAACTTGCTGCATTATCGCAAAGATTGTTTTGCTTTAAGACACAAAATATGTTGCACAGCCACAGAAGTTGACTGAGCACTCTTGATACTTTGAGTTTAGAAAACAGAGTGATTGTATACCTTCTACTTTTGTATTGTAACACAAGCACTGATCAGCTGCTCAGATAATCTATGCTAATACTGTCCCATATGAGCCGCCTCATGGGAAAAACAACAATCTGCATCGGCGAAAACAAAGGCGCAGATCAGCTTCGCGGTAACTGCGAAGCTGATCAGCACCTTTGTTTTAGAATCCTCTCCTACTTAACTCCAAAAATTTCAAGCTTCTAGCCTGCTTCTGAAGCTGTACAGGCCGGTTTGTGTCAGACCTGTTCGGAAACCACATTGTTGATTTTCCCAGAAGGATGCTCATATTCAGTCAGTTTTCTCATGACGCGTCTCATATGAAACACTGGAAGGTTCTAGCGTTTCCTACTTAAGCGCTGTGAACGAATTTCCCAGATAAGCGCAATTTTATGTCTTCACCTTGACGGGTTTTCCCTACTTAAGCGCATTCCCTACTTAGTCGCCTCACACACGTACTGATTGGCCCGTCTCATATGAGCTGAAATAATCTTGAAAGGGATGTAAACTGAATTAAAAAACAAAAAACAAAACAAGATCAATGAACAACAGCATGATTAGCTCCTTCCCAGCAAGGTTGCATGTGTCATTTGTGCATCACGAAAACATGCCCATGCGTTATACAGAGTTTTTTTTTTCAGCTGTAAAATTGAAAATTTCAAAGGAAACAAAAGTATTTTTAATATTTTAGCTAAAAACATTGATTGTGGGTTCAGGTTAGAACAGCGTCTTTTCGATGTGGTTCAAACGAGTACCAGTAAGCTATGTTTTAGTTTAATAAAATCGGTAGGTATTCCCCTATAAACCCCAGTTTTACTATGTAAAATTTGGGTTCGAGGGGGTATACTTTTAATGGGCATGTTTCCCTAATGGCATTGGCGGGTCGTAGTCTATACATTATACAAAAGGTGTCGTGTTGAAAAAGACCGTTGTAGCATTTGTACTAGGTGCTATTTGGCAGTCATGGTGTAATAATTGAGCATGTGCGTGCGAAACCTAACAATATGGGTTCCGACCAGTTCCGACACAAACCGGACTGTACAGCCGCGGTGGTGTAATGGATAGCGTATTCGCTTAGCAATCAAGAGGTTGCGGGTTCGAAACCCGGCTGGTACATATGCCTGTCGTGTTGGTGACAAATGTTCATCCTGACGTTATAAAGACAAACCGCCCATAGGGTGTAACATAGGGTGTAACATTGCTAAAATTTTTGAGCCTGCGCGTGCGAAACCTAACAATTTGTGTTCCGACCAGGCCCGACACAAACCGGGCTGTACAGTCACAGAAGATGGTAAGAGGCTGGAAATTTTGGATTTTGAAAGTAGAGGAATGGTACTATCAGTGTAGCGAAAGCAAAGGCGCGGCTGACCAGCTTCACAGTTACTGCGACGCTCATCTGCGCCTTTGTTTTCGCCTATTCAGATGGTTTGTTTTCCCATGCGGCTGCTCATTTTTTTAAACTACAGTGCGTAGTTTTTTATAAGAAACTTGAAGGTTTGTGTACTTTATGTCGACAATTTGTCCACAATCAATCGACAGTCGATTTCTGTATTCATGTAACAGACCCACCTTTCTAAGTACAATCTTGTCGTCTCCGAACTTATATCCAGGTGACACGACTTCTCTATAGCTGATCTCAAACTACACGGTGATGCCGAGGCCCCTTCCGTTCGCGGCGCAGAGAAATAGCCTATTATAACGCCAATGACGAATAAAAACGCGGCTCCAATAGCACAAGGTATGAGAATGTTCCTCGTTTTAACGTCAACTAGTATATAACCCGCCATCTTAGCGTTATCTTAACTATACTACGGATTATCACATCACGTTATGAACATGTTCCCTCGATTTAACGTCAACTAGTGCATATGTATATATCCCACCATTTTTAAGACAATTACACTACATGGGAAACATCATAACTGAAAAAAGGTCACATTGCGTTATGAGAATATTTCTCGTTCTTACGTCAACTTGTGCATGTGAATATATCCAGCCGTTTTTACGATAATTACACTACTTAGGCAACATTAATTTTAAAACAAAGGTCACGTTACGTTAACGTACCGTGTTTTATTTACATCTTCAGAAATAAAATGCGCATATTATGTAAAGGGCAATTTACATTAATGTGTACTTCATAATAAATCTTTTTAAATTAATATGCATCATGGTTACGAAAACACGTCCATGCACTATACAGAAATTTTTAAAGTTGTGAAAAAAGAAAATTTTCATTAGAAAAAATTTGATATTTTTCTTATTTCTGCTCAAAACATAGATTGTGGGTACACATTAGAACCGCATCGACGAGGCGGTTCTAACGAGTACCCACAGCCTCGACGAGGCGGTTCTAACGAGTACCCACAATCTATGTTTTAGAGCAAAAATAATAAAAATAGGTATACCCCTGCATACCCCAGTTTTACTATATAAAAGTGGGGTATAAGAGGGTATACATTACACGGACATGTTTTCCTGATGAGTAAGAATAGTAGGCGCAGAAATTGACACAAATTAAATTAAAATTTAAAACAAAACATCAGGCGGGAGAGAAGGTACAGTACACAACGCTACAGAAAATTGAGCCACCTCGTGGGAAAACCAACAATGTGGTTTCCGAACAGGTCCGACACAAACGGGCTGTACAAACAGAGAAGATGACAAGAGACTGAAAATTTTGCGAACACAAAGGCGCTGATCAGCTTCGCAGTCGAAGCTGATCTGCGCCTTTGTTGTTTGCAATGCAGATTGTTTTTCTTATGAGGCGGCTCAAATGTTACAACACACATGATGAGCAAGATTACTAGCCCTTTCCCAACAAGGTAGCCATCCGATGTAACAATAAGCGGCGCGTGCGTCGATAATATGTACATCTTCCACGCTTATTGTAAACGCAGATTTATTATTATTACTTTTATTATTATTATTATTAACGTTTACGTTCCTTTAAAGCTGCTCACTCATATTGAGTCCAATCCATCGGGTAGTTGAGGCGAAAACGGGAGTACCCCTTGAAAAAAAAAATAAAAAATAAAAAAAAAATAAACACCCGACACACTCGCAACTATAGGTACCTTTAGGTCTGTTTTTCACTCCCTGGGTCTATGGCGGGGCGAGGTTATAGGTCAAAACCTATTTTATGCATACAATTGCTATTCCATGTAGCATTTTTAAATCTTCTATAAGGTCTGTATCTTGACAGCATAAGCTAAGAAAGCTTTCATCCTTTTGTCGTGCTGGGTGTGCGTTTATTTTACGATAACAGGTCCTCAGAATCTGAGTTTAGCATTACGAAAACACGCCCATGCAATATACAGAAATTTTTTTAAGTTGTAAAAATTGAAAATTTTCAGAAGAAAAATTTTGATTTTTTTCTTATTTTTGCTCAAAACATAGATTGTGGGTACACGTTAGAACCGCCTCAGCGAGGCGGTTCTAACGAGTACCCAGAATCTATGTTTTGGAGCAAAAATAAGAAAAATAAGTATACCCCTGCATACCCCAGTTTTGCTATATAAAAGTGGGGTTCAAGGGGGTATACATTACACGGACATGTTTTCATGATGGATAGTGCTAGAAATGGCAATCTGGTATTTTATGTGCATGTGTTTTCGGCAGGCCATTTAAATAACTTATCAAGGAAAACTTTCATTCTACAGCATGCCACCTTAAGGGGCCATACCACGATGTGTGGTTAGAGGCCAAAATCTATAACAACCTTAACCAGAGGACCAATGGTCTTATAAACGCTCACCTGAGATCTGTTGTATATGCCAATAAACATGTTTGAATATTATGGAAAATAGCCACAGTAAAGGGGCAGATGAGGCCCTGGGGCCATTATTTTCATAATAATCAATATCCTTTCCATTTGCCAATTTCCTGCAAGTCTTTCCCTTCAACTGACTTTTTTACAGTTTTGCCCCTTCAAAGGCAAAGGCGACCTATGTTGACCTTGTCGTAAAATAGGTTAAGGTCACCACAGGGTCATGATTTATATACACATTGTAGTACATACTCGTACTTAAGCCATCGATGCTTCATGCCAAGTTTCTCTGAAATCGGTCCACCGGTTCCGGAGAACAAGATTTTAGAAGGGGTTTTACCATAAATGAGCATGGCGGCCATCTTGGTCATGTGACCTTAATAATTTATACACACATTGGTTACCCAATCCTATAGATGTTTCACATAAAATGTGGCATTGATTGGCCAAGCGGTTTCAGAGGAGATGTTTGAATATTATGGAAACATACATGCATACTGCCCCGGGGTAGGGGCATATGAGCTCGTAGGCATCATGTTTTTCAGAATCATTAATATTCAGTCCTACTACGCTTTCCTGTAAGACTTTTACTTTAAATGACATTTTAAAAGTTAAATCCATTCAAATGCATTGGCGACCTATGTTGACCTTTCCGTAAAACAGGTCAAGGTCATCGCAGGGTCATGATTCATATATACATTGTAGTACTTGAGTCATTAATACTTCATGACAAGTTTCGTTGAAATCTGTCCACCAGTTGCGGAAAAGAAGATTTTTGAAGGGATTTTACCATATATGGGCATGGCGGCTATCTTGTTCATGTGACCTGAATAATTTATATACACATTGGCTACCTGATCCTATAGATGCTTCACATAAAATTTGGCTTTGATTGGCCATGTGGTTTCAGAGGAGAAGACGTTTGAATATTATGGTAATATACATGTATATTGCCCCGGGGTGGGGGCATTTGAGCCCCTGGGGTCCACCTTTTTTAAGAATCATTGATATTTTGTCCTACTGCCCTTTTCCTGCAAAACTTTCACTTTAAATGACATTTCAAAAGTTTTCCCCATTCAAATGCATTGGCGACCTATGTTGACCTATGTTGCCGTAAAATAGGTCAAGGTCATCACAGGGTCATGATGTAGAAACATTGTAATGCTTGAGCCATTTATGCTTCATGCAAAGTTTCGTTGAAATCGGTCCACTGGTTCTGGAGAAGATTTTTGAAGGGTTTTTTTTCCATATATGGGCATGGCGGCCATCTTGGTCACTTGACCTGGATCATAAAATTTGGCTTTGGTTGGCCAAGCGGCTTCAGAGAAGATCTTTGAAAATGGTGGACGACGGTTGGACGACGACGACGGACGGACGCCGGATACGTACCCATCCTATAAGCTCACCTATGAGCCTTCGGCTCAGGTGAGCTAAAAATGCTTCTCCGTTTCATTGATTGTATTTTTGCCATTTTTAACTTTTGTTTCATTTCGAAAACAACAACACTGTTTTCAACTGTAAAATTTAAAAATTTGATACTTTTTTTATTTTTGCTCAAAACATAGACTGTGGGTTCATGTAAGGACCGCCTCATCTAATATGTTGCGTGATTAATGCACAACCAATTTGCGCCAATTTGTATTCTATCTGCATAAAGAGGAAGGTTCATATAAAACGGGACTGATGACATGTAAGTGCGGGTGGGGCGGGGTCTGATGGTTGCTTTTAATCACTGAAATATGTTGTCGAGATTTTGCCGATAATCTTCTATTATATCCTCGTTGAAAGACATGTGCAAAGAAAGAACATAAAGCCCACTAACGGATAAATTAGTTGTAAAATCCCAACCTAGACATCAAGCAGGAAATAAAAGGACTAAACAAGAGAGAGATAACATAAGATATTAGAAAACATATGAAACATAAGATATTAGAAAACATATAACTTAAAGAAGACTAGCTCTTAAAACCAGGAAAATAAACATCCGGCTAGGTTCAACTAAAATTGAATTTGGCGTACACAACAGAATAGTATACAGACGTATTTCCATCATCAGGAAAACATGTCCGTATAATGTATACCCCTTTGAACCCCATTTTTATATAGCAGAACTGGGGTATGCAGGGGTATACCTATATTTCTTATTTTTGCTCCAAAACATAGATTGTGGGAACTCGTTAGAACCGCCTCGCCGAGGCGGTTCTAACGTGTACCCACAATCTAGGAAAAATAAGAAAAATACCAAACATTTTCTACTGAAAATTTTCATTTTTTACTATTTTAAAAATCACTGTATATTGCATGGGCATGTTTACGTAATGATTCTATCTGTTATAATGACTGTTTTTTTTTTTTTTTTGTTTTTTTTTTAAGTTCTTAGGTGTAACAAAGCTGAAACAGAACGAAAAAAAGCTGAACCTTCAGTGTACCTATGGGCTATTCAAAAATAACCCAAGTATGTGTAAGCAACTTTTGTGGTCAAATATAATCGCATGAAAGCTTTGCATATAAAATTGACATTGCGACCTCTAGTCCCACCTATAGGCATGGAAACTAAGCGACATGACCAAAGCAGGCAACCTTTAGTCCTGTCAAGCTTTAGACTTTACGAAATGATAACAAAAGCACAACCGAAGATGTGTCCTATATTTTGAAATCTAGCTCCCCACAGGTGTCTTGAACCCAGTGATACATGTATGATGCCATACAGTTTCTGAAAATAGGTGTTTCGACAGTACACATTTGCACTTTCAACAGTCAGATATCAAGAAGCAGTCCCAATACACTGAAAAAGTGTTATAAGAGGCCACTTTTCAAACTAATTTTTAATTTATAAGCCATGCGCAAAATTGAATGATTTTTGCCTAAAGACGTGTCTTTCAAGTAAGTAAAGTTGCAAAGTGTTCAGAAATAATTTTCTTTCACTAAACGCGTTTTTTCGTGTAAAAGTGCAAAAATCAATATTTTTGAATAAAAATTGGCTAAAGCGCAATATTTATTGAAATAAGGAGCGGGTGTCATCAAAGGGGTCATTCCAGGTTGGAAAAACATAAAATATTCGAATTTTTTCAATTTATAAATTTTTTTACGCATTTTTAAAAAATCGCTATTTTCGAGATTTTTGGAAAAATCAACAGTGTACCTCTTAAACATGTTAATCCCTGTTGAATTTACTTTTTGAGGCATGGAAATGAGAAATATAACTCAAAAGAGCTGTATTATACGATTTTGGAGGACAAACAGGTCACGACTGCCGCACACTTCCGGTTTCAATGCTAAATTTTAATGACCAAAATAACAAAATCTGTGGACGATTTTTAAAATTTTCATAATCTATCAGAGACAAGTATTAACCATAAATAATCGCTGAAAATTTCAATGCCGTGCTGCTGCTAATTATGCAACTAGAGAAGAACAAAAATTGTATGCAAATTGCATACAAAAGCTGAATTCCTGTTATTCATGTTGCTATCTTCTTGCATTTACAAAATTGAAACGAAAATACTTATTGCAGCAACACATATAACATGGTTTTATCATACATCATAGCAGTCAATAACACTTTCAAAAAAAAATAAAATACAAAACAAAACCTCGTAATATGACATTTAATTTGATGTTAATAAAGTGTGACTTTTTGAATTGAGGGTAATTGAGGGTACCTTTACTCATGCTTCGTCTGTGTAAAAAGTATCACACAGTTTGGAATGCAGAAACTCACAGAGCCACTGTAAGACATTGGTCTATTCATATGATCATGAATTGTAATTGATCGTATTTTACTTTCTGAACTAGAAGGAAAAAATAAAAGGCGGCCTCTTATAACTTTTTTTCAGTGTACATATTACACAATTAATGTTACCTTTCACTGAAAAGATTAATTATCTACAGTCCAACCTGTCTTAAGCAAGCGGCAAAGGGAAACACTAAAATCGCTTGTTTAAGACAGCTGCTTGCTTAATAGAGGTTATGTTCTGACACTAGGATGGGCATCCTAGCCAATCCATGCTAGCTAGAAATAAATAGTAGCACTGTCCTGTCTACAAAATAAAAAAAATGCATAAGGAACTGCAAACAGATACAGCCAAGAAGCTTGGTGAGCTCTTGGTATGATTTTCCTTTATTAAAAGTGGTAGCACATTGTAAAAAAGTTCCAAGAGTTATGAATCATGAATAATTTGGCCTTTTTCTGAAAGCAGTTTTTTTCTCAGTAAGTATTATTGAATAACAAAATTATGAAAAGGTGTTGCAAATGAATGCATAGACTGTTTTAATACTGTTTTAGTTCTGTCAGTGGTAATTGTCATTAATTTCTCCCAGACAAGTTGTCTAGGATTATCTTTTGAGACAATAAACAATGAATTATGGCATCTGGAAGGTGTGAAGACAATTTTGACACCTGACAGAGTTTAAATATCCATGTCATAATATTTCATTTCATGTAATTGAGGGAATGAGTGGCTGCTTAAAGCCAAAATTGGGACAGAAATTTGTGGCCATATAACAGGTGCTTGCTTAATAGAGGTTCATTTACATGTAAAATCAATTGGGGGGAAATGAAAGTGCTTGGTTAAGATAGGTGCTTGCTTAATACAGGGCTTGCTTAAGACAGGTTGGACTGTATTAAATCTTGTTTTCTTAATTTCGAATATGATTGGTGCAAACGATAGAGTACTTTACGCTTTTGCAATGGTACATGTATATACATGTACATGTGCTTAAGCTGAAACTGTTGTCAAGCTTACTGGCATCTCGCATGCATATTGTGCAAGAAAAATAACAAAAGCTGAATTTATGAGGGTTGTTAAATATTTTTCATTGATCTGAATATGAATATGGGACTTATGCTTTATTCAAAATGGGTAGATGTCTTTAAAATGCTTCTAGTATCACACATGATGGTGTAATAAAATGATGAAACATTAAAATATGACAAGTGTTTTGAAACTGACAGCCATTTTTTGAATGACCCACAAATTCTGAATCCTTATTTTTATGACGTCAAAAGTCAATTTGCCATTCAAAATGGCGTCTATGTAAAGGTAAACTGAACATAAAATGCCTAGAGTTATTACATCATTGTATCATTCAATATTTGAGCCGCCTCATGGGGAAAACCAACAATGTGGTTTCCAACCAGCTCCGACACAAACCGGCCTGTACAAGCACAGAAAAGAGCTAGAAGCTTGAAATTTCAGATTTAAGTAGAAGAGGAACTGTACTATCCGAGTAGCGAAAACAAAGGCGCTGATCAGCTTCGCAGTTACCGCGAAGCTGATCTGCGTCTTTGTTTTCGCCTATGCAGATTGTTGGTTTTCCCACGAGGCGGCTCATTTATTTAAGATCTCATTACGAAAACTTACCCATGCAATAAACAGAGATTTTTTTGAGATTTAAAAATCGAAATTTTTCAGTACAACTTTTTATTTTTTCTTATTTTTGCTCCAAAACATAGATTGTGGGTACACATTAGAACCGCCTCGCCAAGGCGGTTCTAACCAGTACCCACAATCTATGTTTTGGAGATAAAATAAGAACCAGAGGACCAATGGTCCTGTAAACGCTCACCTGAGACCTGAGATATATACATGTACCAATAGACTTGTTAGTCTAGAATGGTACAATGCATGTATATAACCCTAGGGCAGGGTCAGAATAACTCCTGGAGTCAATGTCTTTTTCAAATCATGAAAATTCAGAACATTTGCCAATTAACTGCAAGTTTTGTCCTTCAAATGACATTTTAACAATTTTCTCCATTCAAATGCATGGGCGATCGAAGTTGGCCTTGCCGTGAAATAGGTCAAGGTCATCCCAGTGTCATGATTTATACAAATTTTGTAGACCTCCGTTCCTAAATGCTTCATGCCAAGTTTCAAAATCATAGGCCTTCTGGTTCTGAAGAAGATTTTTAAATTTTTTTGCTATTTATAGCCATGGTGGCCATCTTGGTCATGTGACCGTGACCATTTATATAAACTTTCATTTCCTCTTCCCAAGTATATAGCTCCGGGGCAGAGGTAGACAACCCCTGGGCCTAAAATGTTTTCATAAGCATAAATCTTCTGTCCATTTGCGCATTCCTAGCAAGTTTTCTGCCATTACATGACATTTTCCTATTTTTTCCCATTCAAATGCATGGGCGACCTAAGTTGACCTTGCCGTAAAAAAGGTCAAGGTCATCCCAGGGTCATGATTTAAATAATCTTTGTAGAGCTCCATTCCCAGATGCTTCATACCAAGTTTCAAAATCATAGGCCTTCTGGTTCTGAAGAAGATTTTTAAACGTTTTTGCTATTTATAGCCATTGCGGCCATCTTGGTCATGTGACCTTGACCATTTATACAAACATTCATTCCCTCTTTCTAAGGATGCTCCACAAAAAGTTTAGCTTTGATTGGCCTAGCGGTTTCAGAGAAGAAGATGTTTCAATATTATGGTCATATACATGTATATAGCCCCGCGGCAGGGGCAGACAACCCCCTAGGCCCAAAATATTTTCTTAAACATAAATCTTCTGTCCATTTGCCCATTTCTAGCAAGTTTTCTGCCATTTAATTACATTTTCCTATTTTTTCCCATTCCAATACATGGGAGACCTAAGTTGACCTTGCCGTAAAATAGGTCAAGGTCATCCCAGGGTCAAAATCATAGGCCTTCTGGTTCTGAAGAAGCAGATTTTTAAACGTTTTTGCTATTAATAGCCATTATGGCCATTTTGGTCATGTGACCTTGACCATTTATATAAACTTTCATTCCCCCTTCCCCCTTCCCAAGGATGCTCCACATGAAGTTTGGCTTTGATTGGCCTAGCGGTTTCAGAGAAGAAGATGTTTGAATATTATGGTCATATACATGTATATAGCCCCGGGGCAGGGGCAGACAACCCCCCTGGGGCTAACATTTTATCATTAATCTTCTGTCCATTTGCCTATTCCCTGTAAGTTTTACCCATTAAATAGCATTTTACCATTTTTTCACATTCAAATGCATTGGTGACCTAAGTTGACCTTGCAGTAAAATAGGTCAAGGTCATCCTAGGGTCATGATTTATATAAACTATGATGGGCCCGCGTCCCCGATGCTACATACCAAGTTTCGTGGAAATCGGCCCACTGGTTCTGGAGAAGATTTTTAAAGGTTTTTGCTATTTATAGCCATGGCGGCCATCTTGGTCATGTGACCTGGACCATTTATATAAACTTTCGTTCCCCCTTCCTAAGGATGCTCCACATGAAGTTTGGCTTTGATTGGCCAAGCGGTTTCAGAGGAGAAGATCTTTGAAATTGTGAACGACGGACGACGGTTGGACGCTGGAGCATGGGTATACTATAAGCTCACCTGTGAGCCTTCGGCTCAGGTGAGCTAACCAGAAGACCAATGGTCCTGTAAACGCTCACCTGAGTCTGCTGCATATACCAATAAACATGTTTGAATATTATGGTATTTAACCCCAGTGCAGGGGCAGATGAAGCCCTTGGGCCGTTTTCTTTTTTCAGAATAATCAATATTCTGTCCATTTGCCAATTCTTGCTGGCTTTTCCCTTCAAATGACATTTTAACAGTTTTTCCCATTCACATGCATGGGTAACCCATGTTGACCTTGCCATAAACTTGGTCAAGGTCATCACAGGGTCATGATTTATATATACATTGTAATACTATAGCCATGGATGCTTCACGCCAAGTTTCATTGAAAACAATCTATAGGTTTCAGAGAAGAAGATATTTGAAGGGTTTATACCATATATGGGCATGGCGGCCATCTTGGTCATGTGACCTAGATTATTAATATATACATTGATTCACCCATCCTATAGATGCTTCACATAAAATTTGACTTCAATTGGCCAAGTGGTTTTAGAGGAGAAGATGTTTGAATATTATGGTAATATACATATATATTGCCCCAGGGTGTGGGCATATGAGCCCTTAGGTCCAATTTTTTTTTCAGAATCATTAATATTTAGTCCTACTACCCATTTCCTGCAAGATTTTCACCTCAAATGACTTTTTAAAAGTTTTACCCATTCCAATGCATTGGCGACCTATGTTGACCTTGTCGTAAAATAGGTCAAGGTCACCACAGGGTCATGATTTATATATACATTGTAGTACTTCAGCCATTGGTGCTTCATGCTAAGTTTCTTTGAAATCGATCCACCAGATTCGGAGAAGAAGATTTTTGAAGGGTTTTTACCATATATGGGCATGGCAGCCATCTTGGTCATGTGAACTAGATAATTTATTTATACATTAATTCCCCCATTCCATAGATGCTTCACATAAAATTTGGCTTTGATTCGCCAAGCGGTTTCAGAGGAGAAGATGTTTGAATATTATGGTAATATACCACATGGGCAGATGGGGTGGGGGCAGATGAGCCCCTGGGGTCCATTTTTTTCAGAATCATTAATATTCAGTCTTACTGCCCATTTCCTGCAAGACTTTCACTTTAAATGACATTTTAAAAGTTTTCCCTATTCAAATGTATTGGCGACCTACATGTATGTTGACCTTGCCATAAAAAAAGGTCAAGGTCATCACAGGGTCATGAATTATATACACATTGTAGTACTTGAGCCATCGATGCTTCATGCCAAGTTTCTTTAAAATCGATCCACCGGTTTTGAAGATTTTTGAAGGGTTTTTACCATATATGGGCATTGCGGCCATCTTGGTCATGTGACCTGGATTATTTATATACACATTGATAACCCTTTCCTATTGATGCTTCACATAAAATTTGGCTTTGATTGGCCAACCGGTTTCAGAGGAGATGATGTTTGAATATTATGGTAATATACATGTATGTTGCCCAGGGGTGGGGGTATATGAGCCCCTGGGGTCCAATTTTTTTCAGAATCATTAATATTCAGTCCTACTGCCCATTTCCTGCAAGACTTTCACTTTAAATGACTTTAAATGACATTTTAAAAGTTTTACCCATTCAAATGCATTGGCGACCTATGTTGACCTTGCTGTAAAATAGGTCAAGGTCATCACAGGGTCATGATTTATATATACATTGTAGTGCTTGAGCCATCAAAGCTTCATGCCAAGTTTCGTTGAAATCAGTCCACCGGTTCTGGAGAAGAAGATTTTTGAAGGGTTTTTACCATATATGGGCATGGCGGCCATCTTGGTCATGTGACCTAGATTTCTTATATATACATTGGTTCCCCCTTCCTATACATGCTTCATATAAAATTTGGCTTTGGTTGGCCAAGCGGTTTTAGAGAAGAAGATCTTTGAAATTGTGGACGGACGGACGGACAAACGCCGGATCATGGCCATCCTATAAGCTCACCTAACGGCTCAGGTGAGCTAAAAATAGGTATACCCCTGCATAACTATCTAAAAGTGGGGTATAATGGGGTAATCCATATTACACAGACATGTTTTCCTGATCTGACCTGTATCTAGCATCCTACAGTTGTCTATGAATTATTAGAATCAAGAAAACTGGACCAACCATCATACTAGACTGGCACCAACCCTTAAAACCTATCTATTATCAGCTCGTCTTTAGTCTTATATTTGAAGCTAGTCTTATCTGATGTCTTTGTTTTGAAACATTGGATCAGAAGAAGGTAGAATCTGTCAGTAGAAAGAAATAAATTTACTAGAGATGAACCTGTATCATAATATACACATTTTCAAACATAATCATGTTTTGGACACAGTCTATGTTAATTTAGTTTTTTCCCACCTCGGATTTTGGAGTGGAAATTTCTTTCTGACTTTGCCATTTCTTGATCATTGCCTACTTTTTCTTTTATCAGGTACTCAGTTATAACCAACTTAAGCTTAGCCAAGTCTATCTATAGATTCTGTTTTATTTACAGTTAACAATTACAATATCTAAAAATATCAAAACATTACAACATGTTGATGGCTTGAACATCAAAGATGACTTAAATGAGCCAAAAATGAGAATATCTACAATTTGAGCCTGTGTGTGAGAAAACCAACAACTTGGGGTTCTGGCCAGGTCCGACACAAGCCAGGCTGTACAGTCACAGAATAAAGCTAGAAGCTTGAAACTTTGGATATAAGTAGAAGAGGTATTGTACTATAACTATCCGTGTGGCAAAAACAAAGGCGCTGATCAGCTTCGCAGTTACTGTGAAGCTGATCTGCGCCTTTGTTTTCGCCTATGCCAGATTGTTGGTTTTCCCATGCGGCGGCTCATTTGTAAATGCAAAAGCGCAGGGGCGGATCCACTCGACAGTATCTGCCAGCTTAGCAGCCTCCTTGCATTTATGAGACTGAATCATATGTCTGAAATTCCAAGACGAAGCCAAGCATTTGTGCGTGGCCATACAGGTTGGTTTGTGTCCGACTTGGTAGAATTTCTCATGCCATGACAAGTGTAACAATTGAGCCGCCTCATGGGAAAACCAACAATGTGGTTTTCAAACAGGTCTGACACAAACCTGCCTGCACAGTCACAGAAGCAGGCTAGAAGCTTGAAATTTTGGATTTAAAAAGAAAAGGAATTGTACTATCCGTATGGTGAAAACAAAGACGCTGATCAGCGTCTTTGTTTTCGCATATGCAGATTGTTGGTTTTCTCATGAGGCGGCTCAATTCTTTATAATAACAATTTTGCTTTGTCAGATTAGATTCTTGGATTCTTGCTTAATGTCCACACCAAATATCTGAGATACCTCAGCAGAATAACATGTCCTTGTGATATTATAAACAATGATTCCTTCTGTTTTTGAGGTTTCTCTTGTTTCAAATCCAATTTTCCCCCAAAATAAATTCTTTCTTTTAAAAATGTCCCAGAATAAATCTTTATTTTAAATACAAGTCTTATAAAAATTCAGGATAATTCAATTAAACATTTTTGAAATTCGAGAAGATTTTCAAGGACAACGGTCAAATCACAAGACTTCTCCAGTTCCATATTTGTGTTAATCCTGTATTGTGTTCATGAATTATAATATTGCATTCATGAATAATAGTATTACATTCATGAATAATATAGCATTATATTCATGAATAGTAGAATCATGATCATGAGCAACAGTATTATGTTCATGAACTAAAGTAATGTGTTCATGAATAGTATTACATTCATGAATAATATTATATTCATGAAAAGTAGTATCATGGTCATGATTAATAGTATTACAGTGGAGATTTCTTAAAAGTTTACCATTTTCGCAGGTGCCTTGCGTTGTACGTGCGAGACCCGCGCGTGGGGAATTATCGCGTTAGTACCTGCGTTGCTTCGCAAGTTTCGCGAAGGTATCATTATAAACCAATCAAATCATATTATCAACCCGTATATGACATAGTCCTATTCGCGATGTCTGCGCAGGCAGTCAAACACCAATCATATTACCTGTTTATACCTGCGAAGCCAACACAGGTACACGCAGGAAAGCTTTTATCCAATCAAATCCTTTAAAATGGCACTGCAGTAACCGCGTTGGTATTTGAGCCAATAGTTTAGCTCCCTGCGAGTTGGGTCAAAATAACTGCATCGATACAAGAATACAAGAATACAAGATCTTTATTACGAATTTTCGGCCCACATAGGAGCAACAAAGCAAGGGTATAACATATAAAACATAATATGCGATAAGTTGAAATATAGAATATTTTCTTCCTAAAAGCATTTAAATGAAATAAATAAATGAAAATAAAAAATAAGAAGATGACAAATAAAAAAGAAATAAAAAAAGATAAAATTTTTGACAATTGCCTATGTTCAAAATTTTGACCAAAATTTTACATTAATTGCTTTATCCATATTACCGTCATATGAAATAATAATGATAATAATAGTAATAATGATAAAAGAAGAAAAATAACTTGCCGGAATTTCTTTCATCGTAAAGACTATTATATTATTGTAGTCTTGAATTGAATTAAACGGACAGGACAGCGCATCTAGGACAGCGGCATGTCGCTAAAGGTGTAAAAGGTAATAAATAATACCTTGGTAATAAAGTTTAAAGAACCGTGTGAGAGACACGCGACAAGTATTACTCAACAGCGCTTTGACACACGCCGTCTTTATGTTACAACTTGAAAGATCATATGCAACGCAGTTTTTAGTATCAAAGACTTGTTTCATGATTGATGCGCCGCCATAATTTACGTGTATATTGCTTTTATAAAAATTTGAAGCCGCGAGTTCCGTTCTATAAACATAGGAATTTACACAGTAGCCACTGAATGACATGCGTGTACATGTATATTGCTTCAAGATGACACCTTTGTAATTACCAAATGTTTTGATAGTACGAAGGCAGAGCACCTTTAATCTGTAGGTGTAAATTCTCACGGTAGCCAATGAATGGCACGCGTGTACATGTATATTGCTTGAATATGACACCAATTGTCCTTACATAAAGTTAATTTAATTAACATATCTGGAGGTGCATGGAGGTCTCTGCTTCATACCTTTACAATAGCGGCCTGGCCATAAAATAAAATTGTGTCATATATATAACTGATTGCACTTAACAGCTACATGTACCTAATTGCGAACCCAGACCGGACTGCCCATTCTACGATAAACATTTTTCTGTGATAATTCTGACCAAGTAGAGCACAACACATCATATGAAACCATAGCCACTGTTCTTACTAAGCTAAGCAAAATGTAATTATCTCGAATTACGGTGATGTGATCAGACTGCGCGATAGCGTATCAAACTGTCCACATGCATGCATATATGAAACCGCAGGAAGTATACCGAAAACATAAGTTTGAATACTTTTGATGTATTTCAATACATCATAGCTAATTTTTAAATTCAAACTGTTATGCATTTCAGCGTTTTTGTGTATTACCGCTGATCAGTCAGCAGAAAATTCAACGTTTAGTCTGTTCCGTATTAATGAGCCGCATCGTCATAAAACCGGATTTTGCATATGCGAAAACAAAGCCGGAGATCAGCTGTGCAGTTACGGCACAGCTGATCTGCCCCTTTGTTTTTGCTATACAGATAGTATAATTCCTCTTCTACGCAAATGCTAACTTTCAAGCTTTTAGCCTGCTTCCATGTCCGTACAGGCCAGTTTGTGTCGCACCTTGTCGGAGACACCGAAGACCGGAGTTTTCGTGTCGCGGCTAAATTATTTAAAGATACATGATTTAAACACAAATCATAGAAAAATTACAAAAGTAAACTTCCATGTGCAAAAGTTAGATTTGTTGGCACTAGATACAAATATTAATGGATTAGAATGAAACCACATTGAATGTGAGTTCTAGCTCATGTTGCATGTTCAGCTATGATGTGCCTCGAAGGAAGATCACATATTGCTTCGAGGATGTGCGTATATGGAAAATCTCGCAAGTCTTCAACAAGACTTCATTCATTGTTTCCATTGGTGACAGTTGCGTGCGCGCAAGATCACCACCTCAATTAGTGAAATGCATTTTCTTCTTCACAATGAATAACACCATTCGAGCGAAATCAACCATTCGAGCGAAATCTCATGTTTGTTTGTTTGTTGTTTTTTTTTTGTTTTTGTTTTTTGTATTTTTTTTTTTGTTTGTTTGTTTTTTTTGTTTTTTTTGCTTTCAACGAAAGCGAGTCTCCGCCCGGAGTGTTATTTGCATGCCTGTGTTTGAACATACTTAAAATTCCTATACAGTGATCATTCTGGGCTGAATATACTAATTAATAAATTAATTAAGCTTTTGTTTAAAACCTTCATTAGCCGAATAAAGGGATCCAGTGTTTTCTCTAAATAAAAAGAAGACTTATAAGAAGAATTCGAAGAGAAAATGAAGAAAAAATATAGCCTTGTAAATATTATTTTTTCGCCTGTTGAAGCCAGTGGAGCACGGTGGCGTAGTGCATCGGGCTCTGAATCGAGCCCTGGATTCGATCCCCACTGCCGGCACCGTATTTTGTCATTGAACAAGACACATTGACTCTCCTGATTAGTGGTTAAAACCAAGGAAGTGGTGGCTCCGTCTTGACATGACTGCAACATTAACCTCATTTGCACACAAACAAACCAGTTGATGTCACTCAAGTGATTAGTTATTAGTATTTGATCGGAGCATTTTTTTTCGAATATAAATAAATAAATAAATAAATAAATAAAAACAAGCCACATCATGAGAAAAACAACATTTTACATACGCGAAAACATAGTGACCGCGAAGCTGATCGGCGCCTTTGTTTTCGCTACACGAATAATACAATTCCTTTAATTTTTAAAATCCAAATTTTGCAGCCGCTATGGATCTTCTGCGCTTTTAAAGTCGGTTTGTTCGGAAACCACATCGTTGTTTTTCTCATGATGCGGCTGAAGTAAATGAAAAAACAAGGAATATTAATTTTTGCTTTATTTTCATCAGGGTCTCTATTTTATAGAGACCCTGTTTTCATAGAGCGCTTGTTCGATTATATATATATATATATATATATATATATATTATTAAGTTTATTGAAGAACAAACATATACCGCGGATCTAAAGTAAAAGTTGTGCCCTGCAACTTCAAAGCCCCAATGTTTTGACAGTATTGACAATAAAACGTACTTAACTCTCATATGCCCGTGGGGTATGGTGATCATTGACCGATTAAAGAGACCCTTAACGACAAAATGCCCTTTACGACAAAAGGAAGTGATGGTTTTGGCTAGCATTGCTTGGACAAAGATGCACATGTACACGTACTCAAATCAGACACATAGCGATTGCTGTCCGGCAATCAATGCCTAAAATAACTTTCAAAAGCCTGTGGCCGCCCAATGTCTTTCAAGACAACGAAAAATAAAATCACACACAAGGGTTATTTTTTCGACGGGGCCAATGTCTTACCCAAGGTTTCATTAGCTTTAATATTGTAAAAGCATGTGCATGCAGAAAATGAATTTAATGAGACGGAATTATAACGTTATTTTAAACATATGATATTTCATGTGTTTCGGATATTAAACGGAGGATTTCATCAAAATGCGTATCTTCAAAGGGGTAAGTAAAAGAAAAGCTTAATTTGTTCAAACGCAAATTTCACTAAGCAAATTTAACATTTATGTGAAAAAAAAAGAAGTTTTAAGTTCATAACATTGAGACAAATGATGAAAAATAGTGAGCATTTTACCCGTCTATTTTTTGCAACTGCACCATGCATAACTGTATAGCCCGGATCCTGCAGTATTTTCTGAAAAACAATACCCGGCACATTTTGCCGAACTATTTATTTGACATATTGTGTCGATTTAAAAGAAGTGTCTTGTTTTGTCAAGATATTATGTTTGATGCAAATATTTACTGATCCGAGGAAATATGGTGGGAAGGGTCACATTGAGGGTCTGTTGAGGGCTTTGTCTATCGTGCGAAAATGCCAACGCACATTTGATTGGCTGACCGATTTCGTGCGCTGGTCACATGTACACACGCAGATATTATCGCGTTTCTCATTGGTTGAAAAACCAACGCGAAAATATTGGAAAAATTGCGAAGATTTCGCGCGAGTGGTTCGCAGTTTCTATTGGTTGAAAACCCAACGCGACGATTTTGAGAAAATGCGTTGGCTTTGCGAGTTCAGACTACCTTCTCATTGGCTGAAAATTCCTCGCGCTAATTTCGCGAAGTAGTGAGTGGCCTTCGACTGCGTGTAGCGTGCGTGGGCAACGCAAGGCGCGCGCGAATGCACGGACAACTTGCTAGCTATCTCCACTGTATGTTCATGAATAATAGTATTGTGGTCATGAATTATATTAAAGCAATTTACATAACTGATAAAATCATATAAATCTACTGGCAAAATGACTGACTCAAGATTCATAAACTGTATCTTTATATACAATTTTTCTCTTTGTATTCATGATACAGGAATATAGCTCCCAGACGATTGTAGTAGACTTATGTCACAGATTTACCGTTATACATATGAATGAAATGAATGCCTTTGACCAATAGGAACAGATGTGTCATTCATATTTATAATGGTAAATCTGTTATGAAAAGGTAAAAGTAGGCAAAGAAAGTCTACTACGATCATCTGGGAGCTATATAATACATGATAAGTAATTTGACTGACTTAAACGCCAGCATGCTTTCTACATGAGTCTCTGCATGAGAAAACCAACAATCCAGGTTTCCAACCATGTACCACACAAACCGACATGTACAGTCACAGAAAAAAGCTAGAAGCTTGAGACTTTCAATATAAGCTGAAGAGACATTGTACTATCTGTGGAGTGTAAACAAAGGCACTGGTCAGCTGTGCAGTGACTGCACAGGTTAACTGCACCTTTGTTTTTGCACATGCAAATTGTTGGTTTTCTGATGTGGGGGCTCATACACTAACTTCAATAAAACATTACAATGACAAGAATAAGATAAAAATTCACCCAATAAGTTTTGATTATCAGAACATTATAACATATGAGCCGCATCGTGAGAAAACGAGATTATTGCCTATGCGAAAACAAAGGCGCAGATCAGCTTCGCAGTAACTGCGAAGCTGATCAGCGCCTTTGTTTTCGCTACTCGGATAGAACAATTCCTCCTCTACTTAACTCCAAAATTTCAAGCTTCTAGCTCTTTTCTGTGACTGTACAGGCCGGTTTGTGTCGGACCTGGTCGGAAACCCCGAAGACCGGTTTTCTCGCGTCGCGGCTCATATAAACCTTGTGTGAAAAATAACAAGTACTAACACTTCATAATGAAGTGTACAATAGTACATATAGCTCATCATTATCATTACTTCTAGCAATACTTATATGAGCCCCGTCATGAGAAAACCAACAACATGATTTCTGAACAGGTCCGACATAAAACGAGCTGTACAAGCACAGAAAATGGCTAGAGGCTGGATTTTTTTTTTGTTTTAGAAAGTAGAAGAATTTTTTTTGTACTAGCCATGTAGCGAAAACAAAGGCGCTGCCGCGAAGGCTACCACAAAGCTGATCTGTGCCTTTGTTTTCGCATTTGCAAAATATTGGTTTTCTCATGAAGCATCTCATATACTTGGTCAATACAAAGTATTAAGAATTGTGCGTAAATAATGTCACTTTTCAGTATTGTATCTGCAACTATCCACAGCAATTTTTGACCATATTGTTGATTCTTGTAAAATAGTTTCAATGGTATATATGTAAAACATTGCAAATTCCATAAAATGCCATTCAATCTGAGAGGTAGCCTGGGCCAGAGGTCAACTTTTTCATGCTCAACTCAGCTGAATACCTAAAATTAACATAGTCACTAGAAATTTCAGGCTTAGATTACCAAAGCCAATCATTTATCCTGCTCATGAATGTTAAAACGCCAACAGATGTTGGCGTTTTAACATTCATGAGCAGGATAAATTTAAGTCTAAGCTGAGTTGAGCATAAAAAGGTTTTATAAATTCGTCCAGCATGGTGGTATAATTCTGTAAAAAATGTGACAATTTCAAAGCATCAGGAAAATATGTCTGTGCAGTGTTTACCCCCTTCAACCCCACTTTTATAAAGTAAAACTGGGGTATACATATTGTTATGTATGACAGTTACTTGTTGAAAGATGTGCATTCAGTACTGGTAAACTTCCCAAGGGAGTATGCCCAGGAAAGTATATGTTATACATATGATGTTTACTTGTTGTCCTTAGCAATTATTTCTTTTAGTGTCCCAGATATTGGACATAAACAGGTTGTTTACTTCAGAATTTTCTAGAAATTTCAAATTGTTCTTTGACGGAAAAGTTCGGAAAAATCTGGAGGAGCCAGGGGTGTAGAATCTTCTAGAAAAATCTTTTTTTTATGTCAAAAGAATATTGTGGAATTTTCTGGAAGGATAATGGCCTCTCTAGAATGTTCCAAAACATTAAATTTTGGTAAACAACTTGTTATTTTTAGTATATGATATCATAGAATTTGCTGGAAGAATCCTGAATGTTCCTCAGTGCTATATAAGGGCTACAAGGACAATCTTTGGGTACTGTTACTATTAAGAAGTCAAAATCTATCTTACTGGAATTTAAACTTATTCTTGGATTACTTTGTGATATTCGATTCTGGATTGGGACATAGTGCTATTTTGAAACAAACTTTAATTCTTGGGATCAGAAACTGATACAGACTTGTGTTAAAAAATTCTGAGGGACATTCAGACATTCTTTAAGGGAATTAACATCTTGAAAGGTATTGTACATTCATTTTTGTTTGATTGTATATATGCTTTTGATTGTTTCACATGTAATTACTGGTTAAATCACTTCTAAATAGATTTGTTAAATTTTAAACAAAGCTTGTTGCTGGCTAACCAACTTGTTGGTTTCCTTAATCTTCTAGTTACGCCTGACACGTAACAATATTTTTCTTATTTTTGCTCCAAACCATAGATTGTGGGTACTCGTTAGAACCGCTTCGGTTCAAACTTGTACCCACAATCTATGTTTTGAGCAAAAAAAAGAAAAATATCAAAAATTTTCTGATGAAATTTTCAATTTTTACAGCTAAAAAAATCTCTGTATATTGCATGGGCATGTTTTCGTAATGGTGTTGAGCAGTATAAATCACTGGCTTTTGTAATATCATGTAAGTATGAGAATTACTTCACTTTAACTATTCTTAAACTATTTTGAGCAGTTTGGATTAAATCAAGTAAAAGTCAATTCAGCTCCAAAATCAGAAAAGAGCTTTTTTTGTTTGTACAAAATAAGACATACAAGAAACTACATTTTTCACACTCAATATAGGTGAGCTAAAAATAACATGTCTTCTGAGCAGCCTAAGTGTGAATATTGGCCAGTTGAGATGAACAGGGCATTAGGAAAACATGTCCATGCAATGTACACAGATTTTTTTCAGCTGTAAAAATTGAAAAATTCATGGGAAATACCGTATTCGTTCTAATTAGCGCACACGCTCCAATAAGCGCACACTCTGGTCATTTCCGAAAGTCATGTGTATAAGCTTGACGCCCATATTGATATTTTTCAGCAATTTAACACTTGTATATTGAATAAAAACTTAATTTTAGCTGATCAAACACTATTTAAAACGATTGGAACAGTTAAATGACATCATCATTGTTAATTTTGACATTGTTATTGCAACAGTTTACGTGTTGTTTATGTACATAGTGTGCGCTTATTAGAACGATATTTTGTAACCTTAACTTTGAGTTATTTTGAAAAGTTAAGCGCACTGTGCGCTAATTAGTACGAATACGGTATTAAGTTATTTTTGCTCAAAACTTTGCGGTTCTAACGAGTACCCACAATCTATGTTTTGGATCAAAAATAAGAAAACTATATATCCCTCCGTACCCCAGTTTAACTGTATAAAAGTGGCGTACAAGGGGGTATACATTTCAAGGACATGTTTTACTGATGGGTCAGTTCATCAAGTCTTGATGACCTGTCCTGCTATCTTATGTACATCTACAACTGAGCATCTTTAATTTGAAATTGCTGCAAAAGCATGCTCAGTAATGTTGAGCATATTAATGGCCAAGTTTCTTTGTGCTATGTTGCCATCTAATGCATAACAGCTAATCATTTTAATGTGAAAATTGCAGCAAAAGATCATGCTCAATAGAGCTGAGTATAATAAGAGTTGTTGAAGGACAGAGTAGCTCACCTGACTTGTGCTTTGCCACTAACTCTATTAAAATATATCATGCATGCCCTTGAGCATAAGGTCTCTCAGGTGGGCTGTGATGGTACAGCATAAAACTTCAGACCAATAAATGTATCTACCAACAGGCAAGGTATCAACTTAATCCATCAAAATGTTCAAGAGATATAGACTACCAAACACTTTAACATTTGAGCACCACTGACACCGGGGTGACTACATAGCTCTTTTTGTACTTACATACAGGTGAGCTAAAAAAGGTCATCCAGGGCCCAGTTGTTCAAAACTAACGATGTCGTTAGTTAACGTTTCTTTAAAATTTCAAACATTAATATTACAAATACACTGTTATTTTTTGTTGAAAAAATGTGAGAATCCTTTGCATTGCAAAGGATTCTCACATTTTTTCAACAAAAAATAACAGTGTATTTGTTACTTTAGCTGATATTTGCTTAACAAATTTATGTCTTAACGACATCGTTAAGCTAACGATGCTTTGAACAACTGGCTCCAGGTCTTTTAACCCTAAGCTTTTTCATGTAGAATCCAGAACTGAAAGGTAAATCAAGTCTCTGTGCTCTATGCTGCAACCTTATGTACACCCACAACTGAAGCTGGCATTGTCATCTTTAACTTGTCGATAATTTGCTCCAACACACACAGTATGGTACCAACCATCGCAGTCATCACATTGGACCTGAAAATAGAATCAATCAATCGTTAAATCAATCATTTGAATAATCAACTTTATTAATTGAGCCGCCGCATGGAAAAAACGACAATCTGCATAGGCGAAAAC
Source organism: Rugalucina vietnamica (assembly GCA_964017185.1). Classification (NCBI taxonomy): domain Eukaryota; kingdom Metazoa; phylum Mollusca; class Bivalvia; order Lucinida; family Lucinidae; genus Rugalucina; species Rugalucina vietnamica. Next base: position 49,136,379 of record OZ024882.1, on the reverse strand, counting down.
AAAGGCGCAGATCAGCTTTGCAGTAGCTGCAAAGCTGATCAGCGCCTTTGTTTTCGCTACACGGATAGTACAATTCCTCTACTTTCTTAATCCAAAATTTCCAGTCTCAAGCCATCTTCTGTGACTGTACAGGCAGTATTGTGTCGGACCTGGTCGGGACCCAAATTGTTGGTTTTCTCAGGCACAGGCTCAATTAATTTACTATCAGATCCAAATACATGTAATTAGGTGGAGTTGTCATCTTGTAACTTGCCGATAATTTCACATTGGACCTAAATATAAATCAATCCATCATTATCAAGCACTCAATCAATCACTAAATCATTTTGTAATCACCACATAGTACTTGCAAATAAATCAATCCATCATACGAGGGTGGGTCAGAAAGTCCTGTCATTGGTGTTATAACTTTGTTAATAGACTTGATAGGTTGCTGTATTATACCTTGATTGAAAGGGCTACATTTCTCCTTTATAATGATGCCAAAACAATGCACTAAAGAAATAAATACTTCGAAACAGATGCCTTGAAAAGCACCTGGGGTAAAATCAATGGCATGTTTTCTTGAATTTCTGAATATTATTGTGTGCGTTTCATGCGTTATATCTTTACAACTTCCACTCAAATTTTCTCAAGCTTTACAGTGATAAATAATAGTATATTTAGAAAAACAATGTGACATAAATTACCGTAATTGATGCTATGCTGACTTTATAGTAAAGCGATATATATGACGTCATTAAAATACGTACCCCTATTGCATTTCTGGCACCGCTGAACCATTATATTTGCTTGCTTTTTTATAAGTTTACTATAGAGCACACTAGGATGAAACGTTACAATCAAATGGTTAAATGCATTTTAAGCTCCCTGGACTACGTGTAGATGTCAATAAATGCCATTTGAATCTAACTGTAATTTTAGTGTATGTACAACAAGCCATTTCCAATATTTCATTTGCAATAACTCAATCAAATTCAGTTGAATGAATTTGATTTTTCCAGGATATATTCATCTATGTTTGAAAAATATATTGCATGGATTATATTTTTTCAAAGTTGTTTTTTCTTCAAATATATTCAGAAATTCAAGAAAACATGCCAGGGGTTTCACCCCAGGTGCCTTTCAAGGTCTCTATTTCAAGGTATTTATTTCTTTTGTGCATTGTTTTGGCATCATTGTAAAGGAAAAATGTAGCCCTCCCTTTCAATCAAAGAATAATACAAGAACCTATCATGTATATTAACAAATTTATAACACCTATGACAGAATTTTCTGACCCACCCTCGTATAATCAATCACTCAAATAAATAAACAATCACTCAATCAACCAATTAACCACAATTAAAGCTGGCATTGTCATTTTAACATGACAATAAATTGCTTTGACACAAATTGTATGTAAGTGTGGTCGGGTATGAATATGGTCCCCCACTCATAGGGGCCTAAAGAAATAGATTGGCTACTGACTGACCATCTGAGTAGTGGTAAACAGCTCAGGTCTGAGCCTGCCAAGAAAATGTGGTTCAAGTCAAACCATCCATACATATAAGCATTGAATGGTTATATTTGAAGCACTTTTGGGGTGTCATGACATCATAATTTTTGGTAAAAGTCCCATAAAATTGAGGCAACTTCCCGACATGACCATAGCCGTCGATTGGAAGTTAAAGCATCAACTCTATAAATCAAACATTTATCCACGAGGCTGGCAATGTCATCTTCTAACTCAACAACTATCACATTGAACATGAAAATACATCAATCAATCATCACCTCATCGTTTAATACTGTGGTAGTAATACTTTGCCTAGAATATTTTGTTATATGGGGGAAAAGCAGCTGATAAGCACTAAATTCTCTACATATAGAGTATAAAATGATCCGCGTCATGAGAAAACCAACAACCTGCAGCTGTGAAAACAAAGACATAAATCAGCTTCACAGTTACATGTACTGCAAAGCTGATCAGCACCTTAGTTTTCGCAACACAGATAGTTCTATTCCTCTTCTTTCTAAATCTAAAATTTCCAGCCTCTAGCCATCTTCTGTGCTTGTGCAGCTTGGTTTGAGTCAGACCTGTTCAGAAACCACATTGCTGTTTTTTTTCTCTTGACACTGCTCAAATCATAGTTTTCCAACCTCAACCATCTTCTGATATACAGCCAAGTTTGCTTTGACACTATAACTAGAATTTCTTGTGACAAGGCTTGTTTAACCCAGATTTGACGAATGGATTTTCCCATTACATGTATTATCATTTGGGTGAGGCCACTTTCATTTTTAGGGGCATCAGACGCGATTTTTAATTTTTATTCAATTTTTCGATGAAAATTCTCTAAGCAAACAGAATAGCCCCAAATGGGACGCCGCGTTCTGCGGCGTCACATCTGGGGCTATTCTGTTTGCCCATAAAAGGGACACCAGGCTTAAATTAGTTAATTACATTGGGTACTTGGCTTTTATTTTTCAAATGTCTTTGTCTTGCATTTGACATCACTTGAGATGTTCTTACATTGTAATACTAGGACTTCCTACTACTTTAAAAAATAAATAAATCCAAATATGACAATGTCTTCATAAGATTTTTTTCAGAAATTAATCAATGCAATGCATACACGGTAGACCTTTGTCTTGCTTATATTTATATTTCTTCTATTATCTGCACAATTCTGTCTCTAAAGAAAGGATTTCATAATACATTTACAAATTTTCAAAAGTAGGTACAGCAAAACAGTAATGCATCATTTTAATATTGCAGAAAAAAGGTCATCCTAAATAAATGACTCTTTGTTTGCTGTGTTCCTACCCATCAATTTCAGAAATGGTAGGTAGGTACAGGATTTTTTTTTTCTTTTGTAAACAGTCACTTTTCTTTAAACCAATCAAAAACATCATTGTTAGACATTATCCGAAGTACAAGTTTCTCCCTCCCCCATGTCAGCATTCTCCAAACTGCCTCAACGTCCATCTAATGCTTACCCAAGGAGTCCTCTTATTCTTTGGTCTTTTACATGTCGCTGCTTCACAAGTATCCTCATCGTACCATTCTACCCCGTCACTCAAATCTTTGTCATCTGCGGCTTTCGTGTCTTTCTTCCCCCTACCCCCGCCAGTTCTTCTCTTCTTTGGCTCCGGGACAGGTTCGTCATCGCTGTCGTCTCTGTTGGCAGTTTTTGTGTCTTTTTTCCCACGTCCACCAATTGTCTTGCGTTTCTTAGTGTCCACAGCCTGTTTCTGACCTAGTATATTATATGGTATTATTGCATAAATTTTGGTTTCAAACACTAAGTATTCATTAAGAAAACATGTCTGTGTAACACATACCTCCTTATACCCCACTTTTATATAGCTAAACTGAGGTATACAAGGGTTATCTCCTTTTTTTTTATATCCAAAACATAGATTGTGGGTACTCGTTAGAAACCGCCTTGGCAAGATGGTTCTAACATGTATCTTATTTCTACAATCAATGTTTTGAGCAAAACTATTTTAATTTTCAGTTTTTTCAGTTGAAAAAATCTCTGTATAATGCATGGACATGTTTTTGTAATGCCTAAGAAAAATTTGGCAAATCTAGGCAAATCCGCCAGAGTTTTTACACAAAATACATTTTTAGTATAATGCAGAAATAACCCAAAGAAATTTTCTTTCTGGTGCATTGACATCTGCTGTGCCCAATTAAAAGGGGGTAGAAACATTGCCTTTCATGCACTGGATGTCAAAACATGACCGTGAAAGGTTTAACACTTAAACCCCACATTTATATATAGAAAAACTGGTGTTTGCAAGGGTATCCATGTCTTTCTTATTTTTGATCCAAAACATAGATTGTGGGTACTCGTTACAACCACCTTGTTGAGACCGTTCTAACTTGTACCAACAACCTATATTTTGAGCTACTTGTAAGAAAACTATTGAAACTTTTTCACTCAAAATTTTCACTTTTTGCAGCTGAATAATTGCAGTATATTGAAAAGGCATGTTTTCTTAAAATAAAATACTAAATACCAGAATGATTTCTCTTGCGCCCAGTAGCACCTTTGGTAGATGTACTAGGGGTGTTGTTGGATGACCCAGATTTCTTTCTTGACCTCTGGCCCCGGGGTGGAGGTTTGGCTGGCTCATCTGGAATATAGGATATACATGAACATGCAGTTGAAACACTGCCAGAGTATACAGAGATAAAATGAAAAAAGAGACAATAAGCAATACTTATTAAATACCCCCCGCAGGGTAACTGTTTACCACAAAAATTATTTTTTCACAATAACAATTCTTTATGCAAATGTCCAATGGGTGTACATTCTCTCAGACCTATACTGTATCCATCTCAATATTAAGCATGCTTAACAAGCAAACATCTACAACCTTTAACCCAATTCTAAATCTGAGATGCCTTAGAAAGTATCAAAACACTACATACACTCAACAAATATGCAATGAATAAACAATTATGTATCTCATCTGACAAAGAGAAGCATTAAAGTTACAGCTATGAGGTAGTCCATAGACCTTCCCTCAAGCAGATCTATCTAATGGCTTCTCAAGCCTTTATACTGCTATTTATTGAGATTCTCAATTAAAGGTCCTAGACTAAGTTTGAGAAATCCAAAATACAGCTCATCAGGATAACATGTCCGTATATTATATACCCCCTTATACCCCACTTTTATATAGTAAAACTGGGGTATGCAGGGGTATACCTGTTTTTCTTATTTTTGCTCCAAAACATAGATTGTGGGTACATGTACTTGTTAGAACCGCCTCATCGAGGCGGTTCTAACAAGTACCCACAATCTATGTTTTGAGCAAAAATTAGAAAAAATATCAAATATTTTCTGATGAAACTTTTCTATTTTTACAAGTTTAAAAATCTCTGTATAATGCATGGGCATGTTTTTGAAATGAAGAAGATCTACCTGTTGGCTTCTAACGCCTTTATACTGCTATTTATTGAGATTCTAAATTAAAGGTCCAAGAATAGACTAAGTTTGAGAAATCCAAAATATAGCTGTAATGTCAAATTGACCAAAATGTGGCATCGAAGACCCTGATAAAACCTTTTTTAACCCATATTTGACGAATGGATTATCCCATCATTATCAATTGGATGACTCTACTTTCATTTTTAGGGGCATTAGGAGTGGTTTTAAAATTTTATTCAATTTTTCTATGAAAATTCTCCAAGCAAACAGAATAGCCCCAGATGGGACGCCACATTCTGCGGCGTCACATCTGGGGCTATACTGATTGCCTGTCCCGCAAAAGGGACACCAGGCTTACATGGGTTAATAGAAAGTCTGCATCTGGTCTATATAATTAAACAGTTTTGTTTGACGATTCTTTAAACTATCTGATAAGAAACTACACTGTATTTGTATGTAGTCTGAAACTTCTTTTATGTTAGTAGCTGGAAAAATTAGTAAAATAACCATTTTCTGAACAGGTCATCTTTTACTGCAGCAAAACACGTAACAAATTTAATGTTACCCTTCAACCGATTAATGCATGTTTTAACTTCTGAACAGAAACAAACTTAACTACAGACTTGAAGAAGAAATAACAAGACATTAGCATGCTTTATACCATTACCAGGTTTTCTGAACTCACATCAGGAAAACATGTCCGTGTAATGTGTACCCCCTTGAACCCCACTTTTATATAGCAAAACTGGGGTATACGGGGGTATACCTATTTTTCTTATTTTTGCTCCAAAACATAGATTGTGGGTACTTGTTAGAACCGCCTCGCTAAAAATATCAAAATTTTTCTAATGAAATTTTCATTTTTTACAACAGAAAAAAATCTTTGTATATTGCATGGGCAAGTTTGCGTAATGGTGTCTTCAATTGTGGCATGCTTAAAAGAAGCAGTGTGATAGAAAAACAGTAATGTAATTAAGGTGTCGGAGTAATTTCATTGTTAAATTTATGCACTAGTCAAATTGTAACCACTGACGCCAATGGGCATTGGCAAGGAACAGCAAGGACTTTTACAAGTTTTTGTCCATGTTATACCTACTAAAAGTTCTAAAACCCCCAAACAGCGGTGAAAGTCAGTTGGTAACATCATGTCCGTTAAATGAATACCCCCTTAAACCCCACTTTTATATAGAAAAAAACTGAGGTTTGCAGGGGTATACCTATTTTTCTTATTTTTGATCCAAAACATATATTGTGGGTACTCGTTAGAACCGCCTCAGCATTACATACATTGTGGGTACTCGTAAGAGCCGCCTCAGCAATTTTTCAACTGAAACTTTTCAATTTCTAGCAAAAACCTTATCATTACATGGGCCTGTTTTCATAGTTAATGCAAAGAAACACAGTTCTGACTAGAATTTTGAAAACTGAGGTCTTTCTGAATTTTTGGAATCTCCCTATACTTGCTAAAATGGTAGGAGTTGGGATAAAGACATCTGGAGTTTAAAAACGCATGTAGTTAAGGGGAACTCTGCCAAAGACACACCTTAATTACTCTACCATAAAGAGTTACCTTTCCCGACTGGCTGCCCACTATCACTCTCGGATGTGGTGTTAATTAAAGCTAGCACATTCGATACTTGAATCTGAACCGCTACATGACACAAAAACACAAAAACTACTAGCTAACAAGGGACAAAGTAATTTATCAAGGACTGAAATCTAGTCCTATTACTCTAAGAGAGGTATTAATTGAAGTTAGCACACTGGGTACTTAGATATGTATGTGAACGGCTACATGACATTTAAACAACTCAAACTAGCTTAACCAGTGCTCCAGATAAGGATTGATGGTCAATGGGTATTTACCCACCTCTTTTTGGCTTAATTGGGTATTTCGGATTCCATTGGGTAAAAATATAATTTTTAAAATTTCGAATTGGGTACTTCACGTTTTTGTATTGGGTATCCTAATTGAAGATGAAAGTGAAAGTTAAAATTAAAAACAAAAATCATGTGTTTCATTAATACCTGATTTGCCTCTTGTTTTGAGGATATCTCAGCTCATTTGCCAGAACATTGGAAGTGATACTTGAAAAGTTATCCTCAATTATCACTGACAACAGGTCTATGTTATTAAGCTTTTTCTAAAAGCTAATACTTGTTAAATCTATTTTAAACAACAAGAAACTAGAAATTGGCTGCAAGCAAGGCTTTCAGTATACCCCCCGCAAAATTATCTAAGGCCAATCACTTAAAGGCCTTTAAGTGAAACATGCAGAAAATTTGTCAAAAATATCTTTTCAGCATTACAAACCTTCATGAAAATCCTCCGTACATGTCTGTAAGGTAATTAATAATATACTGAAAGCCCAGGGAGTAAAATTATTGTTGATTTCACTGTACACTGTTGATCATTATTTATCATGAGAAATGGTCAAAAATTGGCTATGCTAAAAAAAGCTGTAAATTTGTCAAAAATAAATTATTCAGCATAAGAATTCTTCATGCACATCTGAAATATATCTGGAACAAGTGTGCAAAGAATTCAAATAAAACAATGAAAGCACTAGGAGGACTTGATTTCATAAAGTATGCACTACCAGCCGTATTGTATATTAGCGATGGTTGAAAAATGTCTAAGTTGAAAAATGCTGTAAATTTGTCAAAAAATTTTTTTTCACCAATAAAATTCTTTATGCACATCTTCAATATGTCTGTAACATGTCTGCAAAGTATTGAAAAGAATTACTGAAAGCCCCAGGAGGAGTTGGATTTCACAAAGTATGTACTATCAACCATAATTGAATATAAGCAGAAATGGTCAAAATTGGCTAAGTTTAAAAAGCTGTAAATTTGTCAAAACTAAAATTTTCAGCATAAAAATTCTTCATGCACATCTTCAATATATCTGGAACAAATCTGCAAAGAATTAAAAAGAAACAATGAAAGCCCTAGGAGGAGTTGATTTCACAAAGTATGCACTACCAACCATTATTGTATGTAAGCAATAGTCCAAAAATGGCTAAGTTAAAAAATGCTGTAAATTTGTCAAAAAATATTTTTTCAGCATTATAATTCTTCATGCACATCTTCAATATGTCTGTAACATGTCTGCAAAGTACTGAAAAGAAATACTGAAAGCCATAGGAGGAGTTGATTTCACAAAGTATGTATGTAAGCAATAGTCGAAAAATGGCAAAGTTAAAAAATGCTGTAAATTTGTCAAAAATTATTTTTTCAGCATTATAATTCTTCATGCACATCTTCAATATGTTTGTAACATGTCTGCAAAGTACCAAAAAGAAATACTGAAAGCCCTAGGAGGAGTTGATTTCACAAAGTATGTATGTAAGCAATAGTCGAAAAATGGCAAAGTTAAAAAATGCTTTAAATTTGTCAAAAATTATTTTTTCAGCATTATAATTCTTCATGCACATCTTCAATATGTCTGTAACATGTCTGCAAAGTACTGAAAAGAAACACTGAAAGCCCTAGGAGGAGTTGATTTCAAAAAGTATGCACTACCAACCATTATTGAATATATGCAATTATAGAAAATTTGCTAAGTTAAAAATGCTTTAAATTTGTCAAAAATGATTTTTTTTCAGCATGACAATTGTTCATGCACATCTGCAATATATCTGAAACATTTCAGCAAAATATTAAAAGGAAACAGTGAAAGCTGTAAGGAGTTGATTTCACAAAGTATGTACTTTCAGTACTATGGCAAACATGTTACAGGAAGACTTAAAAAGTCCCATAACTCTTGCAATACTGACCCTTTGGCCCCTAAATTCATACCACACATGTATTGTCTGATGGTGCAAGTGTGGTGAAAATTTGAAACAAATCAGGCAAAAGCTACTCAAGTTATTCAGCAAAGATGTCCAAATGTTGACGGAATGACGGAATGACGGAATCACGGAGTCACGGAATCACGGAATGACGGAATGACGGACAGGCTGAAAACAGTATACCCCCCTAAAACTTCGTTTTGCGGGGGGTATAAAGACAATAATCCACATTTCAAATGACACAAAATATTTTGGAAGCTGCTTCTTGTTGTAAAAAAAAATGCTTTGCTTAATGAGGTGATATCTGAAACTGATCTATTTTTGATATAAACTCCTATTGCAACTAGATGCAGAGCCATCACGCTGTCTATAATACAAGCATAGTGGGTGGGGTATGGCTAACAAAGATCGTAAATTGCGTAAGATTTTATGATGCTCTTTAGCTTTTAATTGCAGAATCAATGAATTGTTTGTGTGGATATAACGAAAAATAAAATTTTAACAAGTGTTCTTAACTTTACATATAAAAAATTGAATCTGATTGGTCATTATTGAAAGAAATAAGCTAAAGAATTGAGCTTCCTTTTCTCCCAGTCAAAACTGAAAGTACAATTCATACTGCGCAAGCTTATTCTCTAGCACAACCTGGTGGCAAAAATCGATTGGATGAAATTCTTGGCTCATAGTCTTGATCATCAAGACCCTCTATACGATATGAATGGTGAAACGGGAACCAAGTTCCAAAAATAGACACATGCGCTTGATTGTAACTACAAGCATGTGCAAGCACAGTTTGGTAAACATCCTGTATTAATTTTGACATGAATTGAAATAGGGCTGTACGCAAAGAAAATAATCTGATTTGCGTATCGAAGATTTCTTTTGCTTTTCTGTACGCAGACCTGTAAATCTTAATTGGGTTTTAAGACAATTTAATTGGGTAAATACGCAGATACGCTGCTTATCTGTAGCACTGCTTAACCCATTAATGATGAATGGACTTGCCCTTCATTATCATTTGGGTGAGTCCACCTGCATATTTAGGGGAATCAGGAGTGATTTTATGATTTGTGTTCAACCTTTGGATGCAATTTCTGTAAAGCAAGCAGAAAAGCCTCAGATGGAATGCCGCGTTCTGTGGCGTCACACCCTGGGCTATACTGTTTGCTTTTGTCCCACAAAAAGGATGTCAAGCTTAAATGACTTAAACAATCTGAACGCTGACTTTGTATGGCACAAAAAAGCTGCACAATACATGTACATGTATATGTAAATACAATGTAAAATCAAACATGCACAATTTATTTTGGACCAATATCCTCCATTCACACATAGCGATCATGGCAGATAGTGATTCTTATCTGTTTTAAAACCACAGGCAACCACCATGACTAGGAACAACAAACACTGATAAAATCACTACATGCAAATGTGTAGGATGCTTACACCTGTCAAGGAACAATTTACCAAAGATCAAGTGCTCTGATCCATCTACTGATCCAGAATATTTCTATAGTTTTAGGATACATGTATATTTATTAACTGAATGCCAGGCTTCCATATGGTCCTCTGATGAGTGCAAAAATCATTAATATAGCTCTATCTTTTCTGTTTAAATTTTAATCCTACTCACAGTTGTAATAGCAGCATACAGAAAATCTCTTCAATTCTATGGGTGCAATACAAAATTTAAGAGTACTACACCCCATTCACACCCGATCGGGGAGAATGGGAATGCGGTACAGCATGTAAGTTAAACCATAATGAATAACAAAGGGAGATAATCTTACCATCATCTGAACTGTCATCTGAGAAAGTAATGTCTGGTTTGGGTTCCTTCCCTTTGGGCTTTCCTTTAGGCTTTGGTTTAGGCTTGGTAAAGCTGAAAAAAAACATCAAGAAAACATGTCCGTGAAATGTATACCCCCTTATACCCCACTTTTATATAGTAAAATTGGGGTTTGCAGGGGTATACCTATTTTTCTTATTTTTGCTCCAAAACATAGATTGTGGGTACTCGTTAGAACCGCCTCGGCGAGGCGGTTCTAACGTGTACCCACAATCTATGTTTTGAGCAAAAATAAGAAAAATATCAAAAATTTTCCACTAAAATTTTTCCTTTTTTACAACTAAAAAAATCACTGTATATTGCATGGGCGTGTTTTCGTAATGCCAGTCATTAATTGCAGCTTTTACAAAACACATGCTCATGCAATATACAGTGATTTTTAAAGTTGTAAAAAATAAAAAAATTCAATGGAAAATCTTCAATATTTTCCATATTTTCACTCAAAACATAGATTGTGGGAACACATTACAACCAGAGGACCAATGGTCCTGTAAACGCTCACCTGAAACCCGAGATATATACCAATAAACTTGTTTGACTAGAATGGTAATATATATGTATATAACCCCAGGGCCGGGTCAGAGCAATCCCTGGAGTCAATTTCTTTTTGAAAACATAAAACTGCAGTCCATTTGCCAATTTACAGCAAGTTTTGCCTTTCAAATGACATTTTAACAATTTTCCCCATTCAAATGCATGGGTGACCTAAGTTGACCTTGCCGTAAAATAGGTCAAGGTCATCCAAGGGTCACGATTTATATAAATTTTGTAGAGCTCCATTGCCTGCTGCTTCATACCAAGTTACAAAATCATAGGCCTTCTGGTTCTGGAGATAAAGATTTTTAAAGGTTTTTGCTATTTATAGCCATGGCAGCCATCTTGGTCATGTGACCTTGACCATTTATATATACTTTCATTCCCACTTCCTAACAATGCTCCTCATAAAGTTTGGCTTTGATTTGCCAAGCAGTTTCAGAGAAGAAGATCTTTGAATATCACTGTAATATACATGTATATTGCCCCGGGGTGGGGGCAGATGGGGTCCAATTTTTTTCAGAATCATCAATCTTCAGTCCATTTGCCCATTTCCTGCAAGTTTTTCCCTAAAAATGACATTTTAACACTTTTCCCCATTCAAATGCATGAGCAACCTATGTTGACCTTGCCGTAAAATAGGTCAAGGTCATCCCAGGGTCATGATTTATATAAACTTTGTAGAAGTCCAGTCACTGATGCTTCACCCCAAGTTTCAAAATCATTGGCCTTCTGGTTCTGGAGAAGAAGATTTTTAAATGTTTTTGCTATTTATAGCCATGGCAGCCATCTTGGTCATGGGATCTTGACCATTTATATAAACTTTCTTTCCCCCTTCCCAAGGATGCTCCACATGAAGTTTGGCTTTGATTGGCCAAGCGGTTTCAGGGGAGAAGATGTTTCATTATTATGAAAATATACATGCATATAGCCCCGAGGCAGGGGCAGACAACCCCCCCCCCAGGGGCTAAAATTTTCCTTTAACATTAATCATCTGTCCATTTGCATATTCCCATTAAGTTTTACCCATTAAATAGCATTTTACCATTTTTTCCCATTCAAATACATTGGCAACATAAGTTGACCTTGCCGTAAAATAGGTCAAGGTCATCCTAGGGTCATGATTTATATAAACTATAATGGGCCCACGTCCTCGATGCTACATACCAAGTTTCGTGGAAATCGGCCCACTGGTTCTGAAGAAGAAGATTTTGAAAGGTTTTTGCTATTTATAGCATGGCGGCCATCTTGGTCATGTGACCTGGACCATTTATATAAACTTTCGTTCCCCCTTCCTAAGGATGCTCCACATGAAGTTTGGCTTTGATCGGCCAAGCGGTTTCAGAGGTGAAGATCTTTGAAATTGTGGACGGACGACGGACGGACGGACGACAGAGCATGGCCATCCTATAAGCTCACCTTGTGAGCCTTCGGCTCAGGTGAGCTAAAATTGAGAAAAATAAGTATACCCCTGCAAACTTCAGTTTTACTATATAAAAGTGGGGTTTAAGGGGTTATTTATTGCACAGACATGTTTTCCCGATGGCAAACTTTGTCTTCAAATATACATATTTTTCTCATTATGTTTGTTTGTTTCAAACTTAGGTCCACAATTTTTCAGTCATGTCTGGATAAAGCCAGCTCTTCCTAGGTACATGTATGTGTACATTGTGTATCATGGTATAAATCTGTACTCTGGGGAGTCAATGTGTCTTGCTTTTAAAAGGACACAACATTGCAAATTCACAAGGCAGGATATAAGCAAAAATTCAATAAAAAAAAACATTTTTAACTTCAGTAAACAGTCAGGGACAAAACCTAAACAGGTTATAAAAAAAATAACTGAAACAAGTTATTAATACACTTTAAATGATCTCCCTTTCCAAGATGTTAGAGTTAACTTTTCTTGGATATTTTTTTCAGGTCAAAAAACCACTTATATAAGTTATGCTTTAATTAGTAATTATGACAATATTAACTTGAATAGGTTATAAGTATCATTACCCCACTTGTCTTTGAAGTACCTGCGTACCACTTTTTAGACTATGCGTACGAAGAAATTCTTTTGTAGTAGCTATATTACAGTTACATCATCCTGGGAAAATTGTCTAGACATGTGCCAAAATTCTGGTAAGGTGGGAACAGATGTTTTAAAATCAGGGATTTTGCCATTCTGATGCCAAAAAATTGCATAAAAAACTGAAATTTTCAAAATCTTAATGGTATATACTAACTTTCAGCCATGTGAGTATAAAGCTCTCATCTTGCTGCATCTCCCATTAACATTTTAATTATGTAAAACCCTGCATATTTCAATTTAATTAAGAAAAACTTCACAGATTTTGACTGATGCAGGGAAGATGAAAAATAACTTGTTTCAGTTATTTGTTTTATAACTTGTTTAGGTTTTGTCCCTGACTGGTAAATACAATGAAGTTTATATATTCACGTGTACCAACCTGCTTCTAGTAGTTCGACTCTTTTTCTTCACAGCTTTCTTTGGTTTTCTATCTTCTTCACTATCTTCTTCACTTGAACTTTCACCCGCTTCTTCTTTTTTCTCTTCTTCACTTTGGTCTTCTTCACTTTCATCATCAACTTTATTATTATCACTTTTTTTCTTACTATCAACCTTATTATCATCATCATTATCATCTGATTTTTTATTATCATCATTATCATTATCACTGCTGTCCGAGCTTTTATCATCATCCGAGCTTTTATCATCATCATCATCTTCATCATCATTGCCCTTATTATCATCACTTCCATTATCTTCATCACTATCATCATCGTCATTAACAGCTGGCAAAGTTTCCGCTAAAGCACTGACATTTTTACCTTTTGTGTCTTTTCCCGATTTTTCCGACTTAGATTTGACTGAATCCTGAGAAGTGTCTAAACTGTTTTTATCTTTGGTGTGTGATATCTTTGAGCTGCCTTTTTCAGTCTTTATGTCTGTTTTGGTATTATTAACACTCAGGTCAAGTTCACTGGCCTTATTGTCTTCATTTTCACTGTCCGAGTTGCGCTGGAGATCTTTCGTGCTTGTTATCTGTGGACTTTGTATGTTAGAGTGTTTGTCGCTTAACATTCTTTCCGAAAATGTCTTTGAGTCGAAGTTAGCGTCAGTGGATTCCTCACGATTAAAGTTGTCGGTGGATAGTTCAGATGCCCGGCTTGACTTTGGTACTTGCTCAAACTGAAAATTAATGTTTGAAGTCAGTAGTGACCAGAAACTGCAATGCATGTTGTAATAATTCTAAAATCGTCACCTTAGCGCAAAAACAGTGTAACTGCCAAATGCTTACTTTTCAGGAGAGACAAAAAACTTTTTAATTTGAGTATTTCACATATAGGCACATCAAAAAGCAGCTTGAAAACATCTTACTTATTGGTCTCATCTATGTGTAAAGTAAGTTTGTTAGAGAATGGTCAACAAAAAATTTTATAGCATTTTTATTTTCAGATACAAAGTTGGCGCAAAAACCTTGTAAGTGCACTTACACTGTTTTTGCGCTATTAAGGTATTTGAGAATTTTTAACATTAAATAAATTGCACTGCAGAACTAATTTATCTCCTTTTTTCCCTTAATCATATTGCTTTAAGAGTATTTTACAGATTAACCTTATGAAAATACCCAAAACAAATATTTTTGATGATTTTTTTTTCAAAAGTTGCACTTACAACATTTTAGCACTGAAGTATTTTCTTAGCGCAAAAACCTTGTAAGTGCACTTAAAAGGTTTTTGCGCTAAAATTAAAAAAAAAGAATTTAACATGGAAATTTTTCCAAAAATTGATATAACTTCAGATTTAGATTAAATCCAGTTGTAATACTTCTCCAGGTAATGTATCTTGATGATAGGGATCCATTTATACAAAAAAAGTGATTTTGGCCAAAATGTCAGTTACACTGTTTTTGCGTTAAGGTGACGAAATTTTCAAAGCTTTGCTGCACTTTTTAGGATTTTTTAATTTTTCTTGAGGAGTTCAAAAAGTTTTTGAAAGATGGCGTAAGGACAGTAGGAATATAGGAAGACGTTGAACACACATTTTTATGTCTAATGAAGCAAATGATGTTATTATGAACTGAAATTTCGAGTCTGGTTGACTTGCATAGAACCCTAGATGGATCATGTATTTGTAAACTTGTATTTGTTTGTTTGTATTAAGGTTTAACGAACGAGTCAACGATGTTTCAGTTATGTCTGGACCGAGTCACCGCTTCCTGGGTATTCAGAAGTACTCTAGGGATTTAATGCGTCTTGCTCAAGGACACAAGGTGGGATCTAACTGATGACCTCTCGATTCAGGCTGATGATCTACCACCAGACTCCCCTATTATTGAGTATAGCTGAATGTGACCGTATCCAGGCCTTTTTCTCTATACATAACTCAGTTATGTCCGGTTTCTAGAACTAAATTATTTTCCCGATTGGCTGAAAAAATCCTAAAGGATCTAAAAAATTCCCAATTAGCATAAAAATCACATTTTAAAAGGTGAAATCCCTAAATTTGACCAAAAATCACACTTCTTACTTTACCATTTTGGTAAAAACTCGCCCCCCCCCCCACCCCCAATTTCATTGTTACAAAAAAATTCCCAAAAAGGTGAGAAAAGGCCTTGTTACCATCAGGAAAACATGTCCGTGAAATGTGTACCCCCTCAAACCCCCCTTTTATATAGCAAAACTGGGGTATGCAGGGGTATACCTATTTTATTTTTGTTCCATGGGTACTCGTTAGAACCGCCGTGCGTTAGAACCACAGGCGTTGGTTCTAATGTGTACCCACAATCTATGTTTTGAGCAAAAATAAGAAAAATATCAAAAATTTTATACTGAAAATTTTCAATTTTTACAACTTAAGAAAAATCTTTATATTACATGGGCATGTTTTCATAATGTCTAAGGCCCAATTCAACTTAAAACTTACTATGAACTGAAATTCTGAGTATGGTTGAACAGTAGCATCTGGCTGTATACTGTATCCATTGGTATGATTGAATGTGACCTATAGATTCATGTATGGTAACCTAATGCTTTTAGGAAAGAGTTGTTTTTTCCATAAAGTGTGTAAACGAACTTGACTTAGGATAGAAAAAACCTACTATGAACTGAAATTCTGAGTCCGGTTGACCAGTAGCATCTGGCTGTATACTGTATCCATTGGTATGAACGAATGCAATCTATAGATTTATGTATGGTATCTTAATGCTTTTAGGAAAAGAGTTGTTTTTCCATAAAGTGTGTAAACTAACTTGACTTAGGATAGAAAACCAGAGGACCAATGGTCCTATAAACGCTCACCTGAGATCTGCTACATATGCCAATAAACATGTTTGAATATTATGTTATCTAGCCCCAGTGAAGGGGCAGATGAAGCCCTTGGTCCATTTTTTTCAGAATAATCAATATTCTGTCCAATTGCCAATTTCTGTTTTATTTATTCCCTTCAAATGACATGCTAACAGTTTTCCCCATTCAAATGCATTGGCAACCTATGTTGACCTTGTCAAATAGGTCAAGGTCACCACAGGGTCATGATTTATATACACATTGTAGTAATTTAGCCATCAATGCTTCATGCAAAGTTTCTTTGAAACTGGTCCATCGGTTCGGGAGAAGAAGATTTTTTAAGGGTTTTACCATATATGGAAATGGCGGCCATCTTGGTCATGTGACCTGGATTATTTATATATACATTGGTAACCCCATCTTATAGATGCTTCACATAAAATTTGGCTTTGATTGGCCAAGTGGTTTCAGAGGAGAAGATGTTTGAATATTATGGAAATATAAGTATACTACACCGGGGTGGGGGCATATGAGCTCCTGGGGACCAATCTTTTTCAGAATCATTAATAATCAGTCCTACTGTGCATTTCCTGCAAGACTTTCACTTTAAATGACATTTCAAAGGTTTTCCCCATTCAAATGCATTGGCGACCTTTGTTATCACAGAGTCATGATTTATATATAAATTGTAGTACTTGAGGTATAGATACTTCATGCAAAGTTTCATTGAAATCATTCAACCGGTTCCGGAGAAGAAGATTTTTGAAGGGTTTTTACCATATTTGGGCATGGCGGCCATCTTGGTCATGTGACCTGGATTATTTATATACACATTGGTTACCCTATCCTATAGATGCTTCAGATGAAATTTGGCTTTGATTGGCCAAGCGGTTTCAGAGGAGATGTTTGAATATTATGGAGATATACATGTATATTGCCCCAGGGTGGGGGCATATGAGCCCCTGGGGTCCATTTTTTTTTCAGAATCATTAATATTCAGTCCTACTGCCCATTTCCTGCAAGACTTTCACTTTAAATGACATCTTAAAAGTTTTTCCCATTCAAATGCATTGGCAACCTATGTTGACCTTGCTGTAAAATAGGTCAAGGTCATCACAGGGTCATGATTTATATATACATTGTGGACCTTGAGTCTCTTATGCTACATGCCAAGTTTCAAGATCCTAGGCCTTTGGGTTCTGGAGAAGAAGATTTTTAAAGGTTTTAACCATACATGGGCATGGCGGCCATCTTGGTCATGTGACCTGGATTATTTATATACACATTGGTTCCCCCTTCCTACAGATGCTTCATATAAAATTTGGCTTTGATTGGCCAAGCGGTTTCAGAGGAGAAGATCTTTGAAAATGGTGGACCACGAAGACGGACGACGGACAGACGCCGGATCATGGCCATCCTATAACCTCTCCTTGTGAGCCTGACGGCTCAGGTGAGCTAAAAACTTACTATGAACTGAAATTCTGAGTCCGGTTGACTAGCATAAAATCCAGGTTGTATTTTGTATCCATTGGTGTGACCAAATGTAATTTTATCTCCAAGCTCTAAGGGACAATTCTTCTGTGTCTGAAATATAATTACGAAAACATGCCTATAAAACTTACATTTAGTTTTTTTTCTGCTGCAAAAATATTATTAAACATCACAAAAACATGTCTGTGTAATGTATACCCCTATGAAACCCACTTTTATATAGCAAAACTGGGTAAGCAGGTATATACCGATTTTTGCTCCAAAACATAGATTGTGGTTCCTCGTTAGAACTGCCTCGGCAAGAAAAAACCCAAGGAGAAAACCCTGCATAAATGAGGTGGTTCTAATATGTACCAACAATCTATGTTTTGGATCAGTAAAACAGAGTTGCAAGGGTGTATATATGTATACAAGTACAGTATGTTTTCCTTAAGTAACCCATTTGTGACAATATTTAACCAGAGGACCAATGGTCCTGTAAACGCTCACCTGAGATCTGCTGCATATACCCATAAACATGTTTGAATATTATCGTTTTTAACTCCAGTGCAGGGGCAGATGAAGCCCTTGGGGCATTTTCTTTTTTTAGAATCTTCAATATTCTGTCCATTTGCCAATTTCCTGCTGGCCTTTCCCTTCAAATGACATTTTAACAGTTTTCCCAATTCAAATGCATAGGCAACCCATGTTGGCCTTGCCATAAACTTGGTCAAGGTCATCACAGGGTCATGATTTATATATACATTGGAGTACTTTAGCCATCAATGCTTCACACCAAGTTTCCTTGAAATCAGTCTATTGGTTTCAGAGAAGAAGATTTTTGATGGGTTTTTACCATATATGGGCATGGTGGCCATCTTTGTCATGTGACCTAGATTATTTATATATACACTGATTCCCCCACTCTATAGATGCTTCACATAAAATTTGGCTTTGATTGGCCAAGCGGTTTCAGAGGAGAAGATGTTTGAATATTATGGCAATATACATGTATATTGCCCCGGGGTGGGGGCACATGAGCCCCTGGGGTCCATTTGTTTTTCAGAATCATTAATATTCAGTCCTACTTCCCATTTCCTGCAACACTTTCACTTTAAATGACATTTTGAAGTTTTCCCTATTCAAATGCATTGGTGACCTATGTTGACCTTGCCGTAAAATAGCTCAAGGTCATCACAGGGTCAGGATTTATATATACATTGTAGTGCTTGAGCCATCGATGCTTCATGCCAAGTTTTGTTGAAATCGGTCCATCGGTTCTGGAGAAGAAGATTTTTGAAGGGTTTTTACCATATATGGGCATGGCGGCCATCTTGGTCATGTGACCTGGATTTCTTATATACACATTGGTTCCCCCTTCCTATTGATGCTTCACATAAAATTTGGCTTTGATTGGCCAAGCGGTTTCAGAGGAGATGATGTTTGAATATTATGGTAATGTACAGGTATATTGCCCCGGGGTGGGGGCACATGAGCCCCTGGGGTCAAATTTTTTTCAGAATCATCAATATTCAGTCCTACTACCCATTTCCTGCAAGATTTTCACTTGAAATGACATTTTAAATTTTTTCCCCATTCAAACGCATTGGCGACCTATGTTGACCTTGCCTTTAAATAGGTCAAGACCATCACAGGGTCACGATTTATATACACATTGTAGTGCTTGAGCCATCGATGCTTCATGCCAAGTTTGGTTGAAATCGGTCCACTGGTTCTGGAGAAGAAGATTTTTGAAGGGTTTTTACCATATATGGGCATGGCGGCCATCTTGGTCATGTGACCTGGATTTCTTATATACACATTGGTTCCCCCTTCCTATTGATGCTTCACATAAAATTTGGCTTTCATTGGCCAAGCGGTTTCAGAGGAGATGATGTTTGAATATTATGGTAATGTACAGGTATATTGCCCCGGGGTGGGGGCACATGAGCCCCTGGGGTCAAATGTTTTTCAGAATCATCAATATTCAGTCCTACTGCTCATTTCCTGCAAGCTTTTCACTTGAAATGACATTTTAAAATTTTTCCCCATTCAAACGCATTGGCGACCTATGTTGACCTTGCCGTAAAATAGGTCAAGGTCATCACAGGGTCACGATTTATATATACATTGTAGTGCTTGAGCCATCGATGCTTCATGCCAAGTTTGGTTGAAATCAGTCCACTGGTTCTGGAGAAGAAGATTTTTGAAGGGTTTTTACCATATATGGGCATGGCGGCCATCTTGGTCATGTGACCTGGATTTCTTATATACACATTGGTTCCCCCTTCCTATTGATGCTTCACATAAAATTTGGCTTTGATTGGCCAAGCGGTTTCAGAGGAGATGATGTTTGAATATTATGGTAATGTACAGGTATATTGCCCCGGGGTGGGGGCACATGAGCCCCTGGGGTCAAATTTTTTTCAGAATCATCAATATTCAGTCCTACTGCTCATTTCCTGCAAGATTTTCACTTGAAATGACATTTTAAAATTTTTCCCCATTCAAACGCATTGGTGACCTATGTTGACCTTGCCGTAAAATAGGTCAAGGTCATCACAGGGTCACGATTTATATACACATTGTAGTGCTTGAGCCATCGATGCTTCATGCCAAGTTTCGTTGAAATCGGTCCAGTGGTTCCGGAGAAGAAGATTTTTGAAAGGTTTTTACCATATATGGGCATGGCGGCCATCTTGGTCATGTGACCTGGATTATTTATATACACATTGGTTCCCCCTTCCCATAGATGCTTCATGTAAAATTTGGCTTTGATTGGCCAAGCTGTTTCAGAGAAGAAGATCTTTGAAAATGGTGGACAACGGACGACGGACGGACGGACGCCGGATCATGGCCATCCTATAAGCTCACCTTGTGAGCCTGACGGCTCAGGTGAGCTAAAAAGGGGTATGAAGATGATGCAGATGGTGACTTTGTAATGATAATATCAATTTTTTTCAACTGAAAATTTTCAATTTTTACAACTAAGCAAAATCTGTATATTACCTGGGCAAACTTGTGTTTGTAACGCATACGTACCCTATAATCATTCAGGGTTTTGTAACACATACATACCCTATAATCATTTATAAAAGTCCCGTTCAGTCCTTTATCTGTCAGAACAAACTCCACCTCCCCATTTTCGTTCTTCCGTCCCATGATCTCCGCGTGGTAGCGTGAGATGAAGTTTTTCAGCTTAACAGAGTCCAGGAAATAGTCATTGTTCTGTCCCCGGCCAATCTTTGTCAATCCAAACCCCAAACTGTAATAGAATACATGTCATACACTTTAATATGATGTTCATAAACGAGCTTCTACAAAGTTCTGTATTAAATAAAACTATTTCCAGTGAGCATCTCTAAAAAGAGATGGACAAACAAAAGGCTGCTTGTTAAAAGGAAATACAAATTTACATTAGATCAGCTGGCTAGCCTTCACTCTGCTCCACTTTACTTTGTTACCTTGTTCCACTTTCGCTAGAGGGCTTACCTTAGTTTGCCTATCAACTAAATAGAGGATCTTACACCAGTGGTCATTTCATATGAAATTTATTAAACGAGCCTTCGGCGAGTTTAATAAATTGCATATGAAATGACCACGAGTGTAAGATTTGTTTTATCATTATGACTTTTAAAATAGGATTTTATCGCCTTCGAAGTGGACATATTTTCAATGAAAATTTACATTGTTGTTACGGATGTCATCAATGACGTTACATATTCCCGCAAAAGTGTTAATACATGTGTGGTCATATGATTTTTATGACATGACATTATCCACTGGAAAACAGTGATGTCATATGATATAAATGTTGATTTATAAGTTACCTTTAAGACAAAAAAAGTTGTTTCCGGTTACCAGACCGTGTCTAATTTTATTCTGCCTATATCAGATGGGCCAATTTGTAGGTCGGATTCACAAATTGAAAAAAACACCCGACACACTCTCAAGCAGAGCTTAGCTTGTCTTAAAGGCCCGGTGTTATGATAAAGACACAGCTGAGATGATCAAATAATTAAGCATGCTAATGAAACCAGCTATAGGACATGTAGGGATGACGTCATACAGGTAAGTTTGTTCATAAGTTAGAGGTACATTTCTCAGTGTTTATCGCTACGTGCTTACTAAATTTAGAGCATAAAATATGAAATCAGAATAAAATAAATTATTATATAGCTATAAATATCAAATGATTAAAACATAGGGATAAAAGCTGAGTAACAAGTGTGCAGATATCAGACGATATCTGCACACTTACTTGATATTGCACACTTTGTTAAAAGCGAAAAATTCTGTTTATGAAAAATTGCCAAATTCTTTACTTGAGGGTCATCGTGCAAAATTGTAAAATTGGGACGTCAACTCTAATGACGTCATCTTCATCTGACGTCACGTGGAAAATGACGTCATACCTAGCCGAAACGTCAGCTGAAGTTTTTCACATTCAGATTTAAGCAATTTAAGCCGAAAAAAGAAAACAAAATGTCAACAATATTTATTCCATTGCAAAATGTGCTTCCGAAAAGTAACAGTGCAAAAATGATATCATCTGATATTGCACTAGTGCAAAAATGATATCCCTTATGGCTATTATCGCGGCCTTCGTGTAGATATTTCAATTTTGTAAGGCTAACTCTCAACAAAACATCAAATATGAGAAGCAGATATTTATAGCTATATAATAAAAGGGTTATTGCACTGTATCGGTGAATATTGTCCCTCGTTGGGATATCTACGGACGCTCGCAAGCTCGCGTCCTTCGATATCCCAACTCGGGACAATATTCACCGATATCAGTGCAATGTCCTTCGATATCCCAACTCGGGACAATATTCACCGATATCAGTGCAATAACCCTATATTATCAAAACATTGCATATTCCCTTAGATTTATCGATAAAATTTATTGCAAGCTAAGAAAATCATAATAGTATGGACATATTTTAATAGTAACGCATAACGATAATGACCGAGGTTACCACCTCCACCAAATGAGGAAAATAGCGGGAAAGGTGACCAATATTGATTTCTTTTGATGGAAAAGTACCTTGTCGACATGCCCTATCTAAGACCACTCTGCCCACGCATGAGAAGGCAAAAAGGCAACTACATACAGGTAACTTTAGGGCATAAAATGTTGATAAGTGGAGTGGTTCAAGTACTATTTTATTTTGAAAAGGGGGTTTATGGAATGATAATACATGTATTAGGACAGATTATTTTGACTCTGTTGGATGGCACTTTCTAAATTGATGATGTTCATGAAAAGAATTGGCGTCCCCAGTGGCCGAGCACTTAACAGCCCTGTTTCTTAATCACTCTTTATCATCAGAATCAGAATCAGAATAGTTTACTGGTGAAATGTCAAACTGAAAATTCCACACCAGGGTGTGTCTTGTGTGGGTTCAAGCCCCACAGTGGCCACATCTTGACAAGCCAAGTTCTGCTTGCGGAAGTGCCACGTAGAGTAGACCTGATTTTTCTCAGATTTCTCCAGTTTTCACCACACCTACTGATTGGCCCATCTCATACGAGCTAAAAATAATCTTGAAAGGGACTTAAAAACTGAATTTAAAGAAAAAAATGAAAAGAATTAATCACCTCATAACATTGGGGACTTTTTTACAAGACGGTGGTGGGCCAATGTGCCTCAGTTGATACTGGTACTCTTCCTCTTCAGAACACATCATTTAGTCTTTGAGGTCTCTCTGGTCACTTGTTTATGTGATTTGTTGACAAACAAAAAATTCTGAAATTCACTTGTCAAGTTGACCTCAATATTTTTTATGCAGATCGCGCTTCAACGTCACAAATATCTGGGACTGCACAACACACACGTTGTTTTTAAAGCGTTTTGTTACCTAGACAACATTAATTCTCATTTAACGATTGATTTATCGATTAACAAGAACATTTTGCATCATTAATGATTTTTAGCGCGACAAGATGCGTGAAGCTGGCTGTAAGCGTCTGGGTAATTCAGACAAAAATGAAAACCAGTCAGCTTATTCAAGACGTTTCGGTCCCCGGCACGATTTATGGTCGATTCCATTCTCGCGAGATCATTCGATACCTCATCTTGATCCCTCGCATTTGACGCTTTGAATTGTGGGATATAGCCGATTTTGGCTACAGCCGACACACGAAGAAAGCTGGGGCATCCCGCATGAATTTCCCAGATCCCATTGGCCAACTGCGACAGGTCAGTGCGTGAAGCGCTACCTGTCAGCGACGATGGGTCGATTCACGACCTTCCTGTTCGCACCCTGAGCCTGCAAAATCTGGCGAGTTCATTATCAATCACACGCCAGCGCTTGTGTTATTGGATTTTTCAAATCCGACACATGCGCAGTGGAGCAGTCTATTCGCACCCTATACCCGTTCGCTATCTGACCTGTTCGCTACCAACACTTTCGCTACCTGTACATGTTCGCTACCTGACATTTTCGCTACTTGACATGTTCGCTACCTGATTTTCTAAAATGTAAATAGTAGGTAATAGAAGTGATAGTGAATTGGGAGCATGACTGGCATTTTAGGTCAACTGAAATGGGAATCTCTTAAGAAAAGGAGGAAGGATAGTAGTCTAATATTGCTATACAAAGGTCTAAAGGGTAGAGCCAGAATACCAACACATGACCTTATCCCAAAGAATAGGCGTTGTAGAAATCAACACTCTTTGGCTTTTCAGATACCTTCAGCTAGCAAAGAAGCGTACAAAAGTAGTTTCTGTCCACAGACTATCAGGGACTGGAATGACCTCCCCGATTCACTAATCTCCTCTGCTGAAATGTCTGATGACTGTGTGTCCAAGTTCGCTTCACTCGTGCGTTCAAGGGACTAATTTCTCCCCCATCCGAACCCCCTGGTTAAATAATGCCATTTGGCGTGTCACCAGTAAACTATTCAGATTCAGATTCAAGTCATATCTATAGATCTATATTATATTTCATTTTGTTTCATGAAAATATGTACAACAGAAATTTTATAAACTATATTCATAAATGTGGTTTAATACACATAAAATAATGATCGGTGAAGCCTAAAAGGATAATTAGAGGTGACAATTATCTACATACAAACATATTTACACACACAATGTGGACAATTATAATTATTTTTGTTTTTATTTTTTAAAACTATTCTCATAGACAATTAAAAGATGGAATCTGCTGATTATGGTTATATTTTTTGCATAAAATACATTAAAAAGTGATGTACATTATGATTCTCCTAATTAAAAGCTTAAAACATGAGCAATGATTAAAACATCTTAAAAAGGGAAAAAATCTAATTAAGCATATATTTGCTATAAATATATAGGAAATCAAATGAATGAATGAATGAATGAATGAATGAATGAATGAATGAATGAAT
Source organism: Rugalucina vietnamica (assembly GCA_964017185.1). Classification (NCBI taxonomy): domain Eukaryota; kingdom Metazoa; phylum Mollusca; class Bivalvia; order Lucinida; family Lucinidae; genus Rugalucina; species Rugalucina vietnamica. Next base: position 49,111,123 of record OZ024882.1, on the reverse strand, counting down.
GAATGAATGAATGAATGAATGAATGAATGAAAAGATACACTATATATACATGACATTAAAAATAAAATCCACGACATTATCAATAAAATCCAATGTGCAAAGACTAACCTTATTATAAAAAAGGAAGAAATGTTATTAAGCATATATTTACTATATATATATAGTATAAAATATAGGGAATGAATGAATGGAATGAAATAAATAAATAAAAGTACTAAGATATATACATGACATTAAAAATAAAATCAGTGACATTAAGATAAAATCCAGTGTGCAAAGACACAGATCAGCATATTTCTGTATGGTTAATTATTCAGTCCAAATTATTTAGTTCCGTTTCCCCATTATTTTTTCAGGACAATTTTCAAAGATTAAGCATTAATATATAAACATTCGAAAATGAAATTATTTAAAAACCATCATTTTAAAATTTAAGAGTCCTACTTGTGCGTAGGCTTCTAAGTAGCAATAGTGAAGTTTGGTAGTGAGTGAATAATTAATGGTCATAATTGGCGGGAAGCTGTGAGGTCCAGTAGTGAGTAAATAATTAACGGTCATAATAGGGCGGGAAGCCGCGAAAAAAACATCGTGGTAGCGAACCGACTAGGGTCAATAAGGTGTGAAAAGGTGTGAAAAATACAGAGTAGCGAACGGACAAATGTGAGGTCGCGAACGGACTAAGTGCGAACGAACCAGGTAGCGAAACATCCAGACACATCCAGACATTAATGTTTTGTGACGGGACAGCCTCCCTTGGAAAAATACGTTGGTGCAACGTATTAGCGACATATTGAGTGCTTGTAATAGCAAATTTCAATCTCAAAACTTCGTGAATCGAGTAAGTGTTGAGTATATAGCGCATTAAACAAACAGTAAACCACCCTTGTTGGATCAGCATGCTTTTCCAAAGACGGGGTTTGCTGTGGCTGTGCTCGGCTGCACGTTACATTTGGTGGCAGCAGTGGGATAACGACAACTGCCAGAGTTGCCTCACACGTGTAGATCCAAGGCCAAGACTCGGGACGAGTCTTCTCGGACGGGGAAGTAATGTGACGGGACAGCCTCCCTTGGAAAAATGGGCCACATCATGAAAAAGTTTACCTTCGGACTTTATTTAAGTATTAGAAAAACAGTTTTACTTTGGATTTATAATGTTTCTAGAGTCTAATAGTCCTTATTTGACTAGATTTTTCAAGTTATTTAGTGAGTTGTGACCAATTTACTGTATGAACCCTACAGACGCCATTGTCCTGAAAAATGACGCCAAATTGCGTTATGCATTCCTGCATGTTAGTACATGTAGTGCCTACAAAACTTGATGTCATGATTTTCTTAAAATTGTAAAAGTATTTGCCACACCATATTGTTTAGATAGAAATATATCTTCCTTACAATTAATCTGTCAAACTTATTTTGTCTAAAATTGTGTCTGTGTGGTTGCTATGGTTACGGTTTGACGACACATATAGAAAAAATAAGTAAATAGTGGATTAAAACAAGGGCAGATAACTCCAAATATTGAAAGCTAATCTTTTTTGAAACACATTCATTTGGTAGACCAGTGTAAAAAGATTACAAAGACGGTGTTATTTCTACATAATATATTCCCTACTAGTAACGTCAGAATGTCCGAAGATGCATTTTGTCACGTTGGGGTTCAAATACGCTGGTGCAACGTATCAGCGGCATATTGAGTGCTTGTAAAATGCAAATTTCAATCTCGAAACTTTGTGAATCGAGTAAGTGTAAAGAGCTATTCAACTCTGTTTTCACTCCTAAATCTCTTTTATCGCTTTCCCGCCTTGTTCAGGATCTGAATCTTTCAGGTGGACTGCCTTCTGACACCAACCCAGACTCACGACAGAACCCTTCGACAACAAAACCAGAGATTGACATCTCACTCAATGGACTGCTAAAACTTCTAAAAAAAATTAAAACCTGGTAAGGCTGCTGGACCAGATAGACTTAAACCCCTTTTGCTCAGAGAGCTCAGAGAAGAGATTGTTCCGATCATCAGAATCATCTTTGAAAGATCAAGATACAGACAGGCAAGCTCCCGGCAGAATGGGTGACAGCCAACGTCATGCCTGTCTTCAAAAAAGGCGACAAATCTTTGGCAGCCAATTAAAGAACAATGTCCCTCATTTGCATCTTTTGCAAGGTGCTTGAACATATTCTAGCATCTAATATAGCTAAGCATCTAGATAGGCATGGTTTCATGTATGACCTACAGCATGGCTTCAGAGAGAAGCGGTCATGCGAGACCCAGCTCATCATGCTCATAAAGGACCTTGCGAGGAATGCGAGAGCGGGAAAACAGACAAACTTCTCTAAAGCTTTTGACAAAGTAAATCACAGTAAGCTCCTCTGGAAGCTGCATCAGTATGGCATACGTGGGTATGTGTTGGACTGGGTCCGAGCTTTCCTTGGGAGCAGATTACAACAGGTAGTTATTGATGGGGAGGAATCAGAATCTGTCCCAGTAACATCAGGCGTACCCCAGGGTTCTGTCCTGGGACCTATTATGTTCCTCATCTACATCAATGACTTGCCTGATGAGGTCTCCTTCCAGGTGCGTCTGTATCTCACGATAGAAAGCGAAGACCATGGGTCAACACTACAAAATGACTTGGACTTACTATCAAAAGGTACAAGTAGGCAACGATCAGGAAAAGGCGAAATCAGAAAAAGATTCCAACTCCAAAACTCGAGGTGGGAAAAAACTAAATTAACAATCAGATACTTATACCATGAAAACATACCGTAAGCCAAATGAGCAGCTCTTTTCCCAATAGGTGGCCACTCAGTTACCTAAACTTAACTAAAATATAATAACATACATAGGACACCAACAGCACAAAAGACATAAAGCAATAAGAACCACCACAGAAGTATCGCCTTAGAACGATCAGTAATATAAAATTACTGGCGGTAATCCTGACTGATCAGTAATATAAAATTACTATCAAGGTGGAAGACCAGGTGAGACATGGAGTTCAACCCCTCGAAATGCCAGGTTGTACGCGCGTTTGGCTCAACAAAGCCCATTAAAAGAGACTACATACTGCACGGGCAAATTCTGGAGTCTGTCACATGTGCCAAATAACTTAGGGTTGACATCTCCAGCTCCCTCTCCTGGCACTCCCACATTAACCGGATTGTGCGCTGTAACATCAAAACTAAGATGCCAAAGGTACGTGAAACGGCCTATAACTCCATAGTAAGACCTAGTGTTGTGCCGATTAATCGAAATAATCGATAACTATCGGAATCTAGCTTCTATCGGTAGCTATCGATTGGAATTTTCCACTATCGATTAATCGAAATTAAATACATGAGTGTATAGTAAAAACATTTACTAACATAAAATGTTGTTACAAATTCAATTCATTTGTCACAATAATGCCTCCTTATGTCTGCCTTCATTTAGACTTGAATGCATTGTTAATATTCACTTATTAAAGCATCACTTGACAATCTTCACTGTTTATTTAGGTTATTTCTATGCTATGTGCTACAGCATTATTCTATCACATGGTCACTTTATCATTTGTAGAAAATGTGGCCTTAATATATTGGCTATGTTCAATTTAAATACAGAGAAGGGGCATGATGCAGTGACTTGTCACTACATTGTCAAATACTGAGCATTTTTAATCACTTCACTAGTTAATGTAAGGGGAACATACATTTCGATTGTACAATCGATAATCAATCGACTAATGTGCTCCGATAATCGATAGTGATTTTCGCGACCGATACCCAACACTAGTAAGACCACAGCTTGAGTATGCCTCAGCTCACTGTGTGGGACCCACACCATAAGAAGTGGATTTCAAAAATTGAGCAAGTGCAACGTAGGGCGGCATGTTGGACTGTAAATAATTTTGAACCGTAATCGGCTTTGATCGATATTTTAGCATATTTGCACTAAAGTTGATAATAGTCATGTCGGTTTCGCCATTCACGCAACAAGTATGTCTATGTGCAAGGCTGGTTTAGCTTTATCAGTTTTCCTAGACAGGCTCAGACCTTCAAGCGGTAAACCAATAATCAGGCGGCCAGTCGTAAGTTTGTCTTGAGGCACAAGCAGTCCGTCCACTTCTCACGGCCCCTAAGGGCGGGGTCCAAAATCCTACCTTGCCACCCTTGTCAAAGTTTTCTAAGATAAATATGAAATGCTTGTATAACACAAAGCGATCGTATCAAACAAGAGGTTGAAATAGAACGTGAGTGTAACCCCAGATGCTATTTATATTGTCGACGACAATTCTGAAAAATGCAAGAGATGGTTTTGCAAATTTCATGGGATTACGTAAAAAATATGACGATTTTACTATTTCCTTACCTGGCCTCGATATTTTATCCTGTATTGAGCCTCTGATTATAATAAACTGGTTCTGTGGTTCAGATAGAGCTTATTGATTTTGCCAATCGTAATGCGGGAACCAGTATAAACCCCCACTGACACCTTGTTTTCAGACACAACATTACGTAACAGCATGCGATAGGCTTGAACACATCGGGGGGGGGGGGGGGGGGGTTATGGCATGCCCAAACAATAAATTTAATCTTCATGCCCTGGGCAAGTTTACCTGTGTTTGTATCTTATCTTTTTGTGTAATGAAACAATAAGTGGATGAACTTACCTAATTTAATTCGGGCCAAGTTTGTTTGCACAAATGACATTTTGGCGGGAATAAACAGAAAATGACATTTTGAAAGCGTCGATGATTGATTTTTGACTTACTGGTTCAAAGGCATGCAGTGCATATTTTTGTTAATCAGTTTTATGTTAAACATGTACCATCATACATGTTATATGCCAATCTCACTACTGTTTAGAGCATGTGACTCTTTAATTCTTTCTTATTTTTTAGAGCAAATTACTTTTTTTCCAGGGTGAGACTAGTACTATTGGAGGTTCTTTTTGTGGGTTTGTTGTCCTTGGAGCACCTGAAGGCTCAACCGGAATGTTGATTTTTGTTGTTGTTATAGGAGAAGCCCGGGATCGAACCTGCGAGCCCTGGTTTACAAGTCGAGTGACTTAACCACTGCACCACGAAGGCTTCCTGAGAGCAAATGACTATTTTTTTCCTTGGGCGACACCAGTACTATAATTTATTTTTTTTTTTTTTTTTTTTTTTTTTTTTTTTTTTTTTTTTTTTTTTTTTTTTGTTCCTGGGCGAGACCAGTACTATAGGAGGTTTTTTTTTGTGGGTTTGTTGTTCCGGGAGCACCCGAAGACTCAACCGGAAGGAGGTTTTAGGAGAAGCCCGGGATCGAACCTGCGACCCCTGGTTTACTCATCCAGGAGGTTGATTTTTTTTTTCGCTAATTCGATGCTCCGGTTAAAGTTGCATACAAATTTTACTATATATATGTGTGTGGTCAAATTTATAAACATGCGTATTGTAAATCATGATATTTTTTTAGAAAATTCATATTGCTATATGCATTAAATACATAACAAAACACTCCAAAACCGCATGAACTAGGGTCCGATCCGGTGGTGGATTCTTTTTGTGTGGCGAAATGAATCCGGGACGTTTCGCCTCCAAACCATTTCCTCCCCTAGTCGTTTCGCCCCCAAGACGTTTCCTCCCTATTCTAGGGAGGAAATTAGAGGCGATTAACGGACTAGGAGGGAAACGTCTTGGGTGCGAAACGTCTTGTGACCTGGCGGAATGACCCGGAATCGTCTGAATGATACAGATCAAGATGAATCTTAAAACCAGTCTACTTTTGGGGATACATCTGTCAATTATTTTCCACAGGCCTACTTATTTTTTTAAAGAACCTTTTATTACTGATATAAAATAAACAGAAACATAGAATATGAATATTTTTAATAAATTGTCGTCAAAGTACAATTTTTATTTTTCTTATGATTATGTGATTTATTTTCAAAACTTTTGAAAATAATAGGTCCCTTTGTTATGTTTAGCAATGGAAATTTCTCCAACAAACTCTGACAGCAACTTGGAAAAGAGACCAATATCCATGAATTCTGCTTCTGTGCAGATTTATGATGGTCATTATATTGACCACAAGAAGCAGAGATATCCATACTGTGTTGTTTGGACACCGATCCCTTGTTTAACGTAGGTGTTTCTACTATTGATACTGCGTCACCCTCATTAATCTGAATCTGCCAAGTACTCCAGGGGCGGATCCAGGATTTCTGGAAGGGGGGTTCAAATTTATCCAGAGGTGGTTCGTTTTCAACATTTTGCCTAATTTTTCGTAAATTTCCCCATGAAATTGAAATAATTTGGTCCTAGAGGGGGGTTCAAGCGAACCACCCGAACCCCCTCTAAATCCGCCACTGTACTCCAAACACCTCATAAACAGAGTAATATGAACTTAGGCACTGCCTAGAACGGGCATGCCATCATGATTTTGAAATTATTATTGATTAAACAACTGCTAGTTTTTTTCTGTCCTGAACAGTGAACAGCACTTACTGTAAAAGTATATGTTGTGCCATTGTCCTGTCCTCCCCTATCCAATACCCTACCCTACCCTTACTCCTACCCTAACTTTACTCCTACCATTACACCTAACCACCTACCCAACACCTTACCTCCTACCCTATCCTTATGACTACCCCTACCCTCCCCCTACTCCTAATTCATTCCCCTACCATACCCTTACTCCTACCCCTACACATAACCTCCTACCCTACACATAACCTCCTGTGACGGGATAGCCTCCCTTGGAAATATGCAAATGTCAAACTCGAGACTTTGTGAATCGAGTAAGTGTTGGGTATGTAGCGCAGTAAACCACCCTTAGTGGATGGGCATGCTTTTCCACCGACGGGGTTTGCTGTGGCTTGGCTCAGCTGTTGCTACATTTGGTGGCAGCGGTGGGATAATGACAGCTGCCAGAACGGAGTTGCCTTACCCATGTAGTTCCCAGGCCAAGACTCGGGACAAGTCTTCTCGGAGGGGGAAGTAATGTGACGGCATAGCCTCCCTTTGAAATATGCAAATTTCAAACTGGAGACTTTGGAATCAATAAGTGTTGGGTATGTAGCGCAGTAAACCACCCTTAGTGGATGAGCATGTTTTTCCACCGACGGGGTTTGCTGTGACTTAGCTCGGCTGTTCGTTACACTCCTAGTCCTACCCTACCCTACTCATACCCATACTCTACCCTTACTCATACTCTTTGCCCTAACCCTTTCTCCTTACCCTACCAATACCATACCCTAACTTCTACTCCTAACCATAAACAGGGATCAATTTGGGGTGCGCACGTACAGTCACAGAAGCAGGCTAGAAGCTTGAAATTTTGGGTTAAAGTAGAAGAGGAATTGTAGAGTACTATCTGTAGCGAAAATGAAGGCACTGATCAGCTGTGCAGTTACATAGCAAAAAGTAAACATGAAGATAAATAGCCGTTGAATGGTCAATGAAGAAACAAACTCTTTATAAAAATATACCCAAAAACATACCCAGGAGAAAAGAGATAGAGGCTTCCAGTAATGCTAAAATCGTTTTCGGCCCGGGGGGCCTGGGACCCCCCACCGGGGCTTCGCCCCTGGACCCGAAATTTTCCAGCAATATCCCTGTAACCTACCAAAACTCTTACCCCTACCAGGCTACCCTTACTACCATTGCTGCTACTCCTTAACCTACCATACCCTTACTCCTACTTCTACCCTACCAGTATTCATATTCTTACCCTACCTTACGAGTTACCATTACACCTACTCCTTACCCAACCATCCCCTTACTCTTACTCCTACCATACTCTGCCCTTCTTCTATCTTGCCATACTCTGCCTTGCCGTGCCCTACCCCACCTAACCCTACCCTATCAAACCCCATCCTTAACCTATTACTTACCCTACTCTACCATACCATTACTCATTACTCTACCCTACCCTTTCTCCTACCTCTCTCTTCATTATCCTTACCTTACCTAGTACCAGGGTGTTCCCCTCGACCTCAAAGTATTAATTTAGGGGGCCAATGTCCCACTACTGACAACTCCGTAACAACATTCTGACAAAATAGGAGGCGAGGTAATCAGGAAGCGAGGTAGCCGAGTGGTTAGCACACTGGCTTCTTGTGCTAGAGGTCCCGGGTTCGATCCCGGCCGGCGGCGAGGAATATTTGTTGGTCCGAACATGCTTCCCATCGTGTCATTTGCAGGAATGACATGATACAGTGCGCCGTCCTTCGGATCTGGACGTTAACTGGAGGCCCCCTGTGCAGGGGCAGTCATCCCCTGTGCAGGTTCAAGATCCCTACACAGGTTCTATCCTCATGCATGTAGGCTCATCCTGCAAACACACCGGAGTGTTCAATGTACACCTCCCAAGAATAATCAGAAATTGATTGATGGGAGTAACAAGAAAAACAAAAATATCAGGAACAAGAAATATTTGTTAATTTTGGGGATATCATGGTCCACTCTCTGGACAGAACTGCGTGTTTTGGGGGTCATTTTTGGGGCAAAACGTTCATTTTGTGCGCCAGGTAAAACCCTCGGGCAGCTGACTGAAGAACTAACGACTCACGGAGCCGAAACGACCAGTTACTTGCATTTGGATGTCCGATTTAAGGGTGTATCGGCGATTCGCGGCCGAAACGACCTGATTTCGCTGTTTAGACGCATCTTTCCGACCCGTTCTGGTTCCGGTAAATAGTAACACCGGATATTTAGAAAAATTTCGCGCGTGACTGTGACGTAGTTTTTATTTATTTTTTGTAACTTTTGAAAGAAAGTTGATCTCAGATGGAACGAAAAAACGTATTGTTCACAAAGAAGCAAAACTATATTGTCATGAATAGAAAAGGAAGAATTATTTGTGTACAATTTCAAACGAGATCAATGGGATTCTCGCGAGAGAGGGAGATTAGCGATATCCCCCGAGACTGGGACCGGACGTTCAGGTGAACAAAGTTAGTTAGGTAAACAACATCAGAGTTCATTTACCCGTGTGTACGCGTTACCTATAGGCGGGCACGCAGCTGGGCCTTCGGCCCAGCCTCAGTGCGCTTCGCGCACTTCGTGCCATGCCCGTATTACATGGAGCTCCCATCATTGAAGTTATCTTTTTGAGAGAAGAGAAGCCAGTGCTTGCCTTATTAATGCTGAGCGCCAAGCAAGGTAGCCACTGGTACCATTTTTAACGTCTTTGGTATGACGCGGCCCGGATTAGAACCCGCGCCTCCCGCTTCCGAAGCGAACGCTCTAACCATTACGCTATCATTACGTTATCATTACTGAGTATTATGGCATGAATGAGAGATAGGTTTTTCTGATATCTCAGAAATGATTTTACGGTGAATTAACCTGGGATGTTGGAGGGCAGATTGCTATGTATTAATTCACGACAGCGCAGCTGGAGTAAATTAAATATCGCATCTGCCCGACAACATGACATGTTCACAGGGGCCTGTATCGTTATTTTTTTAAGGTTTTAAGCGGTATGCATATATATAGACATATCTATCTTCTGATACTGAGTCGATCAATTTCTGATCATCACCTCAGGTATCCGCCTAAAACATTAAAAAAATAGCGATACAGGCCCCTGTGGACACGTTAATCAAAGATAATTCACGGTAAAGTAAAATTATTTCGATTCTAACATGATCGATAAATAAATGCTTACATCTTTAAATGTTTTCCAGTGGATTCCTTCTCGGGAGACATGAATGTTCATGTGCAACCTCACAAAAAGGCCACCTTACTTGCGTAATTTTGTTTACAGTGAATTATGAATTGTTTATTTGCAAATGGTGACGTTTTCATTAGGTTCAATGGGAAAGACGATAATGTCATTTTAGAATTTCTATTATCTGATTATGATGTTCCTGTTGAAATACTTGATCTTGTCAGTCAGTCAGCATCAATTTCCCAATATCAACGTCGACTGCCACACGATTTATGTCATAGATCTAAGGTGTTTCCAGCCAGTGGGCAGTAGCTCGTTCCTCAGGCTAACTAGTTGCAAAATCTCACTTCAAAATATTACACGTTTCAATTGTTACGACCTAGCGTAACTAGACAGGTACAGCGAAAAACAACCAAGTAATTTAAACTTAACAATATTTAATCAAACAAATAAATGCTGCAAATACATACAAACAAACAAACAGATAAGTAAATAAATAAATAAATAACTTACAAAGTTAATGTCAAATAAGTCCTTGTCCCTCAAATGTAAGTCCACAATCCAGTAACCAGAATATGAGCACATGTATATTTTAATCCACACAAAACACTAGTGAAACAACCAAAATTATATACTTTAAATCACTTCAAATTTCTGAATACCTACGACTGAATTGGGACCTATATTTAGCTCACCTGAGCCGTCAGGCTCACAAGGTGAGCTTATAGTATACCCATGCTCCGTCGTCCGTCCGTCGTCCGTCGTCCGTCGTCCGTCCGTCCGTCGTCCACAATTTTCAAAGATCTTCTTCTCTGAAACCGCTTGGCCAATCAAAGCCAAATTTTACATGAAGCATCTATGGGAAGGGGGAACCAATGTGTATATAAATAATCCAGGTCACATGACCAAGATGGCCGCCATGCCCATATATGGTAAAAACCCTTCAAAAATCTTCTTCTCCGGAACCACTGGACCGATTTCAACCAAACTTGGCATGAAGCATCGATGACTCAAGCACTACAATGTGTATATAAATCATGACCTTGCGGTGACCTTGACCTATTTTACGGCAAGGTCAACATAGGTCGCCTTTGCATTTGAATGGGAAAAATTGTTAAATTGTCATTTAAAGGAAAAATCTTGCAGAAAATGAGCAGTAGGACTGAATATTAATGATTCTGAAAAAAATTGGGCACCAGGGGCTCATCCGCCCCCACCCCGGGGCAATATACATGTATATTATCATAATATTCAAACATCTTCTTCTCTGAAACCGCTTGGCCAATCAAAGCCAAATTTTACATGAAGCATCTATGGGAAGGGGGAACCAATGTGTATATAAATAATCCAGGTCACATGACCAAGATGGCCGCCATGCCCATATATGGTAAAAAACCTTCAAAAATCTTCTTCTCCGGAACCACTGGACCGATTTCAACCAAACTTGGCATGAAGCATCGATGACTCAAGCACTACAATGTATATATAAATCATGACCTTGTGGTGACCTTGACCTATTTTACGGCAAGGTCAACATAGGTCGCCTTTGCATTTGAATGGGAAAAATTGTTAAATTGTCATTTAAAGGAAAAATCTTGCAGAAAATGAGCAGTAGGACTGAATATTAATGATTCTGAAAAAAAATTGGGCACCAGGGGCTCATCCGCCCCCACCCCGGGGCAATATACATGTATATTATCATAATATTCAAACATCTTCTTCTCTGAAACCGCTTGGCCAATCAAAGCCAAATTTTACATGAAGCATCTATGGGAAGGGGGAACCAATGTGTATATAAATAATCCAGGTCACATGACCAAGATGGCCGCCATGTACATATATGGTAAAAACCCTTCAAAAATCTTCTTCTCCAGAACCGGTGGACCGATTTCAACAAAACTTGGCATGAAGCATTGATGGCTCAAGCACTACAATGTATATATAAATCATGACCCTGTGATGACCTTGACCTATTTTACGGCAAGGTCAACATAGGTCACCAATGCATTGGAATGGGGAAAACTTTTAAAATGTAATTTAAAGTGAAAGTCTTGCAGGAAATGGGAAGTAGGACTGAATATTAATGATTCTGAAAAAAATTGGACCCCAGGGGCTCATGTGCCCCCACCCCGCGGCAATATACATGTATATTTCCATAATATTCAAACGTCTTCTCCTCTGAAACCGCTTGGCCAATCAAAGCCAAATTTTTTGTGAATCATCTATAGAATGGGTGAATCAATGTGTATATAAATAATCTAGGTCACATGACAAAGATGGCCACCATGCCCATATATGGTAAAAACCCATCAAAAACCTTCTTCTCTAAAACCAATAGACTGATTTCAAGGAAACTTGGCATGAAGCATCGATGGCTAAAGTACTTTAATGTATATATAAATCAGGACCCTGTGATGACCTTGACCAAGTTTATGGCAAGGTCAACATGGGTTGCCTATGCATTTGAATTGGGAAAACTGTTAAAATGTCATTTGAAGGGAAAAGCCAGCAGGAAATTGGCAAATGGACAGAATATTGAAGATTCAGAAAAAAGAAAATGGCCCATGGGCTTCATCTGCCCCTGCACTGGAATAAAATACCATAATATTCATACATGTTTATTGGTATATGCAGCAGATCTCAGGTGAGCGTTTACAGGACCATTGGTCCTCTGGTTATACATCTAAGGAAATTCTCCAGGTTTCTAGAGAATGATATAATAAACTTTTCTCTAGAAAAGAAACGAACTAAACGAAAGTTCTTTTAAATTCTCCAAAGAGAATTTAGAATTCTCCAGAGAGAATTCAAGGCCGCAACGACCATCAAGACTAAACGAGAGTCCACTAGACCCTTCGAGATCTCAGTATACATAGTCCAAATACATTTTTAACTTATGGTAAAAAAAACACTCACTCCATTTTCATCTGGAATTATCCACAAAGTGCTCATAGAATTTTCTATACTTCTAAATTATATAACAGTGATAAAAATAATCAATGACATTCTTCTGCAAAGTTCTAGATAATAAATTGTAGAAACATAAAAAGAAATATATATTAATCAAGGTTACTCCCCTTTGATTATATATATAAATAATAAGTAATAGCTTTAAAAAGAATCAATATTATTGAATCAATTATATATAACACTTCCCTTCTTCAATGAAAAGAAAGTTTTATGAAATAAAAACTTTCTTTTGCAATACTCATATGCAAACAAACAAGGCAAAACTGTCAAGCTCTTGAAAGGGTGTCTGGAATTATATTATCTCTACCTTTTATGTGTCTAATGTCAAGATTGTGCTCTTGCAACATGAGACTCATGCTCTAGCTAATACTCAGATGGAGTCTATTTTTCAGATTAACAGTGTAAATAGAGCTGAAACACTTTTAAGTATGGCCCAAACTGAACAAAAAACTCTGACAAGCCTTATTCCAAACATACCTGACCTTCTTATCATAAAGTAAGTTTGTCAAAGGCTCAGCTAAAACTGAAACATTATTACAGAACTTTCTGTAATATCCAGCCATACCCAAAAAGCGCATCAGTTGCCGTTTTCCTGTAGGTACAGGAAAATCTGATATAGCCTCAACTTTGGCTTCTACAGGTCTGACCTGACCTTGTCCAACAATATGTCCTAGAAATGTCAAACTAGCATGGCAAAATTCACTTTTCGGTAAGTTTATTGTCAGTTTAGCATCACTGAGTCTTTTGAAGAATTCTCTGATGATCTCCAGGTGTTGTTTCCACTCTTCACTGTAGATGATGGCATCGTCGATGTAAGCTTTACACCCATCCAGACCGAAAATCAAACTATTAACCAAGCGAACCAAGCAACATTTCAGCGCTTTTAGTTTATTTCGAAATTGTCTTTCTGTAGTAACACATTCTAAAATCTCCTTTGGACTGTCTGTATATGGAATCTGCCAAAACCTTTTCAAAAGATCGAATTTTGTCACATATTTGGCGTGACCAATGTTGTCGATGCAGTCATCAATTCTTGGTATGGGAAATGTGTCAGTTTTTGTGACAGAATTTACTTTTCTATAGTCTGTGCACATTCGAAATGTCCCATCAGATTTTGGCACAAGTATACAAGGAGAACTCCATTCACTTTGACTAGGTTCTATAAAGTCATTGTCCAGCAAATACTTAACTTCTTTCCTGAGATATTGTTGTCTTTCAGGATGAAGTCTATACGGATGTTGTTTCACCGGTTTTGCTCCTTCAATAATGTCTACATCATGGTAGATTTTATCGGTTCTGCCAGGAATCCCATCTGGAATCCTATCACTTTGTTGCGATCCCAGTTGGTTGATCAAAGATGAAACTATCTGTCAATAATTGCAACTTTTTCAAGATAAATCAAGAAGAATACACTTCATTGATGCATTACTAACATGTTTATTGTGCTTTTAGAAAAGAAAAAAAAAATCATACCTATTTTGTCCAATTTTAGTGGTTTTATTCTGGTTTAAAAACTTCTGGCTCTAATTTTTTCAGTGCACTTAATCCTCCATATACTGTCCATAGGTTTACAGAGAATTGATTTCTGACCATTGAATCCGGGTCGTTTCGCCCGTGGGTCGTTTCGCCGAGTCGTTTCGCCCTGAGTCGTTTCGCCCTGGTTTTATGGGTGGGTCGTTTCGCCCTTATTAGGTGGGTCGTTTCGCCCGTGAGTTGTTTCGCCCGTGAGTTGTTTCGCCCAATTTTTATTATTATTATTATTATTATTATTATTATTGTTGTTGTTGTTGTTGTTGTTGTTGTTGATATTGCTATTGTTGATGATGCTGATAGGTAGGTAGATAGGTACGTAGGTTTGGTTGAAATGAGTATCTTGACATATCTTGTTAAAACAACATATATTTAAACATTTTAGCGCTTCCTACAGAAAGGAAGGAAGAAAGAAAGAAAGAAAGAAAGAAAGAAAGACAGAAAGACAGAAAGAAAGAAAGAAAGTAAGGAGGGAAGGAAGGACAAATGATAGATAGATAGATAGATAGATAGATAGATAGATAGATAGATAGATAGATAGATAGATAGATATTTGGTTAAAAAGAGTATCTTGACGTATCTTGTTAATATAATACTTAACTAAACATTTTAGCGCTTCCGCTTCTGTGGCTTTTAATGATGTAAAAAGATAACAGATTGAAGAAAGGAAGGAATAAAGGAAGGAAGGAAGGAAGGAAGGAAGGAAGGAAAAAGGATAGATAGATAGATAGATAGATAGATAGATAGATAGATAGATAGATAGATAGATAGATAGATGGATGGATGGATGGATGGATGGGATAGATAGATAGATAGATAGATAGATAGATAGATAGATAGATAGATAGATAGATAGATAAAAGGAGTATCTTGACACATTTTGTTATTAATATAATGTTTATTTAAACATTTTAGCTTTTAATGTTGTATAAAGATAACGAAAGGGAAGAAAGAAAGAAATAAAGGAAGGAAGGAAGGAAGGAATTTCGTACAATCGTACAATGCCATTTAAGGGGCTAGCGTTTTTCGCTGACGTCAAGTGTAAAGTGGTCAAAACACACAGAAATTTTTACACAAGTCTGTGCCTATTTTTTGTGCTTGAAAACTTTCGAATCTGTTTCATTTCACCAGCAAAAAATGAAAGTTTTCTTCATAAACGTTCAAGTAACGTAATTACCACACTTTTAGTGCAATTGAATGTCCACTAACAGCATTTGCTTGGCTTTTGTGTTTCTCTTTTCAGAAATCATGTTGGACCTGGTAAATATTTTTCGTCCTTATAATTCGTTTTTGTTGAACTTTTGGTAACGATTGAAATCATACTGTATGACGTAAATCACTGGCGTTGACGTTCCTGTTTTGGTATGAAATTTAAGCAGGCTGATTGTATTTTCTGTTCGAAATTATTTTTGCCGAAATATCATGTATTCTAAAAGAAATAACCATCATCACACCAATTTATAGTGTGGCGTTTTCAAAGCCCTTTAGTATATATACCCAAAAGACAGTTGTGCATGATCAGCCCATGTTATATTTATATTATTATATCAGCCCAAGTTAATATATATATTAAGTTATAAATAATAATGCACATATTACACATTTGGGCATGTTAGAAAAATAAGGGCGAAACGACTCACCAAATAGGGGCGAAACGACTCATGGGCGAAACGACCCAGGGCGAAACGACCCAGGGCGAAACGACTCACGGGCGAAACGACTCAGGGGCGAAACAACTCACGGGCGAAACGACCCAGGGTGAAACGACTCACGGGCGAAACGACTCAGGGGCGAAACAACTCACGGGCGAAACGACCCGGGACCTGACCATTTCCATATATGGAATTGATCAAGTTAATTGATCAATTAATATTTAATTGATCAATTAGTATAATGCAGTGTGTGTAGCCAAAAAATTTAGGCAGAAAATTTGTCTCTCCCCACAAAAATATGGGAAAAGTTTTTACTTGAATTTCAGGTTTGCCTATATATGACTATACTATAATAAGAATATTAATACATTTTCACTTCTCCCTCAGCTGGAAATAGGGGGAATTTTGTTCATTTTGGAAGACTATTTCTCCCTAGTCGCCCTGTAGGGTATTCCCTGATGTGTTCGGATGGCCCAACAGATTGAACAAGACTGACAAAGTGAAACAGCTGAAAAATGAATCTGTTAAAAAACAGAAGACACAGAACTTTGTAGAGAAAACTTGATTGTTAGAAAGTTAAATGTGTGTTTCATCCAATAGGGAAATGCTGGTGAGCATTTTTTTTTGTATAAATGAAACAGTCGATGTGTAAAAACAGCTTATTTTCACCATCTTGTTTTACGGATGGCATATCCTACATTGTTATGTCATTTGATGCATATATATGCTATTTTGCGCCCAACTGTTTGGGGTAGTTTAGCTACTGACGGGATATATGGTTTTTGCACATCTTTATTTTTAGCTAAAAAATAAATTCTTTGTACTGTCTATTGTAATTTTATAAACTTTATAGTATGCAAAGTCAGATAGTTCAATTAGCAGTGGAGGAGAGATGCCCAATTGAGTATCACTGACCTAGATTGCTTTGACAGGTAAATGTTACTATTAATAGCAATTTGATACTCAATTGGGCATCTTTTTGTCATTTTTATAGTACTCTCAGAAAATCGAAAAAATGTATCACAGTTTTTAACCGATTTCCACCAACTTTGGGGAGCTTAAAGATGAATAAATTTCCAAACTTTTGACCGTTCAGAATTTTTTTTAATTGTCTAGAAAAAAAGTTATTAAAGTTTAAAATCAGGATTTTTTTCTGATTTTCTGTGATTCCTATTTGGGAGCTAGAAAAAAAAGTGATGCCCATTTAGGAAACGGTGATTTCTATTCAGGAACATATAATAAGATCTATGATTCCTGAATGGGATACAAATAGTTTGTTATGCTTCCTTGTGAAGAACTTTGTTTACCAAAGCCTCACTGACTTGACTGTCATGTTATTTTCTGAATACCTATATTCTGTATCTCATATCGATCATAGCGATGCTCCACATTCAACAACTTTTTTCATTTTAATGGCCAGAGTGCATTTTAAGTTCAGTTTCACAATCATTTATACAAGTGCGTTCAGTTATTGATATGCCCCTGCCATATTCAGAAATAAATTGACAACTCTTCTTGCTTTTTAACAATCTTCACTGGCAAGAAATAGACATCTGGATGAATTTGTTTATATAATGTGTTAAGTGTGTCTATAAATATTTACTCTGTATATAGAACTTCCAGAGTTATGATGCTGTATGCCTAAATTGATTACATAACTTATGGAGCAAATTTTTTTAACAAAAAAACGCTGATATTTGAGTTTCAAAGAATCCACTAGGAATCATGGTTAATGGTTTGTAATTTTGTTTGTAAATTATGAAAGAATAACCATGTTTGTCAGTACTACAGCTGAAAATTTGGTGTCTTTATCAGCACTATTTACAAAGTTACACTCTGATTTTTTATTCATTCATTGTACATTTTAGAATTTCATGGTAAAGCGGTTAATTGTTACAATATAAAACTAAGCATGTCAGTGTTATTTTGCAAGAAAACTAATATTCTACCAGGGCGGTTTTACGAACAAAGCTTGCTTGTGGGTTCCTTATTGCTTGTTTATATGTGTGTATATCAGAACCACTAAGGAGGATGGGGGTGAGGTTATAGCCATGTAAAATCGGTTTAAACCCGCCAGTAACTTTGTGTTACTGATCGTTCCAAGTCGATACTTCTGTGGTGGTTCTTTTTGTTTTATGTCTTGGTGTTCAAAATATTTTTGTGCTGTTGGCGCCTTATGTATGTTTGCATATTTTTAGTTAAGTTAAAGTAACTGAGTGGCCACCTATTGGGAAAATAGCTGCTCATTCGGCTTACGAAATGTTTTCATGGTATAGGTACCTGATTGTTAGTTTGGTTTTTCTCACCTCGGTTTTTGGAGTGGGAATCTTTTTCTGATTGCGCCTTTTCCTGATCTTTGCCTACTTGTACCTTTTCCTTCATGAGGTAAGCATGCCTTAAGAGTTTATCAATATTGACATGAGTGGGTGGGGTATGTTAAACAGACATCTACTGTGCTTTTTTTTAATCTGTCAATCAAATGATGATGTGCATTTATTGCTAATAGATGTCACAGATACAAGGAATGACTAAATATAGTTATTCTTTTAAAATTTTGAATAGCTTGGTTTAGAATTGGAAATGTAACTGGTTTTCGTGGGACCCATTTCCTGGAAAATGGAATGCATGTGAATAAAAATTACACAAAGCCTACATGTCTAGGATACATAATCTGAAAAATTAAAGATTATTTTGGGGTCATGGAAATGTATTTCTCTGGAAAAAGTTAGTGTAAACATGTTTTTTTTTCTGGAAAATTCTCGAAGTGAGTATTTTTGGGCGGCTCGTGTGCACTTATTGTTTGCTGAAAGATGACATGCCTTTTGTTTCAGGTTCTTATGTGACTGAAGTCACATTCGACCACATCGAAAAATCTGGCTTATTTTTTTTCAAAAAGCTAATAAAAATGGGTCCGACGATTTCAACCTTGAAGTAACTGAAAAATGACTCACTTGCTCTGAGCTGACCACTCATTTCACAATCATGTATACACAAATCCATGTATTTGCAACATATTCATCAGTCCCATGATAAAGCATGCTAAAGAATATAATATTGTTGACAAAAATAAACAATGTTTTTTTATACAAGTAAATCTTCAAACATGTATACTTATCAGCAAAAGAAATGCGAAAATATTTAAACACCATTTTCTTGAAAAGAATCATTGTGATGGAATTTTCAGTGATATAACTTTTGAGTATTTTCAGCGAGCAATAATCAACCAAAATTAAACGTTTGTAGCATTCTTCATTAAGACGTTACAATGACGTTACTGTACGATCTCGTGTATTACGATTTTGAATCTAAAACATTCACGATTAATGCGATTTGAAAACAGATGGCGTGAAGTAGTAGCCGGGTGTCTAACCTAAAGAAATCGTACAAAAAGATTGGAAAAATACTGCTTGTCAACGCTCCCAAGGGTCGCGTTTTTCTGTTGACGTCAGCCTATTGTTTTGAGATCGTCATTATTGTTTACTACAGACACACTATGGGCTTTCAAATTGTGATTCTGTAGGTGTCTGTTCAGTGTGTCAACAGCTATCTTATGGCACTAAAAGATTTTGAGTTTGTCTATTCGCTTGCTAGAAAATACCAATTTACATCAAAAAGTAAAAACGACGTCACGTACAAGAAAAAAGCGTCGGAAAAGACATAAAATTTTCTGATTTGATTTTGTTTCAAACGTGACTTTCGAATATTGGTATTGGTTTGTAAACTTTTGCAGGGTAATTAAAGGTATCCTAACCCTGTAGCTATGGAAATGGGTGACAACTTTTTTTTTCGCGGCAACGCGGCAAGTGTAAGTCTTAACGTCATGATTTTCTAATTTTGTGAAAGCGAATTAACGGGACTATCAATATTTATATCACTTAAAAAACATTTTGGCGATATAGAAAGAAAAACAAGCGTATTAGTTATTTTTGTGTTTCTTTTGCGAATAAGTATATATACAGTGACCACACATAAGTCCTTAAAGTACTATGGAGTCACCCATGTCTTTGTATTCTGCCAAAACATGGGTTGGCATTTCATCATAAAATTCATGGTTTGTTTTCTTGGCACAGAATACCATAGGGGACTGGGACTTTCACAGAGAAACATTTATACTTAGGCTATGTCTCACTGCTCATATTCATGATATTTAAATCCTCTTGTATATGCTTTAAGTCAAGGGAATCACCAGGACATTCACAGACAGACATTTTTTCTAATATCAATAATGCATTTTGCGGATTAAGGATGAATACAAAGAATATTGCCTTGTACAGCTGTATAATACTACTAGTTTTTGACATCCTTTACTGGCATGTTAATTTCCATGACTTAAACCCTATAGAAGAGGTTTTGAATATCACGAAGAGGAGATATGTGTCATTGCTTAACAATAAATTAAGCCCACTTAGCCCCTCGGTGAAACAATCATGAAACTGTATGATGAAATGCCAACCCACGTTTTGACAGAATACAAAGTCATGGGTGACTCCAGAGTACTTTAAGACATGCTTACCTCATGAAGGAACCCATAAGCAAGCTTTGGTCGTAAAACCGTCCTAGTAGAATATTAGTTTTCTTGCAAAAAACACTGACATGCTTAGTTATATTGTAACAACCGCTTTACCATGAAATTTTAAAATGTACAATGAATGAAAATCAGCAGTGTTACATTGTAAATAGAGCTCATAAAGACACCAAATTGCCGTAGTACAAAAATGGCTATTCTTTCGTAATTAACAAACAAAATTACAAACCATTAACCATGGTTCCTTTTGGTATCTTTGAAACTCGAATATCGGCGATTTTTTTTTTTGTTTCAGGTATTCAGAAAATAACATGACAGTTAAGTCAGTGAGGCTCTGGTAAACAAAGTTCTTCAACAGGAAGCATAACAAACTATTTGTATCCCATTCAGGAATCATAGATCTTATTATATGTTCCTAAATAGGAATCACCGTTTCCTAAATGGGCATCACTTTTTTTTCTAGCTCCCAAATAGGAATCACAGAAAATCAGAAAAAAATCCTGATTTTAAACCTTAATAACTTTTTTTCTAGACAATTAAAAAAAAATCTGAACGGTCAAAAGTTTGGAAATTTATTCATCTTTAAGCTCTCCAAAATTGGTGGAAATCGGTTAAAAACTGTGATACATTTTTTTGATTTTCTGAGAGTACTATAAAAATGACAAAAAGATGCCCAATTGAGTATCAAATTGCTATTAATAGTAACATTTACCTGTCAAAGCAATCTAGGTCAGTGATACTCAATTGGGCATCTCTCCTCCACTGATTAGAAAGATTTAAAGTTATAAACGTGATGCAAAGTACTTAAGTGCACCCATCAAGTATAGAATTGCCAAAATAGGATGTTTATTCAAGTTTTCCACTACATGTAAAATGAAATGGTTGGGATGAAGACATGAAAACGATCCCTGCACCATATCCAATCAATTGTCTAGGCAGTACAAATGCTTAGCTAAAGGATAAATCAAATAAATTCATTTACTATTTTTCCAGTTAGTGTTTTTTTTGAGGAGTCCCAGGTAAAATAAATGTTCATCGTTGTTCAAAAATCTAACGTTTTGTAATAGTACAGTGCCGAGATTTCTTAGAAAGCATAAAGGTTTGTTTAAAATTACGTAAACAAATGTTAAAATGGTTTGAATCTGAGATTTTGTTCGAAAAGAAAGTTCTTTTGAAAACAGTATAAGACTTAAAATATCTAAATAATTTTGGGGCCAAATTGCATGCAACATTCAAGTGGCGTCATCTATTTCAAATGAATGCTTTTATCGGATGTAAACATCCTAAACAGCAGAGTGAGCAATTAAACTTTCAGCAAACTTATTCTGATGTAAAATCATTTTGTTGTGCTAAGCCATGCCCTGTGCCAAATTGTGTCCTTTTACTCTACGCCAAATGCAAGGATTACGCCAGTGTCACATGTGCTGATGAACAAAACTGTCAGCAGGGCGTACACTCTTCCTATTGAGCTATCAAGCCAACCACCTTTATTAAGATTGAACATAGCTCAGAGCCATGCTTGAACAAATGAGACAGTCCATCAGGAAAACATGTCCGTGCAATGTATACCCACTTGAACTCCACTTTTATATAGTAAAACTGGGGTTTGCAGGGGTATACCTATTTTTCTTATTTTTGCTCCAAAACATAGATTGTGGGTACTCGTTAGAACCGCCTCAGCGTGTACCCACAATCTATGTTTTGAGCAAAAATAAGAAAAATATCAAAATTTTTCAGCTGAAAATTTTCAATTTTTTAAGCTAAAAAAATCTCTGTTTATTGCATGGGCATGTTTTCGTAATGCCCAATTTGTAGCTTGCAGCCATAGCATAGCCACACAAGTCAGTCAGGGAAACTCGTTGAATACCACAATCATCAAGATCACTGTTTTCCGTGATGTTGTTGTTGTATCTGAATGACCACAGATATCCGCTGCTAGCACTGGCTGAAGTTTTAAAACAATGGCTTATGCAGGGTCCTGTAACTCTACAAATGCTTGCTATGAACATTGTCAGTAGATTTTCAAACCAAGCAGTAAAATTAAAGATAACTGATAAATCTTCAAACTTTTATGTCTTACAGTCTTTTTGTATAGGGTCCTTATTACAGGATCACTAAAACGCTGCAAAAGTGTCCAGATCGTGGAATTCTACGACCTTTATCCCGCCATATTCCACAAGATCTCGATACACAATGATCTTAGCAAGATTGCGGTATTCAACGAGTTTCCCTGACTGAAGTGGCACAGGGCTGGAAGCCTGGCCAGGATAGAACCAAGGGCCTCTAGCATGGGAGCACTATGCTAACTCAGAGCTACCAAGCCATACAGTCTACAGGTAGCACCAGCATTGGGCTACTATGTGACAAGTGACTGCTGTAACCAAGTGGGATCATTAAGATTGTAGAATTCCGCAATCTTGGCACTTTTCCAGGGCTTCAGTGACCTTGTAAGCCTGAGTTGATTACTTGGATGGTATATCTTCAAATGTAAGCCTGAGTTGATTACTTGGATGGTATATCTTCAAATATAAGCCTTAGTTGATTACTTGCATGGTATATCTTCAAATGTAAGCCTGAGTTGATTACTTGGATGGTATATCTTCAAATGTAAGCCTTAGTTGATTACTTGGATGGTATATCTTCAAATGTAAGCCTTAGTTGATTACTTGGATGGTATATCTTCAAATGTAAGCCTTAGTTGATTACTTGGATGGTATATCTTCAAGCACATAAATTTTTGGGTGTCATTTCATCCAAATGGCATACACGTAGCTATTGACTGGGATGCTAAGCCACAAGTCAGACATTTTTTTTTTCATAATTATTTTATTTTCATTAGATTATTTATTTTGTAGATGGTTTCTTCCCTTCATTGGTCACATGGGCATTGCTACCAGTCAGGGAGTGATCAGAGACTTTGCGGGACCCTACTTTGTATCGGTATGTAAATCAAGGTGCAGCGCTATCAGTTCACCGATAACTGTTCACAAAGTCACAAAGCCCAATGCTATTGCACTTGAAAACCCAGAAACATGACATTCACTTGGACAACTTTAAAATTTGTGATTTTTGCAAAATAATATCAGATATCTGACATCATAAATAATCGCTACCAGTCAGGGTGATCAGAGACTTTGCGGGGCCCTATTTTGTATCGGTATGTAGAAAGTGCTAGAAGAAATGAGCCGCCTCATTGGAAAACCAACAATCTACATAGGCAAAAACAAAGACGCAGATCAGCTTCATGGTAACCACGAAGCTGATCAGCGCCTTTGTTTTCGCTACTCGGATAGTACAATTCCTCTTCTACTTGAATTCGAAATTTCAAGCTGTGCTTGTACAGGCTGGTTTGTGTCGGACCAGTTCGGAAACCACATTGTTGGTTTTCCCACGAGGTGGCTCAAATAGTTACAACTAGCAGTTCACAGATCACAATTGAATTAGAATGTCATTTGAATAGAATTCAAATGAGCCGCTGCATGAGAAAACAAACAATCAGCATATGCGGAAACAAAGGCGCAGATCAGATTAGCAGTGAGTTCGAAGCTAATCAGTGCCTTTGTATTTGCTACATGGTTATTACCACATTCCTCTTATTTCTAAATCCAAAATTTCCAGTCTCAAGAAGACATCTTCTGTGCTTGTACAGAATTGGTCCATGAGCTATTTAAGACGATGTCGGTACCACCTGACCTGAACAGATCCCCCCGCACTTTTTCACAATTTTGGGATGCATAGAATTAGATAAAATTGGGGGGATCTTTCTAGGTGGTAGCTTTATGGTTAAAATCTTCGAGTTTATTCTAGTATACCCCCTTCATTTGTCTGTGTTTTTCTCTTGTATCTTAAGTTTTCTTCAATTTTTGGAACAAAACAGTCAGCTTGTTCATATGTCTTATTATATGACATGGCTATCAATTATTGTCATATCAATTATTTGATACCAATTTTAGCTCTCTAGGACTTTTGGCTGCTGAGATATAAACGTTTCTGTTGGTATACCCCCTCTATTTTTCTGTCATTTTTATCTAATATTTCAAGTTCTCATCAATATTCAACACTTAGAAAGCCTAGTTTTTCATAAATCTTATCCTACGATTATAGAGCAATACCATAGCAATCATTTGATACCAATTTCGGCTCTCTATAACTTTTGGTTGTCGAGTTATAAAGATTTTTTGGGGTATACCCCTCCACTTTTTTTTCTGTGATTTTTCTCTAATATTTATAGTTTTTATCAATATTCGAAAAAAAATAAGTCAGGTTGTTTGTGTGTCTTACCACGTGATTTTAGAACATTATCTTAGCAATTATTTGATACCAATTTCAGCTTTCTAGAGTTGTTTGTCATTGAGATAGTAGCAGCTTTATTGGTATACCCCCTTCGTTTGCAAGTGATTTTTCTCTTATATCTTAAGTTCTTTTAAATATTTGAGAAACAAGAAAGTCAGCTTGTTCATATACTTGTTGCATGGTTGTAGAATATTGTCATAGCAATCATTTTATAGCAATTTCAGCTCTGTAGAGCCTTTGGTAACTGAGATATCAGCAGTTTTATTGATATACCCCTTTTTTGCTAGTGATTTTTCTCCTATATCTTAAGTTTTCTCATTTATTTGAGCAACAAAAAAGTCAGCTTGCTATATACCTTTTACATGGTCATAGAATATTGTCATATCAATTATTTGATACCAATATCAGCTCTCTAGGACTTTTGGTTGTTGAGATATATATGTTTCCTTTGGTATACCCCCTCTATTTTTCTGTGATTTTTTTTATCTAATATTTTAAGTTTTCATCAATATTCAAACACTACGAAAGTCTAATTTTTCATAAATCTTATCTTATGATTATAGAAAATTACCATAGCAATCATTTGATACCAATTTAAGCTCTCTATATTTTTTAGTTGCTGACGTATTAAGTTTTTTGGTGGTATACCCCTCAATTTTTCTGTGATTTTTCTCTAATATTTAAAGTTTTTATCAATATTCAAAAAAGTAAGTCAGATTGTTTAAGTGACTTACCAAGTGGTTTTAAAGCGTTATTTTAGCAAGCATTTGATACCAATTTCAGCTTTCTATGGCTTTTTGTCGATGAGATATTGGCAGTTTTATTGGTATACCCCCTTCATTTGCAAGTGATTTTTCTCTTATATCTTAAGTTCTTTTAAATATTTGAGCAGCAAGAAAGTCAGTTTGTTTATATACTTGTTACATGGTTATAGAATATTGTCAAAGCAATCATATTATAGCATTTTCAGTCTCTAGAAATTTTGGTTATTGAGATATATATGCTTCCGTTGGTATAACCCCTATATTTTTTCTGAGATTTTTATCAATATTTAATGTTCTCATCACTATTTCATCAATGAGAAAGTCAAATTATTTATGTTTTTATCACATGATTAAAGAAAATTATTTAAGCAATCATTTGATACCAATTTAAGCTCTCTAGATCTTTTGGTTACTGATATATTAGCAGTTTTCTTGGTATATCCCCTTCGTTTGCCAATGTTTTTTCTCCTATAGCTTAAGTTCTCTTAAATACTAGTATTCGAGAAAGAAAAAAACATATTTTGTTTATATATCCTTTACATGGTTATAGAATATTGTCATAGCAATCATTTGATACCAATTTCAGCTGTCTAGGACTTTTGGTTGCTGAGAAATATACGTTTCCGTTGGTATACCCCCTATATTTTTCTGAGATTTTTATCTAGTATTAAAAGTTTTCAACTATATTCCAACAATGAGAAAGTCAAATTATTTATGTTCTTTATCTTACGTTTATAGAATATTATTCTTGCAATCATTTGATACCAATTTTAGCTCTCTAGAGCTTTTGGTCACTGATATATCAGCAGTTTTATTGGTATACCCCCTTCGTTTGCAAATGTTTTTCTTCTATAGCTTAAGTTCTCTTAAATATTCGAGAAACAAGAAAGACATTTTATTTATATACCCTTTACATGGTTATAGAATATTGTCATAGCAATCATTTGATACCAATTTCAGCTGTCTAGGACTTTTGGTTGCTGAGATATATACGTTTCCGTTGGCATACCCCCTATAATTTTCTGAGATTTTTATCTAATATTTAAAGTTCTCATCTATATTCCAACAATGAGAAAGTCAAATTAATTATGTGTCTTATCTAATGATTATAGAACATAATTCTAACAATCATTTGATTCAAATTTTAGCTCTATAGAGCTTTTGGTCACTGAGATATCAGCAGTTTTATTTGTATACCCCCTTCGTTTGCCAGTGATTTTTCTCCTATATCTGAAGTTCCCTTAAGTATTTGCGCTACAAAAGAGTCCGCTTATTGATATATCTAATTGTATAATTATAAAATATTGTTATAGCAATCATTTGATACCAATGTCTGTTCTTTATGACTTTTGGTTCCCGAGAAATACACGTTTTCGTAGGTATACCCCCTCCATTTTCTGTGATTTTTCTCTAATATTTAAAGTTTCCTCAATATTTGAACAACACAAAAGTCTGACTATCAATGTATCTTATTATGCCGTTTTAGAATGTTATCATAGCAAACTTCAGCTGTCTATGGCCTTTGGCTGCTGAGCTATAAACGTTTCTGTAGGTATACCCCCTACATTGGTCTGTGATTTGTCTCTAAAATTGAAAGTTCTCATCAATATTTGAACACCAACAAGGTCAAAATCATTCTGTATTTTTTCACATTAATATAGAACATTATCATAACAATAATTTAATACAAATTTCAAGTCTTTGGAGTTTTTGGTTGCTGATATATCTGAATTTCGTTGATTTTCCCCTTCGTTTATCTGTTATTTTTCTCTAATATCTGAAGTTCTTTTTTTAATATTTGAGCCTTAAGATAGCCAGCTTGTTCATATATCTTATTTCATGGTTATAGAGCACTGTCATAGCAATCATTTGATACCAATTCAAGCTCTTTAGAGCTTTTGGTTGCTGAGATATAAACAACTGTGCTGGTATTCTCCATTTTCTGTGATTTTAGTCTAATACATGAAGTTTTCATTAATATTCGAACACCAGGAAGTCAGTTTGATAATTATATCTTATTACATAGTTATATAGTATTGCAAAAGCAATCATTTGATACCTATTTCTGCTTTCTAGGTCTATCAGTAGCCAAGATACATGTGGTAATATAGGTGTATCACCTTACTAACTGCGCTTATTAGGGGTTGTATTGAACACTCTGTGATTTTAGGTGACACAAATGGGCATTGAAGTGATCCTCTGACCAAACTGGCACCCTAGAGCATTTGTTCTAAGGGTTCAATTACATCCTACAACCAAAACCAGACCCTTCAAATGGCAGTATAATTATTTTCCCTTTGTAAATCCTGATTTTCGTCATTTTCATTAATATTCATGAAAATGCAAATGAGATGATTTTCATTTAGGCCCATGGCATCAACAAATTTGTCAAATAGAATAATTGATACAATAACAAGGAGCCACAATGATAGTTTAGGCCTGAAATTAGTTTTTATGGGATAATTGATTTTTAACTCTTTTTTTTTTTCATTTTAATGTTTTAATGAAAATTCATGAATATGCAAGTAAGATAATTTCCATTACTTATCATAAGATCAAAGGGATATGTCTAAGCTTAAGAATGAGACCAAGTTCAATGGTCTAGGATAAAAAACAATTGAGATATTTACAATTTTCTATGTGTACCCCCATTATTGACGCAAAAATTGAATATTTAGAGTAATTTAATAAAACATAGCGTAAAACGCAAACGCCTCGACTTTCAGATGGCAGAAAACAGGATTTGATAGCTTTTTCAATGTACTTTTAGAGAATAATAGTGTAGAAATTTCCCTTGGGGAGGAAAGGGGCATATGAATAGCTACAAGACTATTCCCTACCGTTTTTTGTGTTAAAATGACGGTTTTTTTTATAATTATGGGGTATCGTAAATAACGTGTCGTTTCACCATTAAAGCTACCAGCAATGCAAGTCCCCCCGATTTTTTACAAGTCTACAAACATAGTCCTACATGAAAATCATAAGGGGATTTGTTCAGGCCAGATGGTACCGACCCCCAAAATTTACGGTATTGGCTCATGGACTAAATGGTTTGTGTCAGACCTGGTCAGAAACTAAATTGTTGGTTTTCTCATGTGAAGGGTTCAAATGCATTTGCAAATGATTCATGACATTCCAGTTTAACTGCATAAAAATTGTGACTTTTTCTGTCTGAATATCCCTCAGAATAAAATGTCCTTGAAATGTATACCCCCTTATATCCCTTTTTAGCTCGCCTGTACCAAAGTACAGGAAGAGCTATTGCAGTCATCCCGGAGTCAGCGTTAGCGTCGGCCTCAGCGTTTTCTAATGTTAAAGTTTTTGGTTAAAGTTTTTATAAGTCTATATCTCTTGAACATGTAGATGGATTAAGTTGATACTTTGCGTGTTGGTAGATATTGGTCTGAAATTTTATTCTGTACCATCACGACCCATGCCAGTGACCTTGAGGTCAGGTTCACAGACTTAGAAATTTTTTGTTAAAGTTTTTGGTTAAAGTTTTTGTAAGTCTATATCTCTGGAATGTGTAGATGGATCAAGTTGATACTTTGCATCAGTGATCTATAATACAAGTGATTGGACTCTAGCCCTATTTTATAGAATATGCTTGTCTTGCCACTTGGACTGGGCAATAACTGACTATGCAATTAAATAAGGCAAAATATTCCAAACACTGCCTGTGTTTTACAAAATACTCATACAAGCATACTGAACATAACTTAAAAAGAAATAAACCATTCTAAAGATGAAGAGTGAATACTTTTATATAAAAAGGCTGTTACAAAAGAGGCAAAAAAACTTCTTCTGGAAGAAAACAATTTTTCTTCATTTTTATACAAATGGCTGAGGTGTAATTTTTGGTGTATATATTCAAACTTGACATCAAACAACAGCCCAATCTGTGCTTAAACAGATGACATGTTTTGCTTGAATAAAAATGCAATATAGAAGAAGGAGTAGTTCGTAGAAACTGACCACTATAAACATATTTTCTTACTTATTCTCCATGTAAATACCTATTGGGCATATTCTAAAACCTGGCCCGACTGCAAGTCACGCATATATTGGTAAATGATAATAGCAGTACTGTAGTTTCAGGTCCCTGTAAATCTACTGTCCCTGTTTGCATATTGATAGATATTGGTCTGAAGTTTTATGCTGTACCCAGCGAAATAGATAACGATGCGTACTGCGTATGTACGCACGATTTTTCGCCCTGTACGCATAGAAATATCAGACCTGTGTGTACCATGTACGCAGTAAAAATCAGCGGTACGCAAACAGTTTACGATTTAATGCGTACACAGATAAAAATACCTGTAAAATTGTCACAAAATGACAATTTGTCAACTAGTCTGTCAACAATCGAAAAGTAGTTACAATATGAATGCAGCTTCTGATGGTTTCATATTACATACCATGCAATATATTATGTATCTTCAGTAGTTATACCATAAACGTGTATTCCGTTCAGTGTCTGTTAACCAAAGGTTTATTCATGAATTTATTAGTAGTGTGTCACTTTGGTTTATTGAATAGGCATTTTGCATCGATTTCTGGTCATATTTTTTTATTCAAAACTTGATGTATTCCATGTTCTACAGCCATGCCAGTTTTTCCTCACTTTTGCTCTCTTATTATCTATACTGGATACAAAAGTATGGTTTAACAAGCCTTAATGACAGAATAACATGTAATTTTAGGATTATCAACCAGTTTACTTGAATTTTCATGCTTGAATAAATGTAGATGGATCAAGTGTTGATAGAATCTGATATTGGTCCATCATGACCCACCTGAGTGGCCTTTAGGTCAAGGTCACGGGCTTACAAATTTTGTGTTTAAGTTTTTGGTTTAAGTTTTTATAAGTCTATATCTCTTGAATATGTAGATGGAACAAGTTCATATTTCATATTTTGCATGTTGGTAGATACATGTATTGGTCTGGTTTTATGCTGTACCATCACGGCCCACCTGAGAGACCTTGAGGTCAAGGTCATGGGTCATAGATTTTAATAGATTTCGTGACAAAGCACAAGTCTGGCGAGCTACGCTGTCCTGCGACAGCTCTTATTATATTGCAAAACTGGGATATGCCGGGGTATACCTATTTTATTTTTGCTCCAAAATATAGATTGTGGGTACTCACTAACCGCCTCGTTGAGGGAAAACCAACAATTTTCATATGCAAAAACAAAGGCGCAGAATCAGCTGTGGAGTAACAGCGCCTTTGTTTTCGCTATACAGATAGTACGATTCCTCTCTTAAATCCAAATTCAAAGCTTCTAGCCATCTTCTTTGGCTGCACAGGCTGGTTTGTGTCTGACCTAATTGGAAACCCAAATTGTTGTTTTTCTTATGCGAAGGCTCAGTTGTGAGTCTAAGTTAACATAGATAAGTCAGCGAGGATAATCTGAGAAACCAGAAATTTGTTATTGGTTTAGATTCATTTTCTAACCAATGTTTAAAATATTTAGCCCCATTTGGATAATTCTAGTCTTTGTAGTGACTACCCTCTTGAAAGTTGCAAATAAACTGATATTCTCTTTGGCTTCATGTTGCCAAATCTAAAGCGTCACTGATGAGGCTTGAGTAGCTGAAACCGCGGTATGGCCCACCCCTTTCTCACTGATATATTCACTGCTCTTAAAGGATCTCAGTTTTAAATTTTATTTTCTTGTAAGACAGGTACAGACCCTTTAGAGCAATGTCAGTTTCATGCCGAAGGCTCAAAAGGTGAGCTTATAGGATGGCCATGCTCCGGCGTCCATCCGTCCGTCATCCACAATTTTAAAGATCTCCTCTGAAACCGCTTGGCCAATCAAAGCCAAACCTCATGTGGAGCATCCTTAGGAAGGAGAAACGAAAGTTTATATAAATAGTCCATGTCACATGACCAAGATGGCCCCTGATTTGTAGAAAACTTTCTACAAAGTTTATATAAATCATGGCCCTGGGATGACCTTGACCTATCTTATGGCAAGGTCAACATAGGTCGCCCATGCATTTGAATGGAGAAAATTGTCAAAATGTCATTTGAAGGGAAACACTTCCCACCCCGGGGGCAGTTCTGCCCCCACCCCGGAGCAATATACATGTATATATCACCATTACATACTGGAGATAGACGTCAAGCTAGGCATTTCTACTTAGCTAAGCAATTCTGCTTCTTAGACGCCGACTGCCTAGTGGTGGGGGAAAGCCAGGGCAGTTCTCGACGTTCGGTCGGGAAATACCCTGTGAAACCACCGCGCCCGGAAGGTGACAGTCAAACCATTGGTACATACCGATGCAGGAACCATTGATAGTTTTTTTCAATAATTGATAGTTTTTACTGGCGTCGCCAGTGGGATTCGAACCTGCACGGCAGAGGTACATAGCTAGTCAGAAGCCATACGCGCTACCGACTGAGCTATCCGGGCGCCCCATAATATTCAAAGATCTTCTTTTCTGATACTGCTTGGCTAATCAAAGCCAAACATCATGTGGAGCATTCTTAGGAAGGTAGAAGGAAGGTTTATATGAATGGTCAAGGTCACATGACCAAGATGGCCGCCATGGCTATAAACAGCAAAAAAAAAAAAAATCTTCTTCTCCAGAACCAGAAGGCATATGATTTTGAAACTCGGCATGAAGCATCAGGGAGAGGAGCTCTACAAAATTTGTATAAATCATGACCTTGGGATGACCTTAACCTATTTTATGGCAAGGTCAACATAGGTTGTCCTTGTATTTGAATGGAACTCTACAAAGTTTATATAAATCATGACCCCAGGATGACCTTGATCTATTTTATGGCAAGGTCAGCATAGGTCGCATATCCCAAATCTCAGTTGAGCGTTTAAAGGACCATTGGTCCTCTGGTTTCATTTTCACAGGAAGACGAAATGGCATTTGGAAGACCTACAAAGTGAGTAAATCATTTACCATATTCATTCTAATTAGCACACATGCTCCAATAAGCTCACATGTTCCAATAAGAGCGAGCATACCCTTGAAGTTACCAAAACATGAATAAGCACACACTGTTCGTCTAGCTTATTGGTATTTACCGGTAACATTGATTTTATATATAAATACAGTATAAGAACTTAACCTTAAATGACCAAACACTATTTTGGAACAAATAAAACACTTAATTGACATTACCATTGATATTTTGACATAATTGTTTCAGTAGTCTATGTATTGTTTTCATTCATAGGGCCAATTAGAACACCATGTATACATATTTAGTTACCTTCTTATTATTTTGAAACTTTTAGTGTACTGTGGGCTAATTAGAGCAAATATGGTATACTGGTATATCATTTTAGAAACTTTTGAATCTTTGTAACTTGCCTTCCTCTTTGAATGATTGATAAATAATGTTAGTAACAACGTATACACATCAGAATGCAAGCACACTTAACCACCATTGCCCAGTTGTTCAAAATTAATGATGTCGTTAGTTAAGGATTCGTTAAAATTTTAAATGGCAATATTACAAATACACTGTTATTTTTTGTTGTTGAAAAAATGTGAGAATCCTTATTCTTACATTTTTCAACAAAAAGTAACTATGTATTTGCTTTTGAAGTCGATATATAGTTAGAAATTGAGGGCTTAATGGCAGCTGTTACGTGCCAGGCGTAACTAGAAGATTAAGGAAACCAACAAGTTGGTTAGCCAGCAACAAGCTTTGTTTAAAATTTAACAAATCTATTTAGAAGTGATTTAACCAGTAATTGTTTTGATGTGAAACAATCAAAAGCATATATACAATCAAACAAAAATGAATGTACAATACCTTTCAAGATGTTAATTCCCTTAAAGAATGTCTGAATGTCCCTCAGAATTTTTTAACACAAGTCTGTATCAGTTTCTGATCCCAAGAATTAAAGTTTGTTTCAAAATAGCACTATGTCCCAATCCAGAATCGAATATCACAAAGTAATCCAAGAATAAGTTTAAATTCCAGTAAGATAGATTTTGACTTCTTAATAGTAACAGTACCCAAAGATTGTCCTTATGAAAATTTGTAGCCCTTATATAGCACTGAGGAACATTCAGGATTCTTCCAGCAAATTCTATGATATCATATACTAAAAATAACAAGTTGTTTACCAAAATTTAATGTTCTGGAATATTCTAGAGAGGCCAATATCCTTCTAGAAAATTCCACAGTATTCTTTTGACATAAAAAAAGATTTTTCTAGAAGATTCTACATCTTTGGTTCTCCCAGATTTTTCCAGACTTTTCCGTCAAAGAACAATTTGAAATTTCTAGAAAATTCTGAAGTAAACAACCTGTTTATGTCCAATATCTGGGACACTAAAAGTAAATAATTGCTAAGGACAACAAGTAAACATCATATGTATAACATCATACTTTCCTGGGCATACTCCCTTGGGAAGTTTACCAGTACTGAATGCACATCTTTCAACAAGTAACTGTCATACATAACACTTCCACTCTTCAAAGAAAAGAAAGTTTTATAAAATAAAGCTTTCTTTTGCAATACTGGATAATTGTATACAATATGTTTAGCAAAATTTGTGCAAAACTAATCAAATACAACAGCACAAAGCTGGACATCAGCATTGTAGAGGCACTTAAGCTCTGCTTAGGGTGTCTGGAATGATATTATCTCTTCCTCGGTCTGATGTCAAGATTGTGCTCTTGCAACATGAGACTCCACCTGAGTAAACGCTGGTTCTTGTTTTTCATTTTATGTATGAAAGTCAGTGGATTGTGGTCACTGAAGACAACAATTGGTGCATGTGAAAAAGCTAAGTAAACTTCAAAGTGCTGAAGCGCAAGGATTAGAGATAGGCATTCTTTCTCTATGGTAGAGTAATTTCTCTGATGCTTGTTAAACGTTTTGGAAAAATAACAAACAGGATGGTCAACACCATTGTCATCTTCTTGCAACAATACACTGCCTGCACCAACATCACTGGCATCTACAGGCAACTTGAACTCTTTGTCAAAACTTGGTGCTAAGAGAACCGGAGCACTTCTAAGTATGGCCTTGAGCTTATCAAATGACTTCTGGCAGTCATCTGTCCAAACAGACTTGGCCTTCTTACCAAGCAAGTTTGTCAGAGGCTCAGCTATAGCCGAGAAGTTGTTGCAGAATTTCCTGTAATATCCAGCCATACCCAGAAAGCGCATCAGTTGTCTTTTGCTAGTAGGTACAGGAAAATCTGAGATAGCCTCAACTTTAGCTTCTACAGATTTTACCTGACCTTGACCTACAATGTGTCCAAGAAATGTCAAGTTTGCATGGCAAAATTCACTTTTTGCCAAGTTCACAGTTAGTTTAGCATCACTTAGCCGGTCAAAGAATGTTCTGATTGTCTGCAAGTGTTGTTGCCACTCCTCACTGAAGATAATAGCGTCGTCGATATAGGCTTTACAGCCATCCAGATTGGAAATCAAACTGTTGACCAGCCGCTGAAAAGTCGCAGGCGAGTTCTTCATTCCAAATGGCATGACTTTATACTGGTACAGTCCATCTGGTGTAACAAATGCCGAGATCTCCTTTGCTCTGTCCGTGAGGGGTATCTGCCAAAATCCCTTTAGCAGATCGAACTTTGTAACATACTTGGCATGTTCAATATTATCAATGCAGTCATCGATTCGTGGGATGGAAAAAGTGTCTGTTTTAGTGACAGAATTGACTTTTCGATAGTCTGTGCACATTCTAAATGTCCCGTCTGGCTTTGGTACAAGAATACAAGGAGAACTCCATTCACTTTGGCTGGGTTCAATGAAATCATTGTCCAGCAAATATTGAACTTCTTCCCTGAGATATTGCTGTTTTACAGGGTTCATTCTGTAAGGATGTTGCTTTACAGGTTTTGAACCTTCAATAATGTCAACATCATGATAGATTTTGTCAGTTCTGGATGGAATGTCCGAAAATAAGTGCTCATATTCGAGAACTAACTGTTTCAGTTCAAGTCTTTTGTCTGAATCAAGGTGAGACAGTTTCTGATCAAGATTCTGTAGTATGTCAGAATTCTGGAGTTTCGATGACGAGGGATCAGATTTCTCCAAGTTGAAGTCCTCAGAGTCCATTTGATTTTGTTCATGATGGGACAGAATTAACTATATTTACTGATGAAATAACAAAACTATCCCTATCAATATACTTCTTGAGCATATTAATGTGACATAGCTGTTTTTGCTTGCGCCTCCCAGGAGTGTTAACAATGTAATTCACGTCACTTAACTTTTTATCAACAGTATACGGGCCATAATATCTAGCTTGTAAAGGTCTGCCAGGAATGGGCAAGAGAGCAAGTACCTTGTCTCCAGGTTCAAAATTTCTGTCTTTAGCATTTTCATCATAACGAATCTTCATTTTGCTTTGAGCAAATTTGAGATTGGATCGAGCTGCATCACAGGCCTTTGATAGTCTGTTTTTGAAATCAGACACATACTGAAGTAAGTTCAAAGAACTGTCATCATCTGAGAGAAATTTCTCTTTCAGAAGTTTTAACGGTCCACCTACAGTGTGCCCAAAAACAAGCTCAAATGGGCTGAACCCCAGAGACTCTTGTACAGATTCTCTTACAGCAAATAGAAGCAAGTGTATGCCTTCATCCCAATCTTTTTCAGTGTCAAAGCAGTAAGATCTGATCATGTTTTTCAAAGTTTGATGGAATCTTTCTAAGGCACCTTGGCTTTCAGGGTGGTAAGCCGATGACTTGTGATGCTTAATTCCAAGTTCGTACATAACTTGCTGAAAAATTCCTGACATAAAATTTGAGCCCTGGTCTGACTGGATAGATTTTGGGAGGCCTACAAATGTGAAGAACTTCACAAGTGCATTAACTATTGTTTTAGCCTTGATATTTCTGAGTGGGATAGCTTCAGGAAAGCGAGTTGAAGCACACATTATGGTCAGAAGATATTCACAACCTTTCTTTGTTTTGGGTAAGGGACCTACACAATCAATAATCACTCTGCTGAAAGGTTCATCAAAGGCAGGAATGGGCTGTAACTGAGCTTTAGGAATAGTCTGATTGGGTTTTCCTACCATCTGACAAGTGTGGCAGGATTTGCAGTGTTGAGATACATCAGATTTTATTCCTGGCCAGTAGAAATGATTAAGGATCTTGTGATAGGTCTTATTTACACCTAAATGGCCTGACATGGGTGTTTCATGAGCCAAGTTTAAGATTTCAGGGCGATAAACCCTAGGGATCACAATTTGGTGGTTAACAGTCCACTCATCTTCTGCTGAGACATCTGGAGGACGCCATTTTCGCATTAATATGCCATTTTTGACATAATCGCAAACAGGGACCTGGGATATTTCTTTTTCATCTAAAGCCCTTTCAAATTAAGGCGAGATCACAGAATCACTGTGTTGTTCTTTACAAAGCTGTGACCTTGACAGCTGGTCATGACCTTGATCATTTGACGTTGAGGGTGAAAGGTCATTTTCTGACCCCGACCTTGGATTGCTAGGGTCAGTCTGAATATCAGACTGACTAGGGGAAAGAGATGTTGAAATCTCTTTATTAAAGGACTGACCTATCAAAGTATCAGTTAAATTTATGTCCTGCATCCCATCATATAATTTAGCTTTCTTTGCCATTGCCCTAGTGACAGCACAAGAAGGGTAAAGGTCAGGAATTTCCTGCTCAATGGGATCAGGCGGTTGATCAACACATGGTGTGCTGGTCAAAAGTGGGTTTACCACAACCTTATCTCCTGCCAAATCATTGCCTAACAGCAAGTGAACACCTTTAAAAGGTAGATAATGTCTAATACCTACAGCCACGGGACCTGTTACTAAGTCAGAGGACAAATAGATATTATGGAGGGGTACGTTAACAAATCCACACTCTACGCCCTGGATAAGGACACTTGTCCCAGAAGAAGACTTCTCGGAAAATGGCAAGGTATCTGCCAAGATAAGGGATTGAGAAGCTCCGGTATCTCGTAAGATTTTGATAGGGGTAGACTGGGCAGAGTCACTGTTAAGTGACACAAAACCATCTGATAAGAATGGTTCATAAATCTCCATAATAGAATCCTCAGAGACTGACTCTTTATAAGTTCTGGTCAGTATAGGGTTTTCTTCCTGGATACAAGACTGTGGTTTAGCCTTTAAGGAGGTGAGGCCTGTCGGTTTAGCACTATCTAGATTTTCTCTTTCTTTCTTTCGTTTCAGTGCCAAACATTCAGAAATAATGTGCAATAATTACAAATTGGCTGGGATAAGGGATTTTGTCCTTTGTTTTCACCAGAAAATTTGGGTTTTGGACTGGAATTGTCAGTTGGATTACTGGGATTGGCTTTGGGACCGGACTGAGGGGAATATGGTTTTGACTGAGGGGTAATTTGCTTTGATTGAGGGTTATATGGTTTCCTAGGATATGGCTTGTTGACAAATGAAGCCTTATGAGTCAAAGCATAGTCATCAGCTAGATTTTCTCTTTCTTTCTTTCGTTTCAGTGCCAAACATTCAGAAATAATGTGCAATAATTACAAATTGGCTGGGATAAGGGATTTTGTCCTTTGTTTTCACCAGAAAATTTGGGTTTTGGACTGGAATTGTCAGTTGGATTACTGGGATTGGCTTTGGGACCGGACTGAGGGGAATATGGTTTTGACTGAGGGGTAATTTGCTTTGATTGAGGGTTATATGGTTTCCTAGGATATGGCTTGTTGACAAATGAAGCCTTATGAGTCAAAGCATAGTCATCAGCTAAACATGCTGCTGTTTCCAAGTTTTCAATTTCTCTTTCGTTCAAGAAAGCCTTAACATCAGAATTTATGCACCGTTTGAATTCCTCAACAAGCATGAGCTGCCTTAGCTTTGCATGATCAGAACCTACTTTCTTTGAAGAACACCATCTATCAAATAGTTGCTCTTTTGTTCTAGCAAACTCAACATAAGTCTGGTCATGTTCTTTTCTACAGTCTCTAAATTTCTGCCTGTATGCCTCAGGGACCAACTCATAAGCCTTAAGAATAAATTCCTTTACTTTATCATAATCTGAGCTTTGCTCAAGAGAAAGCTGAGTGTAAATTTCTCGAGCTTTACCAATGACAACACTCTGCAAAAGCAAGGTCCAGTGCTCTCTTGGCCATTTCAAGTTTTCTGCCACCTTCTCAAAATGTAAGAAATATTTGTCAACCTCTTTTTCTTGAAATGGAGGAACGAGACGAATGTGTTTTGTGACATCAAATACTGTACTAGTAGCCAAAGGCAAAGATTTTGATTTTGATTTGTCATTAAGTTCAATTTCCTTCATTCTTAACTGAAATTGCCTTTCTCTTTCTTTTTCTTCAATTTCAAATTTATTTTTTTTCTTTTTCAATTTCAAGCCTTTCTTCTCTTTCTAATTTTTCTTTTTCTAACTCAATTTTTTCTCGTTCTAATTCTCTTTGTTTTTCCTTCTCTCGTTCTTCCATTTCTAACTTTTGTTTATGCATTCTTTCTTCCCGTTCTAAAGTTTCCAATCTTATTCTTTCTTCCCTTTCGGCCTTTTCTGCCCTTATTCTTTCATCCCGTTCTAAAGTTTCCAACCTTATTCTTTCTTCATACTCAAATTTTAGTTTTTCCATCTCAATTTGTCTTTTGATTTCTAGTTCCCTCAACTGCAAGTCAGTCTGAGTGACTAGAATCTGAGAAGTAGCCGAGGAATCAAAAATTTCCTCGTCAACAAAAAACTGAATCAAAATGTTCTTAATTTCATGTTTTAACATGGAAGTCTTGATATTTGACAACCCATAATGATCAGCTATGTCTAAGAGGTCACTCTTTTTGGCCTTATCTAACAGCTCCTGAGAAGGCGCAGCAATAAAGTCACTTAGTTTGAATGACATGGTTGCTTTTTGCTGGCTTTAGCTATTTAAACAGCAAACAGTGAAGATACTTTAGAATTTTAAATAAATTTGGTGCACAAGAAATTTCAATCCCGGACTCGAGCCCCCAATTCTGTTACGTGCCAGGCGTAAATAGAAGATTAAGGAAACCAACAAGTTGGTTAGCCAGCAACAAGCTTTGTTTAAAATTTAACAAATCTATTTAGAAGTGATTTAACCAGTAATTACATGTGAAACAATCAAAAGCATATATACAATCAAACAAAAATGAATGTACAATACCTTTCAAGATGTTAATTCCCTTAAAGAATGTCTGAATGTCCCTCAGAATTTTTTAACACAAGTCTGTATCAGTTTCTGATCCCAAGAATTAAAGTTTGTTTCAAAATAGCACTATGTCCCAATCCAGAATCGAATATCACAAAGTAATCCAAGAATAAGTTTAAATTCCAGTAAGATAGATTTTGACTTCTTAATAGTAACAGTACCCAAAGATTGTCCTTATGAAAATTTGTAGCCCTTATATAGCACTGAGGAACATTCAGGATTCTTCCAGCAAATTCTATGATATCATATACTAAAAATAACAAGTTGTTTACCAAAATTTAATGTTCTGGAATATTCTAGAGAGGCCATTATCCTTCTAGAAAATTCCACAATATTCTTTTGACATAAAAAAAGATTT
Source organism: Rugalucina vietnamica (assembly GCA_964017185.1). Classification (NCBI taxonomy): domain Eukaryota; kingdom Metazoa; phylum Mollusca; class Bivalvia; order Lucinida; family Lucinidae; genus Rugalucina; species Rugalucina vietnamica. Next base: position 49,071,237 of record OZ024882.1, on the reverse strand, counting down.
TTCTAGAAGATTCTACATCTTTGGTTCTTCCAGATTTTTCCGGACTTTTCCGTCAAAGAACAATTTGAAATTTCTAGAAAATTCTGAAGTACAGGTGCGTTCACTTATCAATATACCCCTGCGATATTCACAAATAAATTGACAACTTTTCTTGTTTTTGAACAATCGTCACTGGCAAGAAATAGACAACTGGATGAAATTGTTTACAAAATATGTTATGTATGTCAATAAATAATTGCTCTGTATAGAAAACTTCCAGATCGTGTGATGCCGTATGCCTAAATTGATTACATAACATATGGAGCCAAATTAATTACAAAAAAATCGCTGATATTCGAGTTTCAAAGATTGCATAAGGAACCATGGTAAATGGTTGGTAATTTTGTTTGTACATTATGAAAGAATAGCCATTTTTGTGCTACGGCTGAAAATTTGGTGTCTTTATGAGCTTTATTTACAAAGTTACATCCTGATTTTCATTCATTATACATTTAAGAATTTCATGATAAAGCGGTTAATACAATACAAATCTAAGCATGTCAGATATATTTGGCAAGAAAACTAATATTCATCTAGGACGGTTTGCTAGTGGGTCCCTTCATGAATTCAGCATGGCTTACAGCACTGTGGAGTCACCCATGACTTTGTTATCTGCCAAAACGTGGGATTGGCATTTCATCATACAGTTTCATGATTGTTTCCTACCCACCGAGGGGCTAAGTTGGCTAAATATATTGTTAGGCAATGACTTTAATCTCCTCTTCATGATCTACAGCGTTTAAGTCATGGAAATATACATGCCAATAAAGGATGTCACAAAAACTTATGCAAGGCAATGTTCTTTGTATTCATCCTTAATCCGCAAACACATTATTGATGTTAGAGGAATGTCTTTCTTTGCATGTCCTGGTGTTTTCCTTGACTTATGCATATACGAGAGGATTTAAATATTATGAATATAAGCAAAGAGAGAAAGCCTAGCTATTAAACATTATCTGTGAAAGTCCCAGTTTCCTATGGTATTCTGTCCCGAGGAAACAAATCATGAATTGTATGATGAAATGTCAACCCACGTTTTGGCTGAATACAAAGCCATAGGTGACTCCACAGTGCTTTAAGGCACGCTTACCTCACAAAGGAACCTACCAGCAACCTTGGTTCATAAACTCGTCCTGGAAGACTATTAGTTTTCTTGCAAAATGACACTGACATGCTTAGTTTTATATCGTAAAAAGCGTTTCACCATGAAATTCTAAAATGTACAATAAACAAAAAACCAGGGTGTAACTTTGTAAATAATGCTCTTAAAGACACCAAATTTTCAGCCGTGGCACAAAAATGGCAATACTTTTATAATGTACAAACAAATTTACCAACCATTTACCATGGTTCCTTGTGGAATCTTTGAAACTCGAATATCAGCGAAATTTTTGTTAAAAATTTGGCTCCATATGTTATGTAATCAATTTAGGAATACAACATCACACGATCTGAAAGTTTTATATGCAAAGCAAATATTTATAGACATACTTAACACATTATATAACAAATTCATCCAGTTGTCTATTTCTTGCCAGTGACGATTGTTCAAAAACAAGAAAAGTTGTCAATTTATTTGTGAATATCGCAGGGGTATATTAATAAGTGAACGCACCTGTAAACAACCTGTTTATGTCCAATATCTGGGACACTAAAAGTAAATAATTGCTAGGGACAACAAGTAAACATCATATGTATAACATCATACTTTCCTGGGCATACTCCCTTGGGAAGTTTACCAGTACTGAATGCACATCTTTCAACAAGTAACTGTCATACATAACACAGCGTTAAGCCAACAAAGTTTTGAACAACTGGGTCCAGATTTTATTTATGAATTTTCATTCATTTTAAATACATTAGCAAATGAACCCCAACCAAGATGTATGAAACAATTCGATGTACATGTACATGTATAATAAAGTCATATGAACCTAGCAAACGCATAAACATACATTTGAGCCACCCCATGGGAAAACCAACAATCTGCACATGTGAAAACAAAGACACAGATCAGCTTCGCGGTAACCGGGAAGCTGATCAGCGCTTTTGTTTTCACTACACGGATAATACACTTCCTCATCTTCTTAAATCCGAAATTTCAAGCATCTAGCCTGCTTCTGTGACTGTACAGCCTGATTTGTGTCGGACCTGTTCGGAAACCACATTGTTGGTTTTCCCACGAGGCAAGTCATTTATTTCTTACTTGATTCAGTCCTTTTTCTTCCAATATTATAGATATTGGCAAATGAACCCAAAAAGAGTCAGAAATTCCAAAGGAACGCCAAAAGATGTATGGGACAAGTCAGTGTTTGATGCATCAGAAGAATATAAAACAAGAATGGTAGGTGTTAGTGGAGACTGGAGAGTATTAACATCATCAGGAAAACATGTCCGTGAAATGATTACCCCCCTATACCCCACTTTAATATAGAAAAACGGGGGTATGCGGGGGGTATACCTATTTTTCTTATTTTTGCTCCAAAACAAAGATTGTGGGTACTCGTTAGAACCGCCTTGTTGAGGCAAGGCGGTTCTAACGTGTACCCACAATCTATGTTTTTGGCAAAAATAAGAAAAATATCAAATTCACAACATTTTTCCACTGAAAATTTTCCATTTTTAAAGCTAAAAATATATCTGTTAATTGCATGGGCAAGTTTTCGTAATGTAATTATAGATGATTCTTAAGTCTAAAGACTGAAAATTTTATAGAATTTTTCTTATATGCAAATGCTTAAAATATAGATTGCAGGCACTTGTTAGATCTGCCTCACTGAAAACAAGCTCATGTAATATACAGATTTTTCCTAAGTTGTAAAAATTGAAAAATTTCAAGGCCAAGGCAGTTCTAACATGTACGACCAATATGTGTTTTGAGCAAAAATTAGAAAACTGTAATTTTTATTGCCACTTAAAATTTTCAAGTATTTGAAGGTGCGAAATAACCTGTATTTTGCATAGGCAATTTTGTAATGAAAAAAACAACATATTGGACGAGTCTGTGTTTGATACATCAAATGAATATAACAAGAATGGTTGGTTTGTTTCTTTGATTAATTTGTTGATTTTGCCCCAGTCATGTAGGTATGCTGTAACAAGAGTAAAAAGTGCTTTTTAAGGGTACAAGGAAGTTTGTTTAGCAGTTTACATAATAATTTATATGATGTTGATTTTTCCATTGTTCATGTTTTACTATATGATATTTAGGTTCCATTAGAGTCTTTCATTACTTGTCCATGTCACATGTGTTATCTTTCATTTCAGCATAATTTATGTTGTGATAATTGCCATTCCCACGTTGCTATGACGCTCAATTTAATGGAATATGAGGGGAGTCGGTCCTGGAATATGGTTAAATTATGTTTTCTCATGCTTATATATGGAAAATATGTCAGGTGAGTAAATGCTTGAAATCCACATTAATCCATATGTGACAAATGGATTCTCCCATCGTTATCATTAGGCTGAGTCCACTTCCATTTTTAGGGGCGCCAGGGTGATTTTTAGAATTTATTCATTTTTTTTTTCGATGAAAATTCTCTTTTCCGCGTTCTGCGGTGTCACATCTGCGGCTATTCTGTTTGCCTATGTCCCATAAAAGGGACACCAGGCTTAAATGAGTTAACATATAACAAGGTTTTTAGCTCACCTGAGCCGTCAGGCTCACAAGGTGAGCTTATAGTATACCCATGCTCCGTCGTCCGTCCGTCGTCCGTCCGTCCGTCCGTCGTCCGTCCGTCGTCCGTCGTCCACCATTTTCAAAGATCTTCTCCTCTGAAACCGCTTGGCCAATCAAAGCCAAATTTTACATGAAGCATCTATGGGAAGGGGGAACCAATGTGTATATAAATAATCCAGGTCACATGACCAAGATGGCCGCCATGCCCATATATGGTAAAAACCCTTCAAAAATCTTCTTCTCCGGAACCACTGGACCGATTTCAACCAAACTTGGCATGAAGCATTAATGGCTCAAGCACTACAATGTGTATATAAATCATGACCCTATGATGACCTTGACCTATTTTACGGCAAGGTCAACATAGGTCGCGAATGCATTTGAATGGGAAAAATTGTTAAATTGTCATTTAAAGGAAAAATTTTGCAGAAAATGAGCAGTAGGACTGAATATTAATGATTCTGAAAAAAATTGGGCACCAGGGGCTCATCCGCCCCCACCCCGGGGCAATATACATGTATATCTCCATAATATTCAAACATCTTCTCCTCTGAAACCGCTTGGCCAATCAAAGCGAAATTTTATGTGAAGCATCAATAGGAAGGGGTAACAAATATGTATATAAAAAATCCAGGTCACATGAACAAGATGGCCGCCATGCCCATATATGGTAAAAACCGTTCAAAAATCTTCTTCTCCAGAACCGGTTGACTGATTTCAACGAAACTTGGCACGAAGCATCGATGGCTCAAGCACTACAATGTATATATAAATCATGACCCTGTGATGACCTTGACCTATTTTATGGGAAGGTCAACATAGGTCACCAATGCATTTGAATGGGGAAAACTTTTAAAATGTCATTTAAAGTGAAAGGACTTGCAGGAAATGGGCAGTAGGACTGGATATTAATGATTCTGAAAAAAATTGGACCCCAGGGGCTCATGTGCCCCCACCCCGGGGCAATATACATGTATATTTCAATAATATTCAAACGTCTTCTCCTCTGAAACCGCTTGGCCAAACAAAGCCAAATTTTAAGTGAAGCATCTATAGAATGGGGGAATCAATGTGTATATAAATAATCTAGGTCACATGACCAAGATGGCCGCCATGCCCATATATGGTAAAAACCCATCAAAAATCATCTTCTCTGAAACCAATAGACTGATTTCAAGGAAACTTGGCGTGAGGCATCGATGGCTAAAGTACTCCAATGTATATATAAATCATGACCCTGTGATGACCTTGACCAAGTTTATGGCAAGGTCAACATGGGTTGCCTGTGCATCTGAATTGGGAAAACTGTTAAAATGTCATTTGAAGGAAAAAGCCAACAGGAAATTGGCAAATGGACAGAATATTGAAGATTCTGAAAAAAGAAAATGGCCCAAGGGCTTATCTGCCCCTGCACTGGAGTTAAATACCATAATATTCAAACATGTTTATTGGTATATGCAGCTGATCTCAGGTGAGCGTTTACAGGACCATTGGTCCTCTGGTTTAAGTGGGAATTTCTTTCTGGTTGCGTCTTTTCCTGATCATTGCTTACTTTAACTTTTGATAATTTAAAACTTGTTCCCATGAAACATTTGCCTTAGCATTTTGTTCATGTTATTACAATTGTATGTAATTTTGTAATTATTTATTATATAATTATCACTGTAATAATACTTTGAAATAACACATTTTCATTTGGAAAGACTGAAGAAAGCAAAATTTTGATTCATTTCATTGTGCTTCCGAGTTATCATGGTTATTAAGGGTCTACCAATTCTTGTGTAACTTTTACCTGTATAGAGGAAAGTGGCAATTTTACCAAGACATTCTTGAGACATTCTTGTATGGCCCATTCAAACATCACAGTCAAGATTGTTTTATGCCAAATCTCTCAAGTTTAGAGGGCTTTGCAACAAGCTTGTCATCAACTGTCAAATTATTTCTTGGTTTGAGTCGATTGTCATCTGTCTGGCATGCTAGCTACATGTAAATTTCAGGAAAGCTATTTCCATAAACATGATCTCCATCTTCCTGACTACAATCTATGAAAGTTTTTTCACTCAGGAAATTTAAATCAATTTATTTTCATCAGGATGTCTGTGCAATGTATACCCCCTTATACCACACTTTTATATGGTGAAACTGGGGTATACAGGGGTATTGCAATTTTTTGTATTTTTGCTCCAAAACATTGATTCTGAGTACTTATTAGAACCACTTTGCTGAGACGGTTCAAATGGTACCCACAATCAATGTTTTGAGCATAAATATTGAAAATATCATTTTTTTTTTTTCAATTTTTACTTCTGAAAAAATTCTCTGTACATTGCATGGTCGAGTTTTCGTAATGTCATGGAGAAAACATGCTATTTATCACAATTGCTGACAACTGGTTACAGCAGATATAGTAGTTAAAATGATTTCTTCCAAAATATTAACATAAATTGTTTTGAACGAAACAATTTCAAAGATTGTGGTCAGCATGTTGTAGATGATATTTATGGTAATATCTGTTCCAAAATTTACCCAGCATGCCTGATGGAATGACAATAGAATTGAACAAGAAAGTAACTTGACTCTTATTGATAAGCTGAGTATTTGAACTTAAAAACAAAATACGGACATTAAATAATCTGTTTGGGATGATTGAATTACTCTTTCAAGAATGTTTCAAGAACATCAAGTCTTCATTGAAAAAATGCCATCTGTCTTTTAAACAGGTCAAAATCATACAATTATTACATTTGAACAATTGGTATACCCTTAAGTCTTTTTGCACTTAACTGTTTCTTATAATTTGAGTTATAACGAAAAACATGCCGATACAGACTTTTCTTAAGTTGTAAAAAATAAGTTGTAAAAATTGAAAAATTTCACTTAATTTTTTTTTTTATTGTTTTCTTAATTTTTGCTCAAAACAAAGATTGTGGGCACACGTTAGAACCCCCCGAGGCGGTTCCAACAAGTACCCACAATCTATGTTTAGGAGCAAAAATAAATAGGTATATCCCTGCATACCCCTGTTTTGCTATATAAAAGTGGGGTTTAAGGGGGTATTTCAAGGACATGATTTCCTGATCTAGTTGCAGTTAATTCCTTAAGTAGCATGTCTAATATCATATTAGTATTTTCTCTCTTTTTCAGTGCATGTGGTTTTATAAAGACTTGGTTACCATTTCTGATATTGGCTGGTATAATAATAGGAGTGGTTCTTGCTCTCAAAGTATGATACGTGTTACAGGGAACCAGTCCAAAATATGGTGAAATCAAACAACGCAAAACTATGACTTGAGCCTGTGTGTGAAAAAAAACAACACAACAATTTGCGTTTCCAACCAGGTCCGACACAAACCGGGCTGTACAGTCACAGAACATGATTAGAGGCTGGAAATTTTAGAATAAGAAAGTAGAGGAATTGTACTATCCATGTAGTGAAAACAAAGGCGCTGATCAGCTTCGCAGTTACTGTGAAGATGATCTGCGCCTTTGTTTTCGCATATGCAGATTGTTGGTTTTCCTATGTGGCGGCTAACTTATGATAAGAGCACCAGTATGCTAGTTTGGAGCCAAGAAACTCAAAAGAACATAATATGAGCCCCGACGCCAGAAAACCGGTCTTCGGGGTTTCCGACCAGGTCCGACACAAACCGGCATGTACAAGCTCAGAAAAGAGTTAGAAGCTTGAAATTTCGGATTTAAGTAGAAGAGGAATTGTACTATCCGAGTAGCGAAAACAAAGGCGCTGATCAGCTTCGCGGTTACCGCGAAGCTGATCTGCGCCTTTGTTTTCGCCCAGGCAAAAATCCGGTTTTCTCACGATGCGGCTCATATAATAAGAACTGTGCTTCTAACGATCAAAGAACATTGACCCCACTATTTAGGCATAAAATAAAATAGCTGTGTTGCCACTAACATGCCGAAGACGGAATAAGGTTGATAGGTCGGAACAAATGTTTATTTTCCTTGTATTTTTTCTTTGTTGAAAATGTGTATAAAAGGTGAAGACGCATCAAAATTAATTTTACATAATAGAAACAGACATGCAATGCAATTAAAAACAGGAAGCTAAAGAAAACTAGTTAAAATATTGTTGCAGTTATAGGGTCGGTCGGCATGAAAATACTTTTATTTTCAATAAAAAACTTTAGGACCGCTGCAAATGTTGGGCAAGTGGAAACACAGCTATTTTTATTTATGCCTTAGAAGTAGCAGTAGCTGCTGACATGATCTCTGTGTTTGGATTATACCTCTAATAGAGGGTTTGAACAATCTTAAGAGAACATTTGCTAGTTTATACACAAGTCTTACGTCTGTGATAAAAACAACTTCCCACCTTTTATGCATCAGTTATTTGGCTGCGCTTTGCTTGATTTTTATGTTGATCTATATTCTCTGTCAATCTGATAAGACATGCAATATGCATGTTAAAATTTAGAATTATTAATACTACTACTGTTAGGAAGTTGCACGAGGTACACACATTTCATCTGAATTATATTAAATCTGAATATGTTTTATCAAAGTTGTTTTATAACACTTACATGAGATTGAGATGCATGATAATGTTAAGTACAGACTGTAAATGTGTTTTTATTCTATTTTATTTGTCTGTTTATGATGTGGCACAATTTCCATGTCAACATTAGTTTCAGTGATGTTGTGATTGAGTGATTGCTTTTTGGGTTATAAGAGCTGTCGAAGGACAGCGTAGCTTGCATAACTTGTGCTTTGCCACTAAATCTATCAAAATCTATGATCTATAACCTTGACCTCAAGGTCACTCAGGTGGGGCATGATGGTTCAGCATAAAACTTCAGACCAATATCTACAAACATGCAAAGTATCAGCTTGATACATCTACATGTTCAAGACATATACACATAAAAAGTTTAACCAACACTTTAACACAAAATTTCCAAGTCTGTGACCTTGACCTTATAGTCATCCAGGTGGGTCATAATGGCAAGGGATAAAACTTGAGGCCAATATCTATCAACCTGCAAAGTATCAACTTGATCCATCAACATGTTCAAGAGATATAGACTTATAAAAACTTTAACCAAAAACCTTAGCACAAAATTTTTAAGTCAATGACCTTGACCTCAAGGTCATCCAGGGTGGGTCATGACGGTACTGCATAAAACTTCAGACCAATATCTACTAACATGCAAAGTATCAACTTGATCCGTTAGCATGTTCAAGAGATATAGACTTATAAATATAGACTTATAAAAACTTTAACCAAAAACTTTAACACAAAATTTCCAAGTCTGTGACCTTGACCTCAAGGTCACCCAGGGTGGGTCATGCATAAAACTTCAGACCAATATCTACTAATATGTAAAGTATCAACTTGATCCATGAACATGTTCAAGAGATATAGACTTATAAAAACTTTAACCAAAAAAGCAACGCTAACGCCGACTCTGGGATGATTGCAATAGCTCTTCCTGTACTTTCGTACAGGCGAGCTAATAATTTGTACTATTTGGCATAACTGTTTACCGAGGCTCATTAAACATTAAACAAAATGTGTTTATAGAAATGATCAAAAAAGGACCCAGTTGTTCAAAACATTGGTAGCTTATTACTGTCATTAAGCCCTCAATTTGTTATCTAAATTTGACCTCAAAAGCAAATACATGTACACTGTTATTTGTGTTGAAAAATGTGAGAATCCTTTGTAATGCAAAGGGTTCTCACATTTTTTTTCAACCAAAAATAACAGTGTATTTATATTATTGCCATTTGAAACTTTAACGAATCATAAACTAACGATTTCATTAATTTTGAACAATTGGGCCCAGGTGTCCATCAATGATCATCAAAGATATCTAAAACCAAATCATAAATGAAGCTTTAAAATACACAAAAAACAAATATGGTCCAGATTACATGACCAAGATGGCCACCATTATCAAAATCTTAAAAGCTTTAAAATACACAAAAAACAAATATGGTCCAGATTACATGACCAAGATGGCCACCATTATCAAAATCTTAAAAGCTTTAAAATACACAAAAAACAAATATGGTCGAGATTACATGACCAAGATGGCCACAATTATCAAAATCTTAAAAAAAATGTTTTCATGGGTCTGAAACTGAATGAACAAACAACTTTCAGTGAAATTTTAAGATTTTTTCCAATGTGTGACAGTATCTGACAATTTGGGTTTTGTGGAGTCAAAAGTCTGAAATTTAGTTTTTAACGAAAAATAATAATAAATGTGTAATATCCAAAATTAGATTTATTTCATTATGTGACAGTATCTGACAATTGAGTATTGGGTCTTGTGAAGCCAAAAGTCGTAAAGTTACTTTCCTGATGAAGGCCTAGTGCCGAAAATTTGAAATAGAGTGAAAAATTACCCTAGTGTAAGTTTTTAACATTTTTTTAAATTTTATTATGTTAATCCATGTCCAAACTCTTTAATAAATGGCACTAACCATTGATGAGAAAATTAGAGAAAACTCGCCCCACCCTCAGTTTGCACCATAGGATCTTTAATTGAGCCGAGTCATGAGAAAACCGGATTTTTGCCTAGGCGAAAACAAAGGCGCAGATCAGCTTCGCGGTAACCGCGAAGCTGATCAGCGCCTTTGTTTTCGCTACTCGGATAGTACAATTCCTCTTCTTTCTAAATCCAAAATTTCAAGCTTCTAGCTCTTTTCTGAGCTTGTACAGGCCGGTTTGTGTCGGACCTGATCGGAAACCCCGAAGACCGGTTTTCTCGCGTCGAGGCTCAATTAGTAAAACAATAATTAGCCTCGGAAAAACACTTGTAACACTGAGTGTCCTGTTCTGTTGTCCTTCACAGTGAATGTTGTCGAAATATTGCAGAATCGATGCCAGAAATTTCCTACCTTTCTTCTTAGACAGCGTTTTGAAAGTAGTGACTGAGTGCGCAAAAATCCAATCAATATGCAGTTTTGTGACGTCAACTTTGATTCACGTTTAATTTGTGACATCAACGTCTTACCTCCACAAGACTCAAAATCACAGAGAACGTCACATATTATTTGAGCCGCGGCATGGGAAAACCAACAATCTGCATAGGCGAAAACAAAGGAGCAGATCAGCTTCGCAGTAACTGCGAAGCTGACCAGCGCCTTTGTTTTCGCTACACGGATAGTATAATCGCTCTTCTTCTTAAATCCGAAATTTCAAGCTTCTAGCCTGCTTCTGTGAGTGTACAGGCTGGTTTGTGTCAGACCTGGTCGGAACTCAAATTGTTGGTTTTCTCATGCACAGGCTCATTTATATTTGAATAATGAAACAAATGATTAAAAATAACATCCAGCAACTTCTGCAACACTCACTTTTTCACTGACAGAACCGTCATTACGAAAACTTGTCCATGCAATAAACAGATATTTTTTTAGCTTTAAGAGTTGAACATTTCGGCTGAAAAAAAAAGAATGATATTTTTCATATCTTTGCTGAAAACATTGATTGAGCATATACTTTAGAACCGCCTCGACGAGGCGGTTCTAACGAGTACCCACAATCTATGTTTCGGAGCAAAAATAAGATGAAATAGCTAGGTGTTCCCCTGATTTCCCCAGTTTACTCCAGTTTAACTATACAAAAGTGGGATATAAGGGGGTAAACATTACACGGACATGTTTTCATGATGAATTGTTTGGTCAAGATAAATGTTATCAAAAGAAGATCAAAGATGAAAATAATTTTATTTTGGCGGCCCCCGTGGCCGAGTGGTTGAGAGTGCTGATATTTCATTACAGATTGGCTTGTCTCATATGAGCTGAAAGGAACTTTAAACTGAATCGAAAAAAAAAAAATAATAAAAATAATAATAATAATTTTTAATATGCTTCAAAAGAACTGTCCTCTTGAATCGTGAATTGGTTGTCTCGTGAATCAAAAGTTCTCGCTAATAAAGAGTCACTATAAACTTACTAGAATACATGGACACACACTCGTGAATTCAAGAACTCACTAATTATTTGGAAATAGAAAATTCGCGAAATAAAAGTCACGCAAAAATTTCGGAATTTACAGCATTGTTTATTGAAGCATTGAATATGATTTGATATCCAATCCAACAAATTTGTCTCTATTGGATAACACATCATATCCAATTGTTCAGTAGTCAATAATTATTGTTTTATTAATATATATCATTTTCTTTTTTTACAAAAATGATGAAAATGATTGAAAAATAACAGCGGTTTTATCTGTACAACAGTTTACATGTAGTCTTAGCATGACTGAAAAATGTTCATTGGGACATTAAGTCTTAATTTGAATTTATTAAACAGAAATAAACACCATTTTGTACTTCATCAGCTTTACTGCTTAACAGTTATCAATGTACGTTTCCTATGATAGAATTGAGCCTGTGCATGAGAAAACCAACAATTTGGGTTCCGACCAGGTCTGACACAAACCGGGCTGTACAGTTACAGAAGATGGTTAGAGCCTGGAAATTTTGGATTTACAAAAAGGTACAAGTAGGCAAAGATCAGGAAAAGGCGCAATCAGAAAAAGATTCCCACTCCAAAAACCGAGGTGGGAAAAAACCAAACTAACAATCAGGTACTTATACCATGAAACAATCGTAAGCCGAATGGGCAGCTATTTTCCCAATAGGTGGCCACTCAGTTACCTTAACTTAACTAAAAATATGAAAACATACATAAGGCGCCAACAGCACAAAAGTTTTTTAAACACCAAGACATAAAACAAAAAGAACCACCACAGAAGTATCGACTTGGAACGATCAGTAACACAAAGTTACTGGCGGGCTTAAACCGGTTTTATCGACTTGGAACGTAAAGTAGAGGAATTGTACTATCCATGTAGAGGAATTGTACTATCCATGTAGCGAAAACAAAAGCGCTGATCAGCTTCACAGTTACTGCGAAGCTGATCTGCGCATTTGTTTTCGCCTATGTAGATTGTTGGTTTTCCCATGCGGCTGCTCAGATGTAGTGTTCTAGATTAAGTACATGTAACATTTATTCTACGGGAAAAACCCTAAGGTCATGAAGTGTCACAATAAATTAAATGGTCTGAAAGCAGTTCAGCACCAACAAAATTGTGTTTATTTATAACTTATATAATAAACAGTCATATGGGCTACTTATATAATAAACAGTCATATGGGCAGCGCCGTGAGAAAACGCTTCTTCAGTGTTTTCGACCAGTTCCGACACAAACCGGCCTGTGTAGCTACAGATGATGACTAGAAGCTTGAAATTTCGGATTTAAGAAGAAGAGAAATAGTACTATCGGTGAAGCGAAAACAAAGGCGCTGATCAGCCGTGCAGTTACTGCACGGCTGATCTGCACCTTTGTTTTCGCATAGGCAAAATTCCAGTAATCTCATAACGCGGCTCATATCATTTTGGTTATATTAACATAACTACGAAACAATTTGAAATGTACTGCAGAGTATCAATTCAATCTAACACCTAATGATAATGTATCATGTTCATTTCCAAATGACATTAGGTACATGAAAATCAAAGACACATTTTAAATTGGGTCCAAATGACTACAGCTGTATTTACAATATGTTCTAAATGTATGCGTTATGAATACTCAAATACCTTATACATTCTGAAAGGAGCGAAAAATTACATAATCTGCATTATGACTGATGTGTAGGAGGACTTTTCAGGGACACGGCACGGCATAACACCCATAAAAACTCCACGGGATTCATTGTACATGATTCTCTTATTCGCAGAAATACAATGACAAATTTTTATTTGGCAGGTTAGAACGTCACGGGTTTATATAGCACACTTGGATAGTCACGTGATAGAGTGTATGTTTAAGACGCGAGAGAACCTGGAAAGATTTCCGCCACGAAAGAAAGCGTTTTCTCCTGTAACAGTAGTTTAAGAGGCACCATACACGATTTTTCATGGATCCCCGCCCATTGTGGCCTGAAGAAATGGATGGGCTGCTTGTGACTCCAGGCAAAGCTTATACACTACTGACTGACCATCTGATTACTGGTTAACCGCTCACTAGCCTCAGGTCTGAGTCTGCCCAGGAAAAGTGGTTCAAGTCAAACCCTTTATATGTATTCATTCTGTGGCTTACATTACGAAAACACGCCCATGCAATATACAGAAGTTTTTTAAGTTGTAAAAATTGAAAACAATCAGTAGAAAATATTTGATATTTTTCTTATTTTTGCTCAAAACATAGATTGTGGGTACATGTTAGAACCGCCTCGGCGAGCATCAATTCAAACAAACAAACAAACGATTTTCATCAATTTCCATTAGCATTGCCTTAACCAAGGTAAGGATGACGAGAGGTTCTCATTGCTGTGAATGTTAACAATTTGCAAAATAATATAATTTGGACAGGTTTATATCCTCCAGATTGTTATCTAGTACTTAGATGGTCAGTGTAGTTACAATTTAGAATGAAGGCATCACATTCACCAATACTGAGTCTCTATCATTGGCATTACCTCAACAGGGAGGGGGTGCGCCAGGAGGGAAAATAGTTGGTGCTCTCACACAACACAAGAGATGCGAGATTGGACACACAGTCATCAGACATGTCACTATCTGTGGTTAACCAATACTCAGATGCCAACATATTAGGTGTAATGCCGTTTTTGTTTTTCAGCTGATCGTCAACATTGAACTTGTTCACCAATAAATTATAAGCTTTTCTTAGAGTGCTATCCTGATCGGTTTCTTCTCTGGTACCAACTGGCATCCAAGGCAGAGTAATGTATTTTCTGTTAGCAAATAAATGGTGCAAAACATTTTGTCCGGCATTGTCTGTCAGATGCAAATTCAGCGGAATTGAGGTTAAGAGGTCTTGGAGCTTCGTCTCCACAAACAGTGAGGCATATGTTTGCTTGCTATATGAAATACATGTACTTAGTTCATGCATTGACAAATGGCACCATTGTTTCGACAAAAGCGTTTGCATCAAGTACATAACAGGAGTCGTTCCTGATGCATCTTGTAAATTAGCATCCTCGCCTTCATTCAGTAACATTTTACATGATGCAGAAAGAGTATCAAAACTGCAACTAGACCGCATCAAATAATGGAAATATCCCTGTCCAGCCTTGGTTTTATGTTTTCTTGGACTGATTGGCAGAAGCAATTTAATGACGCATTCTTTTGTGTTTTGTGATAAGGCAGGCATCCGTGGTACCTCACTACTCTCTTGTGAAGCATGTAATAAGGCAAACATCAATGGTACCTCACCCTCACTACTCTCTTGTGAAGCATTTACACCTATGTCTACTAGATACTTTATCACATCATAATCCAAATCCTTGCTGTACCGTTTGCATGCGATATGAAGGGCGTTGAAATTTTTTTCGTTCATGCATTGAAAGTTGGCACCATTGTCTATCAATAGTGATAACATTTGTAAACATTTCTTAGACGAGGTATGTAGAATAACGTATGCGAGCAATTTTGTTTTAATTTCAGAGCTTTGTTCATGGTTATCAAAAGGCTGTATGAACTTGGCAAAGCCTATTGATGATTTTTCTAGTCCTCTGAAATAAGACCTAATATTCGAGTACTCAAACATTATTTTTGTATTTTCTGCAATGAATTGCGCACATTTAGCGTCCGATGTTTCTATGGCACTGACAAAAGCAGCGGAACCATCGAGAATTTTATTGTGAGCATCGCTTGTTTCATGAGGTTCTACAATGGCTTTGACGACATCCATGTTATATGTAGTACTGCAAACAAGTTTTAACGCTTGTTCTAAAGCTTTAATCCATACTTGATCTGTATGTAATAGTTTCCGTATTGATTTACTGCTCAATATCGCTGTAGCTGCTTGTTCCATTCCTTTTTTCAAGAGGCATGTGGCCAGTGTTTCTTCACGTTTAGAAATTGGAGTGTTAAAGAAAGAGCTACTGCTTCGCTTTGGATAAAACGTATCGGAAACACTTGAGTCAATGTCGATGTGAAGAATCCTTTTAAGGGTGATTTTCGAAAGGGAAGACCAACAGCAGCTTGCTTTACATTGCATTGTAATATACTTTATCCATTCATCAACAAATGTTTTATCTCGCCATGATGCACATGAACTCACCGCCTCTAAATTTCCCATCAGCAATTCAGATGTTATTCGTTCTGCGAGTTCATAATTCGGTAAATCCACGTTTTCTTTTGGCGTATTCACGTGCTTCAAGATTTCTTGAAAACTCAGAATTTGTGTTGCGTGGAAAGGGTTGAGTTCCATGTAGACCTTTGATACATTCTCTGCCAAAGATTCATGCGTGAATGTATAGTAGCCATCCTTAGTTAGTGCTAAATAAGTGTTTGTCAGCGCCTTGGCGGCTTTCATCAAGCCTGAATAAGCTGTCGACTGAACAATACTTAAAAAGCTGAAAAGTTTCTTTACATGTTCGTCTGAACTAGCGATCATTTCCCCAATGTGTCTTTTTTCGAAACGGTTCTTGTGATACATAACTAATAATAAAACAAGAAACTTCATAGGGTCGTTATCCTTGAAATTGTTGATTTCTTTTTGCACAGCCTTTTCAGGATTGCTAAAGAATTTCGCACCGATTTTTCGATGAAAGGAATTTGTGCAAAACATTTCGACACAGTGAGGAAAACCATGTGGTGATTGCACATCTTTTATTTGTCTCACTGTTTCGTCTCCTAACTTGATATTGTATCTGTAAGCGTATTTTAGTAATATACTTACTTTCTCATCACTAGATAATTGATACTCATTGTCAGTCATATCAACAATATTGACGTCACTAAAACCCTGGCACTTGTGAAGTTTTGACTTTACATCTGTAAATATGTATTTCCTACTTGTACATACAACTAATAAATCACCTTTCCTTTCCGAAACTAATTTATCCATCTTTTCGATTTCATTTAACCACTCTCCAGTTATTTTATCATCTAAATTTATCGCACCGAACATATCGTCTATTACAACGAATTGCTTAACTCCGGGCGTACTTGAAACTAACATTTCCCACTGTCGAACGGATGACACAAATAGCGGTTGATATCCTTGCCTTTTGTAATGTAGCATCAGATGTGTTGCAGTGGTAGATTTTCCATCGCCAGGCTTGCCCAGTAATGTAGCCCAGTGACGGTCTTCTACAACACTTTGAAGCTCCTTGTAGGCCTTCGTCTCTACAAAGAGTTCGTCTTTCTTTTCATATGAATCGCTTATAACTGACATCTGACCTGCAAAATAAAGTTTTAAAACATATGATTGAACATGTAATCCAAATTTCATTATTCATTAACATTGCACATGCATGTAAGATGTTACTCGTCATTGTTAGTGTATTTGAGGGTTTGGGAAGGTTGGTCGACAATTTTTAATAAAGAAATATTTTCTAATATTAATTGACCATTATTCGAAAATATCGGCATTCTGATGATTTATCTACTAATATGGTGAACTTGAATACTGCAGGTTAGCGTAAAATAAGCCAAAACGTCGGTTTAAATTCAATACCTTGTATTCTGGCCGATGTTTAATAAAAATACTGGCATAAACTATAGCTAGAAGAGACAGTGCTAAAAATAAAAAAAAATTTCAAGCTTGAAATTAATATATTTTAGAAAATAACTTCGTGAAAATCTTAACAGTTTTGCCTATTTGACAGAGTCGGTATTTGCAAGAGTCTAGAGACAAATCCATTCTATAAAAATCCTCGTTACTTTACAAACGTAAGCCATGTACGTTGTAGTTAAATAAAATGTTAGATAACGCAAGCGAAACGGGTGCTACAATACTTTAAACTAATAAGTATTCTGCAATAAGTATAAAAAAGGTACAAGTAGGCAAAGATCAGGAAAAGGCGCAATCAGAAAGAGATTCCCACTCCAAAAAAAACCGAGGTGGGAAAAAACCAAACTAACAATCAGGCACTTATACCATGAAACATATCGTAAGCCGAATGAGCAGCTATTTTCCCAATAGGTGGCCACTCAGTTACCTTAATTAAAAATATGAAAACATACATAAGGCGCCAACAGCACAAAAAATTTTAAACACCAAGACATAAAACAAAAAGAACCACCACAGAAGTATCGCCTTGGAACGATCAGTAACACATAGTTAATGGCGGGCTTAAACCGGTTTTACAGGATCCTAACCTCACCCTCAGCTTCTCCAGTGGTTCATAACATTTAGTAAGTTCTTCGGTCCTCGTGGTGAATCTCTAGCTAGTCAATGAATCATCAAGAACAAACAAATTAATCATGATAAACATCCTGATGAATCAAAAACAAGGACTCACAGATTGAGTAAACTGCCCGACGATGGAGATCCCTGGGCGCCGAATAACCTACCAACTCCGGAGCAAAAGAAAAACACAAGTTGAACCCCGGTGGGCCAAGCAACAGACAAGAAGCTCCGGCCCCAACCAACTAAAATGAATAGCTTTAAGTCGGGGCCATCATAGAGTCTGACGCCCGATCCACCGGCGTGCAATTAAAGAAGGCAGCATAGTTATCAACCATGATTGGGTTAAAATCTAAGCATGCAGACTGTCGCGTAACATTCAAGTTATAACCTATACGTCTGTAACGTGTTATGATTTTTCTGAACTGAAAAGAAAAATCATTAATTCCTATAAGTTTCTTAAATTTGTAAACTAAGTCACCATAAAATTCAGGTTCCGAAAGGCCCTCACTTAAAAGCGTCTTTAATCCAACATTATATTTGGAAATCAATTCATAGTGTCTACGATAAAATTTAGAAAAGTTTTTTCGAAGTTTATGATACCGATAGCCCTGTTGGAGAAGTTTTGCCGTTAAACATTTATTTCGAGCGTTGAAGTCCGTAACATGATTGCAGACTCTAGCAAACCTAATAAGTTGCGAAATGTAAAACCATAAGAAGCACGACGAGGAACGTCACCATCCAAGAAAGGAAAATGTACTATATCAAAATCAAAGTCATTGCGCTTATCATAAATTTTATTAGAAACAAATCCATTTGCAACAGAAAGATGTAGATCTAAAAAGGGGGCTTCGGTATCTGAGATATTGGCTTTGTTCAACTGAAGTTCAGGTGGATAAATTTGATTGACCATACCTTCAAAATAAGGGTTGTCAATGTTCAAAAGGTCTTCGAGGTACCTATATGTGGAATTAAAAGCCTCGATAACATCAGCTTGATTATCATGGTTAAGAGAATCCATGAAATCTCTTTCGTAGCAGTATTAAAATAAATCAGCTACGAGAGGTGCGCAATTTGTACCCATCGGAATTCCAACAATTTGTCTGTATAACTTGGTCCCAAATCTAATATAAATATTATCAAGGAGATAGGACAAGGCGTCGCACACATTCTGACATGACCAAAACTTTGACGTTACGTTGCGCCACATACCATTAGACAGTGTTTTCATAACGGCAGCTGCAACGCACGTGTGCGTATTATTAATCCGGTATTGCAATGGAATAACTGCATATATGTATACATGTATATTGCTACATTATATGTTGATATTTCATCTCTAATTAACAGAAACTAAAGAAATTACAGCATTTTATACATATTATCCGATTACCCCACGTACACATGGCATAACAGTCTCATTTAATATATTTTATAGATAAATAATGTTAGAAAACTACCATGCAGATTTTCCGCAGCATCAGGCAACCTTCCGCATCCTTTATTGCCTGTATCTCTTGAACCTTCAACAATCGACGTATTCTCGGAATGTTTGATAATGGTTAGGTTGACGGGTTGTCTGCCCATTGCAGCGCTTAGCGAGGAAGTTTCAGCTACATCAAAACATAATAAAACGTTACTGATAGTCCCTTTATTTTATGTTTGAAGTATACAGCAACAATATTGCTTGTCAAACAACTTTGCGATGATTCTATCAACAGTGAATTCTGAACATAACAGTTGCAAATTCTTAGAGTACGTGAGATGCAACAGGCAAAAAGTAGGGAATCACGTGCATGAATTTTTAAACAGAGTGCATAAACGGTGTAAACAAGTTTGGACCTGTCTGTACAATGTACATTTCTCGATAAATCAGACATTTTTTAGAGTGGGGCGTTCGCTCTGATCGTGCCATTTCCTGACCATTTCTTCCTTTTACTTCTGAAGAAAACAACAAGAACAACAAGGCCAGTGGATCAGTACATTATGTACATGTTTGTAATTATCTTGAAAATGCGGAACGTAATTGAATAAAAAAAAAACTGAATGTTTTAGTTTTTTAGCTCGCCTGTACGAAAGTACAGGAAGAGCTATTGCAATCACCGTCGGCGTCGGCGTTAGCGTTGCTCAAATGTTAAAAGTTTTTGGTTAAAGTTTTTGTAAGTCTGTATCTCTTGAACATGGTGATGGATCAAGTTGATACTTTGCATGTTAGTAGATATTGGTCTGAAGTTTTGTGCAGTACCATCATGACCCTCCCTGGGTGACCTTGAGGTCAAGGTCACGGACTTAGAAATTTTGTTTTAAAGTTTTTGGTTAAAGTTTTTATACGTCTATATCTCTTGAACATGGCGATGGATCAAGTTGATACTGTGCATGTGAGTAGATAGTGGTCTGAAGTTTTATGCAGTACCATCATGACTTACCCTGAGTGACCTCCAGGTCATGGTCACGGACTTAGAAATTTTGTTTTAAAGTTTTTGGTTAAAGTTTTTATACGTCTATATCTCTTGAACATGGCGATGGATCAAGTTGATACTGTGCATGTGAGTAGATAGTGGTCTGAAGTTTTATACAGTACCATCATGACCCATCATGACCCACCCTGGGTGACCTTGAGGTCAAGGTCACAGACTTAGAAATTTTGTGTTAAAGTTTTTGGTTAAAGTTTTTATAAGTATATATGTCTTGAACATGTAAATGTATCAAGTTGATACTTTGCATGTTTGTAGATATTGGTCTGAAGTTTTATGCTATATCACCTTAGTGACCTTGAGGTCAAAGGTCATTGGTCATAGACTTTGATAAATTTAGTGGCAAAGCACAAGTCAGGCGAGCTACGCTGTCCTACGACAGCTCTTATTTTAATTGGAAAAGTTAATTCACAACAGACCTATTCAGTAGAATGGAATTAACAGTCAATTATGACAGTTTTACTCTGCGAGAATGTGTAAAGTGAATTGTTTTAATCGAGTATTTCTTAGTATTTTGCCGTTTAACTGCCAATTAAAAAGGCGACAACTTACAACTCACAACAACCAGGTCCTTTTTCGCAGTTTTCATTTTGCATATCGGTGACAAATCATGACAATATCTGCAATAAAATAGCGAATTGGTTGAAAATGAGATTAAATATTGTCCCACGTCACGAAGACAGGACAATAAATTGCAAATTATTATACAGACAAACTATAAGTTTTTGTCTGAAATATTTATTTTAACTAATCGCACTGTTTGTATGTCTGTCATTCATGTCAAGCATTTATCCGCGTTTATATTAACCGATTATATTTCATGATACAGATTTTTGTCAACAAACATAAACACGAATTACAGCCATACGGTGAAATACTCACGATTCTTGATCACAGTCCTCAAGAATGTCTTCTCTCTCATATTGTCCTTCGGATTGTCCCTCGAATTGCCTCCCAGACACTCCCTCAGATTGTTCTTCAGATTGTCCCTCAGATTCCCCCTGAAATTGTCTTTCAGGTTTTCCCTCAGATTGGCATTCATATTTCGCCTCAGATTCCATGTCTGCTTTGCATAGATTTTCATGGCCCACTTTTGGCTGCATCGCACTGTTAGAGGACTCAGCTTCATGATATCTAGAGTCTGTCAAATGCCATACTTGTGTTTCTTCAGCAGTCTTGATCATATCACATGGTAGCGTATTGAACGGTAGTTTCAGAACTGTTTCAGTTCCTTTCAATTCTCCGGCATTGTCAGGATGAATCTTTACCTTTTCTATGCATGTTTCATCTATACCCGATTTCAGTCTAACCTCCTCCCTGTCAAGCTTATCTGATTCATTCAAGGTAGAGCATGTTACTGTGTTAGTCATTCGTGTATCTGACTCTAATTTGACCGTGTCTATTACCGTTTTATCAGACTCATTATGAAAACAGTTTATGGTTTCTTCTACAGCAACTTTCATTATTTCGCTTATGTTCAGATCGGCGGTAATACGTGCAACTATCTTCTCCGCCAGTTTAGAGTGTTCTATTTCTTGATATGATTCAATAGCTTTGTCAGTTTGAGTTGCGACTGACTTGCCTTCAATTCCACGTTTAAGTGCCTTTTTAAACTTTGCTTTATGGCCAGGTTTCTGGATACAAGTTTCAATGTCAGTTTCTGTCATGTCATATAATAAGGAGATATCATCCCAGCCATATTCTTCAAACTTACAAATATACTTTTTCAAATTGTGCCTTTTCAACCAATCCTTCAGGCGATCCATTTTCTCATTAACAACGTTCTTCAGTAGGTATTTAATATTTGCTACTGGTATCTATTTTTGAAGACCGTCCGTTACGACCAATTTTTCTTGCTTCATTTACCGTTCTAAGAAATCTATAATTTCAAAAAAGAATTTTCGTTAATATTTTTTCTACTTCTATTATTGTGCTGCTTTCTAGAATCATCATCTCCAAATGTTGTCCCTAATTGGAATAACGTCGCAGCAAATATAATCCAGATCGGTTAACTTAGACTGAATGACTTAAGATAATGTCCCAATGTTCATGAACGTAAACGTTTGATTCTATTCATGACTACTTTGATTAATATTTCTCCACAGATAGTGTCAATTTAGAAATAAATTCACCCTAAGTCCAAATGCAAAGCTTGCGTTTTTCCAACCCGCACTGCTGTTTTGAAGCAATAGAAACTGGTGTGGTATTGTATCCAATATATTCGAACTGGTAGTGTTTCTGTCTTACCCGGGGTATTTATTTTAATTTTTGGTTTACCACAACGTCTGTAATTGCGTCTATTCTATGAAGAGAGCGCGCCAAGAGACTTGTTCCGATCCTTCCATTCGTTATTGCACAAAGTGTACAATATACTACTGATGTTTTATAAAAAGGTTTGATTTTCATGAAGAAATATGTACAGTAGAAGGGTGATTGTACTATTCATGTACAGAAAGCAAAGGCGCATTTGTTTTACGTAACAAATTATCATCTGATTTATATCATACTGCGGCTTAATAAACACGATAAAATCACTGATTAAAGAAAGTTAAACAATTACCATATTCTCTTCTAAACAAAGCGTGTATTCGGTGTAAAGATCAGCAGACAATAAAACTATTGAAAGAACTCATTGTGCCCTAAATTGAAAATACAGACCTTTAGCTCGTTTCACGAAGCTCTCTTAGGACATATCTTATCTTATGACCAAGACTAATCTTAGGAGTGACTTATGATCTATCTTAACGGTAAGACTTATCTTATGTTTGAAGTTGTGACTTGCTCATAAAATGTATCTCATTTCAAGGTCAAACACACCAAACAGTTAGTTTCAACTATTTTAAATCATAGTATTGATTTAATATTGGTGATAGCTTAGTGGATTTATGCAAGTAGTATTTTTTGCTATAATATGAACCAAGCGATCCGAGATCGAGTCCACTTTTCTCTCTTTTTTCTTTTTTTCTTCTTTTTCTTTCTGTTTCAATATAAGTCGAGTCCCCTAACATTGCGCGTCCCGCAACATTGCGCATATGGCATGTCAACCAGATTTCAAACAATATTTGACTACCAGTGCAATTTTCTCAAATATTACACCAACAAGAGTGTACAAGATTAATTTAAAGACAAAAATGATTTTCCTTCCTATCTGATTGAATAATTTAGCACAATTATGTGATTTTGTTTAATTTTGAAATACTGTGTGGTGACATTTTTGTGCCTGCATACACAGCATGAATTTCTTTGAACTTTCTTGTTTGTAATTTGTCACATGGGTGTCATATGTATTGGCAGAAATACAACTGCTGTGGATATATTGCAGGTTGCTATAAAATATACATTTGATTTAGCAGTGCGCAATGTTAGGGGACAAATTGCCTCCATTTTTTCACGGGGGTGCATATGCTTAAGCCACAATATTTCTAAAGCTGATAGAATTTGCTAACATTTCATGTCATGATATTTTAATAATTGAATCAATAAAATGTCTAATGGTAAGTGATGTTCGTCAGTGTTTATATGTGACGTCAGACCTGGCATGAAATACCTTAGGTGCGCAATGTTACCGGACTGTACCATACTTAAATCTACCAACTGTTTTATTGTAATGCTTTATACTATTTCGTCTGCAAATCGAAACCAAATCTCTTTAACACCAGTGTTTGCCTTATACACTGTATGATAAACCTGATGCATCGGGCGGCCGATCTGTTTATCAAAGCCCTGTTCCGATTTGGGGAAATATAGTCAATTTGCCATATTGAAGTTAAGTCTAGTTATACTGGCAATTATATATACAGCTCAGGATGTTTGCAATTAAAATAAAAATTGGACCCATTGGGGCGCTGAGAAATAATAGATGGGCTACTTGTACCGCTCCAAGCAAAGCTTATACGCTACTGACTGGCCATCTTATTAGGCTACTGGTTAACCGCTCAGGTCTGAGCCTGCCTAGAAACCGTGGTAAAGTCAAACCATCCATACACATAAGCTTTACTTTGGTACTTTGTACTGAGCCAAACACAACGCATCACGATTATGGCATGTTTTTGCATTTCAATGAAATGTAAGACAGTCTACCATACATAATGCTGGTCAGCAATCGCCTATGAATTAATAGGGTAAAAAAGTGTTTGGTTTTCATAGTATAGACCACTGAGCTCGAATGAGATTGGCCAAAGCGGTTATTTCGGTGGAATGCGCCTCCTGAGAGATTCTGGAAGTCAGATTTAATACAAATATCTTCCTTTTGGATCGTGAAAAATGATTAATTTCTTGAGACGCATAATACAGAATGTTACAACCAGATGTTGTTAAATGTGTCAATCGCCCTGCAATCTTATCCAGTGGAAATAAAGTTGTTTTTTTTTTTGTATAACATAACAAATAAACCAATGTTGCGTTTAACTATCTACTAATATGCAAAGTATCAACTTGATATATGAACATGTTCAAGAGATATTGACTTATAAAAACTTAAACCAAAAACTTTAACATTTGAGCAACGTTAACGCCGAAGCCGGGATGATTGCAATAGCTCTTCCTGTACTTTCGTACAGGCAAGCTTATAACTTGTACTATTTGGCATAATTGTTTCCCGAGCCATCAGGCTCATTAAACATTAAACAAGATGTTTTTATAGAAATGATCAGGACCCAGTTGTTCAAAACTTTGTTAGCTTAACACTGTCATTAAGCCCTCAATTTGTTAACTATATATCGACCTCAAAAGCAAATACATGTACACTGTTATTTGTGTTGAAAAATGTGAGAATCCTTTGCAATACAAAGGATTCTCACATTTTTTCAACAACAAAAATAAAACAAACAAAAAAAAAAAAACAAAAACCAAAAAAAAACCCCCAAAAACCAACAAAAAACAGTGTATTTGTATCATTGCCATTTGAAACTTTAACGAATCATTAACTAATGATGTCGTTAATTTTGAACAATTGGACCCAGGTGTCCATCAACAATCATCAAAGATATCTAAAACCAAATCATAAATGAAGCTTTAAAATACACAACAAATAAATATGGTCCAGATTATATGACCAAGATGGCCACCATTATCAAAATCTTAAAAGCTTTAAAATACACAAAAAACAAATATGGTCGAGATTACATGACCAAGATGGCCACAATTATCAAAATCTTAAAAAATGTTTTCATGGGTCTGAAATTGAATGAACAAACTATTTTCATTACGAAAACTTGCCCATGCAATAAACAGAGAATTTTTGAACTTTAAAAATTGAAAATTTTCAGCTGAAAATTTTTGATATTTTTCTTATTTTTGCTCAAAACATAGATTGTGGGTACACGTTAGAACCGCCTCGCCGAGGCGGTTCTAACGAGTACCCACAATCTATGTTTTGGAGCAAAAATAAGAAAAATAGGTATACCCCTGCATACCCCAGTTTTCCTATATAAAAGCGGGGTTCAAGGGGGTATACATTACACGGACATGTTTTCCTGATGTTTAAGATTTATTCCAATGTGTGACAGTATCTGACAATTTGGGTTTTGTGGAGTCAAAGTCTGAAATTAAGTTTTTAACGAAAATTAATGTGTATATTTATCCAAAATTAGATTTATTTCAATATGTGACAGTATCTGACAATTTGGGTCTTGTGAGGCCAAAAGTCGTAAAGTTACTTTCCTGATGAAGGCCTAGTGCAGAAAATTTGAAATAGAGTGAAAACTTACCCTAGTGTAAGTTTTTAACATTTTTATAAATTTTATTATGTTAATCCATGTCCAAACTCTTTAATAAATGGCACTAACCATTGATGAGAAAATTAGAGAAAACTCGCACCACCCTCAGTTTGCACCATAGGATCTTTAATTGAGCCGCGTCATGAGAAAACCGGATTTTTGCCTAGGCGAAAACAAGGCGCAGATCAGCTTCGCGGTAACCGCGAAGCTGATCAGCGCCTTTGTTTTCGCTACTGGGATAGTACAATTCCTCTTCTTTCTAAATCCAAAATTTCAAGCTTCTAGCTCTTTTCTGAGCTTGTACAGGTCGGTTTGTGTCGGACCTGATCGGAAACCCCGAAGACCGGTTTTCTCGCGTCGCGGCTGAATTGGTAAAACAATAATTAGCCTCGGAAAAACACTTGTAACACTGAGTGTCCTGTACTGTTGTCCTTCACAGTGAATGTTGTCGAAATATTGCAGAATCGAAGTTTCAAAGCTCTTGTTAGAAATTTCCTACCTTTCTTTATAGAAGGCGTTTTGAAAGTAGTGACTGAGTGCACAAAAATCCAATTAACAGTGCATGCAGGTTTGTGAAGCTTTGTGATGTCAACTTTGATTCACGTTTAATTTGTGACATCAACGTCTTACCATCACGAGACTCAAAATCACAGAGAATGTCACATTATTTTTATTGGAATAATGAAACGAATGATTAAACATAAAATCCAGCAACTTCTGCAACACTCACTTTTTCACTGACAGAACAGTCATTACGAAAACTTGCCCATGCAATAAACAGATATTTTTTTAGCTTTAAGAGTTGAAAATTTCGGCTGAAAAAAAAAAGATATTTTTCATATCTTTGCTGAAAACATTGATTGAGCATATACTTTAGAACCGCCGAGCGGTTTTAACGAGTACCCACAATCTATGTTTCGGAGCAAAAATAAGATGAAATAGGTGTTCCCCTGATTTCCCCAGTTTACTCCAGTTTAACTATATAAAAGTGGGAAATAAGGGGGTAAACATTACACGGACATGTTTTCATGATGAATGTTTGGTCAAGATAAATGTTATCAAAAAGAAGATCAAAGATGAAAATAATTTTATTTTGGCGGCCCCCGTGGCCGAGTGGTTA
This sequence comes from Rugalucina vietnamica, assembly GCA_964017185.1. NCBI lineage: Eukaryota > Metazoa > Mollusca > Bivalvia > Lucinida > Lucinidae > Rugalucina > Rugalucina vietnamica. Next base: position 49,044,065 of record OZ024882.1, on the reverse strand, counting down.
AGAGTGCTGATATTTCATTACCGCACTTAACCCTTCGATCATATCACCGCTGTGTCTGGTGTGGGTTCGAGCCCCACTATGGCCACATGTGAGACAAGCCAAGTTCTGCTTGCGGGTTTGTCAGGTGTTTTTTTCTCGGGGTTCTCCCGTTTTCGCTCCACCTACTGATTGGCTTGTCTCATATGAGCTGAAAGGGACTTTAAACTGAATCGAAAAAAAAAAAAACAACAAAATAATAATAATAATAATAATTTTAAATATGCTTCAAAAGAACTGTCCTCTTGAATCGTGAATTGGTTGTCTCGTGAATCAAAAGTTCTCGCTAATAAAGAGTCACTATAAACTTTCTAGAATACATGGACACACACTCGTGAATTCAAGAACTCACTAATAATTTGGAAATAGAAAATTCGCGAAATAAAAGTCACGCAAAAATTTCGGAATTTACAGCATTGTTTATTGAAGCATTGAATATGATTTGATATCCAATCCAACAAATTTGTCTCTATTGGATAACACATCATATCCAATTGTTCAATAGTCAATAACTATTGTTTTTCTTAATATATAACACTTTCCTTTTTTTACAAAAATGATGAAAATGATTGAAAAATAACAGCGGTTTTATCTGTACAACAGTTTACATGTAGTCTTAGCATGACTGAAAAATGTCCATTGGGACATTAAGTCTTAATTTGAATTTATTAAACAGTAATAAACACCATTTTGTACTTCATCAGCTTTACTGCTTAACAGTTATCAATGTACGTTTCCTATGATAGATGAGCCTGTGCATGAGAAAACTAACAATTTGGGTTCCGACCAGGTCTGACACAAACCGGGCTGTACAGTCGCAGAAGATGGTTAGAGCCTGGAAATTTTGGATTTACAAAGTAGAGGAATTGTACTATCCATGTAGCGAAAACAAAAGCGCTGATCAGCTTCACAGTTACTGCAAAGCTGATCTGCGCATTTGTTTTCGCCTATGTAGATTGTTGGTTTTCCCATGCGGCTGCTCAGATGTAGTGTTCTAGATTAAGTACATGTAACATTTATTCTACGGGAAAAACCCTAAGGTCATGAAGTGTCACAATAAATTAAATGGTCTGAAGGCAGTTCAGCACCAACAAAATTGTGTTTATTTATTTACAATAAACAGTCATATGGGCTACTTATATAATAAACAGTCATATGGGCAGCGCCGTGAGAAAACGCGTCTTCAGTGTTTTCGACCAGTTCCGACACAAACCGGCCTGTGTAGCTACAGATGATGACTAGAAGCTTGAAATTTCGGATTTAAGAAGAAGAGAAATAGTACTATCGGTGAAGCGAAAACAAAGGCGCTGATCAGCCGTGCAGTTACTGCACGGCTGATCTGCACCTTTGTTTTCGCATAGGCAAAATTCCGGTAATCTCATGACGCGGCTCATATCATTTTGGTTATATTAACATAACTACGAAAGAATTTGAAATGTACTGCAGAGTATCAATTCAAACTAACACCTAATGATAATGTATCATGTTCATTTCCACATGACATTAGGTGAATCAAAATCAAAGACACATTTTAAATTGGGTCAAAATGACTACAGCTGTATTTAGAATATGTTCTATATGTATGTGTTATGAATACTCAAATACTCTATACATTCTCAAAGGAGCTTAAAATTATATAATCTGCATTATGATTGATGTGCAGGAGGACTTTTTAGGGACACGACACGACACAGCACCCATAAAAACTCCTCGGGATTCATTGTACATGATTCTCTTATTCGCAGAAATACGAGGACAAATTTTTATTTGACGGGTTAGAACGTCACAGTATAGCACACTTGGATAGCCCTGTTATTATAGTCACGTGATAGTTTGTATGTTTAAGACGCGAGAGAACCTGGAATGATTCCCGCCACGGAAGAAGGCGTTTTCTCCTGTAACAGTAGTAATTGGGGCCTGAAGAAATAGATGCTTGTGACTCCAGGCAAAGCTTCTGACTGACCATCTGATTACTGGGTAACCGCTCACTAGCTTCAGGTCTGTGTCTGCCCAGGAAAAGTGGTTCAAGTCAAACCCTTTATATGTATTCATTCTGTGGCTTACATTACGAAAACACGCCCATGCAATATACAGAAGTTTTTTAAGTTGTAAAAATTGAAAACAATCAGTAGAAAATATTTGATATTTTTCTTATTTTTGCTCAAAACATAGGTTGTGGGTACACGTTAGAACCGCCTCGGCGAGGCGGTTCTAACGAGTACCCACAATCTATGTTTTGGAGCAAAAATAAGAAAAATAGGTATACCCCTGCAAACTCCAGTTTTGCTATATAAAAGTGGGGTTCAAGGGTGTAAACATTACACGGACATGTTTTCCTGATGTTTGGATGGCTATATTTCAAGCACTTGTCGGATGTCAAGACATCCGCATTTTCGGTAAAAGTTCCATAAAATGGAGACAACGTCCCGACATGACTTTAGTCGTTGACTGGGACGTAAAGCATAAATTCAAACAAGCAAACAAACGATTTTCATCAATTTCCATTAGCATTGCCTTAACCAAGTTAAGTGTTTATCAAGGGTGACGAGAGGTTCTCATTGCTGTGAATGTTAAGTATTTGCAAAATAATATATTTTGGACAGGTTTATATCCTCCAGATTGTTATCTAGTACTTAGATGGTCAGTAGATTTACAATTAAGAATGGAGGAATCACAACCACCATTTTCTTTTTGTGTTTAACCAGTACTGAGTTGCAAACATATTAGGAGTCCTGCCATTTTTGTTTTTCAGCTGATCGTCAACATTGAATTTGTTCACCAATAAATTATAAGCTTCTCTTATATAATTACCCTGAGTTGTCTCTACTCTACACATTCCCGTCCAAAACAGAGACATCATGTATTTGTATTTTCTATTAGCTAGTAAATGATGCAAAACATTTTGTCCGGCATTGTCTGACAGATGCAAATTCAGCGAAATTGAGGTTAAGAGGTCTTGGAACTGCGTCTCCATAAACCGTAAGGCATATGTTTGTATGCTATATGAAAACAAATTAAATTTTCTTAGTTCATACATTGACAATTGGCACCATTGTTTCGACAAAAACGTTTGCATCAAGTACATAACAGGAGTCGTTCCTGATGCATCTTGTAAATTAGCATCCTCGCCTTCGTTCAGTAACATTTTACATGATGCAGAAAGAATATCAAAACTGCAACTAGACCGCATCAAATAATGGAAATATCCCTGTCCAGCCTTGGTTTTATGTTTTCTTGGACTGATTGGCAGAAGCAATTTAATGATGCATTCTTTTGTGTTATGTTGTAAGGCAAGCATCAATGGTACCTCACCCTCACTACTCTCCTGTGAAGCATCTACACCAATGTCTACTAGATACTTCAAAACACCAAAATCCAAATCCTTTCTGTTTCGTTTGCATGCGATATGAAGGGCATTGAAATTTTCTTCGTTCATGCATTGACAATTGGCACCATTGTCTATCAATAGTGATAACATTTGTAAACATTTCACAGACGAGGTATGTAGAATAACGTATGCGAGCAATTTTGTTTTAATTTCAGAGCTTTGTTCATGGTTATCAAACAGCTGTATAAAGTTGGCAAAGCCTATTGACGAAATTTCTAGACCTTCGAAATAAGATGTAATATTCGATTCCCCAAACATTATTTTTGTATTTTCAACAATGTATTGCGCACATTCAGCGTCCGATGTTTCTATGGCACTGACAAAAGCAGCGGAACCATCGAGAATTTTATTGTTATCATTGTTTGTTTCATGAGGTTCTACAATGGCTTTGACGACATCCATGTCGGGTATAGTCCTGCAAACAAGTTTTAACAGTTGTTCTAAAGCTTTAATCCATATTTGATCTGTATGTAATAGTTTCCGTATTGATTTACTGCTCAATATCGCTGTAGCTGCTTGTTCCATTCCTTTATACAAGAGGCATGTGATCAGGGAAGCACTTGAGTCAATGTCGATGTGAAGAATCCTTTTAAGGGTGATTTTCGAAAGGGAAGACCAACAACAGCTTGCTTTACATTGCATTGTAATATACTTTATCCATTCATCAACAAATGTTTTATCTCGCCATGATGCACATGAACTCACCGCCTTTAAATTTCCCATCAGCAATTCAGATGTTATTCTTTCTGCGAGTTCATAATTCGGTAAATCCACGTTTTCTTTTGGCGTCTTCACGTGCTTCATGATTTCTTGAAAACTCATTATTTGCGTTGCGTGGACAGAATTAAGTTCCATGTAGACCTTTGAGACATTCTCTGCCAAAGATTCATGCGTGAATGTATAGTATCCATCCTTAGTTAGTGCTAGATAAGTGTTTGTCAGCGCCTTGGCGGCTTTCAGCAAGCCTAAATAAGCTGTCGACTGAACAATACTTAAAAAGCTGAATAGTTTCTGTACATCTTTGTCTGAACTAGCGATCATTTCCCCAATGTGTCTTTTTTCGAAACGGTTCTTGTGATACATAACTAATAATAAAACAAGAAACTTCATAGGGTCGTTATCCTTGAAATTGTTGATTTCTTTTTGCACAGCTTTTTCAGGATTGCTAAAAAATTTCGCACCGATTTTTCGATGAAAGGCATTTGTGCAAAACATTTCGACACAGTGAGGAAAACCATGTGGTGATTGCACATCTTTTATTTGTCTCACTAGTTTGGCTCCTAGCTTGATATTGTATCTATTAGCGTATTTTACTAATATACTTACTTTCTCATCACCAGATAATTGATACTCATTGTCAGTCATGTCAACTATACTGACGTCACTAAAACGCTGGCACTTGTGAATTTTTGACTTTACATCTGTAAAAATGTATTTCCTACTTGTACATACAACTAATAAATCACCTTTCTTTTCCGACACTATTTTGTCCATCTTTTCAATTTCATTTATCCACTCTTCAGTTATTTTATCATCTAAATTTATCGCACCGAACATATCGTCTATAATAACGAATTGCTTATCTCCTGGCTTACTTGAAATTAACATTTCCCACTGCCAAACGGACGTCACAAATAGCGGCTGATATCCCTGCCTTTTGTAATGTAGCATCAGATGTGTTGCAGTGGTAGATTTTCCATCGCCAGGCTTGCCCAGTAATGTAGCCCAGTGACGGTCTTCCACAACACTTTTTAGCTCCATATAGGCCTTCGTCTCTACAAAGAGTTCATCTTTCTTCTCATATGAATCCGCTATTACTGACATCTGACCTGCAAAATAAAGTTTTAAAACATATGATTGAACATTTAATCCAAATTTCATTATTCATTAACATTGCACATGCATGTAAGATATTACTCGTCATTGTTAGTGTATTTGAGGGTTTGGGAAGGTTGGTCGACAATTTTTAATAAAGAAATATTTTCTAATATTAATTGACCATTATTCGAAAATATCGGCATTCTGATGATTTATCTACTAATATGGTGAACTTGAATACTGCAGGTTAGCGTAAAATAAGCCAAAACGTCGGTTTCATTTTGTAAAATTAAATGCAATACCTTGTATTCTGGCCGATGTTTAACGAAATAATAAAAATACTGGCATAATCTATAGCTAGTATAGACAATGCTAAGAATAAAGAATAAAAAATTTTCAAGCTTGAAATGTATTTTAGAAAATAACTTCGTGAAAAGGCAACATCGTCGAAAATCTTAACAGTTTTGTCTATTTGACAGAGTCGGTATTTGCAAGAGTCTAGAGACAAATTCATTCCATAAAAATCCTCGTTACTTTACAAACGTAAACCATGTACGTTGCAGTTAAATAAAATGTTGGATAACGCAAGCGAAACGGGTGCTACAATACTTTAAAATAATAAGTATTCTGCAATAATTATAAAGGGCCTGTCACATACTCCCGAGTTTGAGCTACGACATGCTACGAGTTAGTACGAGTTAAAACTCGCCGCTTGTCGCGCGAGTTGCCACGAGTTTTGTAGAAAAGTTTTACGTAAAAAATGACCTACGAGTTCTGCACGACATCTCTACGAGATAAATTTTGAAATTTAACTAGATTTCTGCGAGTCTTCACGAGTTGCTACGACATCTGTAAGAGTACCCGCGACATAAGTACGAGAAGCGTACGACATTTCTACGAGTTGGTACGAGTTCTACACGAGTACTCACGAGTCACCCCGAGTTTACTACGATATACCCGGACATTTGTACGAGAATAGTACGACAACGTACGAGTTTCACTCGAGTATCCACGACAAGGCAAGACTTCAGTACGACTTTTTATGATGTTTGGGACAAAAGGTGACCCACCACTGACCCATGAGTCATTATATCATTTGTTCTCGAGAGAGAAAGATGTCACTTCGACCCCCTGGGGGGGTACTGTAATTTTTTGTGGATACATAGGCGAGGCCCCAGCTTCTACCCCCAAACCCCAAAAATTACTGAGATTTACTGACCACCCAAAAAAATACCAGTCCTATCAGGCGCATACCCAAAAAAATACTTGAACTTTTAGCTTACCCCAAAAAATTATTCATCTTTTTTATGCCTATTGATGAAATTTTATCACATCCATATGATCTAAGCTGTTGGTGGGACGTTAAATCCCAAATCAACCAACCAACAGAACACGTCACAATACAGTTAGTATATGTAGGAACTAGGAAGTAAAAACCAAGTTTAAGAGGGGGTTTGTAGGCATCTGGCAGAGGAGGAGGGGTTACTTTGCCTTAAGTTGCCCACATGCCCATATAGTGGAACTACCCGGATGGTCAGAACTATATCTCTGCGCCCCATAGAAATCAAAAGCGTGTTTCGGGGATGGGGTAAACATTATGGTTTCAGACCAATTATACGGCTATTGTGTGCTGGAGGAAAGACATATTCGGACACGGAAATGGAATAGACATAACATTTCTGTGTACAAAACATGAATTAAAAATACTCTGCACCAGTGCACAGAAAAGATATATGAAAATATAAAAATATTTAAGATGGTCTGAAACCATAATGTTTACCCCCATCCCCGAAACACTCTTTTGATTTCTATGGGGCGCAGAGATATAGTCCTGACCATCCGGGTTGTTCCACTAACTGTGGGCATGTGGGCAACTTGAGGCAAAGTGACCCCTCTTCCTCTGCCAGATGCCTACAACCCCCCTCTTAAACAACATTATTGCTTCACTCTAAAATTCTTATCGTTATAGAAATAAAGAGATTTCCCAAGAAATGTGCAAAACCCAAAAAGTTACTTAGAATTATAGATGACCCCAAAAACATAATTTAGAAAAGGCATGACCCCCAAAAAATATCCATAAAAAGCTCACTACCCAAAAAAGAAACTAGTTTTTCTGAAAACCAAAAAAATATGGAAATTCAAAATTTTGACCCCAAAAAAGTCAGCCTCGCCTATGTATACAGAAAATTTCAGAGTACCCCCCCCCCTGGGCTTCAACCACCGCTACAAAAACTGCAAGTGTTTTTTGCAGTTGGAGGAGGACGTGGCGCCAACAGCCGGGGTGGTGTATCTCTATCACTGTCACCAGATTTTCCTTTTTTGATGTCTTCGGTTCATTTTTTTTTTCTTCCTAGGAGGCATTCTTCTAGAAGTAACTATACACTAATGTTTTAAGATGTTGCTTGTTGCTGTCTACAATGAAAGTGGCAGTAGAAAAAGAAAGCAAAGTACAGCTATGTTTTCACAACTCGCGCAAACTCGTAGACAACTCGTGATATGTCGCACGGATGTCGTGGATACTCGTACTGATCTCGTAGGAATGTCGTAGCAACTCGCGTTAACTCGCCGTCAATGTCGTGGTATATCGTAGGAACTCGTAGGTAACTCGCCGAGTTTGAGATGACGCCGAGAACGCGCGACAACCCACGACATTAGTACGAGTTCTGTACGAGTTTTGTACGATATGCTACGAGATCAGTACGAGTTATGCTCCGCCCACTTTTAGACGGCGAGTTGCTACGAGAATTTTAAACCGTTTAAAATTCTCGTAGCCTTTCCACGACAAGCTACGAGTTATGGCGAGTTGAGAAGAGTTGTGTACGACAACCGAAGACATATGCCGAGTTCTCTACGAGATGCTACGAGTTCATCAAAAAGTGGGCGGAGCTTAACTCGTAGCTCAAACTCGTGAGTGTGTGACAGGGCCTTAAAGCTTCGACGTTACGTTGCGCCACATACCATTAGACAGTGTTTTCATACCGGCAGCTGCAACGCACGTGTGCGTATTATTAATCCGGTATTGCAATGGAATAACTGCATATCTGTATACATGTATATTGCTGCATTTATATATGTTGATATTTCATCTTTAATTAACAAAAACTAAAGAAATTACAGCATTTTATACGTGTTATCCGATTACCCCACGTACACATGGCATAACAGCCTCATTTAATATATTTTATAGATAAGTAATGCTAGAAAACTACCATGCAGATTTTCCGCAGCATCAGGCAACGTTCCCCATCTTTTATCGCCGGTATCTCTTGAACCTTCGACAATCGAGGTATTCTCGGAATGTTTGATAATGGTTTGATAAAAGTTGACTGGTTGACTACCTATTGCAGCGCTTAGCGGGGAAGTTTCAGCTACAACAAAACATAATAAAACGTTACTGATAGTCCCTTTATTTTATGTTTGAAGTATACAGCAACAGTACTGCTTGTCAAACAACATTGCGATGATTCTATCAACAGTTAATTCTAAACATAACGTTAAACAGTTGCGAACTCTTAGAGTTAATTAGCTGCAACACACAGGCAAAAAGTAGGGAATCACGCGCATGAGTGCACAAACGATGTAAACAAGTTTGGACCTGTCTGTACATGTACAATGTACATTGCTCGATTATACCAGATATTTTTTTAGAGTGGGACGTTAGCTCTGATCGTGCCATTTCCTGACCATTTCTTCCTTTTACATCTGAAGAAAACAAAAAGAACAAGAAAGCCATTGGATAATTAAATCTCGTTAATGTACATGCTTGTAATTGTCTTAAAATGCGGTCCGTGATTGAATAAGGAAACTGATTTTATATGTCTTTTTTTAATTGGAAAAGTTAATTCTCTTAAAGCTACACTTTATTCAGCCAGAAACAGACATAGTAGAATGGCATGAACAGTAAATTTTGACAATTTTACCCTGCAGGGAGGTGTAAAGTTTTAAATTATTTTTAGCAAGTATCTATTAGTATTTTGTTATTTAACTACCAGTTAAAAAGGCGACAACTTACAACTCACAACAACCAGGTCCTTTTTCGCAGTTTTCGTTTTGCATATCGGTGACAAATCATGACAATATCTGCAATAAAATAGCGAATTGGTTGAATATGAGATGAAATAATGTCCCACGTCGCGATGTGAGGACAATAAATTGTAAATTATATAAACTTATTATACAGACAAACAAGAGCTTATTAGACAGAGCTTCCAAGTACCTCTATGGGGTATAGATTTCTGGTAGTTCGGCCAACCAAATTTCCATGGCCTTTCATTGGATAAAGGGATCAAAGGTTTACTGTTTCTCCAGGATCATTAGCCCCCAGTATTAAAGTCTGTTTCGTTGTGTGAGATAATGGTTTTTCGCAGATATTTTACAACTGTTCAAATGTAGAAGAAATATTTTCTTGGCACAATATAGCATCTAGTTTGTCGCAAAATGTGCAGCAAAAATTTTGAAAATCGGTTGACAAATAAAAAAGTTCTGGTCAAAAACATTTTTGAATGGGGATTTCCTGTACAAAAATCTCATGGAAGGGAGGTAAATATTTTCCCGCAAAAATTTTAAATTCTTACTATTCAATCATGATTGCTCAAAATTATTTTAAATTGAAACAAATGACATACCTGAGACAAAATCTTCATGATCAGGTAAAAATTCTCGAAAAATATGCATTTTCACGATCATCGATTATCTCCCTTGCCAATGCAAAATCCCTATGCAAAATTCATTTTGGCCATAAAAACTTTATTTGTTCACCGATTTTCAATTTTTTTGCAGGTCCTATTAGGACAAACTAAGATCAAGATTTTGACATTAAAACAATTTTTCTGTTGTCCCCCATACAAAAAATTTCTGCGAAAAACCATTATCAGAGGCAAGTTTTTAGACAGTACATCAAAATGCTGGCCCTGCTGAGAGTTTTATCACCATCTGCCACAACAGTAATTAATTTTAACCTGTCTACTACTACCAGAATCTGTCTTGTAAAGTCATAAAGACATGATTTTGTATGCACTAGTGAAGAACAACATGTCTTGAAATAACCTGTTTATCAATCTGATCAATCGGTTCATATTTGCTGCCTATATAGATGTATATCCCATACAGCATATACATGTAATTTATTCATATTCTGAAGTAAAAATTTATAACTAGAGTCTATTGTTGAACAGAGTGGTTTCTGCTCAGCCCATGCATATTAATGCACAAGTTTTTTTGTAAAAGTGCACACTGACAAGAAAATCTGTCTTCAGTTAAAGGACGGTTTAATGGAATTTTAGAGACTAAAAATCATGAAAATATGATATACTATCTAGGCAACAGTGAAAGACAAATACGCTGATCAGTCTGCATGAAGGCAGCACAGCTGACCTATGTCTTTTATTGTCACACATGCAAACAGCAGGTTTTCTCATGAAACAATTATTGTTTTCTTTCCGTCATATTTTCCAAATATCCTGCATAAGAGGCACAAAACTGCTCTCTGAACCGTTCTGCGGTTTCTTTATTGTTAGCAATAATGAATATTTTCCTTGAGACTACTCCATTTTCCTTGATCTAAAAAGTATTTTTTCTTTGTTTTAGTATTATTTATTATAAGTACAGGTTATCTCAAGACATGTTGCTGTTTGCATTTTAACAACACATCCAATGTAAATCTTTTCCAAACTGAAATGTTAGGTATTCTAAGGTAATTATTCAGGGAAGCATGGTCATAAAAACAGCCAGCCTATCTGATCTTCATGACTTGCCACATTCCTGACTAACTGCCCTGCTTTGATAAAATTGGATATGGTTCCATGTTTCTTTGAAATCCTGACCAATCAGATAATCCATAGCCGAAAGACCTTAAATTGTACTGGGGCACGAATTCATATGTGAGACAAGCCATGTTCTGCTTGAGGGTGTGTCAGGTGGTTTTTCCCCGGGTACTCCGGTTTTCGCCCCACCTACCGATTGATTCGTCTCGATATGAGTGAAAAAGCTTGAAAGGGACGTAAAACTGAATCCAAAAAAAAAATAATAAATAAATAAACACGAATTACAGTCATACGGTTAAATACTCACGATTCTTGATCACAGTCCTCAAGAATGTCTTCTCTCTCATATTGTCCCTCGGATTGTCCCTCAAATTGTTCCTCAGACTCTCCCTCAGATTGTTCTTCAGACTGTTCTTCAGATTGTCCCTCAGATTGCCCATCAGATTGTCCCTCAGATTGGCCCTTATATTGCGCCTCAGATTCGATGTCTGCTTCGCATAGATTTTCATGACCCACTTTTGAATCCACCGCACTATTAGAAGACCCTGCCTCAAGATCTCTGGACTCTGTTAAATGCCGTCCTTGTATTTCCTCAGCAGCAACGATACTATCGCCTGATATCGTATTTATCGTCGGTTCCAAAACTTTCTCGATTCCTTTTGATTCTTTGACATTGTCGGGTCGAATCGTTACTTTTTCTGCGCATGTTTCATCCTTGTCTGCTTTCAGTCTAAAATTTTCCATGTCAATCACGTCTGATTCATTTACTGTAGAACATGCTACTGTGTTAGACTTTCGTTTATCTGACTCAAATTTGATCGTGTCTGTTACGGTTTTATCAGAGTCATCAATTATGCCTTTTATTGCCTTTTCTACAGCAACATTTATTAAATCGCTTATATTGTGGTCGACTGCAATACGAGCAGCTATCTGTTCCGCAAGTTTAGTGTGTACTGCCTCATGAACGCATTCCATATCCTTGTCGGTTTGTGTTGCGACCGATGGATGCACCATTTCACGCACAAGAGCTGTTTTGAATTTTACCTTGTGGCCTGGTTTCTGGATACACAGTTCAATGTCATTTTCCGTCATTTTATACAGTAACGATTTGTCATCCCATCCACATTCTTCAAACTTTGAAGCATATCTCCCCAAACCATTCCTTATCAGCCAGTCGGCTACACGATCCATTTTTCATCAATCAGCAAAGTTTCCTCCCAAAATTATTCATTATCACGATCCATTTGCAAAGATATAGTGTTCTTCAGTCATTAACTTTTTGCCTCGGGAAACCAAACAATACTGTAGGAACCCAAAACACTCACTGATTTTAGATTTTATTGGAGTCGATATGCCTTTATTGTGTCATTTTACACATTTTTAGTCACATATTACAAGTCTGACTTGTAAAAGTAAATCAATATCACAGCTAACACCTTGTATTTACAATCTACCATATACGTGTAAGACAGTAGTTAATATCAAAGAAATTAAATGACAATGTGCTAGTCTTAAAGAGTCCTTGAATATTTATGGCACATGCGCATACAATAAAAACGAAGGTACGCGTTATAAATAACCGTGGGAAATCATCTTTAAGAGCTAATTATACATAGATATAATAATCGAATCCTTAGATCTTTATTGTCCGCACTATCAACATTAACATATTGTTTTGCCTCGGGAAACCAAACAATACTGTAGGAACCCAATATACACACTATTAAATATTTCGATCGTTTCATCGAATAGATCGAAATAGTTGTCTGTGCGACACGAGAGCGCGACTAATTTGTCGTAGTATACTGGAGGTTATGCACGGGCGATTCAGTGAGTAAGCGGTTTAGTGTGATTTTGAAGTTCAGTTTCTAGGGCACTCTCTCGAAGTGAACAGCTTTGTACCGCGGCGAGATTTTTACATGTACACTGACGGTTTCGTTCGAGGAACATATGGAGCTTGAGACATGATGAAGCTCGAATGGGGCGGCGATGAGAAATTCCACGGAGAAAAGATAAGTTTTTACTGGACGGTAGTTTATTTTCATAATTCAAATCTGTGACGCTTCATTTTTATAAACGTATAAATTCAGAAGTGTTGTCTTGGAGTCAACTCAATAATTTACAAAGTGATACCTTATCGACACGAACGATATGACTGTTGTAAGACGACACGTTAAATGCACGTGGGTTTGTTTAATTCGTGATGGCATAGGTTACCGCGCCATTTAATGACTCATTTGCAGTATTTGCTAAAATATGTAGTTTTCAGGCAATCAACAGAAAAATCACAAGATCTGCTTTTTATTACTTGCACATGCTTCGCATGCAATACGAGGTAAGAAGGAACACAACGCTTTTATTCAGCATACGGCTGTAGTTGACTGTAACAGCAGATACATTTTTAAAAAAGGACATAACCGAAGAACAGCATTATATACTGACCAAAATATGTAACCATTTAAAAAAAAAAAAAAAGTCATTTTACGACATATTATTGAGCAGTTCGTATCAAGTATATACACAATTTAAACCTCATATACTGTCAATATTTTGTTTGCAGCGAAGATGCAACTGGACAACAGGAGAATGTCTTGCGCTTATGTCACTGGTAGCGACAATGTGAAGTTGTTTTGGGTAATGGGATGCTGGTAAAGACACCGCCATGTCAATTTCGGCAGTAACGATGAGACAGATTTCTTGTATAATAAGATGAGTATCTAATGCTGTTTTATTTATATTGCGCATATAAGCAGCATTCTTATTAGAGTGCATTCTGTTAATTAGTGAGAAAGTTTAATTAGTATTGCTTTATAATGGTAACGAGCATAGATCATCATATTTGACACGTGAGGGACAAGACCTAACCATGGCGTGCTCAGGTCTTTTAAATTTGTACACGTAGCATCGATATCCAGGTATGAATAACGAACTGACGAAAACTGGCTACAACGGGATGTAATATGTAAGTACACCTCAGTAGTTCACGAAACTGTTTCCGGTATTATAATATTCCGGTCATGATTTTAATATTCGTATTTACGTTATGAAACATTACATGACTTGGCAGTTAGCATCGGAAACATAGTAATGTGCATTTTTGTATTACCATAAGCGTGTACGTCATTATAGTAACACACACTAAAATCGCAGGAAAGTTTTGCGTGAAACGTTAGAAACTCACGATTCTTAATTGCGTTTATGTTTCAGCATGATGCAGTGTACTGTACGACTTGGGTTATGTTCTGAAAGCAAAATGTTCAATGTCCAACGAGTGGTTCATGGTGATAGCATGCTTACGTGGATATCAGCAAGATAAGTATTTTTAGGAGATTTTCTCTTTAAAAGATTACGGCGGCGATGGTTATCACAGACACGTAATGTAGTATCAAACACTGGATTAGCTAGTCATAGAATGTACACATATTGTACATACAAGTAGAATGTCATTTAGCGACTGTATGTGCATTGTATGTGTAAGTAGAATGTCACTTAAGATACGGTATGTACATTGTTTTACATTTTGTACATTTGCATGTCAATAGTACTGTAGCCTTTACCGTTTTACATATAAAACACAACAGTTCTTGAAAAAGAAAAGGTTTACGGTAACAACTGCAACGGCTTGTTTAACTTGAGATGATCGTTACACGTTAAAAACGGTCAAAAGTTTCAAACAGTATTAATCTACGTAGTAAAAGTTAAATGAACAGAGATGTGGCTGGAATCAACGCCAGTCTATGCGGCGGTTATGTAAGTAAAATCCCGAAATATAAGGAAAACAAAGTGGCAGTCAGTTCAGGTTCGGATTATACCGAAAAACAGGTTTGTAATGGTCCGATTAATACTTTTCGTAGGTCAGTAATAGACTGGAAGCACGATCAAAGCTTCTGAATTGGCTAAAAAAAAAAAAAAAAAATATTGGTACAGCAACGAAACATTTTAAATTTGTTGCAAAGGCGGTTGTCTAAAGATCTGGATATTTTTGCAGTCTTGTAAGTGCAAACATGTAACATTGTCGTATCAATGTTTACTTATGCAAAGAAACGGATAATCAAAAGTTGTCAATAACATCAAAAGACGGAAATAGCGTATGTATTATAGTAAACTGACAAGGTACATGCACTTGTAAGACTACGAGAAATGAAATGTTTATGTGTGCATGCTTGTATAATATGCTTATGCGACATATGTGCGCTTTATTTAAATATCAGCTCTGGAAGATACACGTTGTTAAGACTGGTAAGTGATATAATGGTATAGTACGAGTCTCGTACGTGGTTAGTTTTTCCCTGAAGAGACTGGGATTCTGCAGCACGAATGCAATTGGAATATGATAACAGGAATATGATACACATATATATACCAGAGCCATTGATGAATTTTGAAATTAGACATATAAATTCAATATACAAAAATCGTTTTAGGCAGGTAGATATGAGTATTCGTCAATAGCATAATGTCCATTCATTGTGAGGCAAGTAATTCATAGCTCCGAGCGACATGAGCATTATGAGGTAAACATAAGTACCGTTTGAGGATAGACTTAAAGCATGGCTGAAATGTGAGTATCGAGATCCATTGAAAATATAAGCCACGGATTTGGCTAGAGCCAGCTTTGGAGAATTAGTACCGGATAAGGTTACTAAATCAGTGTACTAAATGACTGGAGTATCATGCAGGTAAATACAAGTACCGATGGAAACTGGAAATATGAGACACGTATGAGTATTAATTCATTTTGAGCCCGGGCTGTGGATAAAATTTAAGCCAGGATGCAGACAAGGGATCAGGCTAGAAAATAAGAGTAATAAATGTGACCGGAGTATCACACAGGTAAATATGAGTTTTGACGGAAACTGGAAATATAAGCCGGTTATGAGTATTGAATTGTGAGACCAGGCTGTGGCCAAACTTTGAGCCCGGATTTGGGCACTGGATCAGACTCGAAAACCAGAGTAATACATGTGCTGGAACAGCATGCAGGTAAATATGAACACCGATGGGAAATGAAGTTATGAGCCTTCTATGAATATTTAAATGTAAGCCAGGTATGTGGCTGAAATATGAGCCCCGGATGTGTGGCTGAAGTATGAGCCCCGGATGTGGCTGAAATGAGAGCCTAGGAAATGGCTAAAAAGTAAAGCTTCAGATGTAGCTGAAATTCAAAGCTCGGATGCGGCTGAAGTGTGAGCCCCGGAAGTGGCTGTAACGTGAGCATAGGGAATGGCTGAAATGGGAGCCTCGGATATGGCTGAAATCTAAAGCTTCAGATGCGGCTGAAAGTCAAAGCTCCGATGCTGCTAAATTGTGAGCCCCGGAAGTGGCTGAAACGTGAGCCTCGGAAATGGCTGAAATGTAAGTTTCAGATGTGGCTAAGAATCAAAGCCCGGAGTGGCTGAAAATAAAAGCCCTGGATGTGACAAAACGCGAATGTTTGATATGTCAGTAAGTAATGATCAGACCCCGTAATATAGACTGGAGGTATTAAAATAAACCGATTTTATTAACAATGTCGGATTAATGATGTTAAATTGTAGAAATTTAATTAACAGTTTCGGATTAGTGATGTTAAAATGTAGACAGTAAACACAGAGGTAGTAAAGTCAGAAACGATGCAAATGGTTGCACAGTTGCAGCAGTATGAGCATCAATATATGCGTAATTGATAACAATTTAGTAGAGTTATAATGATAGAAAACGGAATTTGAGCAAACTTGGTCTGTCATGTAATCAGTACATTAGAATTAAATCTATTGACTCGGTAAAGGTAAGAAGCGGGTCAATGTGTATTTAAGACGAATCACACAATGCAAAATAGCTTAACATGAAGATAACAGACGGGTAAGTTCGGTTTATACAAGTACGTTTTGTAAAATAAACTATATATAAAATGGCGAGAAATAAGATGAAAGAGAGAAAAGTCGTATTCGGTATAGCATTAGAATTATAGAGGCTGTGGAAACCAAAATATATGTGTAAAACAAAAGAGCATTACCTAGAATAATAACAGAAAATTGTTTTGGTAATTCGAGCAAAAATCATACTATTCAAAGGTAGAAAGAGTGTAATCTTATCGCAGTAAGCACCAGGGCGTTTTAAAATTAAAAAAAAAAAAAAAATGAATGTTGATGTCGGATTTCAATGATCAGTCACATTCATTGTAAATTATTTTAAATAGAAGAGTGTGAGTAGTAACATATCGGTTATTTTCGTTTCGTCATACTATGTCTTTCATTATGTATGTTTTCAGAATGTTCGCAGAATGGCGTAAGAGCGATACGGGTGAAACTTGTTTTCCAAAGAACAGAATTCGGGAGCATAAACGTTGAGAGAACGATGGACAATTATACAGTGAAATTGTGAGCTGTCGGTATGCTAAGGCAGCTCGTTGATGTGTTTAAGACTTTGTTAAGATTGGTTCTCATAAATGAACTAAATGTATACAGTAAAACGTTGGCATTTGTTTCGATTGATAGTTAGATTTTGATTAGAGAAATCTGAGCTCAGAATTAAGTGTCATGTAGGAAACGGTCTATCTAGGTAAAAGAACGGAAAGAGTCACGTTGTATTTTTCTGATTAGCACAATTTTACACAAATCTAGTCTAATTTAATCTAATTGCCTGTAAATATTGAAGCTCGTTTTGCGATGTCAAATGTCGTGGGATAATGCGCAAGCTTGTGTTTGCAAACTTTCTGTGTCTGAATTGGCTGTGTGGTTACGATGAGCAATGTTAATGGTTGGAGCATAAAGCTGAAGAGAGCAAGTTTGTAAAGTTTTGAATCATTGACAAGTAGGTCAAACATTCTTTTGTGGTAAGAGGATTGTATATAGAGCTTCGTTTTGTTCCATTCATATGCTGGTAATTTAAAAATTGTTTAAAATCTATACAAATTTTGGTACTTTACACGCGTCTATCCTTTGTATCATTCTAAAGTGCGCCACATTGCATCAAATGTGTTGTTTTGATTTGTTGCCGAAGTGAAGAATAGACTAAATATTTCGATCGTTTCATCGAATAGATCGAAATAGTTGTCTATGCGACACGAGAGCGCGACTAATTTGTCGTAGTATACTGGAGGTTATGCACGGGCGATTCAGTGAGTAAGCGGTTTAGTGTGATTTTGAAGTTCAGTTTCTAGGGCACTCTCTCGAAGTGAACAGCTTTGTACCAAAATTTGTATAGATATGATGATCTTAAGGTGTTAGATTGCCACCTTCCCTCTAGGAATATACTGCAAGGCACGTAATCTACAGCTTTTTTAACCGAAACGCTAGCAAAAAATAAGGGCTGGTTGAGGTATGTTTTTGCTGGGCGGCGGGTATTCTGTACGGGGTCGAGATCATCCACAGTAGACCTCTGAAAGTGACCCAGCGATTGTCCGATACTTAAGCTACACATCAAGTCACACTAATTTTGGTCTTTTCAAATTTATCCTTCAACCGCATAATTTACGTAACAAATAATCCGTCAGTGCTGTCACTTTCTCATGTTCACTGTTCACTTCACAATAAAGTGCGCCACATTGCATCAAATGTGTTGTTTTGATTTGTTGCCGAAGTGAAGAATAGACTTATAGATTTTGATGTGCACATTATAAAGGTCTGACTCGTAAAAGAGTAAATCAACATCACAGCTTATACCTTGTATTTACAAGGTAACATAAACGTATACCTCCTTCCCCTAGTCCCTTTCCTGACGAGCCAATAGTTCAAATCGAACATTAAAAGACATTAAAACTGACATAGTGCTAGCCTTAAAGATTCCTTTCCCTTAGTCATTGAATATATATAGCACATGCGCATTAAATTAATACGAAGATACGCGTTATAAATAAACGTAGGAAATCCACTTTGAGAGCTATTTTTAATTGATATTGTTAATTGAGCCGCATCGTGAGAAAACCGGATTTTTGCCTAGGCGAAAACAAAGGTGCAGATCAGCTTCGCGGTAACCGCGAAGCTGATCAGCGCCTTTGTTTTCGCTACTCGGATAGTACAATTCCTCTTCTACTTAAATCCGAAATTTCAAGCTTCTAGCTCTTTTCTGAGCTTGTACAGGCCGGTTTGTGTCGGACCTGGTCGGAAACCCCGATGACCGGTTTTCTCGCGTCGAGGCTCAATTGATACGGTAGCTATGGAGAGTGATGTAAAAAGTTCCGGACCTTCAATCTCTGTGCGATGTTACTAGTATATTATATTTGAGCCGCGACGCGAGAAAACCGGTCGTCGGGGTTTCCGACCAGGTCCGACACAAACCGGGCTGTACAAGCACAGAAGATGGATAGAGGCTTGAAATTTTGGCTATAAGTAGAAGAGGAATTGTACTATCCGGGTGGCGAAAACAAAGGCGCTGATCAGCTTCGCGGTTACCGCGAAGCTGATCTGCGCCTTTGTTTTCGCCTAGGCAAAAATCCGGTTTTCTCACGATGCGGCTCATTTGGATGTAAAAGATCTATGCAATACTTACAAAAGAATTTATCTGGTCACTGATATTTACTTTTGGATAAAATCCGGTCCTTGAAATTATTTCTAAGAAGTCTTCCAGCGCCCTACCCCTCCCCCCCCCCCCCCGCAAAAAAGTTTCCGCCCAGGCCCTACATCAACCTGCGTGTACAGTCATAGAAAGCGGAAAGAAGTTGAGACTTATTAAGTCTTTAAGAATAAAAAGGTGCTGTACTATCACTGTAACAAATGCATTGATCAACTGTGCAGTTACAGCTTTTCTGCAACTTTGTTTTCGCATATATGCTAAATTCTAGTGCTCTCATGTCGGGGCTCATAGTGAAACTAGGGCGCACAGGGGTGTACATATTTTCCCATGTTCGCTTCAAATTGTCGGTACATGTTAGACACGCCTCAGCATGTGTTTATATTAAAATATGTTCCTATGTTATGTTATAAGCAATTAATAAACTATAATGGTATGATCCTTTGGAAGCAGTAAAACAATCAAAGGAAGATAGTATGAACTATATTGCGCTATTTCGGGTAATATACCCTCATCAGTAGCCTTTTTATAAACGGGCAGCGAAAACCAGACTATTGTGCTACAGTTTCGAGAATTTACAGGACACGAGTAAATCAAAGACACTTTCCTAATTGGTCAAGCTTAGAAGTATGTGTCTAAACATACGCGTTTTGAATAAACCGAGTGTCTTAAGGATGTTCGCTGCCAATGAAAAAGTATATTCAAACTTTTTTTCTAACAACTCTTTTTTGATTCCAAAATACAACACAAGACATTTGAAAACAAAATAAATATAGGGTAGTGTGCGTTTTTTACAAGCTAGAGGCCTCTGAATGCGACCTCTGAGCATCATGTTTTAAATTTAGTAAAAAATATTTATTTTTTAATTTTTTGAAACATGCCCGTCTTTAACAAAAACACACCTAGAATGCTTTCAAAAGTCATAATATTTATGTAACGCAGACTATTTTGGACCAAAAGCATAGAAAACAAAATGCAACTTATAGTGGATGACAAAATATTACGATTCCTTTTTCAACCCTACCCCCATACTTGAAAGGTCGGAAAAATCAATATTTTGAAATGTGCCAAACCCATATTTGTTGATTCAAACTTTTTCTTGTATTTTCACACAACATAGAACTTGGAAATATTGTTCGAATAAAGGAAATGAATATTATAGGGTAGTGTGCATATAAGAGAGAACCCACAACTTGTAAATCGCCATTTTCAGTCTTTTTTCGGCTGTTTTGTTTTTAAAGCCCATTTCATAAAACCACCTAAAATTTTGAAACCAGCACACCAAAGACAGAAATATTGACTTAGAAGACCATGTGCATATATACTGCTGCTAAAATAAACATCGAACTAGTGCAATTAATTTGAAGATGTGTAATATTCAAGTTTAATCTACCCTACCCCCTAAATTTT
Organism: Rugalucina vietnamica; assembly: GCA_964017185.1. Classification (NCBI taxonomy): domain Eukaryota; kingdom Metazoa; phylum Mollusca; class Bivalvia; order Lucinida; family Lucinidae; genus Rugalucina; species Rugalucina vietnamica. Next base: position 49,023,161 of record OZ024882.1, on the reverse strand, counting down.
ACTGACAACTAATATTTTCTGAAAAGTTGCAGAAAATTCGGTGAAAAAAATGAAATTACTTAGATTGACCATTTTCATGGCTCAGTCAATGCATATTATCAATATGTATCCAAATAAAAAATATTAGGAAGATATCTGCAACCGTTTACGAGATATTCAACAAGAAAAACCGGAAGTTCCGAAATTTCAAATGTTAGCAGTGAACATCCTTAACTGACCTCAAAGGACCGAAATAAAAATATAATCTACACTATGGATAATGTGCGGGGAGACTTTTTAGGGCCGCCAACCAGCACAACACCAGCTGCAGTAATAGCAAATAAAATATAATGGTTTGATCATTTGGAAGCAGTAAAACATTCAAAGGGAGATACTATGGACTCTGTTGCGTTGCTTAAGAAAGTCAACAATCTGAATATGAAAAAAAGGCGCATATCAGCTCTTGCAGTATATGCACGTCTGATCGATGCCTATTTTTGCTACACGAATTTGACGATCCATCTCCTTCTTAAATACGAAATTTCAATCTACTGGCGGTTTACTTTGGATATACAGTATGGTTTGTATCGGACCTAGTCAAAACCACACATTGTTGAATTTCCCTTGCAGTGGCTCAATTATTAAAAATACAATCATTAATTAAAGCACTAGAAACTAAGTATTTTCATTATGAACAGCAAAAATGTCATGGTATTTTTTGTTTGTGTTTTGCGAAACACAAACTCTCATTCGGTTTTTTACGGAAATCCGGTGATAGTTTGCGCATGCGAGTTTTCATCAATATTTATTTACATATTAATTCTAGTCTTTTGACCTTACCTTGACTTCTGCGTAACCTCAATTCGTTTTCGTTATGAAAGTAGACAATAATAAAGACATGATGTAAGAATAACAAAAAGATCAAGCAAAATAATGATAGAAGTAACATATGCCTTGTCAATATCAAGGTTACTCCGATCAACCTTTTAAATGTAAGCTGATCTGTGTTTTGTTGCCCCTATGTAGCCAAAGTTGTTTTTCTTTTGCTGTGCCTCAGTGGCTCAAATTCTGTTTCTTTATTGGAAAAGGTCCCTCAGGACCTTTTTTCCACAGTGTTTACTTTGAATATGAAGAAAATTGTACCCATGATCGACTGCTCTGCCTCAATTACGCGTTTTGTCACATAAAGCGCTTACTAAAAACTAGTGAACCCGTCTATAGGGACTAGACAGTTCACCGCAATCAATTTAATTTATCAAATGTTGACACTCCCCGTCAAATAGCAGTAAATATCGAGCAAGCAGTCTCGATCGTGGTGACTGCTTATCATAGCGCATCTAGGTTTACATCGTATATACCCTGACGAGGGGTACAGAAACTATAGAAACTCTATACGGCTGATTTTAAGTCCATCACATCGCACTATAGGTCTATTTCTGGTAGTGTGGCTGCAGGTCAAAATTCAGAACTCTGTCACAAATTGACTTCACTGCAAATTGGTTTTTTACAAATCGACATATTGATTGTAATCGTGTTCCCTTTAGCATTGGCTTTGATTCCATAACATCAAAAATTTTGGTCATTGCCTTGAGCAACAGATACACACACTGGTCAATGTTCATTACAAGAAACGACATTCATATATAGGAAACGAAACTGAAATGTATGAGAATCGAAATTAATGACGAACCAGAGACTCAACAACACTGAAATCTAGAGCAAAGGGAATCTCTTATAACAAACGGCTGCTGACCATTTCATTGGTTTCTATTTAAAGAAGCCAACTTGTACTGAAATCTTCAACAGATGTTTTGTAATCGGGTATCTCGGGTTTCCGATCTCCGTTAGTAAAGTTGGCATGACGCAACGAATCAAAGCTGGCTGATGCAACGTCTAATATCGTTGCTGGTACACGTTTATACAGTGGAATTCTCTCAAGCAGCCTTCTCACGAGAAAAAATTTTGAGGTTTCCGAACTGTTCGACACAAACCAGCCTCTACGACTACATTTAAAGTTAAACATTTGGGATTAAAGAAAAAGTGCAATTGCACTGTTCGTGAAATGAAAACAAAGGCGCTTGTTATTACACAGCTGATCTGTGCATTTGCGCATCTGTAAACAACGAGTTTTCTCATAATGCGGCTCCAATGCATTTGTTGCTTGGCGCGACAGAGTCAAGCAATTGAAACGGAATGAGGATTTCAACTCAATCTGTGGGGCTTTTCCTTCAATCTGTGGGGTTTCCCTTTGTCATCCAGGGGCCTGGTTCCAGTCGCAAGGTTTTTATACACTTCTTGCATAATAAATCAATTGAAGACGGAAACCAGACTTGCTCTCCGCCGTTTTTATTAGGACTTGTGGGAAGAATGACGTACTTGGATCTAACGTTAAACATTTAGTTGGCGTTCTGGACGGATAATGCCAAAACCCGGAACTTTGTCGTAGGTCCGACCAAGTACGAAAGCTTGAAATCCACCGTAGCGATGAAGTGTTCATGACAGATGCGACCCATCGAGTTACCGAAAAACTCCACAAACCTACGAAAAACCACAACACACGGACAAATACTGGTATATACAGACTAGCCAAGCGTTCCTTTTAACAAGGAAAATTTATTTATGTTACCCTAGAAATACATTAGCTATTTTTAATTTAAAAGAATGAAATCTGTAAATGCATATTAAGCAGCACCAAAACGAAATGAATATGAACGTAAACAAACACCACCCTGTGAACGTTCTGCGTATTGTTTGCGTCAGTTTAAAATGATAAAGCACTTGGAAAAGAATAAGGTACTGGGATTAACTACGGAGCGTATACTCGTATTTTGACTCAGTGTCCTGTCACGAGTTTTGAACAGCGTTTACTTAGACTGTGCGGTGAAACAGATCTATTCCGGATTTACAAAGGAGATTGATATACTTTCTGTGAAGCGGAAAACAAATGCGATGATCAACACGATCTTTGTTTTTGCATTAATGTTAAATACAGGGTTACTACTCACGCTGCGGCTTACACGACGCGACTCATGATGGCTATAAATAGCCATTCTCGGTCATCCAGGTGCACTGACGTTCGTACGCTGAACGAACTTAAATGTACATGTAATGGGTCGCGCCCGGGTCACCGAGGATGGAAATAGTCTTGCCTAGACCATTCTAGAACACTGTCTCGAAAACATTGCATCAGAAATCTATGAAAAGATTTTCATCATGTAAGTAGAATGTTATTCGCACGCGTTATCATCACTTATGTACTAAATGTGTTACCCTCTTGAAATAATGTCTGTATTATTATCATTATTATTATTATTATTATTATTATTATTATTATTATTATTAAAACGAAACTTTTCAAGATGCTCCTCATATGAGCAGCATCGTGACAAAACAAGCATTTTACACAGCACAGCTAATCGGCGCAGTTTCCGCTAATCACGTCTAGAACAATCATCCGAAATAAGCTTTTTGCGTTCTTCTATAACAACAAGCTAGTTTGTGTAGGACCTGATTGGAAAAACCGCGGACATGCGTCTCGTGGCGCGTTTTAAAATATATTAGAAAGCATGTTTTGAAATGTGGCAATAGAGCTGATCAGAGACGGCTAAATCCTTGACATTCTGGATTCAAGAAAAGGCTGCTAACTGCCTAACCACCATGAAACATTCACTGTAGGAGAACATGATTTGACAAGTCAATCGAGGGATTCGCTTAAATTATTATCACTTGTACAGTCTAACCCAATTCGAAATTCGTGATTCATTCTTCTAGAAACTTTTGCAATGTTTCAAGCAAATGCTATTACACAGGTTGCGTCATGCTGCCGTAGGATGTCTGATCATTTAGGTCATGTAGCGAACAAAGTTCAAGATACCAAATAGATGCTGAAAAAATTGTTGAATGAAAAAAAAATGACTAGTTCTCTTGGACGAAATAACATATGAATATATGTACAGGCCTTTTAGCATTATTTTTTTTTCTATTTTAATACTGGACAAACAATTCCTTTTAAAAGGAAACCTTTATTTCAAAATAATACTGAACACTACTAGTGAAGACACTACACAATATTATATATTTTTATTTGAGTGTTTTCTCCGGGTTCCGTTTCATTGCAGAACATTTTTTCACACATATTTTTTTTTTTTAATTTGCACTTTCATTTGTTTCTGTCAAAGCAAAACAATACGTCCTAAATGCATTTTAAGAAAAGTACAAGTAGGCAACGATCAGGAAAAGGCGCAATCAGAAAAACAATCCCACTCCAATAACCGAGGTAGGAAAAAAAACTAAATTGACAATTAGGTACTTATACATAGAAAACATATTGTAAGCCTAGTGAGCAGCCATTTCTTAACAGGTGGCCACTCAGTTACCCGAAAACTGAAAATGTACATAAGATTTAAACAGCACAAAATTTCGACCCCAAAACATAAAACAAATAAAACAAATAGAATTACAACAGAAGAAGTTTAGGGTGTAGTAGCGTTTATTAAACAGAACTCGCCAAACGAAGCGCATAAAATCGGTTATGATGGGCGTCTTGCACAGACGATATCGTTCTGTTTCACGCTTAACAGAAATGACATGGCCATTTATCTGACCCTTTATATGTATCTGGGTCGTCTTAAAGTTTGTGTTCTTTTACAGAATCAATTCAAAGTGCAACTTCTTGCCAAACAGTAAAATTCTCATGTGAAACATTATGCAATAACAGAAGTTTATGTTAGAATTTTGTGTAGCGTTTACGTTAGCTCAATTGAGCCGAATGGTCACGGAGAGCTTATAGAATGGGCATGTTCTGGCGTCGTTGTCGTCCACAATGTTCAAAGGTCTTCTTCCCTAAAACCGCATGGCCTAATTTTATATGAAACAGATATACGAATGGTGGTACAAAATTTATATATAGATATAGGTCACATGGCCCTAATGATTGCTATGTCAGTATATGAAAAACAAAAAGAGGTTGGTTTAGTTGACTACAATGCGTTTATAAATCATGACGATGTGATGACCTTGGCCTATTTTACGGCATGGTCACCATAGTTCATTTATGCATTTGAATTGGATCAATTGTTATTAAAATGTCATTTGAAGGGGAAACTGTGCAGGAAATGGGGAAATTGACAGACAATTGATCATATTCTGAAGAAAAACATTACCTAAGGGCTTCATCTGCCCCTGCACTGGGGCTATATGATATTATATAATATTATTCAAATATGTTTATTGGTATATATAGCAGATCACAGGTGAGCGTTTACAGTACCATCGGTCCTTTGGCTCATTTCAGCATAATTTATGTTGTGATAATTGCCATTCCCATGTTGCTATGGCGCTCATGGAATATGGTTAAATTATGTTTTCTCATGCTAACAGATGTGAAATATGTAAGGTTTGTTCTTGCTCAAAATCTTCCTTAACCTCCTTATAACAAGATTTGTTTATGGGCCTAGTACTGTAAGGTCTTAACAGATGGCAGCCCTCTTGGACGCCATACTGAATTGTGCGAGTTGCCCAAGGATGCCAACGTGGCATCATGTGGATTCTTGTTTCTGAAGGTGTTGGCTATCATAATCAGTCAAAACATTTTCTATATACTCCAAATCCAGGTCCACCTCAGATTCTACCGGACTATTACAGCATGGTTGTGGATAATATACAGACCCTTCCATGGACCCTAAATGATCATTTAAGACTAGTTCTACCATATATCTACATTTAGTTATTTTACCCTCTTTAATTATAACAAGGAGTCAAGGATTGTATACATGTACGTGGAGTGGATATGTATTGAGTATCAGAAAAATGTTATAAAGAGGTTGTTATTCATGTATACTACTTCCATACAATTTTACTATTCTACTCAAAATTAGGGATCATTTTGTGGGCAACACCTGCATTTTCAGAATTCCTATCTTTAGACGCACATGTTAAACTTTGAGTTTTAAACACGTAACAAATTTTGAAATATTTGGCACTGCTTCCTATGAAGCATTTTTTCGCATGAAGCATTTTGATTATTAGCTCACCTGAGCCGAAGGCTCAAAGGGGAGCTTATAGGATAGGTAGGCACCCGGCGTCCGTCCGTCGTCGTCGGTGTCGGCGTCGGCGTCGTCCACCATTTTCAAAGATCTTCTCCTCTGAAACCGCTTGGCCAATCAAAGCCAAATTTTATGTGGAAGGGGGAACCAATGTGTATATAAATAATCCAGGTCACATGACCAAGATGGCTGCCATGCCCATATATGGTAAAAACCTTAAAAAAATCTTCTTCTCCAGAACCTAAAGGCCTACGATCTTGAAACTTGGCATGTAGCATAAGGGACTCAAGATCCACAATGTGTATATAAATCATGACCCTGTGATGACGTTGACCTATTTTACGGCAAGGTCAACATAGGTTGCCAATGCATTTGAATGGGGAAAACTTTTAAAATGTCATTTAAAGTAAAAGTCTTGCAGGAAATGGGCAGTAGGACTGAATATTAATAATTCTGAAAGAAATGGACCCCAGGGGCTCATATGATCCCACCCCGGGGCAATATACATGTATATCTCCATAATATTCAAACATCTTCTCCTCTGAAACCGCTTGGCCAATCAAAGCCAAATTTTATGTGACGCATCTATAGGATGGGATAATCAGTGTGTATATAAATAATTCAGGTCACATGACCAAGATGGCCGCCATGCCCATATATGGTAAAAACCCTTCAAAAATCTTCTTCTCCGGAACCGGTTGACCGATTTCAACGAAACTTGGCATGAATTATCGATGACTCAAGTACTACAATGTATATATAAATCATGACCCTGTGACGACCTTGACCTATTTTACGGTAAGGTCAACATAGGTCGCCAATGCATTTAAATTGGGAAAACTTTTGAAATGTCATTTAAAGTGAAAGTCTTGCAGGAAATGCACAGTAGGACTGAATATTAATGATTCTGAAAAAATTGGTCCCCAGGAGCTCATATGCCCCCACCCTGTGGCAGTATACATGTTTATTTCCATAATATTCAAACATCTTCTCCTCTGAAACCACTTGGCCAATCAAAGCCAAATTTCATGTGAAGCAGCTATAGGATGGGGTTACCAATGTGTATATAAATAATCCAGGTCACATGACCAAGATGGCCACCATGCCCATATATGGTAAAAACCCTTCAAAAATCTTCTTCTCCGGAACCAGTGGACTGATTTCAAAGAAACTTGGCATGAAGCATTGATGGCTAAAGTACTACAATGTGTATAAAATCATGACCCTGTGGTGACCTTGACCTATTTGATGACGAGGTCAACATAGGTTGCCAATGCATTTGAATGGGGAAAACTGTTAATTTAAAGGGAATAAATAAAATAGAAATTGGCAAATGGACAGAATATTGATTATTCTGTAAACAAATGGCCCAAGGGCTTCATCTGCCCCTGCACTGGGGCTAAATACCATAATATTCAAACATGTTTATTGGCATATGTAGCAGATCTCAGGTGAGCGTTTACAGGACCATTGGTCCTCTGGTTTCATTTGTGCAACAGTCTTTTTTCATGTTAGTATTTATTTATAGAACGATATGTACATGTGTGTAAAATAATCACTGTAATAACACTTCAAAAATATGTTTTCAGGGGTAAATACTGAAAAGAAAATGCCTCATTTGAAATTCGTTTTGCTTTTGAGTTATCAAGCTGACCGCCACATCAGAAAATCAATAAAACACATATATAACTGCAAAGCTCATAAGCGCATTTGTTTTCGCTACATGGATAGTACAATCCCACATCTACTTATGTTCAAAATTTTCAAGGCTATAGTCTGTTTCGGTGATTGTACAGAATGGTTTGTGTCGGATTTGGTCAGAAACCCAGATTAATCGATTGTTTGTTTCCTCATGCGAAGACTCAATTGCAGTTAATTCCGTATTATGTCTAACATCATCTTTATTTCTATCTTTTTCAGTGCATGTGGTTGTTACCATTTCTGGTATTAGCTGGTATGATAATAGGAGTGGTTCTCGCTCTTAAAGTATGATACGGTGTGTTACAGGCAACAATCCAAAATATGGTGAAAAGTATGACTTATAGTTGGGGAACCGAAATCGCGTATCTTGCAAAATGACAAAAAAATTGCACCCGACTTTGATATGGCTGAATTTTTGTATATCGGTAGGTTGAACAGTGCTTGATATGGAACCACTGTATAGAAATGCGCTGCGAATTGCATTTCGATAAAACAGTGCATTTTGTATGGAACGCCGTTGATGTGTCTATAATAATTATCGTTCATGCACACTCGCTATGTGAGAACGCGTATAATATTGTATACTAGTTTTGAACCTAATACAATGCTGTTATCATCTAAGAACTTTGTGAGAACTAAAAAATGCATTTAAAGGTATGGGCAGCCGTTTGTCATCCAGACTTTAGTGAGCTGTTATTATAAGGTATTTTCACGTTTTAAACTTTGTTTATAGCTCACATGAGCCGTCCGGCTCACACGTTGAGCTTATAGAATAGGCAAATACCCAACATTCGATCACCCATCAGCCGTCCGTCCGTCGTCGTCCATCATTTTAGCCGAAGGCTCATGGACAGTTTATAGGATGGTACTCGAGTCGGCGTGCGTCTGTGCGTCCGTCCACATTTACAAAGTTCTCTCCGAAACCACTTGGCCAATCAAAGCCATATTTTATATGAAAATTAATAGAAGGCAATGATCAGGAAATGGATCAAACAGAAAGAGATTCCAACTCCAAAAAACCAAGATGGGGAAAAAACAAAATTAACAATGATCAGGTACTCATACTAAGAAAACATATCGTAGGCCGAGTGAACAACTTTTTTTTTTCCAAAAAGGCGGCCACTCAGTTACCCAAACTTAACTAAAATAATGAAAACGTACGTAAGGTACTAAAAGCACGAAAATTCAAACCCAAGATATAACACAATAAGACCACCACAGAAGTGTCGCCTTGGAACGATCAACTGACAAGCTTCGTTTTTTTTTTTTTTTTTTTTTTTTTTTTTTTTTTTTTTTTTTTTAAACTAGTTTTACAGGATCCTAACCTCACCCTCAGTTTCTGCAGTGATTCACAACTTTTAGTTAATTGTTCGGTCCTCTTGGTAAAACTCTAACTCGTCAATGAACTCGTCAAATTTTATATGAAGCCTCTAACCATTTTGTATATAAATAATCCAGGTCACGTGAACAAGATGGCCGCCATGTCCATATATGGTTAAAACCCTTCAAAATCTTCTCCGGAACCGGTGAGCCGATTTCAAATAAATTCAGCATGAAGCATTGATGACTCAAGTACTACAATATATATAAATCATGACCCTGTGATGACCTTGACCTATTTTACGGCAAGGTCAACTTAGGTCGGATAAGCATTGAAATGGGGGAAATCTGTTAAAATGCCATTTGAAGGAAAAATCTTGCAGTAAATGGGCAATAGGACTGAATATCAATGATTCTGAATATAAAATTTGACTCCAGGGGCTCAGCCCCCACCTCGGTACAATATACATGTATATTACCATAGTATTCAAACATCATTTCCCCTGATAGCGCTAGGCCAATTAAAGCCAAATTTCGTAGGGATCATCAATGGGAAAGCGGAACCAATATGTGTATAAAGTCCAGGTCACATTCCCAAGATGGCCTCCACACCCATATAATGCAAAAAAAAAAAAAAAAAAAAAAAAAAAAAAAAAAAAAAAAAATACCAACTTCCTTTTGTGACTCTCAAGTGAAAAGACGTTGTCCTTGGGCCACTTGTGAAAGGTCTTCTCCCCTGAAACTGCTTCGTCAATCAAAGACGAAATTCATGTCGAGCATCCTTAGACAGTGAGAACCAGAAATTGTACACAGTGTCCAGGTCACGTAACCGAGAAAGACGTCATGTCAAGATAAGCCTTTAAAATTTTCTTCAGAACCATATTATAAATTATATCGACTGCAGTTACGCCACTTGAGGTTGATAGGAATTATATATGTATATAGAAAAAAAGCAGGATGGGTTGTATGTTTGTTTGAATTGATGCTTTGCGTCCCAGTCAACAGCTAATGTCATGTTGGGACGTTGTCTCCATGTTTTGGGACTTTAAGCCACAAAAGGCTTATACGTATGGATTGTTTGACTTGAACCACGTTTCCTGGGCAGGCTCAGGCCAGAGCGGTTAACCAGTAATCAGATGATCAGTCTTTAGTATATATAAGCTTTGCCTGGAGGCATATGCAGCCCATTGTTTTTCTTTAGGCCTCAATGGGCGGGATCCCACTGACTTATCTTTTTCCTCTGAATATATATAGAGACAAAAAACAAAACAGGATGTTTTAGAGATTGATATAACTTACTGAATTGTTTTTATCTCCTCTCTGATTTTTCATGTAAAATAACGGCAAAAAAAAATAAAAAGTGTAATACACAAACGATATTTTTCCACAACTTGCCTCTCAATTAATGCCACAGGTTTGTTAAAAAGAAACGTGATTATTTTATATAATACTCACAAACACCATTCTGACGATGCACGGTGTTCAAACTCATTAAATTTGAAAGACACAAAAATTGTGTTACAAAGTGTCTTTTTGTACATTTTGGTGGAAAAACATCAAAGACGTATCAATCTGAATTCTTTTTGCTATAACTGACTTAAAGATATTTAGAAATAAACATAAAATGCGCTTTCGAGCAATAAATATGCATTTTAGATGGACCCAGAGGCAAATTATTGTATAGGTAATGTTGCATAATCGCGTCTCGCTCAATCAAATGTCTATAAAACGACATCCACTGCATGCAAAGAACCATCCTTGATATGAATGTTGATACAGATGTTACTCATTATATCTGCCGAATTTTAGCCGATTTACTTAATTCTGGTAGAAGTTATTTGATAGTTTATCAATCTTATTTTTCACAAGTACTTAATGGGCTACCATAGAAAAACGCATGCTGTGTTGTTATGCAAGTGGATCGTGATTTCTATACAGTGGTTTCAGATGCCCCATATAATTACCTTTTCAACCATATACAATTTAGCCGTATTATTTTCGGGTGCAAGGGTTAGCCAAAATCTCTCCTTGGTTCCCCAACTATTATGAATTACGAGCAGCAGTATAGCACTATGGAATGCAGTTTGTCTGCTAAGATTTCCAACGGTTAGACCAGAAAAAAAACAATCAAGGTGAAATTTCATTTGAAGATACCTAGGAAATAGAAAGCAAAATTTTAGGCAAAGGAACCCGCACCCAGTATTACAATGTCACCTTTAAGTTAAGGAAGATTTTAGTTAAGGTGGCAATTTTCAGCATCCAACTTTACAGGTGCTTTTAGGGGTGCATATTTGGAAGGGTATGAACTTTTGCGGCATTAGGTGCCACTATGCTTATTACCATCAGGAAACATTTCTGATCTGATTTTGCCCTGTTGCAAAATTGGGAAGCCTGAAATAAGGTCGCAATCTTAGTCAAAGGTCACCAGTGCATATTAAAGTGTAGTTTCTATACTTAAGGAATAAAGAAACGCAACAAATACTTTGGGTTACTAAAAACATGCTTTATAATGCAAGTCTGTGGTATAACTAAGCACCTTTTATGAAAACAATATCCAAACGTCAAATTGCAACAGGTTGAGCCACAATGTCGGTTACGTATGCTTAATGGCGTACGCGTAACCACACCGACCTACAGTAGCTCACCCTGTAACCATGATCAGTAAATGTCAAATTTGAAACCAAAACCAATATTTTGTTTTCAAAACCCCTAAAAATGATTGCAGATGTAACCATTGATCAGTTGGCAACATCTGGGTCTGTTATGGGACGTTTAACGTCACCAACGTCAATCGAAAAAATGAGTCAAAAGCCAGAAAAATTCCTTCGGCATGCGTTATATTCAATAAAATGATTATTTACGTAAACATTATGACTTTTGTACTTCAGACGTCCATAAAACGTCCATTTTTAACGTCAAAATCCATCATACCGCATTTTAAAGACTCTCATTAAGTTTTTCGAATTTTCTGATTTAAAAAATGACCAATTACCAAACGTTTGATTACAGTCCGTAAATCATGTGTTTACTCAAAGCATATAATCAGTTTCGCTCCTTTACGTAACGTGATATTCTGTCTAAAGAACGTCAAAACAAACGCTCCGATGATCCATTTCTACGGTACCTGTGACGTCATTGTTGATAAAAAAAAACACGTCGTGGCATATGTCGGTTCGATATATTCCGTTTAGGTACAAATAGCCAAAATCGAATAATTTAAATGACGTTAATTACTCATTTTTCTTTATTGTAAACTTCAGCATTCCGTTAACAAGATTAAAGCTACATGGGACAGCACCTAAGTATAAAATGATCCTAGTCTTTATTACACATTATCAAGTCGACGTCACGAAACCCACATGCAAAGAATTTGTCATCTTCCCCTTCGCCCCGACGTTTACGTCACACTTTGCGTTTTTCATAGTTTTTGACATTTTGTCGTTAATTTTGACAATAAAGTGACGTTTTCTCATTTCATCACGTGCAAAAAAGCAGTCAGTAGGTCATTTCATAAAAGGATTTTATCAAAACGTCAAATACATACGTAAAAGTTGAAATTTAGTGTGTTGCGTATTTTAATTCCTTAAGTATATATTTATAATTGCAACTCAAAAGAAGGTGTGTATTGATAAAACTATATCCGTAGACATTCATGGAGTAATTACATCCTGTTCACAATAGATCCTGACCACATGAGAGGTCAAAAATGGTGTCAAATGTCCTCAGTAAACGTTGATATGTTGTACGCCGTCAGCTAATGTTTCAATATAGAGTCTTTGCACGTCAGTATCTAAACATGCAACAGCAACCAACGACTTTGACACCATTTTGTCTCCAATGATGGTACGGTTGGTACTTACTGCTCAAGGCTGAATGTTTTCCGATATACATATGGATGCAAACCATAAGAATTGACAACGCCGAACATAGTCAGAGGCTGTATTTGCTTATGTCCGATGTACAAGCAGATACTTCTGGTGTTTCCACAACAATTCCATCTTCTACATCTGACCTCTGCGTTAAAATGTAGCTCAGCAGTCTTGCCTACATGTGATCAGGACCAAAGGGAGAACAAATTTTTCTTGCACCCCATGTGAGAAATTCTTATCTCACCCTCGTTATCTCATCCCGTTGCACGCTGCGTTCAAGTGTTCTTTTTAAACATTGGTTGTATAGGACGTCACGTAATTTCGTCGTTAAGCGCATACGTCACGATGACGTCAAAACGTTTTAATTCAAAATGGCGGACGCCGCGATTGTGGCATTTTTCTAGGTAAATAGTATAAAAATCAAGCTTCGTCGCATTAAGGCGTGCAAGAAAAAGAATCCATCATTCGTGTAAGGTATGGATAGACAAATCTGTCCCTCGGGTCACAGTTTGGCATCACGAGGCGAGCCTCGTGATGCCAAAATGTGACCCTCGGGACAGATTTGTCTATCAATACCTGACACTTATGTAAGATTATTATAGTGCTAAAGTATAGAAGGCAAAGCAGTTGTTTGCCCAGGTTAGCGTTGAAACTATCTTCTGTTGGCTTTCATCATCTTAATTCATGATATTATCTGCGACATCCTCGGTAGTAATATGTTTCCGTTCAGATCCTTTCATCATGGCGTTGTATTTGTAGTTGTGCTTGTAGTTTTGAATGTTTGAATATGTTTACACTAATTCATACTTTGACTGTCAAGTGTGGCCATGGCATGAAGTGCTCAGATTTTGTAGAAAAATGACATAAGGAACGTTCTAGGAAAATAAAATGAGCACGATAATTAGAAAGTATGATGTGTGCAGCTGCGAATCGGAGGCGCACTTGTACAGTGTAACCACTGTTTGGAAGTGTGCTACCAGTATAGCTTTTTGAACCAACACTTGTTGAATTGTCTGATTCTAATGAGGCCCTCCCAGGGGTTTTGGGGATTCAGGGTGAAGGGCTATTTATTTTCAGGGATTTTCGGAGAAGGGTCATTTAATTTCAGGGATTTGGGGAGAACGCATAACTTTTTGGAGTTTTAGGGAGCAGGGGGTTGAGGAAAACATTCTAGGGAGCTGGCGAGAAAGGTCATTTTTCTTTCAGGGAGCAGGGAGCAAAAAACCCCCCTGAGGCCTCTCTAATATCTGCAATAGCAGCCCCGCGGCCGAATGATAAATAGTATTGAATTCATTACCACAAATTCATACAATTATCTGTTTTGTCTGGTGTGGGTTTGGGTCCCAAACGGGGTGCATGAGACAAGCCAAAGTTCTGCTTGCGTGCTCTGGTGGGGTTTCTCAAGGTTCCCATTTTCGCCCCACCTACTGACTGACCCGTCTCATATATTATGCGCGGATCCAGATAATTTTCTCGTGGGGAAGGGGGTCCAAAGTCCCAGAAGGGGTCTGACGGAATATTTCAACATGGCAAAAATTAATAATCTGGCAATTCCAGGGGGTGGGGGGGCCGGACCCCCTGTCCCCCCTATGGATCCGCCCATGTATATTAATAGGAACTTTAAACTGAATTAAACGATATGAAATTATTAGTTTTAAACATATTTATTCGATACTCAATACAACATACAAACATAATGACAAATACAAATCATAGGATGAGAACGAAAGCACAAGTACTTATAGAGTTCTTCTCCTAACATGGTTAAGCTGTATAGTTGATGGTGGAAATTAATATGGAAATTTCTAACAACAATATGACATTGTAAATGTAAATGTTCTGAGGTGTAAAAATAACAAATAAGAAAAAGATCACTTATGATGAGCAAAGGTAAGGTAAAGATATTAGTAATTTTAGAATGGATAGAAAGAAAAACAAAGAAGAAGAAAAAAGAAACAAGAGTAAGTAAGGAAACAAGACAGTATAGACTTAATGGAAGGATGCAATAATTCTAGAATGTAAGGTGTAGACGGGAGCTGGGACGCAGGCAAGGACGGGAACGCGCAATCGAACAGATGCAGCTACAAGGTCGTGCAGAACCGTTTCTACGTCAACGAGCGATGAGTGTTGCAAATGTATTTGTGTGTTTTACTTAAAAGCGTTGAGTGTTGCTGATGTATTTGTGCACTGCCTGAAAAATTGTAGCATTTTGTTCGAAAGAAAGGGTCTGATCATAGGCTTCCTGCGAAAGGATTAATTTGATGTATGTTTGCATGAACATATTCTAAGACGTCCTAAAACATTTCTCTGTCCATTTTAATGTAACATTTATCATGTTTATAGAACAAACAATTGTCCTAAATAAATGCTACCATGAAACTTGATCCAGGTTTACCAGGAACAGTTGTATGTATGCATTTGCAGATGATGTCTTTATTTTTTGTCAGGTTGAATGTGTAGATCAATGTCTTTCCTATGCAGTTGAAAGCAAAAGCAATCATGTTTATTTATAAGACATTTATGTACAAAGTCCTGTGTTAAAAGGTTTAACGTTCGTAACACAGCCAAGCCGTTATTGATATATATGCAATGCATTATAATTTCTCCTTTTATCTATTTCATTTCTAATTTTAGAAATTGGCTTCCCAGTCACAAAACTTTTGAAATCAACGGCATACTTTATATTACAGTGTTAATATGTCATAATAGTTGTGAAGTCGTATAATAAAATACACGTAGGTATTAATATTTTTTCTTATAAAAGCTACTTTTATCATACTAAATTCTACTTGTATTTATCGTTGTTAAAATCATCGATACAGTAAATTATCCGGTTTCTAATCTTATCCAGTTCCGAATCAAGTGGTCGTATCGTCACGAACTACACAGCAGCTGTTCAATTAAAAAAAAAAACAATATTTTGTATGGTCATGAAGTCCATCTTTTTCTCTTTCTTTGCACGAAGTCAGATTTTGAAAACTTATCTGCATGCTAAAAATAAATCTGTTCTTCGAGATGACCTGTCGAATTAGAATGTATATTGCACTTGTGTAATTATCCGCAAGGTGCAGGTTTCCGCAAAATGCATGAACCTGGAACATTATTTTTTTACAGTTTTGGTTCCAACATGCGTTCCAACATTAGTTATAACACACCAGGAAAACTGAACTTCATTTAATGATTTTCTATTGCGTGGGAGCTTGTTAATTTTATCTACCAATATTTAGCTAGTTTCGGGTCAGTAAAAATCAGTTGTGTCGACATAGTACATGTACTCGTAAATCTATTAATATCGCAGTACACGTCTTAGCGCTAAACCTAAAGGAACTGAGGAGGGAGTGTTTAAATCTCAGTAAGTATTTTATTTGATGTGTGTGCGTGCGTGCGTGCGTGTGTGCGTGCGTGTCGCCACAATACCACAGTCTTTAATTTGCAATGCAGTTTGTTTGAATTGATGCTTAACGTTCTAGTCCACAGCTATGGTCATGTCAGGACTTTGCCCCGATTTAATGGGACTTGTGCCCAAAATTCTCACCGCTGTATCTGGTGTGGGTTCGAACCCCGCTCTGGCCATGTGAGACAAACCAAGTTCTGCTTGCGAGTATATCAGGTGGTTTTGTTTTTCTCGGGGTTCTCCCGTTTTCGTCCCACAGGTACTGATTGGCGCGTCTCACATGAGCTGAAATAATCATGAAAGGGACGTTAAACTGAAAAAAGAGCCCCAAGTTAGGTTTTTAATAACAAAAAAAAATCGTGTCGTGTTAGAGGTGTAGGAGGGGGGGGGGGCGCTACGTGAAGAACGTCAATCTAACGAACAATGCAGACATTTCCTTTTTTTCTTTTTTTTTTTTTTTCTTTTCTTTTTTTTTTTTTTCTTTTTTGAGAATGAGATACATTCTGCTGATAAAATTTATGAATTTGTTGGTGGAAATGTGTGAACTGTTGGTCAACCTTAGATGCGTTGTGGCTAAAATAATTAAATAAATAAATAAATAAGTAAATAAATAAGTAAATAAATAAATAAATAAATAAAAAATAAAAGCATTCCATATCACCAACCGTTAAAATTGCACAAACAAGAGCCCTTGGAATATGTTGATACCAGGAACACATGCAAACTTGCCCTACCTGACACACTCGGGCTTGCTAGTCCGTGGGCTTTTCAATGTACAATAGTCTTCGACGTAAGTAGTATCATTTTTTGCTCTATTCTCCGACGTAAGGAGCATCATTTTCTATCCAAAAGTCTTATACCTGAGTTGTATCGAGGTAACTGACTCATATAGGTAAGCTGTATCCTAATCGATCTACCCTGGTTGTGTTCAACACCATATTGTGAACAAACCAGCCTGACTTCATTATTGTTTCTGTAGCAAGGAGATGTTGTTTAGAATACTGTTGATGGCAAACAAACAGAGGTATGTACACTTTATTTCTCTGCAAACTCTTGACCCAAACTCCCCCGCATAAATGCCTGTAAAATTAAAATAATCGTCAACTCACCTGACTCCATCTTAAACCACGCGCCGCGTCGAGTTGTATCAGTCTCCGACGTAAGGTAATTGATTGTACCACGGGTACAGAGGGTGATGTGATGACCTTGACCTATTTTACGGCGAGGTCAACAAAGGTCGCGGGGAAAATTGTTAAATGCGATTTGAAGAGCAAAACTTGCAGAAAATGGGCTAATGGACAGAACATTTATGTTCATTAAACGTTTTTGTACCCAGGGCGTTGGCTGCCCCTGCCCCGGGGCTATATACGTTCATGTATATGACCATAATATTCAAACATCGTCTTCTCTTCTCTGAAACCGCTTGGCCAATCAAAGTCAAACTTTAAGTGGAGCATCTTTAGGAACGGGGAATGAAAGCTTGTATAAATGGTCAAGGTTACATGACCAAGATGAACGCCATGGCTATAAATTGAAAAATCCTTAAAAATCTTCTTCTCCAGAACCAGAAGGCCCATGATTTTGAAACTTGGCATGAAGCATCAGGCATTGGAGCTCTACAAATTTATATAAATCATGAATCTGGGATTAGCTTGACCAATTTTACGGCAAGGTCAACATAGGTCGCCTACGCATTTGAATGGGGGGGGGGGAGAGAGAGAATTGTTAAAATGGGATTTGAAGGGCAACTTTTGCAGGAACTGGGCATAGAATTGGAGATTTATTAAGATTGTAAAAATAATTTGGACCCCAGGGGTGGGTCTGCCCCTGCCTCGGGGCATTATACATGTATATAACCATAATATTTAAAACAGATTGGCCAATCAAAGTCAAATTTTATAAAAAGCATCTGTATGAAGGGGAAACGAATGTGATGATAAATAAACTAGGTCACATGACCAAAATGGCCGCAATGCCCATATATGATAAAAACATTCAAAAATCTCTTTTGCAGGACCTGCTGAACCGTTTGCAACGAAATTTGATATGTAGCAATTAAGACTAGAGTACTATAATGAGTTTATAAACCATGCTCCTGTGATGACGTTGACAGATTTAACGGCAAGGTGAACATAGATCACATATACAGAAAACTGTTAAATTTACACTGAAGGAAAAAACTTTCAGGAAATGGGCAAGTGGACAGAATATCTATGAATTTGAAAAAAGAAATAACCCAGTAACCCCAGGAGTTATTCTGACACTGTCTTTGGGCTATATACATGTATATGGCATTTGTAAACAAACAAGCTTATTGGTGTATATATCAGATCTCTGGTGAGCGTTTATAGGACCATTGGTACTCTGGTTTACTTCGATGATATTATATTTTTAGCACATTTACATCCTTATGTTGGGTAAGAGTCTCAATGGAGAAGATAACCCGACATAACCATAGCTGTTGACTGGGGTGTAAAGCATATCCAACCCCTTAACTTGAAAAGGCGGGATAAGGCTGAATTTATAATTGTGTCAAATCCACAGTTGTAGATTCTACCTTTTTTTTTTGTATTTTTGCACTTTTAAGATCTTCTCCATATTGTTCGAATAAAAGAATAAAAAAATATAGGGTATTATACATGTACGTAGATAGGCTTTCATTAAGCCATTTTTCGGCTCTTTGTTTTCGAAGATCCTATCTCAAAAAACCGTCCCAAATTTTAAACAAACACACATATGAGTAAGTAATTAAGTATGTAAGTAAGTAAGTAAGTAAGTAAGAACTTTATTTCAAGAGGGTGACCCAATTAGTTTAGTACCAATTTTCCTTGGAATCCTCATTTTACAAAGTAACAAACAATAATCATGCCAAAATATGTGATGAAATATTAATATTAAACAATTACTACATGATCAAAATGATACGAGCAACATTAAAGACAAACAGACAGGCAGAGATTTTGTAAAAGAAATACCGATACAGGAGACCCTGTGTACATATACTGTTGCTAGAAGGTGCATTGAATCATTGCATTGAATGTGTTGACGTGCAATATTCAAGTTTAACGAACCCTACCCCCACATTGTTACTGACGACTAAAATTTTCAGAAAAGTTGCAGAAAATAGGATGAAAAAGTGAAGTTTCTTAGATTGATACAATTTTCATGGCTTTTTCGACGTGCACGATCAATATGTATCCAAATATGAAATATTAGGAAAATATATGCAGACATTTAGGAGATATTTAACAAAATAAAACCCGGAAGTTCATTTTCTGTTTGTATTCACGTTAACTTTAATATCACAGTCAACAAATTACGATTATGTCGTTACGGAGCCACCACGTTTAGGGAGTTAATGTGTCTTGCTCAAAAGGACACAACACGGTGCCGCCACTGGAGATCGAAACCAGGACCTCTAAATTTGATGCTCTACCGCTACACTACCGCGCTTTCATTTATCTCTGTATCGGAAGCAAATTTTTAACAGGAACAGCAATTTCACGCCTTTGTTAGCTCACCTGAGCCGAAGGCTCAACAGATGAGCTTATGGGATGGTCATGTTCCGGCGTCCGTCCGTCGTCCGTCCGTCGTCCACAATATCAAACATCTTCTCCTCTGAAACCGCTCGGCCAATCGAAGCTAAACTTCGTGTGGGGCATCCTAAGGCATGGGGAACGAAAGTTTATCAGGTAGTTTTGTAATTTCTTGACCTTGGCCAAAGATTAATTACATATTAAATGTAAAACGTAATTATCTCAGAAGCCGCTGGACCAATGAAAACCAAATTTTATATGTACGAGGGGCGAGCAAGAAGTTCGTGGACTTTGTCAATAAAATCAAAAGTACTTATGAGATTTCTCTGAAATTACCGTAGGTTTGCGGTCGAGTTAATATAAACAAGCATAGAAAGTTTCAAACGAATCGCTTGATAAACGTCGTCGCTATGGCAATTTGTTTGAGACGTGTTAGCGCTACCCGAAGCACACCAAGACGTTAACGCCATTTGCCAACGGGTTTTCGGTATACGCTGGCCGAGTCAAAAGTTCCTATAAAATCATTATTTCTCATTCTACTTCAAGCAAAGATTCATATATTTATTCCACATACGTGAAGGATTACAGTAGAAAGCTGAAGGCAAATCGATAGAAAAATTTAGTTTTATGACACTTTCTACGACAGACGCTAGGATTATCCGGGGCATGTCACGACGTTAAAGTTGTTCGCGTAGATTTTTGTGCTCCCTTGTTGTTCTTAACAGCTATTTCGTTGTGACTAACACTTTGCACATCACTGAACAATGTTGTATGCTTCAGTTCTGATGTGTCTTTAGCTGTTTTTAATCAGATGTTTCTGTACGTTTTATTCGAAAGTCTCGCACAAATTTTATCGATATGCAAGTTTCCACCATTTACCAGTAGCGTCATTTTTACTAAATTTTTGCCTAGACTTGTCTTTCAAAACGTGTCGCTGTAGCGTAGTCTTTCGAATGCGAGAACTGCAATTTCATATTTCAAGCCGAATTACATCATTATCAATATCTCCATAATTTAAGGAGATTTGGAAATGACATTTTTGAAATATCTTTATATTTATAAACATGTAAACAGAGATTTTACAGCGTGCTCCGGGGTAGCAAACCCCACGTGTTTGTCGATGTAATTCGACCAATCAAAAATAAGATTCGACAAATAACATTTTACATAATGTCGACAATAGACCATTATTACACTTGTGAAAATACGAAAACAATCGGACGGCAATTATAAAAGTTATTAAGAAAGTCTTCACACTTTTTGCTCGCCCCTCGTAGACTAGCATCCTTAGGAAAATTCATATAAATGGTCTACGTCACATGATCAAGATGGCCGCCATGCCATATATGGTACATTATCTTAAAGAAATCTTTTCTATGGAACCGATGGACCGATTTCAATGAAACTTGGAATGTAGCATGAGGGACTCAGTTCCAATATATTTTATATAAACCATGGTCTTGGGTTGACCATGACCTATTAAAGAGCCTATTGTTACATAGGCTTTTCAGTGGAAAAACATGGAAACATTGGATTTTCTAGAAAATTGTGTAGCAAGTGACCTAAAATTGGAAGATACAGACAACAACAACAACAATAATAATAATAATAATAATAATAATAATAATAATAATAATAATAATTAGCAGTATCAATAAGTATGTGAGTATTAGAGGTCAAGTTTACTTTTTACCTTGACCAACATGACATTAGCCAAAGGTCATTCATCAAAGACCAAATCTCAGGTGAGCATTATCAGGACTATTGGGCTTATGGTTCTAGAATGTGACCAAGACGGACGACCACCGAGAATTTGTTGATCAAGGCACTCCGTTATGATGAACCATGGAATTTGTATGTATACGCAGAAAAGGTTAGTACGTGTTTTATGTGGTTGATGCTGTTGTGGTTCTTTATTTTTTCATCTTCCTTGTCTTCTTCTTTTTCTTCTTTTTCCACTTCTTCTTCTTCTTCTTCTTCTTCTTCTTCTTCTTCTTCTTCTTCTACTTTTTCTTCTTCTTTTTCATCTACTTCTTCTTCTTTTAGTGTTTAAATAGATCGGACATATACCCAGATCGTAAAGGGGATTAAGAGATAGATCACTTAATGTCAGACGTCATAGAGAATAAAACGCGTCAACATAACATTACGTTTCTGCAAAAATGTTTAGAGAGGGTACAGCGCAATGCAAGTATTAATCTCCTGATTATTGTCTATGTGGTCTAAAATTGATCAATTTGAAAGCATTATATGCCTTCTTTCTCAATAGCACCACCACAGGAGCCATTGAATTTTCATGGAAAGTTAGATAAGTGGGACAAGTGGGCTAAACCAGTGACGCTTCAGTGGGAGCCACCAAAACATAAAGGAGGGTCACCAATAACATCTTATATCATCGAATACTGCAATGTGTCCAACCGGGTTTGGAAAGGGGCGGCATGTGTACCATCCAGAGAAAGACAATGGGTGTGTGGGTACCCCTACCGAAATCTCGATCGTGGGTGTGGTGAATATAGCTTCCGTATCTGTGCCGAAAATATATACGGCCGTTCTGACATGGTTGAACTTAAGACATCAATCAAAATACCCGGTGAGTGGAACTGAAATAATTTCTTATTTGATAAAAATTGCAATCAGTTCAGTGTAAGTGTTATGATTTTTCCAAGATAATTACGCCAAAATAAAAATGTTATGTTTTTCTTTCAAAAGAATATGTTAAATGCTGATGTTCTTACCGTGGTATCTTAGCAACACTTTATCTGTCTGTACTCACTTCTCGATATACATGATTTTGTCTTTCGTAGGCGATGCCCCAGGTCCCGTTCGACTTTTAAACGTTACAGAGATTGGATACACCCACGTTAGTCTTTCATGGCTGCCACCATCTAAGGACAACGGCTCCCCTGCCACAACGTATTACTGTGTATGCAAATACCCACATTTTGCCTCAGTGTTACAGATACACAACACAAATGATACGCATTACCTCATGAGTGATTTAAAGGAAGGGACGGAGTATTGTTTTCAAGTGTCAGCAGCAAATACGTGGGATAAAGGCAAGCTTAATCAGATAATTGTTTCAACGAAACAATCAACAGGTAAGATCGTTGTATACTATTCTTTTTATCAGCCGCAAGAAAAGCATATTGTTTCATGCTCAAAACGAAGCCCTGTGGGGACAGCCGTTTAATATAACCCCACCGTTTACGTATGCTTGTATGATTTGCCACACATACACTCTGGCGTTTACATGTGTAACGTACGACCGAACAAAGCCACAGCAAACCCCTCAGTGGAACAGCTTGCTCTAATATGATAACTGGCAACGGATAAAAAACATCCGTTCGCTGCGACCCAAATGTAACTAAATCTCAAAGAGAGAAGTAACTCCGAACGGTCACTACTACTAACATTGGCTCTAGCAGCTACAGTACATGGCTGGCAAAGCTTTATACGATAATCAAATAACTTGACTAAGGGTATCCTTCGGAAGCATCTAACGCTTATACAGAATATGCAAAAATGACCTGCTTCAGGTCCGATAAGAATGAGCCGTACCAGGAGCACCGCATTGGAACGGTTAGTAATACAATTACTAGGGGGCTTAAACCGGTTTTACGGGATCCCAACCCTCGTCCTAGGTCCTGACATGGTTCATCTGCATCGTTCACAACGTATTTGAATAACGCTTAAACGTACATTAATAAACAACGGACAACTCAGTCCCAGCTCCTTGTCGACACACCGCATACACAATCAGCTTTCAACTACTACCAACACAACTTAACGCCACACCTGGACACCACAGTCAGCTACCCGAGCGCTAGTTATAGTAATCAGACGTCTCAATATCCGTCTCGGTAAAGCGAGGCTTCACAAAGAACACGGGATAGGTCTGCTACTGACATGGCCCAAAGTACCCAAAATGCTTAGTCCCTACGATATCTGTCTTCCAGCTCCCTAGAGCTGCAGATCAAGAGTAACACAGCACTAATAGTAGACTACTATCTTGCCCTCTCCGTACAGCTAGGCTGCACTCAGAGAACCTGGGAAGATAGTCTGTTACTATTTCGGCCCAAAGTCCGTTACTTGTTACTCTAAAGGTAAACCTCCAATGTGACCTCTTTTTTTTTCCTGGGCGAGACCAGTACTATAGGAGGTTGTTTTTTGAGGTTGTTTTGTGGGTTTGTTGTTCCGGGAGCACCCGAAGGCTCAACCGGGAGGAGGTTTTAGGAGAAGCCCGGGATCGAACCTGCGACCCCTGGTTTACAAGGCGAGTGACTTAACCACTGCACCACGGAGGCTTCTTCGTGGCACAAGCATAAACTAAACCGCAAACAACTCTACACTCGCCTTTTATACCCGTTCCGGCACGTGCACTTTTCGATTGTTCCATTACGACGGACTATTCTATTAAATAAAACCATGTGGGTAAATCGGGTGCAAAAAGTTGTTTCCTTATTAATCACCGTGTATAACGAATTGAATGGGGAAAATGTACTGTGGTTTTAAAACTAATATTCATCACACATGCATAAGACACACACATCAGGGTCAATGCTAATGAAAAATATACTCAATATGACTAAACCCTCTCTTAACTCGTTCAGAATAATGTAATCAAATCAACGAACGCCAATATGTCTAAGTCATGTATTTATCTGGCGTTTCATTTTACCCAGGCTTCTTGTAAAGCTGACCAAAATAGGTTACTCTCTCATATTTGTCCTTCGACTTATGTTAAATCTCACACCATGTAATATAAATGGACAATTCGGCATTATTTTTTCAGCAATAAAGCACCATATAATTCTAACTTACATGTATGTTTAATTTATTTCAATGAACTTTCCAAGAGCACCACGCGTTTCGTAAACGTCTCGGTTCCTTTTACGATTTTGTGTATACATGTACAAACAAAGAGATAAAATAAAAACAACAAAAGTGATAATAGATAATATGGTTCTTTTGTTCATCTTTTTAAGTTCGAGCACACAGTCACGAACGAAGTCGGGACAAGAAAGCTTTAGAAAGGAGAGAATCGAAAAGTCTTGAACGAGAAAAGAAGTATGAAGAAAATTTCAAGGCCTTTCGATCGTATATAGAAAGATGCGTCACCGTGAAAGATCTGATAGCCTTCTTCGAGTCATATACCATCGGTAATATACGAATAACTGGTCGGTTACGTGAAATTATGAAAATTATGAAACACACAACTTTAACTCTGATGTAATGTGAATCTCGGCAATTATTTACATTTAATCTTTTGCTGTATATTACTTTTTATAGCATATGTACGCACTGCAAGTTTAAATCCTGGCATTGGCAAACAGAGATATACAAAGGGCGTTCAAAATTTTGCGGAAAAGTGCCATCATATTAATATTTTGTAAACCAGCTGAATTAAACCATTACAGTTATATACCCAAACATGCCTTGTACTTATGCAGCAAATTTTGCTGCTCTTGCATGTTGGCTACAATGTTAGCAGTGGTTGCTATGGAAACCGTACATCACGATTACTGGTCCACTTTTTTATTTTTTGCAAAAGGTCGATGTTCAATGATGGCGTTGCATTTGATAGTTTACCGTGCTTTTTTCACCACACTTTGTATAAGCAAAGTTCAATATGTTTGCGGTGAGCACATGACGTCATATAAGTGTTTGACGTCATTTGGGCGTAAAGCGGCCATATTATTTAGTGGGTATGAATAATATGCGAAGGTATTCGACAAATTGTGTGTTTGGAACGGACTATAAAAGAAAGAAACTAAGCTAAGAGCAGAAAGCGCATATGGCAACAAGGAAATTAAGAAAACGGCAATCAACAAGTAGTATGCATGATTTCCGCACGACCAGAAAAGCGTCCATGTCGACTCACGCAGCGTAACGTCAAATAACGTCATACTGTCGAAATTGATCGTCGTGATAGAAAAGAGTAGAATTCGTGAAATACACAAACTATCATATTGTAGTTTCGGCACAATTCACCGCATTATACTCACAGAACTGACAATTAGACGCCCGTATGCCAGGTAGATTCCAAAAATGCTTACGAGCTAGCAAATCGCGGCATGAATGCGTATATGACGTGGGGCCAGTTTTACTGTTTTTACCTTAGAAACGCACGTGATTTCATGCTTAATCTTCATTCGATTTTATTCAAATTTTGTGAATATGTTAAATATATGTTAATTTACAACATGCACAGAGAAGGTAAATTTTCCATGACAATTACAAATTTGGCAGCACTTTTCCTCGAACTGTTTGAACCCCCCTCGTACAATCACATTGAAATGTCCATGGTAGGATGACTATAATCCTATTCGGATCTGTGAAAATAACAAGCCCTTTGTATATTGTTTTGAATGGTAATGTAACGTCATTCATTTCAAATTATTTATAAAACAATTAAAAAAGACAGCCGGATGAAGTCAAACTTGTGTTACGTAGTGTTGCAGACACGATCGATGTAGAAGTTGTTTAGGGTATGTGAATGTTTCTGTATCCGGGGAGATTCTTCTTCTACTCGCAACTTAAAACATGTATGACTTTCCCCTGAGCTTACTCATACCTATTCGATTTATGTCACTGCTGGTACATTGTGATCCAGAAATCACAGGACTATCCTAATGCGGCGATTATCTCTGCAAGGATCAATAAAGCGGCAACACAGGATAATACCTGTAGTACTGCTGTTTATTATCCCCCGCCTTTTCGAAGAAAAGCGGAGGGACATTCTTTTTGGCTTTCCGTCCTTCCGTCCGTCCGTCCTCCGTCCCCCTATAGGAGTATATATATACCTTGTGTGCGCAACTCCTCCTGCAGTTTTATTCGGATTCTTTTGAAGCTTATCAGATGTCTTGGCCATGCTTTGAAAATGTGCATGTGAGTTGGATATAATCCTCAGATTAATTTTGACACTTTTTGGCAATTTGAACTTAATACAGTAGTCATTTTTTCGGACATTCTGATAATGCAAGTGAATGGATGGTGGGTACCTTGTGTGCGCAACTCCTCCTTCAGTTTTATTCAGGTTCTTTTGAAACTTTACTATGTTTAGTGCATGCTTTGAAGATGTGCATGTGATTTGGCTATAATTCTCTGATATATATCTGTCACTTTTTTAGCAATTTGAACTTAGTCAATTTTTAGTCATTTTCACAATGAAAGTGATTGGACAGTGGGTACCTTGTGCACGCAACTCTTCCTACAGTTTTATTTGGATTCTTTTGAAACTTTAAATTTGTCTTGACCATGCTTTGAAAATGTGCATGTGATTTGGATATAATTTTCAAATTCATATTTGTTACTTTTTCGCAATTTGAACTTTTTCGGGCATTTTTACAATGACAGTGCAGCTGTATGTATCTTGTACAACTGTTATGGCCTTTCGTTACCTGTGTTCAGAGTCATTGTCAGACCACCATGTTATCTAATGTCCTGTCCTGTATCAGCGTCAGCTTAATAGACAGGAATACAGGTCTTTCATCGCCTGCTAGTGCTCAGTGTATATGTTTTGCTGTTTTATTGCTACAGATCAACAACAACATCTTAGACATACACACAGGACTAATCCAGCAGAAGCAGTAAGAGAGGCCCTAGACTACATCCAAGATATGATCGGAAAGCCAGACAGATTTCAGTGCTTAATCCGTGCTTTGAAAGATGCGGGTATAAAGCGGTTTTCTTATAATTAACTTTAAAGCGAAATAATAATACATCGCCACTCTTTTTAATTTTACTCATCCTGAATGTTTTTGAAGTTCATTATGTAACGTTACCACCTGAAGTATAATAGTGCGGTGCATGAATCCTGTACGACGCTTAGATCAAACGAAAAATGCACCTTTGTAGGGAAAGGTTGTAATTGGTCTCAAATTAAAGCTTATCATCTCTTCTTTCATTTGCCGGTTGTCGTCGTGTCCGGAAAGTGTAGCGTCATATTGTAAAATGGGGAGATAACTCTGTACTAAAATGTTATAAAATGTAATATTTTAAAGAGTGCATGATGCTTAATCGTCAATATCTCCACTGTTGAATATCCTAGATGACTAAACTTGGTCTCATTCTAAAGCTTAGACATACCTTGTTTATCAAATGGTACGTTATGCAAATTGTCTAATTTGCATTTTCATGATTATTGATAAAATCATAAAAAATTGACGATAAACTCATTCAAAATCAAGAAGTAAATTAAATACGAACAAAATCACCATTGTGGTGATTTTTGTTGCACCGTTGATACAATTTGACAAGTTCTGTCATGTCATGGACCTGTAGGGAAATCGTGCCATTTGCATATTTATGAATATTAGACAAAGACGAGATAAATCATGGAAAAAAATCTGAGGGGCTATACCTACACAAACACATGTACCTGGGTTGTTGTTAGACATAGATTTTTTTTCAAAGAAATGTTCTAATGAATGCTCAGCCAATGACCTTTTGCCCAGTCAGGTATACAATCATGTGATTTAAGCTTCATAAATATTAATGAAAACATTAAAATGAAGAAAAAAGACAAAAAATAAGCAGTAGACTTACAAAAATGACTTGCACCTCGACTAAAAACAACACCAGAGTGCTGACAATTATGTAAAATTAAAGCTTATTGTCCCTCCTTTCTGTTACTTCTTATTGTCATGTCTGGAATGTGTACGTCATATCGTAAATAGGGGAGATAGTTTTATACAATAACACTTAAAATACAATATTTTGTATTATTTTGTGTTTTAAGTGTAAAATCCTTAATCAATATTATCGCCTCTGTTAGTAATTTACCATTAACCTGGTCTCCGTTTATAGCTTAATCCAATGGTTTATTATGCAACTAATCTAATGCATATTCATGAAATATCAATAAAGATAGCAATAATGAAAGAAAAGCATTTAAAAACCAAATATTTCAGACCCAAACCATTATTGTGGCACACTGCTATTGCACCAATGATACGCTACTATTTGACACATGTGCAAATACCATGGACCTGTATTGC
The DNA here is from genome assembly GCA_964017185.1 of Rugalucina vietnamica. Taxonomy (NCBI): domain Eukaryota; kingdom Metazoa; phylum Mollusca; class Bivalvia; order Lucinida; family Lucinidae; genus Rugalucina; species Rugalucina vietnamica. Next base: position 48,994,319 of record OZ024882.1, on the reverse strand, counting down.
TTATCTATTAATATTTGTCAAAACTTCAAGTAATCAGAGAAAGCAACGGGAAATATGTCCTTAAAGAGAATGGGGTGGTATATACATAGATATAAGATCTACCCCGTAACTCTAGAACAATTCCTCATGTATACCAAATTGTTCAGAGGGACCACCTAAATACAAAAATATGTCCCTGTTAGCGAAACGTTGTTGGAATGACATAAACTTACAAGTTTTACATGATTTTCAACCTATAATATGATTCTTAAGGACGATGTGTACTACTAATTGCTCTTTCTCCCTTTACAATTGACTAAATTACTAAAATTAGTGCCATATTAATACAGGCATTTGACACTTTTACCTGGTTCTACATAAACATAGAACACTGAAAGCAGTATCAAATACATACAATACTTATTTATAAACCGCACCTGAGTTTCAGTTTCATAAATATTAATGAAAAATTGAAATTGATGAAAAGAAAATGGAAAATTAAATAGGTATACCTACAAAATGACCTGTATCTCAGCAACCAAAACGTTTGATGTGCTGAAATTGGTGTCGAAATATTTTTAATCTAATATTATACACCCTACACCATAAACTATGTGTCGTTTGACTTTCGTTTCATGACTATGAATAGAAGTTTGAGAAATTGGGGACATATAACAGAAAAATCTTAAGGCGGTTTATCTATAAAACCACCCCTATCTTAGCTAGTAATAGCCTTAGATAATTAGACTTTGTATTTAAATGACAATGAACGACAATGTACTATACCCATTTAATATTATCAATGAATCATATGAATATTTTTCATAAATTTTCTTGAGGACCTCAAAAATAGGTGAACATTCACGGAAAATTAAAGGGGTATACCAACATAATCGATTGTATATCAGTTACAAATAGCCACTTATTATTCGAAAGTGCATCAAATAATTTCTACGACTATCAGTCATTGCCATATGGCCAGATTTACTACATCAATTAGTTAAAAACGAATGTACAAATGGTTTTATTGGAGCTCAACCTTATCTTTTTCTGTTAATATGTCAACATTTTTATGAAGTTTTACGTAGCGTTCACAAAACATTATCTAAAATGGTTAATATATGCCAGACTGCAGGGAAATAGTTTATTGTCTTAAAAATCTTTTGATACCATTTACAACACTCTATGACTTTTGCAAGCTGTGATATAAGCGATTTTATTGGTAAAGACCCTTGATTTCGGTGATTTTTCTTTAATATCGAATGTTATGATTACTATTCGAACAACAAAGAGTCGGATGATTTTTATATTATCTTATTACATGGATATAGTACACTGACGTAGCAATCATTTGGTACCATTTTCTACACTCTGTGGCATTTTGTAGCTGAGATACTCGTGATTTTGTTGGTATAATACCCCCATCATTTTTCTGTAATTTTTCTCTTCTATTTAAGGCTTTGTTAATATTCGAACATTAAGAAAGTCCAATAGCTTAGATATCTTATTACTTGATTAAAGCACATTGTCCTAGCATTTACTTGGTATCATTTTTAACACTCTAAGACATTTGGTAGCTGTAAGATATAAGCAATTTTGTTGGCATATCCCTTCATTTTTCTGTGATATTTCTCTTATATCTTAATTTCTTATTAATATACGAACAACAAATATTTCAGCTGAGCAACATATTCTATTACACGTTTATAACACAATTACCTAGCAATCATTTGGTACCATTTACAAAAATCTACGGTTTTTAGTAGCTGAGATATAAGCAATTTTGTTGGTATACCAGTTCATTTTTCTGTGATTTTTCTCAACACTCTTAAGTTTTATTAATAATTGAACAATACGTTAGCCAGCCGATTTGTATTTCTTATAATCTGGTGATAGGACAGTGTCCTACCAATCATTTTATTTCAATTTTAGCTCTCTAGGTATATAAGTAGCCAAGATAGGTGTGGTAATATAGGTATACCCCCTTCATTTTTCTGCGGTTTTCTCCAATTTCTTCAGATTTTATTAAAAACAAAAATCAAATGACTTATCTATGTAGAACAGAGTCATATTATTTTGCTAAGGCAATCGCTTGATACCAATTTTAACACTTTAGGGGTTTGGTTTCTGAGGTGCAAATCATTTTGCAGATATTCCCGTTTATTTTTTTCTATTTTCTATTATTAGCTCACCTGAGCCGAAGGCTCATAGGTGAGCTTATAGTATACCCATGCTCCGGCGTCCGTCCGTCGTCCGTCGTCCGTCCGTCGTCGTCCACAATTTCAAAGATCTTCTTCTCTGAAACCGCTGGGCCGATTGTTCTCATATTACACATACACCATCTACAGGTAGGGGGAAAGAATAATTGTGTTTTTTGTTTTGATCGGATAAGGACTCTGGTTGCTATGGCAACTTATGCTTCCCATAGACTTATAATGGAAAAAAAGTGAAAATTGCCAGTTTTTGCTGTCTTGTTGAAGATATTTGAATTTTGTTTTTGCAGAAATGTTTATTGAGTAGTCCTCTACGTTTCATGTGACTTTTGTCCTAATCCTTCATTTTGATTGGTTGCAGGGGCCCCATATAGGGCAAAATTTCGAAAAACATTCAAAAATCTTCTTCTCAGAAACTGTCTAGGGGATGAAGCCTATACTTTGTATACATGTTCCTGACAGTGGCCAGTAACTTTGTGTTACTGATCGTTCCAAGTCGATACTTCTGTAGTGGTTCTTTTTGTTTTATGTCTTGGTGTTTAAAAATTTTTGTGCTGTTGGCGCCTTATGTATGTTTTCATATTTTTAGTTAAGTTAAGGTAACTGAGTGGCCACCTATTGGGAAAATAGCTGCTCATTCGGCTTACGATATGTTTCATGGTATAAGTACCTAATTGTTAGTTTGGTTTTTTCCCACCTCGGTTTTTGGAGTGGGAATCTTTTTCTGATTGCGCCTTTTCCTGATCTTTGCCTACTTGTACCTTTTTCTACATAATTTGTGTTTTTATTCCAGGCGGATAAGAACTCTGGTTGCTATGGCAACTTAAAGTTTCCATAGACTTATAATGGGAAAAGTAGAAATCGGCTATTTTTCCGCTAAAATTGCAGACATTTGAATTTTCTTTTTGCAGAAATGTTTATTGAGTAGTGTTTGACGTTTCTTGCGAGTTTTGTCCTAATCCTTTATTTTGATTGGTTGCTGGGGCCCCATAAAGGGCAAAATTTTGAAAAAAAAAACTGTACTTTTTATGCATGTTCCTGACAGTAGCCTCTACATAATTTGTGTTTTTTATTCCAGTCGGATAAGAACTCTGGTCGCTATGGAAACTTTAAGTTTCCATAGACCTATAATGGGAAAAGTGGAAATTAGCTATTTTTTGAAAAATATTGCAGACTGAGATCTGAAAAGTGGTAGATGCAAACAACTAAAGGATTAGATGAAGGTATATGATTAATTTAGGTCAAGGTCATCTCTTGACCTTGGCCGGTCTGTCGTCCATACACACTTTTCAAAGATTTTTTTCTCTGAAACCACTTGGCCAATCAAAGCCAAATTTTATATGAAGCATCTATAGGAAGTGGGAACCAATGTATATATAAATAATCTAGGTCACATGACCAAGATGGCCGCCATGCCCATATACGGTAAAAACCCTTAAAATATCTTCTTCTCCAGAACGGGTGAACCGATTTCAACGAAACTTTGCATGAAGTATGGATGACTCAAGTACTACAATGTATGTATAAAACATGACCCTGTGACTTATTTTATGGCAAGGTCGTCAATGCATTTGAATGGGGAAACCTTTTACAATGTCATTTTAAGTGAAAGGGCAGTAGGACTGAAATTTAATGATTCTGAAAAAAAATGGACCCCAGGGGCTCATCTGCTTTTAAAATGTTATTTGAAGGGGAAAATCAGCAGGAAATTGACAAATGGACAGAATATTGATTATTCTGAAAAACAAAAAGAAAATGGCCCAAGGGCTTCATCTGTTAAATACCATAATATTCAAATATGTTTATTGGTATATGAAGCAGATCTCAGGTGAGCGTTTACAGGACCATTGGTCCTCTGGTTTTTTATTTTGTTTTTCTTTTTTTTTCCCTCCAATTTGCAGTTTGCATTAATATCCATGAAAATAAAAATCAGAAAAGTATGAAATATCAGACTCGACGATGATCGACCATTGTCATAGCATTCACTTGATACCACTTTCAGTGTTCTAGGCTCATAAACAGCCCAGGTACAAGTGATATGGTAACTATTCCCCTTTATTGTACCGATTTTTATCATGTTTTATTGATTTCATGAATATGCAAATTCAATGATTTGATTATACATGTATTAAAATATGTATTTATGTAAAAAGTTATATGTCCGTGAGTAACTAATTGACAAACTATAATATTGTAAAGCATGCTGTCGCTGGGGTATGAGTATATCTCTATTAAGTACACGTCCATTCTTTGCAATCACATTAGGGGTTGGTTGAGAAACTATGAAATTTACATCACAGAAATGTGTTCAGCGTTGAAGACAACATATTTTTTGTATTCTGATGGTATTCTGACCAAACTGGTGGCCATGAATATAGGAAACAGGTTTGTCTAAGGGGGTCTAAGATCCTATTTCCCACCCTTAAGTCTTTAATGGCTAAAATTTTCATCGGGTTTCCTTATTTTTGTCATTTTAATTAATATTCATGAAAATGCAAATGATATAATTTTCATATACACTGAAAAAAAGTAATAAGGGGCCGCCTTATAGTTTTTTCCTTCCAGTTTAGGAAGTAAAAGCCGATCAAATACAATTCATGATCATATGAATAAACCAATGTCTATCAGTGGCTCTGTGAGTTTCTGCATTCAAAAATGTGTGATACTTTTCACACAAACGAAGCATGAGTAAAGGTAGCCTCATTTCACAAATCATTTCAAAAATCACACTTTATTAACACCAAATTAAATGTCATATTTCGACGTTGTGCTTTACATTTTAATCTATTTGAAGGTGTTATTGACTGCTATAGTGTATGATAAAATCATGTTAAATGTGTTGCTGCAATAAGAATTTTTCGTTTCAGTTTTGTAAATGCAAGAAGATAGCAACATGGAAAACAGGAATTCAGCAATTTGTATGCAATTTGCATACAAACTTTGTTCTTCTCCAGTTGCATTATTAGCAACAGCACGACATTGAAATTTTCAGCGATCATTTATGTTTAATACTTGACTCTGATAGATTTTGAAAATTTTAAAAATCATCCACAGATTTTGCTATTTTTGTCGTTAAAATTTGGCATTGAAACCGGAAGTGTGCGGCAGTCGTGACCTGTTTGTCCTCGAAAATCGTATAATACAGCTCTTTCAGGTATATTTCTCATTTCCATGCCTCACAAAGTGAATTTAACAAGGATTAACATGTTTAAGAGGCACATTGTTGATTTTTCCAAAAATTTTGAAAATAGCGATTTTTTAAAAATGCGTAAAAAATCTACAAGTTGAGAAAATTCGAATGTTTGATGTTTATTCAAATTTGAATGACCCCATTGATGACACCCGTTCCTCATTTCAATAAAATTTGCGCTCTAACCATTTTTTTTTTTTTTTTTTTTTTTTTTTTTTTTTCAAAAACATTGATTTTTGCACTTTTACATGAAAAACGCGTTTAGTATAAGAAAATTATTTCTGAACACTTTGCAACTTTACTTACTTGAAAGACACGTATTTAGGCAAAAAATCATTCAATTTCGAACATGGTTTATAAATTAAAAATGAGTTTGAAAAGTGGCCTCTTATAACTTTTTTTCAGGGTAGATACATGACATCAACAATTTTTTCAAGTGGTATAATTGGTGCAATAACAATGTGTCACAATGGTAGTTTAGGTATGAAATTAGCTCACTTATTGTTTATATGTGTGCTTTTTTCTATGGTTTTGGTGTTTTCATTAAAATTAATGAATATGCAAATTAGATCATTTGCATTGTTTATCATACAATATCAGGCATATATCTCCGCTTTAAACGAGACCACAATTCGTGGTCTAGGATAAGAAACATCTGAGATAAGGTCCATTTTCTTTGTGTACCCTTATTATAAATTCACAAAAATGTGCAAGTTTTTGAACGGAGATGCGCTACTTCTAAGGGATGTAACTCCAGTAATAGAAATAGTACAGAACCATAGCATACATGGCTGAAAAGCTTATGAAATTGTCTTCAAGACCAAAGGAAGTTCGTTTCAAAAGTATACATATGAATCGCGCAAATTAACTTGAAAATATTTATTTTAAACGATTTTATGGGTATATTACGTACTATTACGTAATAACATCGTCTTGACATCTAATGATTCTGAACAGCAACCAATCGCCGCGAAATACATGTCTGTGTTATATAACTAGGAATTTTAAGTTGTCCCGTGTATAATTCTATGATTTTTTTCAAACGGAAACACCTAACTGTCGGAATTTGCTGTGTCATAGTTGTCACGGACTGACTCTACTTAATATAAAGTCAGAGGATACAATGGCTTGTTGTGCCCAACAAATCATGTATCGAATGACCAAGGGTATACGCTTCCTGCTATGAATGACCAGCAAATCTATGGGAGGGTTCAATTAAACAGAATTTTCAAATTATGATGGTTTATTTATAATGATGTTTAAAGTGAGAAGCAAAGAAGGAGAAAAAAGATAGAAAGAGACTACAAAAAGAAATTACTGAGAAAAGAAAAAAAAAAATACGTCCTTTGTTCATCAATGTCCCACACACTTTCCCATTGGCATCTCCGGGTATACTGTCACACGTTCGTCTCACTAGTACACTCGACACCACTGCTTGCAAAACAGTCCAGTGTTCCCAAAACGAACTGTAGACCACGCCCGTCCATTGTAAATCAAACACCAATGATTTTATATCGTCCCGTTTATACCGTCACTGCCCCATCATATAGTTTAGCCCAGTTTAGTTTCAGGAATTCAGATTACGTCCATAGATTACAATTTCAGCTTCAAAGCCTGAAATAAAGTAACTGTGTCTTAACAACAAAATAACTGATAGTGTCGCAATTTATCATAACGAAATCTCCTGCAGCTATGCACGTCACAACATCCAATTGCAAATAACCTCCCACAATTCCGTACCCCGGAACTGTATTAGTTTATTCGCTAGATTGCTTGTACTATACATATAAACTATAATACTCCAGTATCTACATTGAAACATTTATTCACATGTACGATACAGTTAAACCACATATGTCGCGAACTAACCCTAGTTCCTTACCCAGCGACATCACAAGCAAATCTCCGACATGCATCCACAATTCCTCACCCAGGAATTGGTCCTGCCAATCTATGACCAAATTCATAGAAAGCCATTTCTCAGAATACGATAAATCTTGCGAGACAATCTTGTTACAATATTAAACCTTTCTTAAATGACATCACTAATTTCAGTAATAGCAAATATTCTTAATGACGTCATTAACGTCAAATTTAAGCGTTACGTTACTATAACGTAAAACTTAAAATCTGAAATTTCCAGCCTTACAGCTTTGTTCCTTTAACTTCCTTTATGATGAGATGATTAGATAACATAACATAACATGAAACTAAATGTACGTCAACGACAATAACGTCGCTACAAGTAACGTAGCACATAACAGAAATTTCCATTTTACAACTTTGGTTGACATACATACCGCGCAATGTCATTCTTACGCGAAATTTAATACATAAAAACTAAACCAATGCCGCTTCACGGCAACGTAGCGTGCAGAAATATAGAAATCTTCATTTTTACAACCCTATCAATGTGCTTTCCACCATAATGAGCTACATTATTATGGCTATACAATCTCACTGTACAAAATGTATATTTATGAACTGTTATAACTTACCGACGGCCGACTACTCAGACTGGCGCTGACCATAACCAGGTGTACCAGATAAACCCATATCCAAACATCTCAAATTCATGCCCAATCTTTACATTCTTCCGATAATTCATATTCATTTAACACAAAATAAGCTGCCTATTTATACGCATAAGTTTGTGAACATTTCCCTGAAAACCATACCGTTTTCCATCATATATTCCAAAACCATTCATCAGAACATGTGAATAACCCACCGTGAGCAAGTGAATAACAATTCTAAATGCACATCCACTGACAACCACACCCAGATCAGCTTGCAAAAAGCTATATTGCTAACCATAAAATCGGCAATATAAATTTTCTCTGGATTATACCTCAAGGTGTAAATCATATGATTCAAATCCTCGGACTTCATGTTTTCGTTAAAGCCGTGTCACTCTCAGAAACCATTTATGGCAAACTGATAAAACACGAATCTGAGCCCAGTACAGAATCCAATTAAACTGCACATAATGCCAATTTCCACGCCACAAATCAACAAATACCATAACACAAAAAGAATGTTAAAATATCACAATTGAGCATAAAATTCTTCATGGCACAAATATTTTTTGCCGTGTCTAACATACATAGATATCCTTGACAATGCAGTAAACATGTCATGTTTACTCCTGTGTAAGAGTTTCCAAGTACCTATTATGCTCAACTAAACATTTAAAAAATCAAACAAATTATCCAAACCCCACAAACAGCAAAAGTACATTTTTTATCGTGACATACCTTCCCCCTTTTGAAGTGTGAAGCATCTCAAAAATGCGTAACACTAGATCTACGCGATAAAAAATTTACTAAATGAAGTCATATCTAGAGAATCATACTTGCAAAAACCTGCTTCCACGTATCGCAATCTAACTCTTTTATGATAAATGGAACATACTCGGATCTCGGAGGAAACTGCAAAGCTGCTTTCTTGCCCTTGATTCACTACATACGCAACAAATAGATAACCTTAATGCACAATACTCATGTTTCACAGAGTAACACTAATTGAAGTCATATTTAGAAGATTATACTTTCAAGAACCGTACCCCGATTACCGCGAACTTAAACTTTCCATGACAATCGGATCTATACTCGGATTCCGGAGGAAACTGCAAAGCTATCGGCGTTAACCGTAATCCACTAAATACGCGACAAATAGTCTGTTCCGCCTTCCTTGCTTTCCATCTTACATATTTCCATTCAACGTCACTGGAACACTCCGCATTACTACATGTAGTATTAACCTTATTATTGGGCTTCCGTCTATGCGGCCACAACCACCAGTTAGTCATTACACTGACTACACTTACCCAAATAAAAGATATATGCCGGTCAGTTACAATACTGTCTACCCGCAACGCCACGGTAACCACCGCAACAAACGTGACCACGTTATTACATATCGACAAAAACCAAACCATGAATACCAATATATCTCCTGGACATTGGGAAGTAAGGAACAACATTATACTGATACGAATGTGTACCCAACATGTGAAAGTAAGATATTGTCTACCTGCCAAACTCTCGTTAAATCTTAAACCTGGATGATATCTTGTCTCTAAACTACAACTTCCGGTGTCGGTCTCGTTAACGTCGGAGCTGAAAATACCAACCATACTTTGAGCATAACACTGTGTTACATCCTTTGCCGGCTTTTCTTCTGTCGATCTTTCTGGTAACAAACATGCACTCGCTCCCACTGGCAACGTTGCCACACAATCTCCATCTCGGCCATTCTGACTCTCCATGTTTCTGTAAATGATAAATGGTAACTTACCACAATCTGCTGATTTCTCCGTATAGATTCTTATCAGCATGCTGTTTATCGTCCACCTGAAATGTTCCACAAATACGTCATGTACCGTAGAATACATGGCGGTACATGGGACGGTATACAGAGCGATGTACGGGTTGATGTACGGGTTGGTGTACGAGTTGGTGTACGGGTTAGTGTACGGTGTAGAGTGCGGGCCCATCACTGATCGCCTGAAAAACATCCTAGTACTCACTTCCTTCATAATGGATGACGTAAATTGTGATCCTAAGTCTGAGCTGATCTCATCGGTTACTCCAACTTGATTAAAAATACTTACCAATGCATCTGCAACAGCTTCCGTGTCAATCGACGCTAGTGGTACTGCTTCTGGGTATCTTGTCGCATAGTCAACTACAGTGAGCATGAACCGGTTCTTACTGTATGTCACAGGTTTCAAAGGTCCTATCAAATCAGTTGCAACTCTCTTGAATGGTACATCTATTCTAGGCATCTTTCCTAAGGGTGCTCGAATTATCTTACCCTTGGGTACAGTACGTTGACAAATGTCACATGACTGACAAAATCGTTTTATGTCGCTACTGATGCCTGGCCAATAAAATTCTGAGAGAACCTTTTGTATGGTTCGTTTAACAGCTAAATGACCTGCCATTATTGACTCGTGAGCCAACTTCATTACCGTTTTGCGAAATTGCTGTGGCACTATAAGCTGTGTAAATAACCTACCTCGCTCAATGTTCGGCGAGCTAAACTTCCGGTACATCAAGTTATTTTTAATAAAATATGATGCATTCTTAAGACACTCCTTGGCTTCACACCGTGCCTTCATTACCTTCAAACTCTGATCTTCATTCTGGGCCTTCCGAATTTGATCCGGTGTAACTTCTTGTATAACTATTTCTGGTGTCTTCATACTCACATGTGTTCCTTCCTGTTTCTTCTGTGCCCTAGTTTGCACTGCTAATGTTGGCACCCAGTCTATATCCGGTTTGTTGCGTTCCCGTGCACCTGGAATATTACCTATGATTAAATCAACCAATGGCTTTTCCACACATAGTGCCAATACTTCTCCTTTGTAATATGGTGTGTCAATGTTTACCTTCACTTCCGGTACAACTCTTGTAGAATAATCTACCATTACCATAGTTTGATTTCTTCCTGTATATGCACCTTCCGGGACTACATGTTTACTTACTATCACACCCGAACATCCAGTATCTCGTAAAACCTCAACCGATTTCTCTTCAACCATTCCTTGTACAGTACTAAGTTCTGAAAGAGATGATACTGAACTCACACTTACTTGGTGTTTCTCATGTAAGTTATCCTTACTCTCCATTGCTGCTTTGGAATAACTGACAGTATTTGTATACGTCAAGCAAGCTCCACATTTCTTAACATCTGTTGTTGTATCCTCATGACTGTCTTCATATGTAGTCTGTACCTCCGAATCTTTGCTCTGAAAAGTAACCTTCTTTGTTGGTGATCTACCTCTATGTTCTACCGCACCTACTTTCATGATACCGGGTTTTAGTTCCGGACACTCCCTCCTGTAATGTGTTCCACCACAATTATAACATTTCAAACCTGGATAGTATTTACCTCTTCCTCTTCCATATGAGTTTTGATTATTAGGAATCTGGTCTCTTTTCACTGGTGACCTTGATCTGGATGCTGAATTAGAACGAGATCTACCTCTGTCATTCTTGAAGGTCAAATTAACGATATCCACATACCTAGCTTCCTTGTAGGAATCCGCCAATTTACTAGCTTGCTCCAACGAAGTTGGTTCTCTCTCCCGTAGAAATAACTCCAGTTCTCTGTTACAAATAAATGTAAACTGGTCTCTCAACATGAGATCCTGCAAACCTTCAAAAGTTTTAGGAATACCTGACATATCTATCCATCTTGTAAAGTAGCTCTTCAACCGTGCTGAAAACTGCTGAAATGTCTCACCGGTTTCTGGTCTACACTTTCTGTACTTACGCTTGAATCCTTCCTCTGTTAATTGATACCTTTGTAACAATGCACACTTCAACTTGTCATAGTCCATTGCATCCTCCTGTGGCATCAATGCGTACACATCTAACGCTTTACCCTGTAATAACGCACTCAAATCAGTTGCCCATGTTTCTCTTTTCCACCCTTGTGCTGAAGCATACCGTTCAAACCTAAGTAAATATGCATCCATTTCGTCCTTACCTTCATTAAATGCCGGGATTTTAGGCGTTCTTGCCTTAATAGTGTCTCTTGGCGCTGGAATTGGCCTCTCCGCCCTTTGCGCTGTGATCCTCTCCATTTCTGCGAAATGTCTTCTGTCCTGTAATTCAATCTGCATTTCATACTCGCGTTCTAATTTCTCTCTCTCTGCTACTAACCTCTCTCGTTCCAATGCAATCTCTGCCTCATACTTAGCCCTATCTGCAATTCTGATCTTACGCTCTTCATCTGCCTTAAGCTCCATTTCTTCATTTGCATGCCTGTATTGTACTTCCAGTTCACGCTCTTTTAATTCTTTCTGTCTTACCTTTTCAGCTTCTTGCGCTAGCAACTCATTCCGCTTCAGTTCAATTTCCTGTTTCTTAAGTTGTAATTCATACTCCTTAATTTCTCGCTGCTTTTCTTGTTCATCAGCTTTAGCTTTTAACTCGCGCTCATGGCGTTCGCGTTCAGCTCTTAATTCCATCTCGCGGATTTCGCGTTCTGCTTTTTCTTTTTCGCGTTCTGCCTTTTCTTTTGCTTCGCGACTAATACGCTCTGCTTCTCGACACTCACGTTCTGCATCACGTGCCGCTTGACGTTCATCACGTAGTATTACTTGTTGCTCTGAAACAAACGCATTAAGTGCTTCACCTTCAAGACCTAAATCTTTTCCCACTTTGGTTAACTCTTTAACTACATCCATGATTATTTCCCTTTTGAAAAATTATTACTGTTTGTAAGGATGGTCACAATAAAACGAAATCTGAGTTATCAATTGATTCTCAACAACGTAAACTTCACAGTATTCACATCAATAAATAAGCAAAACCCAATGCTTACCAAGCTTCAACTTTTGTTTACCAATTGCCTCAACGCAACCTATTCTTAATAACCCATTAAGAATCACCCAGACATTCTACCACAATCAACTAATGCCTTTAACTGTTGCGTAACAATTTACAAAAGTAAGCCCATACTCATGAATACTTTCAACAAACCGTTCAATTGACAAACCTCAAATTTCAGGATCACCTGGTGCTTCACTGGTACACCTCGTCTCTGGTGCTCGCCAACCCTGACAGTCGGTCGACGGGAATATGAATTATCGGAGGACTCCCATCAGTCTAACCATCGGCCCTCATAACTGAAATATACTTTGATATCTTGTTCTTAAGTGACAGTGTGACTGTAACATATACCAGTACAATGAAATTTTAGAGGTTACATTTGCATTATTTTAAACAATTACTTTTACTTTGCTTAAGCATTGCTTACTTTGGTACACTAGAGAATTTCACTGTGATTCACATTTGGTTCTCTAAATCCTAGCATATATAAACACCTCCAAGAGTTACTGATATCCAATGCAGAAATGTTGGGCGTATCCCACTTCTGACACCAAATGTCACGGACTGACTCTACTTAATATAAAGTCAGAGGATACAATGGCTTGTTGTGCCCAACAAATCATGTATCGAATGACCAAGGGTATACGCTTCCTGCTATGAATGACCAGCAAATCTATGGGAGGGTTCAATTAAACAGAATTTTCAAATTATGATGGTTTATTTATAATGATGTTTAAAGTGAGAAGCAAAGAAGGAGAAAAAAGATAGAAAGAGACTACAAAAAGAAATTACTGAGAAAAGAAAAAAAAAAATACGTCCTTTGTTCATCAATGTCCCACACACTTTCCCATTGGCATCTCCGGGTATACTGTCACACGTTCGTCTCACTAGTACACTCGACACCACTGCTTGCAAAACAGTCCAGTGTTCCCAAAACGAACTGTAGACCACGCCCGTCCATTGTAAATCAAACACCAATGATTTTATATCGTCCCGTTTATACCGTCACTGCCCCATCATATAGTTTAGCCCAGTTTAGTTTCAGGAATTCAGATTACGTCCATAGATTACAATTTCAGCTTCAAAGCCTGAAATAAAGTAACTGTGTCTTAACAACAAAATAACTGATAGTGTCGCAATTTATCATAACGAAATCTCCTGCAGCTATGCACGTCACAACATCCAATTGCAAATAACCTCCCACAATTCCGTACCCCGGAACTGTATTAGTTTATTCGCTAGATTGCTTGTACTATACATATAAACTATAATACTCCAGTATCTACATTGAAACATTTATTCACATGTACGATACAGTTAAACCACATATGTCGCGAACTAACCCTAGTTCCTTACCCAGCGACATCACAAGCAAATCTCCGACATGCATCCACAATTCCTCACCCAGGAATTGGTCCTGCCAATCTATGACCAAATTCATAGAAAGCCATTTCTCAGAATACGATAAATCTTGCGAGACAATCTTGTTACAATATTAAACCTTTCTTAAATGACATCACTAATTTCAGTAATAGCAAATATTCTTAATGACGTCATTAACGTCAAATTTAAGCGTTACGTTACTATAACGTAAAACTTAAAATCTGAAATTTCCAGCCTTACAGCTTTGTTCCTTTAACTTCCTTTATGATGAGATGATTAGATAACATAACATAACATGAAACTAAATGTACGTCAACGACAATAACGTCGCTACAAGTAACGTAGCACATAACAGAAATTTCCATTTTACAACTTTGGTTGACATACATACCGCGCAATGTCATTCTTACGCGAAATTTAATACATAAAAACTAAACCAATGCCGCTTCACGGCAACGTAGCGTGCAGAAATATAGAAATCTTCATTTTTACAACCCTATCAATGTGCTTTCCACCATAATGAGCTACATTATTATGGCTATACAATCTCACTGTACAAAATGTATATTTATGAACTGTTATAACTTACCGACGGCCGACTACTCAGACTGGCGCTGACCATAACCAGGTGTACCAGATAAACCCATATCCAAACATCTCAAATTCATGCCCAATCTTTACATTCTTCCGATAATTCATATTCATTTAACACAAAATAAGCTGCCTATTTATACGCATAAGTTTGTGAACATTTCCCTGAAAACCATACCGTTTTCCATCATATATTCCAAAACCATTCATCAGAACATGTGAATAACCCACCGTGAGCAAGTGAATAACAATTCTAAATGCACATCCACTGACAACCACACCCAGATCAGCTTGCAAAAAGCTATATTGCTAACCATAAAATCGGCAATATAAATTTTCTCTGGATTATACCTCAAGGTGTAAATCATATGATTCAAATCCCCGGACTTCATGTTTTCGTTAAAGCCGTGTCACTCTCAGAAACCATTTATGGCAAACTGATAAAACACGAATCTGAGCCCAGTACAGAATCCAATTAAACTGCACATAATGCCAATTTCCACGCCACAAATCAACAAATACCATAACACAAAAAGAATGTTAAAATATCACAATTGAGCATAAAATTCTTCATGGCACAAATATTTTTTGCCGTGTCTAACATACATAGATATCCTTGACAATGCAGTAAACATGTCATGTTTACTCCTGTGTAAGAGTTTCCAAGTACCTATTATGCTCAACTAAACATTTAAAAAATCAAACAAATTATCCAAACCCCACAAACAGCAAAAGTACATTTTTTATCGTGACAATAGTAGGGAGTTATCTCCCCTTTTCCTAATATGACGCTACACTTTTAGAAAGCGACGACAACCGGTAATCAGTAGAAGAGGTAATAAACTTTCATTTGAGACCAAGTTTGTCCTTTCCACTCATGGGTGCATTTTATCGTCAAGATTCAGTTTAATGCACCGTACTATAACCTGAATTTATATCTTATTGGAAAAGGTCCCTCAGGACCTTTTCCACAGTGTTTACTTTGAATATGAAGAAAATTGTACCCATGATCGACTGCTCTCTCTCAATTACGCGTTTTGTCACATAAAGCGCTTAATAAAAACTAGTGAACCCGTCTATGTTGACTAGACAGTTCACCGCAAACAATTTAATTTATCCATTGCTGACACTCCCTGTCAAAAAGCGGTAAATATCTAGCAAGCAGTCTCGATCGTAGCGACTTCTTATCATAGCGCATCTAAGTTAAGATCGTAGATACCCTGATGAGGGGTACAGAAACTATAGGAACTCTATACGGCTGACTTTTAGTCCATCACATCAGACCCATGGGTCTCTTTCCGGTAGTGTGGCTGCAAGTCAAAATTCAGAACTCTGTCACAAATTGACTGCACTGCCAAATGGTTTTCTACACTGTGACATATCGACATATTTGATTGTAATCGTGTTCTCTTTAGAATTAGCTTTGATTCTGTAACATCAGAAATTTTAGTCAATGCCTTGAGTGACAGATACACACACTGGTCAAGCGTTCATAACAAGAAACGATATTTATACGAAACTAAATCGTATGGGAATCGAAATAAATGACAAACCAGAGAATCAACAACACTGAAATCTAGAGCAAAAAGGTATCAACCTGCTGCTGACCTTTTCATTGGTTTCTTTTTAAAGAAGCCAACTTGTTTAGCTATTGAATCAACACCTTGTAGAATGAGCTGCTTATTCGGATGGTTGTAGTTTCTCTTTGTATTTTCTCTTTGTATCAGTAGTTATCTCTGAGTTGCTTGTGCCCCTCCTTTGTCCTGAGGGGACATTTAAGGCTCAATGTGCCATCATCTGGTCATTGTTTACTTGTCAGATTATCCGAAAGTTGCTGGAATCATCGAAGGCAAACTTATACCTGAGAATGACAACAGTCGCCAAAAGATCAAATCCGCCTATCAACATATTTATCGAATGATGTCTATAAGTGATGTGATGGCTTATCTTCATACTAACAGAGTTCTTAATACGTTAGACTGTGAAGAAATACGTATTGTAGAACATAATCATGGTAGAGCTGAAGCGGCCGCAGAATTATTATTCATGTTGCCTAGGAGAGATCGGAATTGGTATGGAAAGTTCATTGAAGCTTTAATAGCCTGCCAACAAACGGAACTAGCTGCCTTAATAGATAAGGATCTTGTAGAAAGTAAATATGAGATAACATACTTTATCGCTTTATAGCGCGTGTGTACGCTGTTTATCTTTTTAATTGGATAGCGTGTATATTTATTATCTGCCGGGGAGCAGGACGAAAATATTTTAAGTATTCAAACAAATCGATTGGTTCTTTTGT
Organism: Rugalucina vietnamica; assembly: GCA_964017185.1. Taxonomy (NCBI): domain Eukaryota; kingdom Metazoa; phylum Mollusca; class Bivalvia; order Lucinida; family Lucinidae; genus Rugalucina; species Rugalucina vietnamica. The sequence goes on along the minus strand of OZ024882.1, from coordinate 48,977,318 downwards.
TTAACCACTTTCAAATTTTGATTCTCCCGAAAGTAGTTGTCGTAAATCAATTTTATACGCTGGAATGAATGTAGATTTCGCCGATTTATCTTTGATAATTATAATCAAAACTTTAAATACAAATGTTCGACAGATAAAATGATTTAAACGGTGAAAGTAAGTCATTTTAGAGGGATTGTACAATTCGTAATGTCCGCAAGTCATTAATATGTTCACTTGTCTTAAAGGATTTCAGTTTTATTTTTAGCTCACCTGAGCCGTTAGGCTCACAAGGTGAGCTTATAGGATGGCCATGATCCGGCTGTCGTCCGTCCGTCCGTCGTCCACCATTTTCAAAGATCTTCTTCTCTGAAACCGCTTGGCCAATCAAAGCCAAGTTTTATATGAAGCATCTATAGGAAGGAGGAACAAATGTGTTTATAAATAATCCAGGTCACATGACCAACATGGCCGCCATGCCCATATATGGTAAAAAACCTTCAAAATTCTTCTTCTCCGGAACCACTGGACCGATTTCAATGAAACTTGGCATGAATCATCGAGGACTAGAGTACTACAATGTGTCTATAAATCATGATCTTTGGATGACCTTGACCTATTTTACGGCAAGGTGAACATAGGTCGCCCATGCATTTGAATGGGTGAAATTGTTAAAATGTCATTTGAAAGGCAAATCTTGCAGGAAATGGGCAAATGGACTGAAGGTAGGTAATTCTGAAAAAAAAATTGGATCCCAGGGGTTGGTCTGCCCCCACCCCGGGGCAATATACATGTATATTACAAAAATATTCAAAGATAATCTTCTCTGAAACCACTTGGCCAATCAAAGCCAAATTTTATATGAATCATCTATAGAAAGGGGGAACCAAAGTGTTTATAAATAATCCAGGTCACATAACCAAGATGGCCACCATGCCCATATATGGTAAAAAACCTTCAAAATTCTTCTTCTCCGGAACCACTGGACCGATTTCAAAGAAACTTGGCATGAAGCATTGGGAACTAGAGTACTACAAAGTGTTTATTAATTTTGACCTTTGGATGACCTTGACCTATTTTACGGCAAGGTCAATATAGGTCGCCCATGCATTTGAACGGGGAAAATTGTTAAAATGTCATTTGAAAGGCAAATCTTGCAGGAAATGGGCAAATGGACTGAAGGTAGGTAATTCTGAATAAAATTTGGACCCCAGGGTTTGGTCTGCCCCCACCCCGGGGCAATATACATGTATATTACAAAAATATTCAAAGATCTTCTTCTCTGAAACCACTTGGCCAATCAAAGCCCAATTTTATAGGAAGCATCTATGGGAAGGGGGAATCAATGTGTTTATAAATAATCCAGGTCACATGACCAAGATGGCCGCCAAGCCCATATATGGTAAAACCCCTTTAAAATTCTTCTTCTCCTGAACCAATGGCTCAATAAAATTTGGCATAAGGCATTGTCTATTGATTATTCTGAAAACAAAATGGCCCAAAGGCTTCATCTGCCGCTTTACTGGGACTATTTTCTATAACATTCGTATATACAGCAGATTTCAGGTGAGCGTTTACAGGACCATTGGTCCTCTGGTTATTGTTTAGATTGTTAAATAAATCTGCAAACCAACTATATATTATTAGCTCACCTGAGCCGAAGGCTCACAAGGTGAGCTTATAGGATGGCCATGCTCCGGCGTCCGTCCGTCGTCCGTCCGTCGTCGTCTTTCCACAATTTCAAATATATTCTCCTCTGAAACTGCTGGGACAATCAGAGCCAAACTTCATGTGGAGCATCCTTAGGAAGGGGGAATGAAAGTTTATATAAATGGTCTAGGTCTTATGACCAAGATGGCCGACATTCCCATATATGGTGAAAACCATAAAAAATATCTTCTCTGGAACCGGTGGACCGATTACAATGAAACTTGTTATGTAGCATCGGGGACTCTGGTCCATCATAGTTGATATAATTCATGACCCTGCAAATAGGTCAAGGTCAGCTTAAATTGCATATATCAGTTCTCAGGTTAGCGTTTACAGGACCATTGGTCATGTTGTTAATTTTATTTATCTGAAATTTTCCGTATTGCTTAAGAAGCGACTTTGCGATCGATAAACAACAGTGGCGATAGTTTCCGCCTCTTTGCTTGAAATACAGTCTCTGAGTTTGAACAAGTTCTTGTTAATCAAGCCTTCTGGCGAGTTTCAACAATAAGAGTTATATTTGTGATATTTTTGTTAAAGTAAAGATAATAAGATGTTTTGTTGTTTTTTTTGTACATTGTAGGAATTTTACACAAGACGGTATCAATGAAACTAGATTTAGATTGGGAGGTACGATCAACTGGATCTGTGGAAATGCTACACAGTGACACAGGTATGACAAGGTAAAAGTAGGCAGTGATCAGGAAATGACGCAATCAGAAAGAAATTCCTACTCCAGAAACTGAGGTGGTAGAATACTTAATTAACAATCAAGCACTTATATATATCGTTATCCAAGTGAGCAGCATTTTCCCCAAAAGGCTGCCACTCAGTTACACACATGCAGAGTATCAACTTGATCCATCAACATATTCAAGAGAAACAGTGTTATAAAAGTTTTACTAAAAACTTAAACATAAAGGTTCTTAAGTCAGTGACCTAGACCTGAAGGTCACCCAGGTGGGTCAAGATGGAACAGCATAACACTTCAGACCAATATCTACCAACATGCAAGGTATCAACATTTATAATCACGTTCGAGAGATAAAGACTTATTAAAACTTAAACCAAAACTTATAACATTAAATTTCAAAGCCCGTAACTTTGACTTCAGGGTCACCCAGCTGGATCGTGATGGTACAGCATAGACCGTCAGACCAATATCTACTAACATGCAAAGTATCAACTTGATCCATCATCATGTTTAAGCTATATAGGCTTATAAAAACTTCAACCAAAAACTTTATAGCATTTGAGCAACGCCAATGTAGAGGCGGATGCCGTTGTCACGGTGATCACAGTAGCTATTCCTGTATTTTCGTACAGGCGAGCTAAAAAAACTAACAGTGTCCATGATTTACGCTATACATTTATAGTATTATTCCAAGCTTTAACCAAAATTTAACAAAAAAATCATAATATGTCTATGGGGACGACTAAATTTCTTCGTCTCGATGACTTTGAAGAAAGCAGCTTCAGCAAATAATTTAGCGAACAGATTTTAGTGGCCAAATATTGTGTATGTAGTTACGGTTCAGGATATTGTGCTTATTTTATGCTTAAGGTCAACTTAAAATCAGTTTTAAGCGAATGATAACCGATGTAGAAAGTGAGTCCATCAGTATACATAAGGTGCAGTGAGCACGAACATTCAATGCCAAGTCGATATAACTATTAAGTAATGAAAAGACGTCAGTTTTGTCTAGATGCTCGGAAAGTAGGTTAAAGTAATGTACACAAACGTGTTACGTTCACTTGATAAAAATAAAATATTATCACCCTCACAGACATTAAATCCTCGAAACATACGAAAAGGAGCAGTGAATCCATTTCGAAATGACTGAAAGATTGTTTATTTGAACATTCATCATTTATTTAAAAAAAAGTACAAGTAGGCAAAGATCAGGAAAACGCGCAATCAGTAAAAGATTCCCACTCCAAAAACCGAGGTGGGAAAAAACTAAATTAATAATCAGGTACTTATACCATGAAAACATATTGTAAACCGAATGAGCAGCTATTTTCCCAATAGGTGGCCACTCAGTTACCTAAACTTAACTAAGAATATGAAAACATACCTAAGGAGCCAACAGCACAAAATATTTTAATCACCAAGACATAAAACAAAAAAGAACCACCACAGAAGTATCGCCTTGGAACGATCAGTAACACAAAGTTACTGGCGGGCTTAAACCGGTTTTACATGGCCATAACCTCACCCTCAGCTTCTGGAGTGGTTCATAACATTTAGTTAGTTCTTCGGTCCTCGTGGTGAATCTCTAACTAGTCAATGAGTCATCAAGAACAAACAAATAAATCACGATAAACATCCTGATGCATAAAAAACCAGGACTCACAGATTCAGTAAGCTGGCCGACGATGGAGATCCCTGGGCGCCTAATAACCTACTACGGAGCAAAAGAGAAACACCAGTTGGACCCCGGTGGGCCAAGCAACAGACAAGAAGCTCCGGCCCCAACCAACTAAAATGAATAGCGTTAAGTCGGGGCCATCATAGAATCTGACGCCCGACCCACCGGCGTGCAGTTAAAGAAGGCAGCGTAGTTATCAACCATGATTGGGTTAAAAACTAAGCATGCAGACTGTCGCATAACATTCAAGTTATAACCTGTACGTCTGTAACGTGTTATGATTTTTCTGGGCTGAAAAGAAAAATCTTTACTTCCTATAAGTTTCTTAAATTTGTAAACCAAGTCACCATAAAATTCAGGTTCCGAAAGCCCCTCACTTAAAAGCGTCTTTAACCCAACATTGTATTTGGAAATCAATTCATAGTGTCTACGATAAAATTTAGAAAAGGTTTTTCGAAGTTTATGATACCGATAACCCTGTTGGAGAAGTTTGGCCGTTAAACATTTATTTCGAGCGTTGAAGTCTGTAACATGATTGCAGACTCTAGCAAACCTAATAAGTTGCGAAATGTATACGCCATAAGAAGCACGACGAGGAATGTCACCATCCAAAAACGGAAAATTTACTATATCAAAATCAAAGTCATCGCGCTTTTCATAAATTTTAGAAGAAACAAATCCATTTGAAACAGAAAGATGTAGATCTAAAAAGGGGGCTTCGGTATCTGAGATATTGGCTTTGTTCAACTGTAGTTCAGGTGGATAAATTTGACCATACCTTCAAAATAAGGGTTGTCAATTTTCAAAAGGTCATCGAGGTACCTAGAAGTGGAATTAAAAGCCTCGATAACATCAGCTTGATTATCTTAGTTAAGAGAATCCATGAAATCTCTTTTGTAGCAGTATAAAAATAAAACAGCTACGAGGGGTGCGCAATTTGTACCCATCGTAATTCCGACAATTTGTCTGTATAACTTGGTCCCAAATCTAATATAAATATTATCCAGGAGATAGAATAAGGTGTCGCACACATTCTGACATGACCTGATTATCATTTGTGAAATTTAACAAGAGAGAGATTTTAAGCAATTCATATTTGAGCCGCCTCATGAGAACACCAACAATCTGCATATGCGAAAACAAAGGCGCAGATCAGCTTCGCAGTAACTGCGAAGCTGATCAGCACCTTTGTTTTCGCTACTCGGATAGTACAATTCCTCCTCTACATAACTCCAAAATTTCTAGCTTCTAGCCTGCCTCTGTGCTTCTACAGCCCGGTTTGTGTCGGACCTTTTCGGAAATCACACTGTTGGTTTTCCCACGAGGCGGCTCATTTGTTTTCAGAAACAACAGCGTCGGATACTACTGAACATGCAGTTCATACCAAAGCCGCACAAACGGATATTGATAATACTGCGTCTGTACAGACCACAAACATGGATTCTAAATCATTACAAGCGACAGATCACATCGATGTTACTAGTATGGTCAATTCAACAGCTCTTCATACGCTTATTTCTGTTCATTTTGTAAAATTATTGGATGTTCTGATACGCAATAATTCATTTGAAGAATCTGACAAGTTAGAGAGTGAACAAAGGCTCGGGAACATGATAACAGATTGGAATAAGCGACTTGATGCACTAATGAAAGAATGACGAACAGTGCTTATTTAGAAATACATAATTCTACTTTGACGGTACAGGTAGGCAATGATCAGGAATTAAAACAATGGGAAAAAATTCCAATTTCAAAAACCGAGGTGGGAGAAAACCGTAGTTAACGATCCGGTACTTATACTAAGACATATCATAAGCCGATTTAGCAGCTATTTTTCCAATAGGTTGCCACTCAGTTAGCAAAAGTGTCACACTATGACAAACTCTTCAGCTTATAGAAATTCGACTTCATGACTTCATGAATCTTTGTCTGCTCTGCTTTCATTGTTTTATCATAATTTCAAATCTTAAGGGTAAGTATATAAGTTTAAAAAAACATAACTGTATACATGCACAATGGCCAAAATAATTAAAAATGTTGCTGTATAATGGTGTTGTGCCATTGAATATCTGTCATTGTGCCATTGAATATCTGTCGTGAATTTGCCACGATACTGTATATCGAATGATCAGTTTTGTTATTTATTCCTGACATTTGGTTAATTGACTGACATTGGATTAGTTAATAATTAATAAGGATGAATTAATAATTAATGAGGAGACGTCGGTAACGTTGACGTCGTTGCCAGGGGACAGAACAGACAGGACTGGGAATAACAGTCTATTACAGTTCAACACTGGGTTAACAGTACAGAGCAGCAAATAACAGCCAGTTTGCATACCGGGATATGGGGAAATGAAGAATCAATCGGACAGTACAGCAAACAGCTTATCAGCCATGGGCACAATGGGGACAAACAAGAAGCACAATAAACAGGAGAAATTAACATGGGAATATAACAAGTAGAAGTAGGACGGTGACATTTTTTAACAAAGGAACATAATATTGGAACTTGCTTGTAAGCAAATTAAACTGTTTTATATATTGTTTACCACAATATCAGTCTTTCATCGGATTTCATACATTTTAAAAAATTATCTTAATATATGAATATACATGTAGTCGAGAGTCACTTTTATGTTTATTTGCTATTACTGCAACTGGTGTTGTGCCGTGTGGTGGACCTTAAAAGTCACCCTTATGTTTTCCTTTGATCCATGAGATCAGCGAGGGTATTCTGGGAAATAATAAAATATTATCGTGTTTGAGTCATTTTCTAACCAAAGTTTAATATTTGTGGCCCATTTGGATAATACTAGTCTTTATATCGACTACTGTGTTGAATACGCAAATTTACAGTAATTCTCTTTAGCTCCATGTTGCAAAATTCTTAGGCTAACGTAGCTGCTACCGCGGTATGGCACATTCCCTTTCTCATTAATTTGTTCACTGCTCTTAAAGGATCGCATTAAAGGATTTTATTTTTATTCAATATTACTGATGTCGAAATGCGTGTTACACTTTATCATGTGCAGTCTAGTCGCAAATAAAGTAAATAGAGGATATTTCTATACCCCGGGAGCTATTATGACCTTCCTTGCATCCCCCAAGGACAACTTTTCATGGGTGCCAAATCGTTCATTGGGACCCCAGAAATGCAAATAATTTTTGTCCTCAAACAAAGAAAAAAAAAAACTTGTTTGCACTATGAAAAAATGCATGGTTTCCATGGCAAACGTTAACGTAATTTTTGAGCTTGGCGGTGTACATAAAAATTGGCCATATCTCCGCTATAACTTATTCTAGACCTCTGAACTTGGTCTCGTTTTAAAGCTGAGACGTTGCCCTTTTATCATATGGTTGGTTGAATGAGATATCTAATTAATATATTCACAAATTTTAATTAAAATATTTAAACAATGACAGAAAAATCATTAAAAATCCATAAATAAACTATAAATCTTATTTTTCTGACGCTCAAACTGCCATATCATTATTTTTAAACATAGTATGGTTACATATGTAACAGACTGACACAGACACATGCTCCAATGTGAATAAAGCAAACATCTCTTATTGGAGCAAAGTTGAATTGCCATTTAAGATATATGTTTGCAAAATATCTTATGGAATGGGGCATTAGACCGGCATGTACTGGCATTCCTGCTATGTATAATGCCCTTCGTTATTCATTACATGTTTGTTACATATGTTACATATTGGATCAAAATCTTTGATCCTAGATACTTGTTTACAGATCCTCAGAGCTATGGTTCATGATTAAATAAGCAAGAAAGTATGGAACTATGATATATTTCCACCAGTTTCAAGTATTTTACATACTTCATGTTTGTTGCAAATTCCGCTTATCGGAAAAGATGGCGTGACGTCATCAGCCAGCATCCGGGTCACTCTCACGGGTACAAATCAGTAATGGCGGCTATATTAAAAGCCAATAAACGTTATATTTTATTTGCACAAATGACACAAAACGCCAAAATCTTTAAAAGTTTTGTTGTGTAATGAGGAAAGATTGTTTCCAATATGCATATATTTTGAATTTGGAAGTAAAATATCGCGAAAAGCGCAATAGTTCCGTTTTTATTTATTGTTCAATATTTTGATTTTTCGACAAACGCGGGCGGCTTTGATCTCTCGTTATTTATTATGCACACAGTTTCCGGCACTTCAGTCTCAAATTAAATTCAAATTTTATGAAATCTTACGCCGTAGTATTTCTGCTATCATTTTACTAGAGCTGTTTTTGGAGGAGACATATTTAAGATTTAAAATAGCATACCACACATTGCTTGGATTTTAAAACCCCAACAACTTCAACGGCACGAATGTTATACATTTCTATCTATTGTTATATTAAATTATCATAATTACAAAATAAAATCGTGAAATATAAGATGCCGTGGGATAAAAAGAAATCTAGAAAAAATATGAGCTGAAATTGATAAGTGAATACATTGGATAAAGTTATCCAATGAAATATTTCTTTTTCTCTGTGGCTCCTTCAGTTTTCCGAGTTTAAAACAAACCTTGCCAGAATATTTTTTCAGGCAGATGGCGGATAATTCTTTTTCAGTGGTTCTTATATTAAGTTAAAATCATTTTAGCTAATTCAGCTTTGATTTCAACGTATATTTACAATTTATCACACTTTTACCCGCACAAATATGTGTATTAAGTCTGTGTATTTATTGACTCTGTACCCGTTAGTTCATAGGTAATGTTATCGATGACGTCATCGCCATCTTTTCCGATAAGCGGAATAGAAAAGTTCGCATTTGAAATTGGGGGTAGGGCTACTTAATACTTCATTAAAGGCAATATGTACAAGATAGGAAATTAAACCTTGGTTTTTCTATTTACAAACTGAACATGCTGATGGAAATAAATATCATATCTTTGGGAAAATGCATAGTGCAACTTTATAAGTAAATGATATTACTCAAAAGTGTTATTTTCAAAGGAAATCTTAATTTACGTTACGTATGTTACAGGTAGTGTGGGTCAAATCTTTGTTCAAACAATTTTAATTATGTAGTATAGACATTCAGCTAGCAGACAGTATGACAAAGTTGAGTAAAATGATAAACTATTGTCATTTTTCTGTAGCTGAAAACACCATATCATAATTTCTTAATTTTGTCAAGGTAACATATGTAACAGGCTGTTACAGGATAACGCCCCAACGCTCAGGGTGCAAACATCTCTTATTCTACTCAGCTTGAATTGTTCTTTAAGATAGGGTATGTCTGCAAAATTCCCTAGGGGGGCGTGCAATCGACCCTCTGGCTGGCAGCCTACATAATTATATTTTATCTTCAAAGAGTATCGATCCAATATAACATGTTACGGCATTTACGTTGAATATCACACGTTTATGTTTTTACTGCAGGCGTACATGTATGTGCTCAGTCGACCGACAATGACAATATTATTCTTATGTAAACATTACAAATTTTAGGATTTACTGTATTGTTCGTTTGACTTATGGTTTCTGTCTTTAAAATGTACACACTAAGTTCACGTTAGTGAATTGTCTCTTTTAGTGAAACAAATGTTTGCCCATAGAAGTATTGAATGTTTCTAATCAGCAACTAATTGATATTTGAGTCATGAGAATTCTAACAACGGTGTTTCCGAACAGGTCCGACTCAAACAAAGCTGCACAAGCTAAGATGGCTAGAGGCTGAATATTTGGGATTTAGAAAGTATCCGTTAGCGAAAACAAAGACGCTGACCAGCCTCGCAATGACCGCGAAGCTGACGCGGTTAACGCGAAGGTGATCATGATCTGCGTCTTTGTTTTCACATGTGCAAATTGTTGGCTTTTTCTTGTGGTGACTCATTTTATTATTGTTTTTTTTTACCTGGTCCTATTTGGGTGAGACTATTGTCCCATTTGCACCATTTTTGATCGTTGTTTACCATCACCTGTTCACCAGGGCCCAGAATTACAATCTTACCTTACAGTTAAGGAAGCCCTAGGTTAAGGTGAAGAATTTCCGATGTTTTACCGTTAAAATAAAAACTGTCTTTAAAGATGTATACAGGTAACTATGTAAAATAAAATGTCATTTACGTAATAAAATCGATAAATTGGATTTCAGAACGTTAAGATGCATCTTCTTGGATACTGAAATTCGTCACCTTAACCAATGTCTTCCTTAACGTTAAGGGAGGCTTGTTATTCTGGGCCCAGATGTTTTAACTGAATCGGCTTAGCAACCAGCATTTTACATGAAATTCGTGAACAAAACTATTTCTTACCGAATAAGAATGTGATGATAATTTCCAAAAGGAAGTAGGTCTAACTTGAAAGGCAAAATGATAACTGTACAAAAAGATAAAAAGATAAAACCAGACTGCATTACGAAAACATGTCCATGCAATATACATTTTTTTTTTGCTTTAAAAAATGAAGACTTTCGGTAGCATTTTTTTAAACATTTCCTTTATTTTGCACAAAACATAGATTGTGGGTACACGTTAGAACCGTCTCAGCGAGACCATTCTAACGAGTACCAACAATCTATATTTTGGTGCAAAAATAAGAAAAATAGGTAAACCCCTGCATACCCCATTTTTGCTATATAAAAGTGGGGTTTAAGGGGGTACTCATTGCACGGACATGTTTTCCTGATGATCATTTCAGATAAACAGATATCTGACCCATTTACAGTGAAGTGGTATTATTGCTACATGTACAGTGAAGTCTGAACTAAAGTATACACAATTGTGCACTTGTTGAGCAAATGAGGTGCACACTACAGGTAAAGAAATATCAGAAACTGTTCACTTGTGTTGCACATCAAGTGCACAAAATACATGTATGTATACTTTAGTTCAGACCTCACTGCACAGTATGATGGGTTCTTGGGTCTATTGTTCATCTGGTTTGAGACCTACACTCAGTGTATTGTGTCGGTTCATGAAAAGACATATCTGATTTCCCGTGTCACCAATGGATTTGTGGTCATTTTCTGCACTGTGGCTAGATTTGCAGTCCCAGGAGAAACTCGAATGGGTATTTCTACTGTAACTGTCCTTGCTAAAGAGCACTGCTATTTTGGCAGAGAATTGTCTGCTGGGTGTGCGACCCATTGAGCCGGAACTTGATGTGTATGAACTCACTCCGCTGTGAAGTGTTCTGTGTTCCGATGGAACCCTGGAGCAGGAAATCGTTAGGGAAAAAACCGCAATCATGATCATGGCTGTTTTTCGCCTGTTGGAAGCCACTTTAGAAATACAATCTACTCAACATATATTCCGAGACAGGTGTTCAGTAGTGAAGAATCTTAATGGCACTGTTTTGTTGCTTTGACGCAACAGGGAAAACTACCCCGCAGCGCATGCGGCGGGCTGTAAAGTAATGATGTAAATCCATGCTGGAAGTCAGTGGCTAACTCCAACATATATGCTGGAAGAACTTGAGTCAAAAGTTACAGGAAACCAAAACACATCATTGTCTTCTCTGCTCTGCTTAGATATTGCCGTGTGTGGCTCACTATTTGGTTTTAAAGTAAGCTCATCCCAGTGTAATATACTATTGAAAGTTAGCTGGTGTCAGATTTGAATATACATGTACATGTGTACAATTAATTTGCCTTTTATTCTACTTAGTCAGTAACAAGGATCCGCTCACTAAACTCACCCTGGACCACCAAGGTAACATATCCGTGAAATAAATATCCCATTAAAGGTAAAAGTAGGCAATAATCTGGAAATGGAGCAATCAGGAAGACATTCCAAATCAAAACCGCTAGTTGGGAAAAACTTAATTAACAATCAGATACTTATGTAGCATATCGTAAGCCGAGGGAGAAGTATTTCCCAATAGGTGGTCTCTCAGTTACCAGAACTTCTGGTATATTTGTATTTAAAGGGACAATAAAAATAATACGAAACAAAAAATATTGTGCTTCTACTTTAATACAAAGCGATAACTAAAACACAAACGTAGTTGCCCTGCTAAATGCTATTGGCAAGTCATGAGTGCTGTGTGTTGAAATAAGTAATCTAGAGCTCATTTAAAACAACACAATCAAGTAAATTAACTCATATATTCAGTTAAGCTTAGACGAAAGGTAACACACTTGTGCAGCGTGTACTAGTAAGTGCACTAACCATCAATAATCTAAGAATTGTCGAAACATATCCGGCCAGACCTCTCAAATTTCTGATGTTTACTATATTTGTTTTTATTGAAAGTGTTCAGTAGCTTCAGTTTATTTATATTTAATTGAGGTTTTGGTCTGTTTTAGTAATCAGGATCTGACGGCGTTTTTCACATCAGGAAAACATGTCCGTGTAATGTTTACCCCCTTGAACCCCACTTTTATATAGTGAAACTGGGGTTTGCAGGGGTATACCTATTTTTCTTATTTTTGCTCCAAAACATAGATTGTGGGTACTCGTTAGAACCGCCTCGGCGAGGCGGTTCTAACGTGTACCCACAATCTATGTTTTGAGCAAAAGTAAAAAAAATATCAAAAATTATTTCTCTGAAAATTATCAATTTTTGACCTGAAAAAAAAAAATACTGTATATCATATGGGCATGTTTTCGTAATGATAAGTATCGTTTGATTTATATTTAAATATCGTGGGTCATTTCAATTTTACACGTTCAGGGACATTTAGGAAGATCGTTTTTCAGAAATGATTCTACTGTCTGCCCCGTACTAGACCACATACAGAAACCGGCGTCTACATTCATTGACGTTATATTCCATGATTTAAGGTAGTGCATCGCGTAACAGCTACAAGACATACCACTAATATGAACGTTGCGTAGATGCTTGAGTGTAATTAAAGCTTCCGGTATGCGTCGAAGATGCGCTCTACTGATGTCTATATCCGTAAGTAAGGGGTTGTTTGCAAATGCGCCAGATGAAATGTTGATCAAAGGATTCTCATTCAAGCTGAGCTTCGTAAGATTGTGGAGGCTTGACAAATCAAAATCTCCCACTCTGTCTATCTGATTGTTCCCAGCGTGAAGTGTTCGAAGATTTGCCACCTTGGCTATATTGGAAGGAATTCTGGTAAAGAAATTATTGCTAATGTCAAGAAAGGTCAATGCATGAAGCCCGGCGACTGACCTACTTTCAATGACTTGAAACCTATTATCATGAATGTCGAGATGTTCTAAGTTTGGAAAAATAGCAGCAAGTTCTGGTAAAGTTGTCAGATCGCCATAAGTCAAAGTGAGAGAAGTGACATTAGGCATGCTATGGTTGCACGCGTCAAAGATGGTGCTGCTGTTTTTACTGAGGCCGTTAGGTAAACTTAAAATGAATGTATGTAGTGATGTGAGCCTACAAAATGCTGCTGGAATACGGTCAACCGTAGCGGCTGTTAGCTTTAGGGTGGTGATGGTGTTCTCAAAACCCTGAAAGATCGACGTGTCTGACACAGGGAATGGAAAGAACGTGTTGGCTATTGTCAAAGATTTTATTGCCGTCAGCATTTGAAGCTCAGTTGGAAATTGAGAAAATTTGTCCATATAAATATCGAACTTTTGTAGAGTTTTGCTTAATTTTGACAATACTCTGGAATCAAGGCTGACAATTGGATTCGCCGAAACAGAAAGTGTCTGTAGTGAGGATAGTTCAGTTAGAGCCAATGGGAGATGCGTTAAAGCGTTGTTAGATAAATCGATGGCTGTAACAATATTTGCTATCCCACTAAAGGCATGCGTGTCTATATTTGCTATCTGATTTACCAACAATGATATAGAAATGTTTGTTGCGTTAAGTGCGGATAAGTTCTCAAAGACGAATGCCGGGACGGTTGTCAGCATGTTATCAGACATTAGTAATCTAACAGATGAATTAAACTGTTCACTGTGTCTGATGAAAACTGGTATTTTTGTTAAATGCTTGAAGTGGCAGTCAATTATGTTTGCCTGGCAGGTGCAAGGGGGCGGGGCCACACACTTGTCATCGAATAGAAATCCTGTTGTTGTACCAGTGCAGCTGAAGATAATTATCAAAATCTGAAAATATATTCATACTTTAATCATTTTACTGGCCAATGGACATACGTCAAAGCAATAATCAACTAAAAATGTCAATATGCCGTTTACTTATTAACATGGATTTTAGCCGCCGCATAAGAAAACCAACAATTTGACTATGCGAAAACAAAGGCGCACTGCACAGCTGATCAGCGGCTTTGTTTTCGCTACACGAATAGTACAAAATCCTCTTCTTTTCAAATTCGAAATTTCAAGCCTCTAGCCATATTCTCAGCGTGCTTGTACAGGCCGGTTTTGTAGTCGGACCTGTTCGGAGACCACATTGTTGGTTTTCCCACGAGGCGGCTCATTTGTTATTCACAAAAAGATCCACATAGAACATTATTCATGCTATGATGTTCTCAGTTATGTCCCATGTTGTCGTTCCATTTTCCAATGCGAAAACATGCCCATGCAATATGCAGAGATTGTTTTCAGATGCAAAAACTGAAAATTTCTTCAGAAAACAATGATATTTTTCTTATTTTTGCTCAAAACATACATTGTGGGCACACGTTAGAACCGCCTCGCGAAGGCAGTTCTAAATAGTACACACAATCTATGTTTTGGAGCAAAAAATAAGGAAAATGGGTATACCCCTGCGTTCCCCAGTTTTGCTATATAAAAGTGGGGTTCAAGGGGGTATACATTTCACGAACATAATTTCCTGATGCGTCAATATGTCGTTTTTGTTTTTAAGCATACTTAAAATGGGTTTGTCATTCACAAAAAGATCCACCTATATCTTAATTCGTGCTGTGATGGTCTCGGTTATGTCCCTTGTTTTATTTATTTTTATTTATTTATTTATACAATATTTTAAGAGGAATGCACAATTAGCTAAAATAGCCATTCTACCTTGTGGCCCTCTGTAAAACAATAACACATTTACAATATGTACAAACAATATAAAAAAAATTTTCTATGATGATATTTAGAAGTAAGGATATTTTCATGTTCAGATGAAAAATCTATCGTTACCATAAATTCATAAATGTAAAAAACAATTCTGATGGACATATAAAACTTAAAACAAGGTAAAAACAATTGCATTTGTTAAGAATTATAGTTTTACCAGACATAGATTTAGAAATCCTATCAGCATCGTTCAGTTCATTCAACCGTATCACAATGCAACAGATTGATCAGCTCAGACAGTACATAGAATATGTAAAATACTAAGTTGATGACCTAAAACTAGATTTAAAAATGACAATTAAATACAGTAAGCATCTTATAAAATGTGTAAAAATAATCACATCGTAGCTTTAAGAATTCTTTTAAAAGAATTCAATGTATCGCAGTCTTTTACTGATTGTGGGAGATTATTCCACAGTTTAGGCGCCGAACATGAAAATGCTTCACTATAAAGTGCTGTTCCAGACCTTGGCACGTGTAAATTTCCCTTTTTACTAGATCTTAAGTTAAGGCCATGTGTTTGTGAAACGGGTGTCAAAAGTTTAGATAAGTATTCCGGGGTTAAATTATTTAAGGCCTTATAGATTAAGACAGCTTTGTTATACATTATTCTTTTTTCGACAGGTTGCCATCCAAGTTCTGCAAACATACCTTCGGAACGAGTTAGAAAATCTGCCTTTAATATAATTCTGGCTGCTCTTTTCTGTAATTTTAGAATTCTGTCAAGGTTATAGGTAGATGTGGAACCCCATACTACGGAACCGTAATCTATCAGAGGCATAATGTAACTCTGATAAAATAATTTTTGCACGTGCTGAGGAACATACTGAGAGAGTTGGCGGAGGAGTGATATTTTGGACGAGATGTTGGAACAAAGATAATCTATATGTGCCGACCAATTCAAGTTTTCATCAATATAAATTCCCATGAGTTTTTGTTTTGAAACATTTTCAATACAGATACCGTCCACTTTGATTTCGAGTTTACGTGAAAGTGCTAATCGCTTTTTGGTACCTGCTGTCATACACGTAGTTTTACTATAATTAATTGGTAAATTGTTACGTTTGCTCCATTGTTTAGTTTTACCAAAGTCATCTACTATGTGATTTTCAACGGTATCTATATTTTTGTTATGCGTGTGGAATGTTGCATCGTCAGCAAAGAAATCGGCGAAGCAATAGTTAAGAAATAGGGGCAAGTCATTGATGAATAATAAAAATAGTGTTGGCCCCAAAATCGATCCCTGAGGCACCCCAGAAATTACATGAGAAAATTCTGTTAGTCCAGTGTCGCATGAAATAGCTTGTTGGCGGGATGACAAATACGATTTGAACCATTTTAATGTAATTGGATTTAATCTATATAAGGATAGTTTTTCTAAAAGTATGGAGTGATCAACAAGGTCGAACGCCTTGCGAAAGTCTACAAATAGCGTACCAATTACATCGCCTTTGTCAATACATGATAGCCATTGGTCGACCAATTTTACTAGTGCTGTTTGACAGCTGTGTTTCTGCCTAAACCCGGACTGATTTTCGTGAATGAGTTTGTATTTATTGAGGAAAGCCATCAAATGATGATTAATGTGTTTTTCAAAAAATTTTGAGACTGTTGGCAGTATAGATATCGGTCTATAATTAGAAGGATCGGCCTTATCACCTCCTTTATGAATTGGAAAAACTTTGGCTTGTTTGAGTTGCGATGGGAAGGATCCAGTTAAGATACTTTTATTCATAAGCATAGCAATTGATGGAGCCAAAGCATGAGCTGCTAATTTGATAATTTTTGGTCCAAGGCCGTCGATGCCAGTGGCTTTAGTTGGATCGAGTTTAAGGATATATGATTTGACTTTCTCCGTAGATATAAGAGGGATTCGAAAAGAAATATTTTCAGGAACCTTACTATTGACATAACTTTTCAGTTTATCGGCATCTATAGTTTCAGTGTCATCGCGGTGTTCGTTTATAATTTTGGAAATAGAAGAAAAATATGAATTCAATTTTGTGGCTATGACTTCTGAGTCAGTAACTATTTCACCGTCAAAGTTGAGCTCACTGGGAAGTTTGTTGGATGCTGCTTGTGCTTTGTTAGTAGATGCTCGTAGGTGTTTCCAAATGAATTTAGAGTCTTTAGATTTTGTGACAGAAACAGAGAAAAAATTTCGTTTTGCTTTGCGGATTAAATATTTTACTTGGTTTCGATATCGCTTGTAGTCGGACCACATTTTAAGGCGTTTTGATTGATCTCTAAGTTTTTGAAGTTGCGTGATTTCTGGAGTAAACCAATCAGGAAGACGTTTTGTTTTTACTCGTTTACATTTCATTGGGGCATGTTTATCTAGATTACTCATAATTATGGAATACCAACTAGAAAAGTCTTCATCTAAGCTCGAGTGTGTTGTAGTGAATGAAGCTATATCCATCTCGAGGTCATTTAAAAAGAGTGATTCATCAAAATGTTTAAAACTACGATAAGTTGATGTTATGTGATCGGTTTTAGGAATTTTGCAGTTAACTTTTCTTGTGAAGCATATTGGATAGTGATCACTAATTGAGAAAGTTGAAGTAAAACATTCAATAATATTTTCAGGATGTGATGAATACACGTGATCAATAATCGTAGCTGTTGTTGGGGTTACACGAGTAGGTTCAATAACAAGTTGCCGAAGGTCGAATAGTTGGATCAGATTTAGCCATTTGGTATTGGTACAAGGAGCAAAATCAATATTGAAATCCCCCATTAATATGAATTCGAGACCACTGGTTTGCGCTACGGAGATTTCATCTTCAAAAAGATCTATCCATTCAGTGTGGCAGTTAGGTGGACGGTACACTGTACAAAGGAGGAAGGGTTTGGAATTAGATAATGAGATTTCAGTCCAGACTGTCTCAATATTTGAGATTTCAATATCAGGTCGACGTCTTACATTAAGAGTGTTTCTGAAGTACAAAATAACTCCTCCGCCTGTTTTGTTTTGGGTTTCACTTCTATCCTTCCGAATGAAGTCAAAGCCGTTTAGTTTTAATTGTGCATCATGTACATTTGGTCCAAGAAAAGTTTCGCATAGACCGAGTATGTCAGGACATTTGTCGGTGGACATAACAGTTTTGAGTTCATCAATGCTGGGTAAAAGATGCCTCACATTCAGGTTACAAAAGTGTAAGCCTTTTGACCGAAAGCTTAAATCAGTAGGGTTTAAACAAAACGGGCGCGGGGAATCATTTCTCCTGTGGTTTGTGTAATGTGAAGA
Source organism: Rugalucina vietnamica (assembly GCA_964017185.1). Classification (NCBI taxonomy): domain Eukaryota; kingdom Metazoa; phylum Mollusca; class Bivalvia; order Lucinida; family Lucinidae; genus Rugalucina; species Rugalucina vietnamica. The sequence continues at coordinate 48,959,057 of OZ024882.1, read as the reverse complement.
ATGGATACTTCCATGAGAAAAGATTTGTGTATCAATATTTTTAGAAGAACTAGCACTATGTGAAGCATTTACATTATTCGGGTTTTGATCTAAAGTGATCGACTCATGCAATACTTGATGTGTATTATTATCTGTGTTGAGTTTTATATGCCCGACGGATTCCTAGCGTGCTGCGCGCCCAGGCATCCCATTTCTCCTACCATTAAACCAACAACTATCTGTACTATGATTATTCATGGAGCATATGTGGCAAAAATCTGTGTTACGCCTATGACCATGCTGCCTATATTTTCTGTCATTAGCTGGTTTGTGGTACCTGGCCCGGGGTGCGTTTGAGGGTTGGTTTGGGGGTGTTTGCCCGGCGCCTGGGGATCTGGTAATTTTACATGTTTGATCAATGCTCTGGAGTAGTTTTCGTGTTCCAGTCGCATTTAGATGAGTTTTGTCTTTCATATAATAAGAGGCAGGGAGCTCACCTGAAGCGAGCAAGAACCCATCGAAATGGTCAACAAAGTCTATGTCATTTTCCAAACAAAGGGTTCTTAATCGGTCATTATATGGTTCCAGATCCACAGACCCTCGGGGAAGCAGCCCTGACACTATGATTGTTCGATCGTCCGAATTCAGTTGACTCAACAAGGTGGTATAGTTATCAACAAATGTATCAAGGTCTACGCCGTTGTCAGCGTCGTTACCTCCGACATGTAGAATGATTGTTTTGCAATTGTCAATATCGTAGTGTTCGAGTCGACTGGTCAGACTTTCAACGGTTGCACCGGAAAAAGTTCGTACCGTTGCGTTGGCTTTAAGTCCATTGTTGCGAACACCTTTGAGTATGGAACTGCCAGTTATCAGCACACTTTGTTTGATTACTGTTTTGGTTGTTTGAGTCAGATCGATTGTTTCAGTGTTTGTGTCATTGTTAGTGTCCGGTATTTCTAAAGACTGTTTTGTTTTCTGTTTCTGTTGTTGTCTCTGTGTTATATGTTTCTTAGGTTGTTTATTGTTCTGTTTTCCAGGTATAGAATTGGGAAGTGCAGCACTACTGCTGGCCACTGTTGTATTATTCACTCCCTGGGAATTTAACTTTTGTGACTTTTGTGTAATTGTTTTTTATGTCTTCTGTTTGTGTCTTTATTTTGTCTAAAACCGTAGATGTTTTGTTTATGATCTGGCATGCCTTTTGGTCAATAACAGTTTTTAAAGTGTTGGTAGACGATGATATCGACTCCAAAGACTCGGAGAGCGTTAGGTCCTTAGCGTTTATGCTTCTGTTTAAGGACGTCAGTCGATCATTGAGACTACCAAAACTACTCTCCACCTTATCAGAAAGTCCTTTCACTGCTGCTAGAATTGACCTAGTACAATCCTTAAGCTGATCAACATCAGTTTTGAGGGTACCTATACCATGAGTTATCGCCGATGGTATTTCTCGACAAGATGGGCAGAACCACAGTCCGATCTGATCACTGTTGTCGTTTCATTTCCGAGAGGTGTCTACCTTAACGTTTGTTAGAGGAGTTAATTGTATCAGTTCCTAATAAAAACAAAACTGAGAAACAAAACAAAACAAAAGTTTCTTTTCTTATTTTTTGGTTAGCATCAAAGTGGTATTTTACATTTATCATAGTGTTAACTCCCACAGTTAATGACAGTCTACATGGAAGAAGAACAACCATCCCATTTGGATTTTAGATAATGCCTTAAAAACACTGGCTACAGTAAATATGTCACAAGGAACGGAACTGGTTTTGCATTTAAATCCTTCACCAAGAAATGAATACATGGTATCGCATAATCAAGAAAATTCGAACTGAAACTGATAAAGTTGCTAAAGTCAGTCTGATAAAAAGGTACAAGTAGGCAACGATCAGAAAAGGCCTAAACCTAAATAAAATATGAAAACATACATGATGTGCAAACAGCACAAACAATTTAACACAAAGACATAGAATACTAAGAATCAACACAGACGTATCGCCTTGGAACGATCAGTAAATATAAAATTACTGGCGTGCTAAATTAATTTTACAGGTACATAACATCACAATCAGCTTTTGCAGTGTTTCACAACATTTAGTTAGTTGCTCGGTCCTCGTGCTGAATCTCTAACTGGTCAATGAATCATCAATGAAGGACAAACAAATAAATCACGATAACCAACATGGTGAATTAAAAACGTAAATTCACAGATTCAGTAAGCTGTCTGACGATGGAGATCCCTGGACGCCAAATAATTTACTAACTCTGGGGCAAAGGATAACACCAGTTGAACCCTGGTGGGCCAAGCAACAGACACGAAGATCCGGCCCCAACCAACTAAAATGAATAGTTTCAGTTGGGGCCATCACAGAGTCTGACGCCCGACCCACCGGTGCGCAATTAAAGAAGACAGCATAGTTATCAACCATGATTGTGTTAAAACCTAAGCCTGTAGACTGTCGCGTAACATTTAAGTTATATCCTATACGTCTGTAACCTGTAATGATTTTTCTGAACTGAAAAGAATAATCCCTATAAGTTTCTTAAATTTGTAAACCAAATCAACATAAAGTTCTGGTTCCGAAAGACCCTCTCGTAAAAGGGTCCTTAGTCCAACATTGAATTTGAAAAATCAATTCATAGTATATGCGATAAAATTTAGAAAATGTTTTTCAAAGTTTATACACCATATGAAGCACGACGAGGAACGTCACCATCCAAAAACGGAAAGTTTACTATATCAAAATCAACGCCATTGCGTTTATCATAAGTTTTAGAAGAAACAAATCCATTTGCAATAGAAAGATGTAAATCTAAAAATGGTGCTTCGGTATCTGGTGTTTGCTTTATTCATCTATACTTCAGGGGGATATATTTGTTTGACCATACCTTCAAAATAAGGATTGTCAATGTTCAAAATGGTCACCGAGGTACATAGAAGTCGAATTAAAAGCCTCAATAACATCAGCTGGATTGTCATGGTCAAGAGAATCCATGAACTCTCTTTTAAAGTAAATCTCCTTATATTGCATTTTGGGTATACCCATAATCAATGTTTTGAATATAAACATGGAAAAGAACATGTTTTCTACTACAAAAATTTAATTGTTGCATCAAAAATAAATCTCCTAGCATGAGTGTCTATTTTGTGGCTTTGCATTTATACTTGGGTTAACAAACCATGTGAAAAACCGCCATCCTCAAAGTGTCGAATGTGAAGGCCATTCGTCGACGTTTAGGAGTTATATATCTGCGTCTGAAAAAAGATTGTAGTCGTAAAATTATGGGAATATCCCGATAATCACGGCGACCATATTATGATTTCTGTAAAAATAAACAATCATTTTTCTCACGTATTTATGATACGAAACAATAATATCAGAGACACAAGCCTATCATCCTGATTGAAGAGGAATCTGATGAACGGCAAATTACAAGGCACATAATCAGAAGAAATATATAGATGTGATAAACCCTAGTAGATATAAATTTTGCACTGGAATAATGGCCGGCTTTTAGCTCTTATCAAAGTGGTAGATAAAGTCAGATTTATTTTGATCAAAAAATTCAAACGCGCCATCGATAGCACAGCCATGTTGCCATGTTTAGATTTTTTTTTTATTTGTGTGTGTGTAAGGAGTTACAATGTATAACGCCTATGAACATTTTGAGGATGATCTGAGATTTCTAGTCATCACCTACCTAAAGTTTTCGTCCCGATGAGCGATGCATTATTAAAGAAAGTATACATATAGTAAACGGTTTAGATAAGGAAAGGTCGCTCCTTGTAGTACATGTAAGATAAGCGCTAACTTGTGCCTCGTCCTATTTCAAATTCAAAAGTAAACAAAGAATGACACACATTGCGGGGGCTTCCATATAAATTCTTTTCAAATTCTTTAAGTAGTAAAGACACACATGCATTCACAGAAAAAAAAAAAAAAAAAAAAAAAAAAAAAAAAAAAAAAAAAAAAAAAAAAAAAAAAAAAAAAACAGGCTCACATTAATTATATAATTTTCCTTTTGATCCGTTATGGTTAATGGAAAGGGCTGTTTAGAGTTATTTCTTATTTCTTTCAATTAGTTAGATTATCATCTTGGTTTAAAGACCTCTTTATTTGTAGTGTCATGATAAAATTGACAAATTTCATAATCTTTTCTAGCACATGTGACCCATTTTAAAATTGTAGCTTGTGAAGTTAATGTATACGAAACCGTAGTCTGGCACATTCTACTTATCAGTAATATTGCCGTTGCTGCTACATAATACAGTCCCTGAGGGGTCATTCGTGTGCACGAGAGGTCCAGAGAAAATTTTTCCATAAATGGTTAGAGACATATCTGAGATGCAAGAAAATCGAGGGTGATCGTCTGAAATCATGGTGCGGTCCGAGAAATCAAAGATGGCCGCCAAGATGGCGGCCGATTTTCTTGAAAATGGCTGTATACATAAAATTAGCTACCACGACATGCTTTTACTTGGTATTTGAACTCAAAATGATTATATTAGAAGAGAATAGATACAAATATAATGTTTCATGCCATTTTATAATGGGTAAACATCAAAAATATTTTTCAGGGGCCTGAAAACCATACAAAATTGGTCAAATTTTGATGAAAATATGAGGACGGGGTACAACTGTTTCCTTCACTGTCACTCATTATTGATATTATGCTTAGAAAACACCATTTAAACTTTAATTGGTCATTAGGCTAAATGTCTAAGTTCTTTAAATGGCTTTATTCTGACCCTGATGTCTGATAAAAGTGCCTCATAAGTGGGTGGGGTAAACAGACCCTTTCAACAAAAATAACCATTTAACTTAATTAAGTTGACACAACTTGTTTCTTATTAGTTATTTTGACATAGAATGTTTATAATAGATAAAAAGTGATACAAATACATGGGTTTATGCAATTTTACACAATTTTGGTGAGAGAAATCCAAGATGGCCGCCAAGATGGCGGCCGATTTTCTTGAAAATGGCTGTATACATCAAATTAGCAATCACAACATGATTTTACTTGTTTTTTGGGCTCAAAATAATTACATAAGAAGAGAAGAGAACAAAAGGTTTCATATCATTTTATCATGGCTAAACATCAAAATATTTTCAGGGGCTTGAACACTACACAAATTTGTCAAATTTTGATGAAAATATGACGAAGTTGTGCAACTGTTACCTTCACTATCACTCATTAATGATATAATGCTTTTCTATGCTTAGAAAACACCTTTTAAACTTTGATTAGACAGTACTTAGCCTATATGATTAATTTCTTTGAATATTCTGATCTTGAATTCAGATAAAAGTGCCTTGTAAGTGGGTGGGGTAAACAAACCCTTTCATCAAAATTAACCTTTGAACTTAATTAAGTTATCACAACTTGCTTCTACCTAGCTATTTCTACACAGAATGTATAAAATGGATAAAATGTGATATTGCATGCTTTCAAGCCACTTTACCCATCCTTAACACTAAATATCTTAAATTTGTATCAGAAAAACGTGCATGATTTGTCCTATTTACCACCAGGCAAATAGCAGCTTAGCAATCCAGGTGTTTCAAGCATCTCTTAACTAGTTGTCAAAAAGATGAAATTGACATTTCCTGTCCAATATTTGTATCAACCTTGAAATGCATTACGAAAACTTGTCCATGCAATAAACAGGGGTTTGTTTTCACTTGTAAAATTTGAAAATTTCATTAGAAAAATTGGGATATTTTTCTTATTTTTGCTCAAAACATAGATTGTGGGTACACGTTAGAACCGCCTCGCCGAGGCGGTTCTAACGAGTACCCACAATCTATGTTTTGGAGCGAAAATAAGAAAAATAGGTATACCCCTGCATACCCCAGTTTTACTATATAAAAGTGGGGTTTGAGGGGGTATACATTACACGGACATGTTTTCCTGATGTACATCCTCACCTTATATATTTCTTATTGGTCACAGTAAGATTGAATTGACAGATGTTGATTTCTCTTTTCAAAAATTTCATTGGTTGTTTGAAAATAATGAAGCAGACCAAGGTATTTTGTTTGACACCTTTTGGCTATTTTAAAGAAATGGACAACTTTTTCCATATTTAAATACACCTGGATGACTGTTGTGAACTGTCAATTTCTAGTCTTTGACAACAGATTTTGAGATGTCTGAAACTTGTGAATTGCTACGCTGGTCTTTGCGTGGTTGTGATGTAAATTTCACTCAGTATTGATATTTTGCTTGAAGAATGTTTGTAAAGGGTCAGATGAAGGTTTGCTACCTAAAATTGTACAAATTTGGCCCACCTTCACCCTTTCAATGTTTAACTGCTTCCAAAGGATCAAATAATTACATTATTTTGCTATTACTGCAACTGGTGTTGTGCCATGTCGCGCCCCTAAAAAGTCACCTCGTATTTCATCTATAGTGTAGATTATATTTTTCTTTTGATCATTTGGGATCCATAAGAATATTTGAATTATTTCAAACAGATATGTTAAGTTGCATCTTTTTAACACTATTTATACATGTATAAGCTGGCCCCTTTGGGAATACGAGTCTTTGAATATGTAAAAAGAAAATTGAAATCCTGGCTTTTAAGGGTCATAGCTGAATTGATGAGAGTTCATTACCCGACATTGTACTTAACCCTTTAAATGGTTTACTGCTTACAAAGGATCTAATCATTCTATGTTATTCTTAAAACTAAATCGGAAGTAGGATTAATATAAGTTCTTTACAAGTCACATCGTCGCCGGTTTAAGAAAGAGTCACTGATGATGGATCAGTAAATTTCGCAATATGGCCCTTACTACATCCCTTTGAATGTTTTGCATTGCTTCCAAAGGATCGGACTATTATATTTTATTTATTTTTACAAGTAATGACCACCTTAATTAAAGAAATATGGATATTTTTCATTTATGGTGTTTATTTACCCCAACCACATTTAAGACAGTTGAATTGAAATCAAGTGAGCTTATAAGATAGCAAGACTCCATGATCCATTGTCGTCCGTCATAGAATTACATTGGGAAAACACAAGGCCCAGAGCTTCTTTATTGTGTATGTAGGAATGTTTGGTAGTCCAAACAAATAAACGTCTGCCATATACAGATATAGGCTTATAATGGGAAAACACTAAAGCTAGAGCTTGTATATTCAGTATGTAACTCTGTTTAGTGGTATCCTACATAAATCCTGCCAATCATGCCCTGGGTCCAAACTAACTAAGCACTGAGGTTCATTAGCCCCTATAGACTTGCAATAGGAAAGCCATGAAAATCCTCTCTGAAAAGTCCAGGGCTTTTATATTTTGTGTATAGCAGTGGATAGTAGTTCCCTTTATAAATCCTGCCAACCATGCCCCTTGGGTCTGCGATAGGCTTATAATAAGAAAAACATGAAGAAAATCTTCTTCTCTGAAACCACAATACCCAAAGCATGGATATCAAGTATGCAGCAATAATGTTATGAGGCTCAATCAAGCCCATGGGGTCAATTTGGCCCCATCCTGAGGTTATATATACTCCCATATTCTTACAGTGGTAAAACACACAAAAAACTTCCCAGAAACCAGGACGCCTAGAGTTTTTATATTTTGCGTGAGGCAATGTTAAGGAATCCTATTTACAAGCCCTGCCAACCATGTCCCTGCAGTCCATTCTTACTATGCCACAGGGGCCTCATTATCTGTCAAGCATATGCTTATTATAAGAACAAAGCTTCTTCTCTGGAACTGCAAGGCTCAAAGCTAATATATTAAGTATGCAACAATCTTGTATGGTGCTTTACGATACATAGATCCAGAAATGTTGCCCCTGGGGTTGAAAATGACCCCACCCCGAGGGGACATTAGCTCCCATATACCTACAACGCATAAAGTATACAAAAAACTTCTTCTAAAACCATGAGCCTTAGAGCTTTTATACTTAAGTAATCCTTATTGATAATCTTGTCACTCGTGCTCTTTGGGTCCATAAGGACACATCCCATGGTAGGGGTCACTAGCTCCCCTTCAAGTAAAACGGTACAAGTAGGCAATGATTAGGAAAAGGCGCAATCAAAAGAAAATCAAATTCCAAATACCGAGGTGGGAAAAGACTACATTGACAATTAGGTACAAATACATAGAGAACATATCGTAAGCTGAGTGAGCAGCTATTTCCCAATAGGCGGCCACACAGTTAACCAAACTTAACTAAAACTATGAAAATGTACATAAGGTTCAAACAGCACAGAAATTCGACACAAAAACACAAGATAAATAGAACCACAACAGAAGTATCGCCTTGGAAAGATCAAACATAAAAATTACTTTGGGGGGTAAAGTCGATTTTACAGAGCTCTAACCTCACCCTCATATTCTGCAGTAATTCACACAACATTTAGTTATTTGTTCGGTCCTCATGGTGAATCTCTAACTAGTCAATGAATCATCAAGGCCAAACAAATAAATCATGATAACCACCATGATGAATCAAAAACGAGGTCTCAGTTAACTGTCGGACGATAGAGATCCCTAAGCGCCAAATAACTTACTGAAATCCGGAGCATAAGAAAAACACCAGTTAAACCCCTGTGGGTCAAGCAACAGACAAGAAGCTCTGGCCCCAACCAACTAAAATGAATAGCTTTATGTCGAGGCCATCATCAGAGTCATCAGAGTCTGACGCCCGACCCACCGGCATGAAATTACAGAAGGCAGCATAGTTATCAAACCATGATTGTGTTAAAAACTTAGCATGCAGACTGTCGCATAACATTAAGTTATAACCTATACGTGTGTGAAGTGTAATGATTTTTCTGAACTGAAAACTGTCAAGATCAGGTGAGCCTCCTCTGGTCTTAGTCATACATGAATAGTGGTAGACGGAATATTTCCATCAATGCTCCGTTAGACCTCTCCACACGGAAGTGGAGCGAGGTAACAAAGTCGGAATGCAGGTTAGCCAGCTGATCTAGAATTGTGGGTACAGTAAAGTAAAAGGCCCTGCTCATTGTTTTGTATTATGTCATCACAATTCAACAGTTTCCTGACACTTTTCTGGCCTGTATCATAGTTTGGTGTTATGTCAGGCAAAGATGGCCTATAAAGCATGTATTTATCCCACTAGATCAGGAAAAAATTGCACATAACCATGTATTTTTATCTCTTCCTAACTATTAAAAATATAGTATCCGAAATACTAAACAGAAGCAATTGTAATAGCTAACTGAGATTAAATAGTCATTGTTTGTAAAAAGGTGTGCTTACCCCACCCATTTTTAGATAAGAGCAAAACCAGAATAAATGCAGTCAAAGACCTTAATTATTAAGGCATCTTTACCATTTAATTTTGAGAAAGCTTTGACCGAGCAAAATATGAAATTAAAGGAAAATGTTCAACACACAAATTTTGTCATATTTTCATTAAAACGTGACAAATTTTGGACATTATTCTCATCCTGGTCTAAGATGTTTGGCGTTAAGTTCGGGTTAAATTGCATGGACCCATGTATTTGAATCACTTTTTATCTATTTTAAATATTTAAGTCAAAATAACTAATTAGAAGTAAGCTGTGACAACTTGATTAAGCTAAATGGTTATTTCTGTCGAAAGGGTATGTTTACCCCACCCTCTTTTGAGGCACTTTTATTAGACATCAGGGTCAGAATAAAGCCATTTAAAGAACTTAGTCATTTAGCCTAATGACCAATTAAAGTTTAAATGGTGTTTTCGAAGCATTATATCAATAATGAGTGACAGTGAAGGAAACAGTTGTACCCCATCCTCATATTTTCATCAAAATTTGACCAATTTTGTATGGTTTTCAGGCCCCTGAAAAATATTTTTGATGTTTACCCATTATAAAATGGCATGAAACATTATATTTGTATCTATTACTTCTAATATAATCATTTTGAGTTCAAAAACCAAGTAAAAGCATGTCATGGTAGCTAATTTTATGTATACAGCCATTTTCAAGAAAATCGGCCGCCATCTTGGCGGCCATCTTGGATTTCTCGGACCGCACCATGATTTCAGCCGATCACCCTCGATTTTCTTGCACCCCAGATATGTCTCTAACCATTTATGGAAACATTTTCTCTGGACCTCTCGTGCACACGAATGACCCCTCAGGGACTGGAGTAACAGGATCTCAGTTACAATGTATATAAGAATATTTCAAATAACGCCGCTTTAAACCCTGATTTTTATGTTCGATCAAGGTCACAATAACGGCCATTTTATCGCTGCTCAGTGATATCCGATTTTTTTCTATGAAGCGTGTACATGTAATTTTAATATGATTGACGTTTACTAAATTGCATGACACCATCGTCTTCTAGCGTATGCCTGGTCTTATGTTCACGTATGAAAGCACTTCTATTTATTAATTATCGTTATGTTCATGGGTTTTTCCGAAGACACGATTTTCAATGAATTATAAATATAGCTACCGGGTGTGGATTCCCAATATTATTTTTGCCTCAATTTATATGGTTTCCCAAAATACCCCTCAATAGCCTTACTTGGGTTAAATGACATAAATAATTATGTCGTATGTGAACAGATGTATTTTGTTGAGAAGCATTGTCTAAACATTTACATGTGTTCCACATGAGCATTAACTCATTTAAGCTTGGCGTCCCTTTAATGGGACATAGGCAAACAGCATAGCCCGAGATGTGACGCTGCAGAACGCGGCGCCCCATCTGGGGCTATACTGTTGGCTTAGAGGAATTTGATCGAAAAATTGAATAAAAATTAAAAATCACTCCTTACACCCCTAAAATGAAAGTTGGCTCATCAAATTGATAATGATGGGAGAATCCATTCGTCAAACATGGGTTAGTATGGACAAATGATACTTTAAATTAACAAGAGAAATATATTATAATTTACAGCGTTTAAGTGCACTGCAGTTAAAATAATACAACTTAAAACGTTGAGACACTTTCGGGTCTTTACCTAGTAGTCCCTCGTAAACAAGCCGACATAGATTCGCTGAGTTTCGTCATAATTGCATGGCTTGCGTTAAACATTTTCAAAATATAAAATGTTGCAGTGGACGTGAATATTGGATCCGTATGAAAATATAATGTACATAAACATGTGTAATGGTTTGCTTTAAAACGAGACCAAATCAAGCCAATCCATGAAATTGATTGTCCATACAGAGTTATTTTCCGTATAAGCTATATTCAATGAATTATAAATATAGCTACCGAGTGTGGATTCCCAAGTTTATTTTTGGACCAAAGGTTTGATTGTTCAAATCATATGGTTTCCCAAAATACCCCTCAATAGCCTTATTTGGGTTAAATAACATATGGCGTATGTGAAGGCATTGTACAGATGTATTTTGTTGAGAAGCATTGTCTAAACATTTACATGTGTTCCAAATGAACATGTATATGGGCAAATGATACTTTAAGTCAACAAGTGGAATGTATAATTTACAGTGTTTAAGAACATTTCAGTTAAAATAATTGAACTAAGTACGTTGAGTCACCCTTTCGGGTAAACAATCCGACATAGATTCGCTGAGTTCCGTCACAATTTCATGGCTTGTGTACATGGGTTAAACATTTGCCAAATATAAAAAATGCAGTGGATGTGTATTTAAATATTGGGAAATACAGTGGACGTGTATTCAAATATTGAATCCGTATCAAAATTAGGTGTAAAGGTTTGCTTTAAAATAAGACCAAATTTAGCGATTCCATGAAATTGCTAACTTCTAAGAAGTCGTTGACACAGTAAACTACTTAACACGTATTCATGTTAGAACAATATTTTCAAATTTGAAATTGTATTTAACGTTGTGAGAATATGAACGGAATTTACATCTTAATACCAAACTTAAAAATGAAATAATCTTTGACATATTTGAACTTTTTAAAACTGAAGTACCAGGAAGTTTCACTTTAAAACAAAAGCAATGGAGAATGATAATCTCTCTGACCTTGAAACTGATGATATAAGTTTGCAAAATAATTGGAACATAGACGAGTTACTACATAATCCTTCGTCAAGTTTTCAACAAACAGTGATATCTTGTAAACGAAAGTGCGACAGTGATAACAGTAGTTCCAGTGATTCCGACGAGACTGAGTCGATATCAACTGAACTAGACATTAAACATCTTTCTGTTGAAGAGACAAGTGATTGCTCACTGAAGAAAGATAACGATTCTGATGTGGCAAATAAGAATGCAGTCGCGAGTTTCTCTGATGAAATCCATATAGACAAAGACGGTGATTCTCCTTTGCATATTCTAACTATATTTCAAGACATATTTAAGTTGTTGTTGTTCTTAGATTCATGCCCTGAATCGATACTACGAGAAATAATTGACTATCGGAATAAACATGGCCAAACCGCCTTACATATAGCTGCGATTCTAAAAGACACTGAAATAATGGAATGTTTGCTTTATGCAGGGGCGAACCCTGGTGTTCAAGATGCATGTGGGAACACAATACTTCATATCTTTGCTAACAATAAAAGCATTGAAATGCTCAAAGCCCTTTGCAAAATCTTCCGGTTGAAAGATGCATACGTGGACTACTCGGGCACCCGTTGCAAATTAACAGAACTTCTAAACTATGACGGATTAAGTGCCTTTCATATAGCAGTTGTGAACAACGATAAGAAAATGGCAGCTTTTCTACTATCGATAGGTGCTTCCCCGTGGACAGCAGAAAGAAAAAGCGGTAGGACCGCTCTACATCTGGCAGGTACGTCTACGTCTAACTAATTATTTTATGGAAATCTAGGTTAAGGTGTTTCTTCAGACAAGTTTGATAAACTTGCATTTCTTACGTGTTTTTAGTGTGGTTTAAATAATTCTAATATTTTAGCGGGAGTTTTTGTTTATTTGTATGTAGTAGTTTTGGTGATCACTTTTTAATTTGGATATTTTTGACAATTGTTGTTATACAAAACAACATTTTAAGTGTTTACATACGTTTGCATGTCTTTTATGTCCTTGAAATTTCTGGAAAGGTATTTAATTGAAGTATTTGGGGGTTACCGTCCAGGATAGATGCTGAAGCCAAAATTTCAGAGATATCCCGTTGGATCCATGTCCAGTTTGCTGCTGACATGCCGACAATATAAAGCAAACCCGCCAACTATTTTATAGAGGCTGTAGAGGCGGATTTAGAGTGGGTTCAATTTAGAATGGGTTCGAAGTTTTCATGAATAATGCCCCTCTTTGCACATTTCTTTCCATAGAAAATTATTAAACAAAAGATGTTGTGAAATGAAAATAGTTCGACTATTTTCAACACAATCCTAGCTTGTTAAGTTTAACTTCCGTACACCATTCTGTATAAAACGTCTGTCAGTTGAGTATTAATACTGAAGTAAAGAGAACATACATGTACATATAGTCAAAAAGTCGAATAAAAATAGTTCAGATAACAGGTAGGAAAAATGAACTATACTACAGGACAACGTATAAAATATTAAATCACACGTTTGTATGAAGGTCAAGATGACAGACAGTCATTCTGTACCAATGTTCCGATACTGTAGAACGAACCACGTGCGTCGACTATTGCATTTTTAGATTATCATCATTCCTAACTTATTTCAGCGGAGATTGGCAATTTGGAGATTATTCGAGTTATAACAGAAAGCAAAGAGAGTGATATTGACAAGAAGACGTACAACGGTCAGACTGCTCTTGTAGTTGCGTATCACCGAGGTCATAGCCATATTGTTAACTTTCTGAAAGACAGAGGAGCTGAATATGACCCGGCTGTGATCAAACAATATGGTCCAGTAAAGAGAAAATCCCAGCGAAAAGGCAGAGTGGAGTAGTGTTTATAAGGATTTTGGATGAACATTGCATAAACAAACAAATAATAAGTAATCAAAAATATGTGTCATAATCATCACGAAAACATGTCCGTGTAATGTATACACCCTTGAACCTCACTTTTATATAGCAAAACTGGGGTATTTTTGCAGGGTATACCTACTTTTGCTCCAAAACATAGAGTGTGGGTACTCGTTAGAAACGCCTCGCCGATCTATGTTTTGAGCAAAACAAAAATTTTTTTTTTTTTTTTTTTTTTTTTTTTTTAATTTTAACGACACAAACAATTTCTGTGTATTGCATGGGCGTGTATTCGTAATGATGAAAAGTGATGCCTATGCTTCTTATGGTGAATAAAAATAAAACTGAGATCCTTTTTGAGCAGAGGGCATATTAATGAGAAGCTAACAGAACAAAGCAACGGTAGTGCATATCGGATTCGTATATAAGTATTATTGCAGACGAACAATTGAGAAGTCGTTCCGATTTAGAGTTCCTAAAGGATTTCAAATATGTGCCATAATGATATTAAACACTGACTGTGATCCTTATAGTAACATTCACAATTGTTTCAATCTATTTATGACAAATGCACTTGCCCATCGCTATTAATGGATTTATCATTTTGAATTTTAAGCTGCTTCAAGTGTTATTCTACTTTAATTTCATTGTACAATAATATCTGTTCAGCAGACATTTATGCCACAGATGGGACACCGCGTTTGTTGCGTAACAGCTGATGTAATAGTTGCCTATTTCTCATAATGAGAACACCAGGATTTTTAGTGTTAGTACTAGTGAGTTAAATAATTTACTAGAAGCCTACTTATGCTACAAATAATTAGTTCATTGCTAAGACGGAACATAGGTGAAAATTTGACGTTATTATGTTGTGGGAATAACACAAAGAAGTTGCAGTAACAGTTAAAATGTTAATATTGAGAGGAAGTAAAACAAATGTGCCAAATAAAAACCAAAGAAAGTTTTAAAAAGTTGCAACTTTTTAATGTTTATTAACATTCTTAGTAGTCATTTTGTAGCCCGTGTACATTTTAAGTGGCGTTGCTACGCTTGTCTGTTACTAAAAGACAAAAGTGTGATTGTAAGAGCACATCAAATTCGACCTTATGTGTAGAACTGAATTTAAAAACAGGAAAATCCACAACTCTTACTTTTTATCAGCTTCTTTGCTTTAGTTTTATTTTATTTTTCAAACTGGGATCGCACGCTTTATTTTTCTAAAAGACAAAAGTGTGATTATAAGAACACATCGAATTCGACCTTATTTAGAACTGAATTTAGAAAAGGAAAGTCCACAACTCTTACTTTTTATCAGCTTCCTGGCTTTAGGTTTCTTTTATTTTGCAAACTGGGATCAAACCTGGATCGCAAGCTTGTTTTTTTTTTTTTTTTTTTTTTTTTTTTTTTTTTTTTTTTGTTGTTGTTGTTGTTGTTTTGTTTTGTTTCTAATCCAAGGTGCTAGAGGTGCTAGAATGTATCGGCACTGATTAGAGTTGTTCTTTGCTATTTACCATTTCGTGCGAAAACTGGTAGCGCCTAATTACCATGCATCTATACTGAACAAAAAATAAAGAAACGCAACAGTAGGCCAACGAGGATTTTCGAGTTTAAGGGTAAAGCGAGGATAATTTCTGTTTGTGTATGATTCCTATTCACTGGATATTAGGGTATAACATACAAAAACTGATTTTTTTCATTCCGATTAAAATTGAATGAGAGTTTTTTGTTTTCTTAAGGATGTTCGCTGCCAATGAAAAAGTATTCAAACTTTTTTTCTAACCACTTTTTATTCCAAATTACAACACAAGACATTTGGAAACAAAATAAGTATAGGATAGTGTGCATTTTGTTCGAGCTACAGGCCTGTGAATGAGTTCTCTGAACACTTTGTTTTAAATTCAGAAAAAAATAACTTAATTTTCAATTCTTTGAAACATGCCTGTCTTGAACAAAAATACACCTAGAATGCTTTCGAAATTCATAATATTTACGTAATGCAGACTATTTTGGACCAAAAGCAATGAAAAATTTGCAACTTGAAGTGGATGACAAACTTTTACGAGTCGTTTTCCAACCCAACCCCCATATTTGAAAAGTCGGAAAAATTCAATATTTTAAAATGTGCCAAACCCATATTTGTAGATTCAAACTTTTTCTTGTATTTTCACACAAGATAGAACTTCGTTATATTGTTCGAATAAAAGGAAGAAATATATAGGGTAGTGGCATATAAGAGAGAACCAACAACTTGAAAATCGCCATTTTAAGCCTTTTTTCGTCTGTTTTGTTTCTTAAAGCCCATTTCATAAAACCACCCAAAATTTTAAAACTAGCACACCAAAGACAGAAAGACCGGCTTAGAAGACCATATACTGCTGCTAAAACAAACATCGAACTCGTGCAATTAATTTGAAGATGTGTAATATTCAAGTTTAATCAACCCTACCCCCTAAATTTTACTGACAACTAAAATGTTCTGAAAAGTTGCAGAAAATAGGGTGAAAAAATGAAGTTCCTTAGATTGACAATTTTCATGGCTCATTCAATGCATATCATCAATATGTATCCAAATATAAAATATTAGAAAAATATCTGCAACCGTTTTCGAGATATTCAACAAAAGAAAAACCGGAAGTTCCGAAATGTCAAATATTAGCAGCGAACATCCTTAAATAATGCAAATCGGAAAAGATTTGCTCTGCGCATGCGCACACGTTATGACCTCCAAATCATTTAGAAACAATATCAGCTACTCCCGCTCTAAAATAGTGAAAAAGAACTAAAAAGGAAGATGTAGGCAACGATCAGGAACTGGCGCAATCAGAAAGAAATTCCCACTGCACATTCAGATGGGTGGGAAAAAACTGAAATTGTACTTATACCGAGAAAACATATCGTAACCCGAGTGAGAAGTGCGGCCACTCAGTTACCCGAACTTAACTAAAATATGAACACGTACATAAAGCTCAAACAGCACAGAAATTCGACTCCAAAACACAAAACAAATAGAACCACAACAGAAGATCCACGACAAACAATTTCACAGTTAAACCATCAAAATCCCTATAAGTTTAAGTGAAAGGGGGATAATTCTGATTTTGTTTCTTTAACGTGTAAATTATCTGCTGATAGTGATGGTGATTTAAATCGTAACATTATTTCAATGCTTGCCCATGCGCACTGTACGTTTTTACAACTTTCAGCATGTCCGAATAAAAAATCGATTTCTTGCATTTTGAAGTCTCTGATATCTTATGCAGAAGATTTCTGAGACTATCATAGTTTGCTCAAAATTAAGTGAAATATAATTGTTGCGTTTCTCTCTCTCTCTCTCTCTCTCTCTCTCTCTCTCTCTCTCTCTCTCTCTCTCTCTCTCTCTCTCTCTCTTTTTTTTTCTTTTTTTTGTATGTGTGTGTGTGTGTGTGTGTGTGTGTGTGTGTGTGTGTGTGTGTGTGTGTGTAAGTGTGTGTGTTCAGTATATCAACATTTCACTGCATTTGCATTTGTCATGAAAGATACTAACTTTGAATTTAAACACAAGGATATATTTTCACTCTATTTCAAAGTTTCAGGGAAGCCTGGTGAAGGCCTAGTGCTGCAAACTTGAAACAGAGTGAACAGATATCCTAGTGTTCATCAACTTTTCCCTCCGGAATATTTATTTGAGAATATATTTAAAGTTATACATGTAGGTTAGCTGTGATCAGAAACTGGTGAAATCAGAACTTATGTTTCACCCTGAAACCTGATGGGAGAAACAAACAAAACTACAGCTACGTACTGAATGCAGAAAGTAAATACAAAATGCTGAGCCTGCAGTATGAAACCTGTTGACTATTTGTTTGAATTGATTTTTAACGTCCCAGGCAACGTCTGTGTTCATGTCGGGTCGTTGCCTCCATTTTATGGGACTTTTACATAATATTAGGACGACATGACATCCAAAATGTGTTTCAAATATAACCACCCAAATAAGCCGACAAGAATGATAAATTATGGATTTTACTTTGATAAAACACTAATCTGGGCACATGCATTTCTTAAACGACAATATCATACTACACATCGTGCATAAAATATTACATTACGTCCGCCTTTGTTAAACTTTTGGGATTTTAAATTCTACACTGGAAGACCAAAAACGCCTTAAAGGGACAGTATCGACTTTTGGTTTGCTTTAAGATATTGCCACATTTTCTGTCTGGTCTATCATGTAATTAGGTTGGCATTTATTAATTTGTTGTATTGAGTAAAGTTTGTGTTTTCTTTTTCTATTTACGAAAAGTTAAATGTATGTCATAATCAGAAAATGGTACAGTCAGATAGAGATGCCCACTCCAAAAACTGAGCCGAGAAAAACTAATAAATAATCAGGCAATAAAACAAAGAGAGCATATCGTAAAAGCCGAGTAAGCAGCCTTTCGCCAATAGGTGGCCATGCAGTCGACCGAACATAACACAACTGTATATTCGCAAACACTTAAGAAATGAATTTCATTTTTCTGGTGTTCATGGAGATATGAACCGCAGTGGGTCGCGTGCAAAGTGAATGAACCCCGAAGGGGTTCATGTAAGCTTTGCTAGCGACCCACTGCGGTTCATAGCTTCATGAACAACAGAAAAAATTAACTCATTGCTTATATTTACATTCATTTCTCTCGATCGCTTGTTGAAAAATCACCAAGGCGGTCACATTTACCAGCAAACAGAGAATCTACACACAGTGTGTGTTCAAACAGCGGAACGGCGTCGACGTTTACAGCGTCCAATCAGATTGGCGAGATTCATGTTTTTTGACGTCAAGTTTGGATTACGTCACGTCGCGTGACACAATGTTGTTCATGGAAGTATGAACACAGATGAACATCTAATGGTTCATCTAAGGAAGTTTTAGAAAAATGTAAATATTACTGGGTAAATGTAACGTGTAAAATATCGTGTAAAATGTTTACTTTGGCCATCCAAAGTGTTACTTTACGATTAAATGGTTTTGAAACAGTACTTTGATATTTACATGTAATGTGAATTTTAACTTTGATCTAATATCGAATAAGATACGGAACGCATGCAACACACACACATACGTATATTTTGGAAACAAATTTAGGTCAAAACGTACCATCTTTTTAAATTCGGCTACCTGACTGGTGCCTTTTGCGAATTATCAGCTCACTCAGCATACAATGTGTTCTCAATGTATCAGTAGTGTTACTAGCTAGCGTAACTAGACAAATAAAGAATCTTTTAACCCTAAAACGATTATACGGATCTGGCTAATCCAGCAAAGAACAACCAACAAAGTTCAAACTTAATATTATATTCAAACAAATAAACAAATAAATGCAATCATAACATACAAATAAATGACTAGATTATCTAGGTTATTCGGCGCCTAGGGATCTCCATCGTCGGGCAGCTTACTCAATCTGTGAATCCTGGTTTTTGATTCATCAATCGATATTTATTCTTGAGATTCATTAGGTTCTATAAAATCATTGTCCAGCAAATACTTAACTTCTTTCCTGAGATATTGTTGTCTTTCAGGATGAAGAGTATACGGATGTTGTTTGTCCGGTTTTCCTCCTTCAATTATGTCTACATCAAGATAAATTTTATCGGTTTTGGATGGAATGTCCGGAAATAAGTGCTCATATTCAAGTTTTTTGAGTTTTTTGGATAATGGTTCAGAGAGTTCATTTCTTCAAAGTCCGTCTGATTTTGTTCATGAGGAACAGAGTTAATTATGTTTACTGATGGAATAACTGAACGATCACTGACCCCATCAATGTACTTTTTAAGCATGTTAATGTGACATTATTGTTTTTGCTTGTGCCTCCCAAGAGTGTTAACGATGTAATTCTTACCACTTAACTTTTTCTCAATAGAATATGGACCATAACACCTTGCTTGTAATGGCTTGCCAAAAATGGACAAAAGAGCAATCACCTTGTCTCCAGGGTCAACGTTTCTGTTCTGAGCATTTTCATCAAAATACAACTTTATTTTGCTCTGAACTGACTCACGATTGGACCGAGCAACCTCCCAAGCTTTTGACAATCTAGTTTTGAAATCAGACACATACTGAAGTGAGTTCAAAGGACTGACATTCTTCGAAAGAAAATTCTCTTTCATAAGTTTCAAAGGTCTACGAACAGTATGTCCGAATACAAGTTGAAATGGACTGAACCCAAGAGACTCATGTACTGATTCTCTGACAGCAAATAATAGTATATGTATGCCTTCATCCCAATCTTTCTCGATGCCAAAGCAGTTTTGATGGAATCTTTCCAAAGTACTTGTCCCAGTTGAAGTCTTCTCGAAAAAGGACAGGGTATCTGCCAAGATAAGAGATTGAGAAGCTCCGGTATATCGTAAGATTTAAATAGGGGTGGACTGGGCAGAGTTACTAATAAGTGACACAAAACCTTCTGATAAGAATGGTTTATAAATCTCCATAATACAATCAGTCGCAGACGTTTTGGCCAAAATAGGATTATCATCCTGCATAGAAGACTGTGGCCTTAAAGAAGTAAGACCTGTTGGTGTAGAAGTATTTTGATTTTGATTTTGTCTCTCTTATCTTCTTTTCAAAGTTTTGTCTCTCTTATCTTCTTTTCAAAGTTTTGTCTCTCTTATCTTCTTTTCAAAGTTTTGTCTCTCTTATCTTCTTTTCAAAGTTTTGTCTCTCTTATCTTCTTTTCAAAGTTTTGTCTCTCTTATCTTCTTTTCAAAGTTTTGTCTCTCTTATCTTCTTTTCAAAGTTTTGTCTCTCTTATCTTCTTTTCAAAGTTTTGTATCTCTTATCTTCTTTTCAAAGTTTTGTCTCTCTTATCTTCTTTTCAAAGTTTTGTCTCCCTTATCTTCTTTTCAAAGTTCTGTCTCTCTTATCTTCTTTTCAAAGTTTTGTCTCTCTTATCTTCTTTTCAAAGTTTCACATTCAGAAATGATGTGACCATCACTTTTGCAATAATTGCAAAAAAGCCGGGGTGAGTATGAGTATCTTTGACCTTTGTTTGCACTAGTATCTTTATTTTTGGGATTATGTAAAGGACTGGAATTATCAGCTGAGAGTAGTCCAGCTGGTGGTTGTGGATTAGGTTGGGGAGAATTTGTTCTCTGCTGAGGGTTTAATGGTTTTGATTGAAAAAAGGTACAAGTAGGCAAAGATCAGGAAAAGGCGCAATCAGCAGAAGATTCCCATTCCAAAAGCCCGAGGTCGGAAAAAAACAAACTAACAATCAGGTACCTATACCATGAAAACATTTCGTAAGCCGAATGAGCAGATATTTTCCCAATAGGTGGCTACTCAGTTACCTTAACTTAACTAAAAATATGAAAACATACATAAGGCGCCAACAGCACAAAAATATTAAACACCAAGACATAAAACAAAAAGAACCACCACAAAAGTATCGACTTGGAACGATCAGTAACAAAAAGTTACTGGCGGGATCAAATCGATTTTACACAACCGTAACCTCACCCTCAGCTTCTGCAGTTGTTCATAATATTTAGTTAGTTCTTCGGTCCTCGTGGTGAATCTCTAACTAGTCAATGAATCATCAAGAACAAACAAAAAATCATGATAAACATCCTGATGAATCAAAAACCAGGACTCACAGCTTCAGTAAGCTGCCCGACGATGGAGATCCCTGGGCGCCGAATAACTTACTAACTCCAGAGCAAAAGAAAAACATCAGTTGGACCCCGGTGTGCCAAGCAACAGACAAGAAGCTCCGGCCCCAACCAACTAAAATGAATAGCTTTAAGTCGGGGCCATCATAGAGTCTGATGCCCGACCCACCGGCGTGCAATTAACGAAGGCAGCGTAGTTATCAACCATGATTGGGTTAAAAACTAAGCATACAGACTGTCGCATAACGTTCAAGTTATAACCTATACGTCTGTAACGTGTTATGATTTTTCCAAACTGAAAAGAAAAATCATTACTTCCTATAAGTGTTCTTGAATTTGTAAACCAAGTCACCATAAAATTCTGGTTCCGAAAGGCCCTCATTTAAAAGCGTCTTTAACCCAACATTATATTTGGAAATCAAATTATAGTGTCTACGATAAAATTTAGAAAAGGTTTTTCGAAATTTATGATACCGATAGCCCTGTTGGAGAAGTTTGGCCGTTAAACATTTATTTCGAGCGTTGAAGTCTGTAACATGATTGCAGACTCTAGCAAACCTAATAAGTTGCGAAATGTATACGCCATAAGAAGCACGGCGAGGAACGTCACCATCCAAAAACGGAAAGTTTACTATATCAAAATCAAAGTCATCTCGCTTATCATAAATTTTAGAAGAAACAAATCCATTTGCAACAGAAAGATGTAGATCTAAAAAGGGGGCTTCCGTATACGAGATATTGGCTTTGTTCAACTGTAGTTCAGGTGGATAAATTTGATTGAACATACCTTCAAAATAAGGGTTGTCAATGTTCAAAAGGTCATCGAGGTACCTAGAAGTGGAATTAAAAGCCTCGATAACATCAGCTTGATAATCATGGTTAAGAGAATCCATGAAATCTCTTTCGTAGCAGTATAAGAATAAATCAGCTACGAGAGGTGCGCAATTTGTACCCATCGGAATTCCAACAATTTGTCTGTTTAACTTGGTCCCAAATCTAATATAAATATTATCCAGGAGATAGGATAAGGCGTCACACACATTCTGACATGACCAAAGCGTATACACTTTGGTAAGAGGAAGTGAAAAAAGCCTTTCTATCATTACATGCCAAATAAAGTGAACCATAGTTTTTAATGCCCTTTTGAAGGTACACTCTATCAAATCCAGAAGTTTTTCTTTAATTAAATTATGTGGTAATGTTGTTTACAAAGTAGAAAAATCATATGTGGACAAGCTCGTCGCACGGAACCCTCGACACTTCAATTTACTGAGCACTTCACCCGAATTTTTTATTGACCAAAACCAATTTTTATTTGAAGTTTCATACACTGTCTCACAGTATCTTATAACATGAGATTTGATAGCAGTAAGACAGGAAGTTAATAATTCAGAAAGTTCAGTAGTAGTACAAGAGCTAGAATTTGCAATAAATTTAGCTTTGTATGGTCTTTTGTGAAGCTTAGGTAACCAGTACATCGTAGGAAGTTTGTCTTGGTCTTCATTGACACAAACAGGTAAATCGTTTAAGTGGGCATTAACTACAGACATTTCATCAGTATCTGTCTCCAGATAAGCCCTGGTACCATCAAGCTCCTGTTTTAAGGTGTTAACGTAGTGTAGCCTACAAACGACGACAACATTGTTTGCGGCTTTGTCTGCTGGAACCAAGACATACTTTCTGTGAAATTCCTGGATACCCTGCTTCAAATGCCTAAATGACGATTTGGGCTTAGGAGGTAAAAGATTAGTATTTTGTGAATAAAACTTTATACGTTTATCCACGATAGTGAAGATACTTCTTTTCCATTCTTTAAGAGCATTATCCTCAACACCCTCTCGTTTACACCATCGATTACCGAAATCATTCAATGCAGATGCAATCTCCTCTCTACATTTGTCGAAATTAATGTAGGAAGGGAATCTATATTTCGGACCTTTAGAAACAATTTTGCGAATTCTAGAATCCGAAAGAAATTATTTTCAAATTTCTAGTAACTATATGTCCGGCTGGTTGATAAACAAATTTTGAATCTTTACAATCTCAAGACTTAGGAGTATTTGCATGGATATCAAGATCAGAAACAAGTTTATTGAAGTTAAAAATAGTATTTCTGATTGGTTTATTATATTTGAGTTGAGTTAAGTTTAAATTAAGGGTTAAAATGCTTCTTGTAAGGCTTATTTACAAAAGAAGCCATATGAGTCAAAGCATAATCATTGGCTGAACGAGCCGTTACATCTAAAGTTTCTACTTCCTTTTCGTAAAGAAAAGCTTTGACATTAGAATGTATGCACCGTTTGAACTCTTCAATAAGCATAAGCTGTCGTAAATTTGCATGATCAGAGTTTACATTCTTTGAAGAACACCACCTAATAATTGCTCCTTAGTTTAAGCAAATTCTACATGGGTTTGATAATGCCCTTTCCTACAATTTCTAAATTTCTGCCTATAAGCTTCAGGTACTAACTCATAAGGCTTAAGAATAAGATATTTGACTGTGTCATAATCTGAACTTTAGTGAAGTGAAAGCTGAGTGTAAATTTCTCGAGCTTTACCAATAACAATACGCAAGGTCCAATGCTCTTTTGGCCATTTCAATTTTTTTGTTACCATCTCAAAATGGAAAACATATTTATCTACCTCTTTTTCTTGAAATGTCGGAACAAGCCTTATATGCTTTGTGACATCAAATATTTTCTTAGGATCGAAAAACACAAAAGGTATTGATTTAATTCAAGCTCTTTCATTTTTATATCATAATGCATTTTTTTTTTTTTTTTTTTTTTTAAGTTCCATTTCTTTTAATATTTCTCTGTGTTTTTCCTTCTCTCGTTCTTCCATTTCTCTTTTTTTTTCTATATCCATTTTTTTCTTTTAAAAGCCTTTCTTTGTTTTCTATTTTTCCCTTTCGAACTCTCTTTGTTTTTCTTTCTCTCTTTCTTCAAATGCTCTTTGTTTTTCTCTTTCTCTCTCTTCCCTTTCTTCCTTATCAGCCCTTCTTTTTCCTTCAATTTCTAATTTTATTTTTTTTCTAATTATAGATGCTTTTTTAAATCTAACTCTTTCAACTGTATGTTGGTTTGTGAGACCATAATATGAGATGTAGCTGAGGGTTCAAAAATTTCCTCATCAACAAGAAACTTAATAATAACATTCTTAATTTCACATTTTAACATAGATGTTAAATGACAGAAAGGCTTTTTTCACTTCCTCTGACCAAAGTCGGTATACCCTTTGGTCATGTCAGAATGTGTGCGACGCCTTATCCTATCTCCTTGATAATATTTATATTAGATTTGGGACCAAGTTATACAGACAAATTGTTGGAATTCCGATGGGTACAAATTGCGCACCTCTCGTAGCTGATTTATTCTTATACTGCTACGAAAGAGATTTCCTGGATTCTCTTAACCATGATAATCAAGCTGATGTTATCGAGGCTTTTAATTCCACATCTAGGTACCTCGATGACCTTTTGAACATTGACAACCCTTATTTTGAAGGTATGGTCAATCAAATTTATCCACCTGAACTTCAGTTGAACAAAGATAATATCTCAGATACCGAAGCCCCCTTTTTAGATCTACATCTTTCTGTTGCAAATGGATTTGTTTCTTCTAAAATTTATGATAAGCGCGATGACTTTGATTTTGATATAGTAAATTTTCCTTTTTTGGATGGTGACGTTCCTCGTCGTGCTTCTTATGGTGTATACATTTCGCAACTTATTAGGTTTGCTAGAGTCTGCAATCATGTTACAGACTTCAACGCTCGAAATAAATGTTTAACGGCAAAACTTCTCCAACAGGGCTATCGGTATCATAAACTTCGAAAAACCTTTTCTAAATTTTATCGTAGACACTATGAATTGATTTCCAAATATAATGTTGGGTTAAAGACACTTTTAAGTGAGGGCCTTTCGGAACCTGAATTTTATGGTGACTTGGTTTACAAATTAAAGAAACTTAAAGGAATAAATGATTTTTCTCTTCAGTTCGGAAAAATCATATCACGTTACAGACGTATAGGTTATAACTTGAATGTTATGCGACAGTCTGCATGCTTAGTTTTTAACCCAATCATGGTTGATAACTATGCTGCCTTCTTTAATTGCACGCCGGTGGGTCGGGCGTCAGACTCTATGATGGCCCCGACTTAAAGCTATTCATTTTAGTTGGTTGGGGCCGGAGCTTCTTGTCTGTTGCTTGGCCCACCGGGGTCCAACTGGTGTTTTTCTTTTGCTCCGGAGTTAGTAGGTTATTCGGCGCCCAGGGATCTCCATCGTCGGGCAGCTTACTCAATCTGTGAGTCCTGGTTTTTGATTCATCAGGATGTTTATCATGATTTATTTGTTTGTTCTTGATGATTCATTGACTAGTTAGAGATTCACCACGAGGACCGAAGAACTAACTAAATGTTGTGAACCACTGCAGAAGCTGAGGGTGAGGTTAGGTACCTGTAAAACCGGTTTAAGCCCGCCAGTAACTTTGTGTTACTGATCGTTCCAAGTCGATATTTCTGTAGTGGTTCTTTTTGTTTTATGTCTTGGTGTTTAAAATTTTTTGTGCTGTTGGCGCCTTATGTATGTTTTCATATTTTTAGTTAAGTTAAGGTAATTGAGTGGCCACCTATTGGGAAAATAGCTGCTCATTCGGCTTACGAAATGTTTTCATGGTATAAGTACCTGATTGTTAGTTTGGTTTTTTCCCACCTCGGTTTTTGGAGTGGGAATCTTTTTCTGATTGCGCCTTTTCCTGATCTTTGCCTACTTGTACCTTTTTAACATCAAGTATTCTATAATGACTAGCAATTTCTAGTAGAAGATCACTCTTTTTGGCCAAGTTTAACAGCTCTTGAGAAGGCGCAGCAATGAAATCTTCAAGTTTGAATTACATGGTTGCTTTTTGCTGGTATGCCAAAGAGTAGATTTTTTTCAAATTCAAAATAAATTCGGTGCACAAAATGTAAAATCTCGGACGACCCCCAACCCCCCCCCCCCCAAAAAAAAAAATGTTACGAGCTAGCGTAACTAGACAAATAAAGAAACTTTTAACCCTAAAAATGATTTCAGGGATCTGGCTAATCCAGCAAAGAACAACCAACAAAGTTTAAAACTTAATATTATATTCAAACAAATAAACAAATAAAAGCAATCATAACATTCAAATAAATGAATAAATATGTAAATAAATAAACAATTCACAATTAAACCGTCTGAATAAGTCCATGTCCTTCAAAATGTCAATTCACAGATATCCTCAATCCAGTTTCCAAATGTTCAAGTCCATAAGAGCACTAGATGTATATCCACCATTTATAATAATAGTCCACAGAGAATAATTCTAATCCAAACTAGTGAAACAACCAAAACTTTAAACTTTAAATCACTTTGAATTCCTGAATGCTTGAGACTGGATTGAGACCTCTATATATACATCTGAATACAACTCTACTAGCTTCTAGGAAATTATATAATAAACTCTTCTGTAGAAGAACGGAGAAAAACATAAAAAATGTTCTTCAGGAGCCTTCGGAAAGACTTGAAGGAAAAAGAGAAGAAAAGCCCGCTCAAGATTTAACGATAAAGAACTGGAATATTAGAGAACTCTACATGTGTACAGGTGCGTTCACTTATTAATATACCCCTGCGATATTCAGAAATAAATTGACAACTTTTCTTGTTTTTGAACAATCGTCACTGGCAAGAAATAGACAACCGGATGAATTTGTTCATATTATATGTTAAGCATGTCTATAAATATTTACTTCCAGATCATGTGATGTTGTATGCCTGAATTGATAACATAACATATGGAGCCAAATTTTTAACAAAAATTTCGCTGATATTCGAGTTTCAAAAATTCCACAAGGAACCATGGTGAATAGTTTGTAATTTTGTTTGTAAATTATGAAAGAATGGCCATTTTTGTAATACGGCTGAAAATTTTGTGTCTTTATGAGCACTATTTACAGAGTTACACCCTTATTTTTATGTATAGTACATTTCAGAATTTCATGATATAGCGGTTGTTTCAATATACAATTAAGCATGTCAGTGTTATTTTGCAAGAAAACAAATATTCTACTAGGGCGGTTATTCGACCAAAGCTTGCTAGTGGGTTCCTTCATAAGGTAAGCATGTCTTAAAGCACTATGGAGTCACCCATGACTTTTTATTCTGCCAAAACGTGGGTTGGCATTTCATCATACAATTCATGATTGTTTCCTACGCACCGAGGGGCTAAGTGGGCTAAATTTATTGTTTGGACAATGACTCACATCTCCTCTTCGTGATATTCAAAACCTCTTCCATAGCGATTAAGTCACGGAAATTAACATGCCAATGTAGGATGTCAAAATGGTATTTATGCAAAGCAAATGTTCTTTGTATACATCCCTAGTATTGATATTAGAGGCACGTCTGTCTTTGAATGCCCTGGTGATTTCCTCGATTTTATGCCTAAACAAGAGGATTTAATTATCATGAATATGAGCAGTGAGAGATAGCCCAAGTATGAAACTTTCTCTGTGAAAGTCCTAGTCCCCTATGGTATTCTGTGCCAAGAAACAAACCATGAATTGTATGATGAGATGTCAACCCACGTTTTGGCAGAATACAAAGCCATATGTGACTCCACAGTGCCTTAAGGCATGCTTACCTCATTAAGGAACCCACTAGCAAATTTTGTTCGTAAAACCGCCCTGGTAGAATATAAGTTTTCTTGCAAAATTACACTGACATGCTTTGTTTTATATTGTAAGAACCGTTTTACTACGAAATTCTAAAATGCACAATAAATGAAAATCAGGGTGTAACTCTGTAAATAGTGCTCATAAAGACACCAAATTTTCAGCCGTAGTACAAAAATGGCTATTCTTTCATAATTTATAAACAGGATTACAAAACGTTAACCATGGTTTCTTGTGGAATCTTTTAAACTCGAATATCAGCGAATTTTTTGTTAAAAATTTGGCTCCATATGTTATGTAATCAATTTAGGCACAAAACATCACAAGATCTGGAAGTTTTTTATACAGAGTAAATATTTATAGACATACTTAACATATTAAATAAACAAATTCACCCAGTTGTCTATTTCTTGCCAGTGACGATTGTTCAAAAACAAGAAAAGTTGTCAATTTATTTCTGAATATCGCAGGGGTATATTAATAAGTGAACGCACCTGTATAATATATTATTTCATAATGGTGAGAATTAAGCTATTTAAGTTTTATCTAGAATTCTCTGTAATGTGCTCATAGAATTTTCTATAATATGCGCATAACTTCGTAATTATATGATAATAATAAAATAATCAATGACATACTTTCTAGACTATAAATTCTAGAAACAAAAGAATAACATACAATGAAATATATACATCAAGGTTACTCACCTTTGATTACAAGTAACCACTTTTAGTAAAGCAATCAAATACTAACCAACCTTATTACACATAACAGTAGCAGATTTTGAAGTAATCACCATTGAAGTTGAAGAATTTGATTGTTAATTTGGTTTTCTCCACACCGTTCCTGGCCATTTCTTACTTCTAACCTTTTTATTTTCAAGGTTCCATTAAAAGATAAAGATGTAACATTTTTAGATGACATGTACGAAGAATTTGTCGAATATGAAATATAGCAGAAATTAATAAGGCTGACAAGAGGTGATGCAGGTACGGAAAGAAGTGTTACCAATTTTGATCATCTTGTGAAATCTATTTTTAATGAAAAAATCAGATTTTCAAGTTTTATTTATGACCAAAATTGGCTTCCCGTAATAAAGTTAGAATACGGAGCGCGATTGGTTGAAATTCATCATGTGACAGTTACTATTACACTTCAGTTGACTAAAATGCCCGACCATATTATCTTGTAGAGTTAAGAAACGGATGGTTAATGTAGATACATGTAAATAAGAATTGTACCGCTACTGTGAGCCTATTGTTCTTGAAATCACTGTCTGTTTTGATAATTTGGAAGAGAGTTTAAAATTGTTTATCTGCAGCGATGGTTTCACAAAATGTAGCAATGCTAGAAACCAAATCATTCTTACTTGCTCACATTAAAGAGATTATGGAATTATAAGCATGGAGCTGATATCGTATGTAACTCTGCATGACTTTAACATTTAAAAGATACATGAATGTGTGTACATGCAAAAAGCTGTGTCTCAATTCAGTGTGTCTCTGCTTCAAAAGTGTATTTTAACTTATTCAAACTATACAAACCAAAATCAATGTATAGGATTTTGGATGTCGTGTTAGAAAGGTATAAATAGATAATAAATACACGTAATGAATTATATTTAATGTCCAAAATTAGAAGTTCCGTGAATTTCGAGACTTATAGGAAGTGGTGTGACAGAGTTAACTAATTAACATATTTTGTTGTGTTTATGAACGTATATACATGTACCTACGATTTGTGTGAGCTAAATGTAATTACATTAAATAATTCAGCACATATATAAACTTACATGTAAATTTAAGAATGATACGGACCTTTAGCTTTCGAAAGTATGAAAAATGGAGCCAGGAGACTTTTCTATCCTTGAAACGGACGACTTAAGTGTACCATACACCGATATCAACGGTGGTCAGTTACATAGTCAGCTCTCTGCAAACCCAAAACCTACAACATCAGCGAAACGAAAATATGAAAGCAGCAGTAGTAATTCTGATAACTCTGATGATAATTCTGAAAACAATGATAAAATTGCCGTGTCGAGTGATGGTAGTAATCCTTTGTCGAATGATGTAAATGTGCAGCATAATGTGGATATAAACTCGGTAAATGACAGTGCGAATCCTGTTGCTCACAAAGATGAAGATGTAGTCAAAACTAATGAAAATGACAAAAGAAGTTCCAGTGATACAACAGAAAGTGAACGGTCATTTCTCTCACAAGAAAGTCTTTGGTCTCCTGACAGTGATGATGACAATGATAATTCAAATGACACGACGCATCACTTTGGACAGGGTTATGATTTTATAGATTGTTCGGGCAATACTAAATTTCACATGCTAACAAAGTACGGAGAAAAAAACGAACTGCTTAGGTTTTTGGATGTTTGCCCAGACGAAATTCTACACAATCTCATAAATAGAAAGAATAGCCATGGACAAACCGTTCTGCATATAGCGGCACTTCATTCAGATGCTAAAAAGATTGAGAATTTAATCTATGCCGGCGCAGACCCTGGAATACAATACACACTGTCAAATGGTCGGACAATATTACATATTCTGGTTAAAAGTGGAACTGCTGAAACACTCAGATATCTTGCTGCAATGCCTGAACTGAAGGATGTTCATGTGGAATACTCGGGCAAACCTATTAAATTAACGGAAATTCCTAACTATGACGGGATGACGGCCTTACACGAAGCAGTTATAAACAACAATATCGATATGACAGTATTTCTACTGTCGATCGGAGCTAGTACAGGGACGGCAGACAGAAAAAGTGGGAGAACAGCGTTGCATTTTGCAGGTAATTTGGCATCCAATTTGATGTATATATGTTACAGCCAATCTGCGAAATCAGCCTTTTCATGAAATGGCTAAAAAATTTAGCCTTTTCGTGAAATGACTAATTCACTCAGCCATCTCATGAAACGGCTAAATATTTCAGCCTTTTCATGAAATGACTAAAAATTTGCTCTAGTCATTTCATGAAATGGTTAAACTTAGAAGGGAATCTTTAAAACAAGACAAACACTGAAGTCTGGACATTGGTTAAAACATAATAAAGCACATAATGTAAGCACATCAAATGATTAATTGTACGTGTTATGAGTAATCCAGTAAATATATTGAGATTTTCAATTTCTGACTGGCACAATAATTTCATTTAATTGTCATAGGCAAATTCAAAGTTATTGAATCACACAGTATGAGATACTAAGTAAGCATTCACTTATCAAGTATCAAAATATCAGCAACAAGCCATTAGAAACACGTATCAATAGTGTACATTTTCAATCGATGCACGACATTTCGTAGAAAATGTGTTTTGCTGAAAATTTTGTAACTCCAAAAATTTTCACCGCAAATTTTTGAGATTTATTCTGTAGAAGACTACCCTATAGGTCCACATTTTGAAATACCAACCAATAGGGTTAGGCTTAAGGTCTGGGCATGGGGAAATTTTCGACAAATGTAATTTTCGATTAAATGCCGCGGAAGCATTTAATCGAAGGCATTTGGACCCCGGTGCTTGGCCCACCGGGGTCCAACTGATGTTTTTCTTTTGCTCCGGAGTTAGTATGTTATTCAGCGCCCAGGGATCTCCATCGTCGGGCAGCTTACTGAATCTGTGAGTCCTGGTATTTGATTCATCAGGATGTTTATCATGATTTATTTGTTTGCTCTTGATGATTCATTGACTAGTTAGAGATTCACCACGAGGACCGAAGAACTAACTAAATGTTATGAACCACTGCAGAAGCTGAGGGTGCGGTTATGGCCATATAAAATCGATTTAAGCCCCCCAGTTATTTATAACGGACCGTTCCAAGGCAGTACTACTGTAGTGGTTCACACTTATCAAAGTTATTCCTATTACGAGTTTCATGTTGCGTGGCTTTGTGGCCACCCGATTATAATTTGGCTGTTCACTTAGCCCTCTGCATTTTACTTGTTCTGTCCAAGCTAGCACTGTGACCACCTAATACCTTCAATAGCTGCTCACCCTGCTTTCCGTTATTCATGTTAAACGTTGGTATCTATGTTTATTATTTTTCTTAATATGATTTTTCTTATTTCTTGTATATCACTGACCCACTGCGGAAGCTGAGGGTGAGGTTATGGCCATGTAAAATCGGTTTAAACACGCCAGTAACTTTGTGTTACTGATCGTTCCAAGTCGATACTTCTGTAGTGGTTCTTTTTGTTTCATGTCTTGGTGTTTAAAAAAATTTTTTGTGCTGTTGGCGCCTTATGTATGTTTTCATATTTTAGTTAAGTTAAGGTAACTGAGTGGCCACCTATTGGGAAAAAAGCTGCTCATTCGGCTTACGAAATGTTTTTATGGTATAAGTACCTGATTGTTACTTTGGTTTTTTCCCACCTCGGGTTTTTGGAGTGGGAATCTTTCTCTGATTGCGCCTTTTCCTGATCTTTGCCTACTTGTACCTTTCAATATCACACATAATGTTCAGTTTTAATAGTCATCACAAACCAGAATTACACCAAGAATGTTTCGTGGGTCACCTCTACCTCTGTCAACCATAGGTATAGAAATAGCAACATTGTCTCCCATTTCAAATCAAAAAGGGTAGTCGAGTGGGATTTATCACACATTTTAATTAGCTTGCAAACTTTGCTTTAATTAGTTTTTATTTGACTATCATCAAAGCAATGGTTTAAACGTCTTTGTTTTCTTATTGTGTTTAACTTATAATCATAATCATAACAATTATACTTTTCTTTAACTTTATTATTAGTACATGTACTATTATTATTATTATTATTATTATTAATGCCTACAAAAATATTCTTTTAAAAGTGAAAATGGAAGTTTATGTACTATCATATTCATTTTTGTGGTTTATTAAAATGAATTATTCCTGTTTAGATGATATCAAAGGAATAAATAAAACTCAAGGCATTATTACATAGATTGGCTGAAACTGAATCAGGCAATCTGTGTAACAATTACATGGGGATTTTAATCATTTCATGAAAAGGCTGAAATATTTAGCCCTTTCATGAAATGGCTGAGTGAATTAGTCATTTCACGAAAAGGCTAAATGTTTTAGCCATTTCATGAAAAGGCTGATTTCACAGATTGGCTGTAACACATGTATATTAGAAATTCATTAAGTTGTTTCAAGAAGGTTCAGTAGTAGCTAATTCAAAGTATTTTACATCATGGAAACATCTCCGTGTGGAACTTAAACCCTTCTAACCTATACGTATATAGTAAAATTTAGTTTGACGGGGTCAAGAGAAAAAAAATAAATGATGTAATTATGTAGTTTGAAAGTCAAAAATGCTAAATTCTAACAAAAATCAATATAATAAAACATTATTTTACGATAGGCAAGGTAAGTATTTGTAAAATTAAAATTTAGTTCATAAATACATATTTAATATGTAATTAAAGGAAATTCCCAAGTAATCATGGAGACGTTTCCGTAATGAAAAGAGACTACCTGAATTTATACCCGGTGAGTTAGCTTTAATATAGATATTTAGAATTGAAATCTGATCCAAACATGACTTCTAAGGGAAAACGCAATTATACTTCTTTTCAGGTTCACCCAGTATATAATAAACTAAGTATAATGGTAGATAAGTTCTAATAATTTTTAACATTCAAATTTTCAGCAGAGGCAGGCAACTTGGAGTTGGTGCGTGTCATTACTGCAAGCGGAGGAATAAATATTCACGCAAAGACATACGACGGACAGACAGCACTTGTACTTGCGAGACATCGGGGCCATAGTCGTGTTGTTGACTTTCTGAAATATTGGAACTGACTATGACCCGGTGGTGATCCATTGCGAAAGCTTGTCCATGCAATATGTTGAGTGATTTTCAGCTTTAGGAATTTACAATGGCATTCGAAAAACATTAATGTAAACATGTTAACCCATGTTCTAACGAGTACCCACAATATATGTTTTAAGCAAAAATATTAAAAATATCAAAATTTTGTACAGAATTTTTCAATTTTTTACGGCCAAACAATCTTTGGCCCGTTCCCTTTCTCATTTACATGTTAGCTGCTCTTAAAGAATCTCAGTTTTCTTTTTATTTGTGTATTGCATACTAGGCAAGTTTTCGTAGATATCCCAACGAGAACGCAAAATTGAATACTATCCCTTTACATTATTTTCGAACAAATATTACAAATTTCTAAATTAATTCTCTTAATATGGTTAAAAGAATGCATTAACGGGAAGGCGAATCGGAAAATTCAGACGAGCAGTATTCAATTTAAACATTTACATATTTCCAAAAGGATTACATACAAAACATGTGTCATAATGAAACGTAATTTCTTGTATACATATGTTGATATTCCCGCTTGCCTCAAAACATTACTTTTGTGATCTATTTGCTTGACAAACACTATCATGGATATGCCCATATTCCTTTCAGGCGCATCCGAAGTGAACTCATATTTATTTAATTTTACATTGACACAGAGTAGCCACAGATGGGACGCCGCGTTCCTAGAATTCAAAAAACAATGTTGCCGACAATGACCGGAAAGTAATGGCAATAAGAATCCGCTCAAAGGAAATAACGACCAAAACAAAGACAAATTGGAGTAACTATTCGGTGATGTTATATGAAGGACTCAAAGTTTGATAGTAAATAATGAACCATATTCGTTCTTATTATAGCACAGTGCGCGTAACATTTTGAAATAACTTAAAGTTAACGTTATAAAATATCGTTATAAAATCTGATTCTGATACGTGCACACTAGGAACGAACATTGTATGATCTGCTGAAATTACCATGTCATATGTGGTTGTAATTTTAGCGTTCCAATTGTTGAAAACATATTGTCTTATCATGTAGGTTTAAGTTTTAATGCGGTGCACTGGTACGAGGGATGTTCTTTAATTCTTGTCATTTGCTTGATTGCTTTTCCCTTGTACTAACAACGAAAATGTTGTTTATATGTGGTGAAAGCCCAATCTTTTCTGATCAAATTCGTATCAAAATTGTTGCTGTCTGACGCAGGATCCTACAGTTATCGCATTCTAAAACAGTGCACAGTAATGACACTGCGTTATTTTCCAATTAATTTACAATATGTAATTTCGATCACAACTATAGAAAATGCTATAACATTAGCAAAACTAAATATAGGCCCACTTCCATTTTACATATAAATTTGCTATTCATGTGAGCATCAGAAAACACTTTTGAAGATTGTTTTCAGATTTACTGTATGGAATTATTGGCCCTGCTTTGTGACGTCATAATAATTTGAATATACGTCATTTAAAACCACTGCACAGGTAGAGCAATTCAGTATTTTCATATTTTTCAAATTGGAGTGTCTGGTGAATATATCAAATTTATTGTTATCTTAATTTTGTCTGAAATTGCCTATATGGATATTCGCTGTAAATTGCTAAACTGAAAATTTAACATCTTCAACAGGTTTAAGTTAAAGCAGACACACTGATTCTAGGGGAGCTGTTCGCCTCTATCGTGATAGAATCCAAGTCAAATTTTCTGATTGAAAACGTCTACCAAAACGCTTCTTAAACATATCTAGTAAATAGATTTTGGGATGTTGTAGTGGTATTAGCACATGATTATATTGTGGTATGGACGACACTTTCAAAGGAAATTTGTGTTATTTTTCAAAATGTTACAAGTCATAAATCAAGTTTTTAGAGGATGAACAATCCAAAACTTTTTTTCAATGGAATAAGCAAAGGTCTGGTACAAATCAGCATGAAAAGTTTTGGATCAGTCATTACCTGGAAATGAAATTATGAGGCTCTGAAACCTCTATACCGAGCTTCTTTCAACGAATTTATTCATAACAAACAGGTGTAGTGCTATGTTACAGATCGCGTAAAAATTGCAATTTCTGTTTTAGGAAAATAACTTTTCGCCTATGTGTTAGCAATGTCATGAAGACTCCGCAAGTATAAATTTGTTCTTCTCACCGTTCAAATTCAAACATTATTGTGCTTTTGTGACTGGCTGAAGTATGTGTATGCAGTGTCATAGAGTTGCCCCTCTTCAGAGACTCAGTTTGCCATGATTAACTGTATCATCTTAAAATCGGTGGGTGATTTCAAAATCGCAAAGAACCTATCTATAACTACCAAGCAGTTTTCTTCTGGTAAAGGTGATGGTTTACAAGAAAACGAGTCGATGACAAGAATTAAAGAACATCCCTCGTACAAAATACCAAATAAGCTAGTCACTGACTTGCGTGCGCTTACGCAAAAGAGTTTCGGAAGCTACAGAGATGTGCGCCTATTAGAATGAATACGGTAATAATAGTTCAAACAAGCATAATAATCATTATACATGTATCATCATTTCTAGTAGACATTCCGTACTCAGATACATTATCAAACGTTTTTGTTGCGCCAGTTTCTTTCTAAACAGGCAAATGTGTAAATGGAAGAACACACTTAACTAGACATTAACTAGAACTGACTTAGTTTCCCATGTTTACTCCTGTTTCAGACTTGTATTGCTTAGGTTTCAAAATGAAATTAAAATGAGTCGGTTAAATCGATGTTTACTGTTTAGTTTGTATAATAATTGTAGAGTATCATTTAGCATACATTTCACTGTGTTAAGGTCACAAACTTCACGTTAACTCAAAAATTAAAGGTACACCCTGATCAGAAACTGCAGGAACGAAGTAGTTGCTAGGAGGTCACAGTAATCTCAAACTATAATATCACCAGGATAACATATCCATGTAATGTATATCCCCTTATACCCCACAATTATATAGTGAAACTGTGGTTTGTGAGGTTATATCTATTTTTCTTATTTTTGCTCTAAAACATAGATTGTGGGTACTTGTTAAAAACGAGGCGGTTCTAACGTGTACCCACAATTTGTATTTGAGCAAAAAATAAAATTAAAAAAAAACAAAAAAAAAAAAAAAAAAAAAAAAAAAAAAAAAAAAAAAAAAACATCAAAATCAAAATTTTAAACTGAAAAAATTCATTTTTATAACTCATGAAACAATCTGTGTGTATTGCATGGACTTGTTATGCATCATCATCGTGCCGGTGAATAGATTGCACAACAAAAGAACCGCCGTAAAAGCAATTTTATATTTGAGCCGCGACGCGAGAAAACCGGTCTTCGGGGTTTCCGACCAGGTCCGACACAAACCGGGCTGTACAAGCACAGAAGATGGATAGAGGCTTGAAACTTTGGCTATAAGTAGAAGAGGAATTGTACTATCCGGGTGGCGAAAACAAAGGCGCTGATCAGCTTCGCGGTTACCGCGAAGCTGATCTGCGCCTTTGTTTTCGCCTAGGCAAAAATCCGGTTTTCTCACGATGCGGCTCATTTAGTGACTGTATATTTAAACAGGATGTTTGAAATACAATCCGGGGTACGTGCAATGTCATACGATAAAGGTGTATAATATATAACGCTGAAGTGTTAGTCTTGGTTCAATTTTTGGGGTTTTAAGTTAAAACTGGAAGTCCAAATATGAATTAAAGGGACAGCTGCGAAATTTATTTTGGCTTAATAATTTGCAATCTCATGTTTTGGTACATTGTCTTAAACCGTTTGGTTCGCCTTGATTTTGTATGCCTTGGAAATTTTGATAATGTATTGAGTTTCTCCCAACTCTCTAGTTTGGTAAATAAGACGTAGCTAGTTATTATCGCATTTTAATCAATAAGCATTCTTCTTTTCATGAATAAGCCAATATGTTTATGGTAGTGAATAAATGACTACATCTGGCATGAAATGATCAGTTACTACCCACCCATGTACATGTATGTGTTATATGATATGTTTCCATGTTGAATTTATTGTGGTATAACCAGATATTCTTCTATTTTACTGCTGTTTTTACGTATTATAAGAATCTTACATGAGTGTCAGGTATGGATAGACAAATCTGTCCCGAGGGTCACATTTTGGCATCACGAGGCTCGCCGAGTGATGCCAAACTGTGACCCGAGGGACAGATTTGTCTATCCATACCTTACACGCATGATGGATTCTTTTTCTTGCACGCCGCGGCGAGGCTTGATTTTTATATTATTTACCTAAACGGTGGATTTCTCTATCTGGTGTGCAAGAAACGTTATTCTTACATTTGTTATATCGGTAATTAGCTCATGTATAATTTTGTTATGATCGTTACAGACCCACGTCAAATATTTATGTCACGGATTTATCGTTAACATTATGAATGACATGAATGCATTTAACAATTGGAACAGAGTTGCTTTGTTTTTAACGGTTTGCTTAGATCTCTGAAATATTTATATAACTTGTCTTTTTGCTGTACAATAGTTTTCTGTATAGAACTCGGATATAAACATAAGAGTGACGTCAGAGATTTGCTGTTAGAATAAAATAAATACATTTAACCAATTCGAACAGACATACCGCCATTCAGGGACGTAACTCAAAGCTATTTTAGCTTAGGATCAACTTACGACCAACTTAAGTGCATCTTAGGGATTAAGGTCAATAAATGTAAAAGATAAAGTAGGCACTGATCAGGATATGGTGCAGCCAGAAAGAAATATCCCCACCAAAAACCGAGGTGGGGACGAATAACAATCAGGAACATGTGCTAAGAAAACATATCGTAAGCCGAGTGAACAGCATTGTCCAATAGGCGGCCACTCAGTTACCTAAACTTAACTTATATATAAAGGTGCAAACAGCACAAAAACTCAAGGCTGAAATATAAAACAATTAGAACCACTACTGTATCGCCTTAGATCGATCAGTAAGTAAATGTGACAAAATCGTTACTTAACGGTCAAGTCAAGCCAACCTTAGCGTCGTTTTATAATACTAAGTGGCTCCTTTCATTTTAAAAAGATACAATAGCTTAATATCGTAACTAGCATAGCAAAGGCGTAAATTTTAGGTGATCATAAGTGTGTCGTAAATAGGGGAAATTTCGATGACCCGGAACCTCGATCTGATGATGTCTGAGACCTGTAACATTTGAGCCGCCTCGTGGGAAAACCAACAATGTGGTTTCCGAACAGGTCCGACACAAACCGGCCTGTACAGTCACAGAAGATGGTTAGAACACTGAAAGTTTGGATTTAAGAAGAAGAGTAAGTGTACTATCCGTGTAGCGAAAACAAAGGCGCTGATCAGCTTCGCGGTTACCGCGAAGCTGATCTGCGTCTTTGTTTTCGCCAATGCAAATTGTTGGTTTTCTCACAAGGCGGCTCATTTAATATCTTGACAAAAGCTAATAGGCTACTTGATCTTGTATGTTTATACCCCCGGCATTTATGCCGACGGGTATATAGCTTTCGCTTTTCCGTTCGTCCGTTCGTATGTTAGTTAGTTAGTTAGTTAGTTCGTTTCTTCGTTCGTAATTCCGGAGCGTTCGTGGAATTTACGTCAAAGTTTTGGTTAAAGTTTCTCTAGAGGTGTATATCTCATGAACCAATGGTCAGAAACCATTCATATTTGGACCATAGGTACCCTTTAGGGTTTGCTTTGTTTCCATGAGTTCGGACCCCAGGGCCCATGCCCGGGGGTAGGACTGGAGGTCAAAATCTAGGTCACCTATAAAATATGCTATTTACAATTTTAATGTTTCTTCTCTAAGTTCATATCTTAACAAACAATTAA
The DNA here is from genome assembly GCA_964017185.1 of Rugalucina vietnamica. Lineage (NCBI taxonomy): Eukaryota > Metazoa > Mollusca > Bivalvia > Lucinida > Lucinidae > Rugalucina > Rugalucina vietnamica. The sequence goes on along the minus strand of OZ024882.1, from coordinate 48,919,299 downwards.
AGGGATGTATTATTATTTAGTTCCTAGATACCCTATAGGGGTTGCTTTCATATTCCATTCCCGGTACCATCTCCAGGGGTGGGGCTAGAGGTCAAAATCTAGGACTTATTTATAATATGATAAATACCATGATAAATTTTCTGTAAGTCTATTTTCTTGACATCCACAAAATCTTGTAAGAAAGCATTCATACTTAGACCAAAGGTACCATGTAAGGTTCAGACGCTAGGGTCCATGTCCGGGGGTAGGGGCTAGAGGTCAAAATCTAGAATTTCTTTGAAAATTGTATTTTCTGTACTTTTCTTTACCACCATGTTTAGAAATGATTTGTACATGCACCAAAGGGACTCTATAAGTTTTGCCTTGTTCCTAATGACATTAGACTTTAGGGTCCGTGCCCAGGGTGGGGCTAGAGGTTAAGATCTAGGACATAATTTCTTTTTTTTTTTTTTTTTTTTTTTTTTTTTTTCAATATTATTGAAGAATGACATTCTACTTTACATCTAGGACCGAGGACCTGACCCTCAATGTCCGCGATCAAGTCCTAGATCGAGTATACAAGTCAGCTATGTATACTGTTCTAAAATAGATCTGTCATTCTACTACACTCCCCCCACTTCGTCCTATGGTTTTAGACAGTGCTTTTTGCAAATACAAATTTATAAGATGTACTTGTTGAGGGCGCTCTCTTTCATCAGGAATTGAGGTTCAGTGAGCATGTCTGGATTGGAGGGCGGTGGGCTAACGGGTGGGGGCGTTGCAGGGAGCTACCAGCCGGGGGTATACGTGCCTCTCAAGGCACTTTTTCTAGTTTAAATTCAAGTTGTATTATTGATGTATATAGATGTTTTAGATGTGTATAAAATCATTGCCTACTTATACTTTTTATTGAGTCTTACTAACGATATAGATCTAACTAAACAATTGTATGATGATTGTATGAATTAATACAAAACTTTGAAGCTAAATAAAAAATGAAAAGCTACAATAAAAGATCTAACACTAATATAGATGTCAGTTTTTTTTTTATTAAACCCATACATTCCCTCGCGCAAAGTGCACTACATTTATAGAACCCCATCAAACATTCGTTGCCAACCTATATGTACACACAGATCTTTCGATAAGTTTGAAAAACATTATGTGTTACAGAATGCTTATTGTAAAGATAATTTTTCAGTAAAAGGTGTGAAAAATGTTTGCGCTCAATGCTGTACGTACATATCAGTTTTTCATTGTACATTTATTTTCACGATTATTGCCTCAAAATGTAAGTGTCGAGTCTATTTTGTCGATTCACCATTTTCACACACAAGCAAAGGCCTACTCGCATGCGAGCAATTCTCGGCGTTTTTATCATCTTTTTTTTTTTTTTCATTTTTCTTCAGAGGAAGTGGAATCCATACACAATTGACCCCGGAAGTACAAACTATGCCATATTTGTAAACTTATGACGTATTTTTTGCAAATCTATTTTAGATTAGCGCGCGCTGCGGGAGTCGTCATTAGTTACACTAATTGGTCCAGTTAGTGACATTTACAGAAGCACTTCTCGGCACATATGTTCTATCTTGTTTTATCATCTCCAAATTAAAAACAGCAGATTTTATTTGTTATGAAATGCTTTTCTAGTCTATACTTTAAAGTAAGAGTGCCTTTTCATATAATTTTGTGATTGCTTTCAAAACAACTTGAGGATTACTTTGACGTCTTATAACACAACTTTGACTTTGCATTTAGTCCGCCGTATATCAAGCAGCGAGCAAACATTTAAAAAGTGGCTAAAATGAAATAGTATGTAGAAGTTGAAATTTGTATCCTCAAGTCATTGATACCCATTGTTATTTGGATAGATGATAAATTATTGCATTTTACTGACCCAATTAAATCACGTCATCGCGAACGTTGCGCGTGACGTCGCGAGCCCCCGGATGTAAATAAAAGAAAATGTAAACAAGGAACACACATATGTCAATTTTTCGTACATTTTAGGTTTTTACGAGCTTATTCTTTACCGGCGTCAAGTTGGATGAAAATTTCATCCGGTGAAAATTTCATCTAGCAGAAGAAAAAAAAAGTTGGATGAAAATTTCATCTAGACCTGCCCAGTAAAAGTGGTTCATGTCAAAACAAATCCTGCTCCCGTACTAGCTCTTATTTAGGCAAGCAGCTTATACTGCAATAAAGATACATGTTGTATGAAAGTTTGTGGTAAGCCTCAGTAGTCTGGGCGACAAAAGTCAGAGGGGGGGTCAAAATGTTTCTTTCAATATTTCTCGAGATTCTGTTCCGAAACCAGCTCTTGTGCCAGCAAGCCGCTTATACTGCGATATAGATAAATGTTCTGTAGAGGTTTGTGGCAAATTTCATCAGGATTGAAAGAGAATCCGAAGGGTAGTCAGGTCGCCAAAAGTCAGAGGGGGGTGTCTAAAATGCGGTTTTTGATATTCCTCGATCTCCTGCTCCCAAACCAGCTCTTGTGCCAGCAAGCCGCTTATATATGTTCTATGAAGTTTTGTTGCAAGTCTCATCAGGATTGAAAGAGGATGAGATGGATAGACAGGGCGCCAAATATCAGAGGGGTGTCCATAATGCTGTTTTCAACATTTCTCGATCTCCAGCCCCCAAACCAGCTCTTGTGCCACCAAGCCGCATATACTGCGATATAAGCGTATGTTCTAAGAAGGCCTTAAACAAGTCTCCTAAGGATTGGAAAAGGATGAGAATAATAGCCAGGGAGCCAAAAGTCAGTAGAGTGTCCAAAGTGCTGTTTTAAACATTTCTCGATCTCTAGACCCCAAACCAGCTCTTGTGCAACTAAACCGCTTATACCACCATATAGGTAGATGTTGTATGAAGGGACGAGGCAAGTCTTATTATGATTGAAAGAGGATGAGAAGGGTAGGCAGGGTGCCAAATATCAGAGGGGTATCCAAATAATGATTTCAAAATTTCACTAACTTCAGCCCCCAAGCCAGCTCTTTTGCCAGCATTCGGCCTATACTGTGAAGGTGTTGTACAAGATTTTTGTTTGTTTTCGAGTTTAAAATCTTAATTATTGATTTTCTATTTAAAGCAATAAAATTTTGTAAGACATTTTTTGAGCGTGAACGATTTTTAGAATAAGGCAAACCAAACCATCCGGACATTATGGTTTGTGTCTATGGTTCTTTAAATGATGATATATGAATGTATGTGGCAAGTCTCATTAGGATTGAAAGAGGATGAGGAGGGTAGCCAGGCCCCCCAACGGCTCTAGGGTCATATTTTCCTGTACAGAATTGGCTATTTTCGACACTTCTAGGTCTACTGCTCCGAAACTAGCTCTTGTGCCAGGAAGCCGCTAGTACTGTGATAAATGTATATGTTATATAAAAGTATGTGGCAAGTCTCATCAGGATTGAAAGAGGATGAGATGGGTAGCCAGGGCCCCCAATATCATGGGGGGTGTCAAAAAATTCCATTTTCGATAGTTTTCGGTCTCCTGCACCCAAACTAGCTCTTGTGCCAGGAAGCCGCTAGTACTACGACATAGATGTATAGTATATACAAGTATGTGGCAAGTCTCATCAGGATTGAAAGAGGATGAGATGGGTAGCCAGGGCCCCCAATGTCATGGGGGGTGTCAAAAATTCCATTTTCGAGAGTTTTCGGTTTCCTGCTCCCAAACTAGCTCTTGTGCCAGGAAGCCGCTAGTACTACGACATAGATGTATAGTATATACAAGTATGTGGCAAGTCTCATCAGGATTGAAAGAGGATGAGATGGGTAGCCAGACCCCCCACTATGTCAGAGGGGGGTGCAAAAAAAATTATTTTCGATCTTTCTCGGTCTCTTGCTCCCAAACTAGCTCTTGTGCCAGGAAGCCGCTTATACTGCAATAAAGGTATATGATATATGAATGTATGTGGCAAGTCTCATTAGGATTGAAAGAGGATGAGGAGGGTAGCCAGGCCCCCCAACGGCTCTAGGGTCATATTTTCCTGTACAGAATTGGCTATTTTCGACACTTCTAGGTCTACTGCTCCGAAACTAGCTCTTGTGCCAGGAAGCCGCTAGTACTGTGATAAATGTATATGTTATATAAAAGTATGTGGCAAGTCTCATCAGGATTGAAAGAGGATGAGATGGGTAGCCAGGGCCCCCAATATCATGGGGGGTGTCAAAAAATTCCATTTTCGATAGTTTTCGGTCTCCTGCACCCAAACTAGCTCTTGTGCCAGGAAGCCGCTAGTACTACGACATAGATGTATAGTATATACAAGTATGTGGCAAGTCTCATCAGGATTGAAAGAGGATGAGATGGGAAGCCAGGGCCCCCAATGTCATGGGGGGTGTCAAAAATTCCATTTTCGAGAGTTTTCGGTTTCCTGCTCCCAAACTAGCTCTTGTGCCAGGAAGCCGCTAGTACTACGACATAGATGTATAGTATATACAAGTATGTGGCAAGTCTCATCAGGATTGAAAGAGGATGAGATGGGTAGCCAGGGCCCCCAATGTCATGGGGGGTGTCAAAAATTCCATTTTCGAGAGTTTTCGGTTTCCTGCTCCCAAACTAGCTCTTGTGCCAGGAAGCCGCTAGTACTACGACATAGATGTATAGTATATACAAGTATGTGGCAAGTCTCATCACGATTGAAAGAGGATGAGATGGGTAGCCAGACCCCCCACTATGTCAGTGGGGCGTGCAAAAAAATTATTTTCGATCTTTCTCGGTCTCTTGCTCCCAAACTAGCTCTTGTGCCAGGAAGCCGCTTATACTGCAATACAGGTATATGATATATGAATGTATGTGGCAAGTCTCATTAGGATTGAAAGAGGATGAGGAGGGTAGCCAGGCCCCCCAACGGCTCTAGGGTCATATTTTCCTGTACAGAATTGGCTATTTTCGACACTTCTAGGTCTACTGCTCCGAAACTAGCTCTTGTGCCAGGAAGCCGCTAGTACTGTGATAAATGTATATGTTATATACAAGTATGTGGCAAGTCTCATCAGGATTGAAAGAGGATGAGATGGGTAGCCAGACCCCCCACTATGTCAGAGGGGGGTGCAAAAAAATTATTTTCGATCTTTCTCGGTCACTTGCTCCCAAACTAGCTCTTGTGCCAGGAAGCCGCTAGTACTGTGATAAATGTATATGTTATATAAAAGTATGTGGCAAGTCTCATCAGGATTGAAAGAGGATGAGATGGGTAGCCAGGGCCCCCAATATCATGGGGGGTGTCAAAAAATTCCATTTTCGATAGTTTTCGGTCTCCTGCACCCAAACTAGCTCTTGTGCCAGGAAGCCGCTAGTACTACGACATAGATGTATAGTATATACAAGTATGTGGCAAGTCTCATCAGGATTGAAAGAGGATGAGATGGGTAGCCAGGGCCCCCAATGTCATGGGGGGGTGTCAAAAATTCCATTTTCGAGAGTTTTCGGTTTCCTGCTCCCAAACAAGCTCTTGTGCCAGGAAGCCGCTAGTACTACGACATAGATGTATAGTATATACAAGTATGTGGCAAGTCTCATCAGGATTGAAAGAGGATGAGATGGGTAGCCAGACCCCACACTATGTCAGAGGGGGGTGCAAAAAATTATTTTCGATCTTTCTCGGTCTCTTGCTCCCAAACTAGCTCTTGTGCCAGGAAGCCGCTTATACTGCAATAAAGGTATATGATATATGAATGTATGTGGCAAGTCTCATTAGGATTGAAAGAGGATGAGGAGGGTAGCCAGGCCCCCCAACGGCTCTAGGGTCATATTTTCCTGTACAGAATTGGCCATTTTCGACACTTTTAGGTCTACTGCTCCGAAACTAGCTCTTGTGCCAGGAAGCCGCTAGTACTGTGATAAATGTATATGTTATATAAAAGTATGTGGCAAGTCTCATCAGGATTGAAAGAGGATGAGATGGGTAGCCAGGGCCCCCAATATCATGGGGGGTGTCAAAAAATTCCATTTTCGATAGTTTTCGGTCTCCTGCACCCAAACTAGCTCTTGTGCCAGGAAGCCGCTAGTACTACGACATAGATGTATAGTATATACAAGTATGTGGCAAGTCTCATCAGGATTGAAAGAGGATGAGATGGGTAGCCAGGGCCCCCAATGTCATGGGGGGTGTCAAAAATTCCATTTTCGAGAGTTTTCGGTTTCCTGCTCCCAAACTAGCTCTTGTGCCAGGAAGCCGCTAGTACTACGACATAGATGTATAGTATATACAAGTATGTGGCAAGTCTCATCACGATTGAAAGAGGATGAGATGGGTAGCCAGACCCCCCACTATGTCAGAGGGGCGTGCAAAAAAATTATTTTCGATCTTTCTCGGTCTCTTGCTCCCAAACTAGCTCTTGTGCCAGGAAGCCGCTTATACTGCAATACAGGTATATGATATATGAATGTATGTGGCAAGTCTCATTAGGATTGAAAGAGGATGAGGAGGGTAGCCAGGCCCCCCAACGGCTCTAGGGTCATATTTTCCTGTACAGAATTGGCTATTTTCGACACTTCTAGGTCTACTGCTCCGAAACTAGCTCTTGTGCCAGGAAGCCGCTAGTACTGTGATAAATGTATATGTTATATACAAGTATGTGGCAAGTCTCATCAGGATTGAAAGAGGATGAGATGGGTAGCCAGGGCCCCCAATATCATTGGGGGTGTCAAAAAATTCCATTTTCGATAGTTTTCGGTCTCCTGCACCCAAACTAGCTCTTGTGCCAGGAAGCCGCAAGTACTACGACATAGATGTCATCCTATTTCAATCCTGATGAGACTTGCCACATACTTGTATATACTATACATCTATGTCGTAGTACTAGCGGCTTCCTGGCACAAGAGCTAGTTTGGGAGCAGGAGACGGAAAACTATCGAAAATGGAATTTTTTGACACCCCCATGACATTGGGGGCCCTGGCTACCCATCTCATCCTCTTTCAATCCTGATGAGACTTGCCACATACTTGTATTTACTATACATTATTACAGTAAAAGCGGCTTTCTGGCACAAGAGCTAGTTTGGGAGCAAGATACTGAGAAATATCAAAAATATTTTTTGCACCCCCCTCTGACATAGTGGGTTGTCTGGCTACCCATGTCATCCTCTTTCAATCCTGATGACACTTGCCACATACTTGTATATACTATACATCTATGTCGTAGTACTAGCGGCTTCCTGGCACAAGAGCTAGTTTGGGAGCAGGAGACTGAAAACTATCGAAAATGGAATTTTTTGACACCCCCATGACATTTGGGGCCCTGGCTACCCATCTCATCCTCTTTCAATCCTGATGAGACTTGCCACATACTTGTATATACTATACATCTATGTCGTAGTACTAGCGGCTTCCTGGCACAAGAGCTAGTTTGGGAGCAGGAAACCAAAAACTCTCGAAAATGGAATTTTTGACACCCACCATGACATTGGGAGCCCAAGCTACCCATCTCATCCTCTTTCAATCCTGATGAGACTTGCCACATACTTGTATATAACATATGCATTTATCACAGTACTAGCGGCTTCCTGGCACAAGAGCCAGTTTCGGAGCAGTAGACCTAGAAGTGTCGAAAATAGCCAATTCTGTACAGGAAAATATGACCCTAGAGGCGTTGGGGGGCCTGGCTTCCCTCCTCATCCTCTTTCAATCCTAATGAGACTTGACACATACATTCATATATCATATACCTTTATTGCAGTATAAGCGGCTTTCTGGCACAAGAGCTAGTTTGGGAGCAAGATACCGAGAAATATCGAAAATATTTTTTTTGCACCCCCCTCTGACATAGTGGGGTGTCTGGCTACCCATCTCATCCTCTTTCAATCCTGATGAGACTTGCCACATACTTGTATATACTATACATCTATGTCGTAGTACTAGCGGCTTTCTGGCACAAGAGCTAGTTTGGGAGCAGGAAACCGAAAACTCTCGAAAATGGAATTTTTGACACCCCCCATGACATTGGGGGCCCTGGCTACCCATCTCATCCTCTTTCAATCCTGATGAGACTTGCCACATACTTGTATATACTATACATCTATGTCGTAGTACTAGCTGTTTCCTGGCACAAGAGCTAGTTTGGGAGCAGGAGACCGAAAACTATCGAAAATTGAATTTTTTGACACCCCCAATGACATTGGGGGCCCTGGCTACCCATCTCATCCTCTTTCAATCCTGATGAGACTTGCCACATACTTGTATATACTATACATCTATGTCGTAGTACTAGCGGCTTCCTGGCACAAGAGCTAGTTTGGGAGCAAGAAACCGAAAACTCTCGAAAATAGAATATTTGACACCCCCCATGACATTGGGGGCCCTGGCTACCCATCTCATCCTCTTTCAATCCTGATGAGACTTGCCACATACTTGTATATACTATACATCTATGTCGTAGTACTAGCGGCTTCCTGGCACAAGAGCTAGTTTGGGAGCAGGAGACCAAAAACTATCGAAAATGGAATTTTTTGACACCCCCATGACATTTGGGGCCCTGGCTACCCATCTCATCCTCTTTCAATCCTGATGAGACTTGCCACATACTTGTATATACTATACATCTATGTCGTAGTACTAGCGGCTTCCTGGCACAAGAGCTAGTTTGGGAGCAGGAAACCGAAAACTCTCGAAAATGGAATTTTTGACACCCCCCATGACATTGGGGGCCCTGGCTACCCATCTCATCCTCTTTCAATCCAGATGAGACTTGCCACATACTTGTATATCCTATACATCTATGTCGTAGTACTAGCGGCTTCCTGGCACAAAAGCTAGTTTGGGAGCAGGAGACCGAAAACTATCGAAAATGGAATTTTTTGACACCCCCCATGACATTTGGGGCCCTGGCTACCCATCTCATCCTCTTTCAATCCTGATGAGACTTGCCACATACTTGTATATACAATACATCTATGTCGTAGTACTAGCGGCTTCCTGGCACAAGAGCTAGTTTGGGAGCAGGAAACCAAAAACTCTCGAAAATGGAATTATTGACACCCCCATGACATTGGGGGCCCTGGCTACCCATCTCATCCTCTTTTAATCCTGATGAGACTTACCACATACTTGTATATACTATACATCTATGTCGTAGTACTAGCGGATTCCTGGCACAAGAGCTAGTTTGGGAGCAGGAGACGGAAAAGTATCGAAAATGGAATTTTTTGACACCCCCTTGACATTGGGGGCCCTGGCTACCCATCTCATCTTCTTTCAATCCTAATGAGACTTGCCACATACTTGTATATACTATACATCTATGTCGTAGTACTAGCGGCTTCCTGGCACAAGAGCTAGTTTGGGAGCAGGAGACCGAAAACTATCGAAAATGGAATTTTTTGACACCCCCATGACATAGGGGGCCCTGGCTACCCATCTCATCCTCTTTCAATCCTGATGAGACTTGCCACATACTTGTATATACTATACATCTATATCGTAGTACTAGCGGCTTCCTGGCACAAGAGCTAGTTTGGGAGCAGGAGACCGACAACTATCGAAAATGGAATTTTTTGACACCCCCCATGACATTGGGGGCCCTGGCTACCCATCTCATCCTCTTTCAATCCTGATGAGACTTGCCTCATACTTGTATATACTATACATCTATGTCGTAGTACTAGCGGCTTCCTGGCACAAGAGCTAGTTTGGGAGCAGGAGACGGAAAACTATCGAAAATGGAATTTTTTGACACCCCCATGACATTGGGGGCCCTGGCTACCCATCTCATCCTCTTTCAATCCTGATGAGACTTGCCACATACTTGTATATACTATACATCTATGTCGTAGTACTAGCGGCTTCCTGGCACAAGAGCTAGTTTGGGAGCAGGAGACCGAAAACTATCGAAAATGGAATTTTTTGACACCCCCATGACATTGGGGGCCCTGGCTACCCATCTCATCCTCTTTCAATCCTGATGAGACTTGCCACATACTTGTATATACTATACATCTATGTCGTAGTACTAGCTGCTTCCTGGCACAAGAGCTAGTTTGGGAGCAGGAGACCGAAAACTATCGAAAATGGAATTTTTTGACACCCCCATGACATTTGGGGCCCTGGCTACCCATCTCATCCTCTTTCAATCCTGATGAGACTTGCCACATACTTGTATATACTATACATCTATGTCGTAGTACTAGCGGCTTCCTGGCACAAAAGCTAGTTTGGGAGCAGGAAACCAAAAACTCTCGAAAATGGAATTATTGACACCCCCATGACATTGGGAGCCCAAGCTACCCATCTCATCCTCTTTTAATCCTAATGAGACTTGCCACATACTTGTATATACTATACATCTATGTCGTAGTACTAGCGGCTTCCTGGCACAAGAGCTAGTTTGGGAGCAGGAGACGGAAAACTATCGAAAATGGATTTTTTGACACCCCCATGACACTGGGGGCCCTGGCTACCCATCTCATCCTCTTTCAATCCTGATGAGACTTGCCACATACTTGTATATACTATACATCTATGTCGTAGTACTAGCGGCTTCCTGGCACAAGTGCTAGTTTGGGAGCAGGAGACCGAAAACTATCGAAAATGGAATTTTTTGACACCCCCATGACATTGGGGGCCCTGGCTACCCATCTCATCCTCTTTCAATCCTGATGAGACTCGCCACATACTTGTATATACTATACATCTATGTCGTAGTACTAGCGGCTTCCTGGCACAAGAGCTAGTTTGGGAGCAGGAGACCGAAAACTATCGAAAATGGAATTTTTTGACACCCCCCATGACATTTGGGGCCCTGGCTACCCATCTCATCCTCTTTCAATCCTAATGAGACTTGCCACATACTTGTATATACTATACATCTATGTCGTAGTACTAGCGGCTTCCTGGCACAAGAGTTAGTTTGGGAGCAGGAAACCAAAAACTCTCGAAAATGGAATTTTTGACACCCCCATGACATTGGGAGCCCGGGCTACCCATCTCATCCTCTTTCAATCCTGATGAGACTTGCCACATACTTGTATATAACATATACATTTATCACAGTACTAGCGGCTTCCTGGCACAAGAGCTAGTTTCGGATCAGTAGACCTAGAAGTGTCGAAAATAGCCAATTCTGTACAGGAAAATATGACCCTAGAGCCGTTGGGGGGCCTGGCTACCCTCCTCATCCTCTTTCAATCCTAATGAGACTTGACACATACATTCATATATCATATACCTTTATTGCAGTATAAGCGGCTTTCTGGCAACAGAGCTAGTTTGGGATCAAGATACCGAGAAATATCGAAAATATTTTTTTTGCACCCCCGTCTGACATAATGGGGGGTCTGGCTACCCTCCTCATCCTCTTTCAATCCTGATGACACTTGCCACATACTTGTATATACTATACATCTATGTCGTAGTACTAGCGGCTTCCTGGCACAAGAGCTAGTTTGGGAGCAGGAAACCGAAAACTCTCGAAAATGGAATTTTTGACACCCCCCATGACATTGGGGGCCCTGGCTACCCATCTCATCCTCTTTCAATCCTGATGAGACTTGCCACATACTTGTATATACTATACATCTATGTCGTAGTACTAGCTGCTTCCTGGCACAAGAGCTAGTTTGGGAGCAGGAGACCGAAAACTATCGAAAATGGAATTTTTTGACACCCCCCATGACATTGGGGGCCCTGGCTACCCATCTCATCCTCTTTCAATCCTGATGAGACTTGCCACATACTTGTATATGCTATACATCTATGTCGTAGTACTAGCGGCCTCCTGGCACAAGAGCTACTTTGGGAGCAGGAGACCGAAAACTATCGAAAATGGAATTTTTTGACACCCCCATAACATTGGGGGCCCTGGCTACCCATCTCATCCTCTTTCAATCCTGATGAGACTTGCCACATACTTGTATTTACTATACATCTATGTCGTAGTACTAGCTGCTTCCTGGCACAAGAGCTAGTTTGGGAGCAGGAGACCGAAAACTATCGAAAATGGAATTTTTTGACACCCCCTATGACATTGGGGGCCCTGGCTACCCATCTCATCCTCTTTCAATCCTGATGAGACTTGCCACATACTTGTATATACTATACATCTATGTCGTAGTACTAGCGGCTTCCTGGCACAAGAGCTAGTTTGGGAGCAGGAGACCGAAAGCTATCGAAAATGGAATTTTTTGACACCCCCATGACATTGGGGGCCCTGGCTACCCATCTCATCCTCTTTCAATCCTGATGAGACTTGCCACATACTTGTATATACTATACATCTATGTCGTAGTACTAGCGGCTTCCTGGCACAAGAGCTAGTTTGGGAGCAGGAGACCGAAAACTATCGAAAATGGAATTTTTTGACACCCCCAATGACATTTGGGGCCCTGGCTACCCATCTCATCCTCTTTCAGTCCTGATGAGACTTACCACATACTTGTATATACTATACATCTATGTCGTAGTAGTAGCGGCTTCCTGGCACAAGAGCTAGTTTGGGAGCAGGAAACCAAAAACTCTCGAAAATGGAATTTTTGACACCCCCCATGACATTGGGAGCCCAAGCTACCCATCTCATCCTCTTTCAATCCTGATGAGACTTGCCACATACTTGTATATAACATATACATTTATCACAGTACTAGCGGCTTCCTGGCACAAGAGCTAGTTTCGGAGCAGTAGACCTAGAAGTGTCGAAAATAGCCAATTCTGTACAGGAAAATATGACCCTAGAGCCGTTGGGGGGCCTGGCTACCCTCCTCATCCTCTTTCAATCCTAATGAGACTTGCCACATACATTCATATATCATATACCTTTATTGCAGTATAAGCGGCTTCCTGGCACAAGAGCTAGTTTGGGAGCAAGAGACCGAGAAAGATCGAAAATAATTTTTTGACACCCCCCTCTGACATAGTGGGGGGTCTGGCTACCCATCTCATCCTCTTTCAATCCTGATGAGACTTGCCACATACTTGTATATACTATACATCTATGTCGTAGTACTAGCGGCTTCCTGGCACAAGAGCTAGTTTGGGAGCAGGAAACCGAAAACTCTCGAAAATGGAATTTTTGACACCCCCCATGACATTGGGGGCCCTGGCTACCCATCTCACCCTCTTTCAATCCTGATGAGACTTGCCACATACTTGTATATACTATACATCTATGTCGTAGTACTAGCTGCTTCCTGGCACAAGAGCTAGTTTGGGAGCAGGAGACCGAAAACTATCGAAAATGGAATTTTTTGACACCCCCCATGACATTGGGGGCCCTGGCTACCCATCTCATCCTCTTTCAATCCTGATGAGACTTGCCAAATACTTGTATATACTATACATCTATGTCGTAGTACTAGCGGCTTCCTGGCACAAGAGCTAGTTTGGGAGCAGGAGACCGAAAACTATCGAAAATGGAATTTTTGACACCCCCCATGACATTGGGGGCCCTGGCTACCCATCTCATCCTCTTTCAATCCTAATGAGACTTGCCACATACTTGTATATACTATACATCTATGTCGTAGTACTAGCGGCTTCCTGGCACAAGAACTAGTTTGGGAGCAGGAGACGGAAAACTATCGAAAATGGAATTTTTTGACACCCCCATGACATTGGGGGCCCTGGCTACCCATCTCATCCTCTTTCAATCCTGATGAGACTTGCCACATACTTGTATATACTATACATCTATGTCGTAGTACTAGCGGCTTCCTGGCACAAGAGCTAGTTTGGGAGCCGTAGACCGAAAACTATCGAAAATGGAATTTTTTGACACCCCCCATGACATTTGGGGCCCTGGCTACCCATCTCATCCTCTTTCAATCCTGATGAGACTTGCCACATACTTGTATATACTATACATCTATGTCGTAGTACTAGCGGCTTCCTGGCACAAGAGCTAGTTTGGGAGCAGGAAACCAAAAACTCTCGAAAATGGAATTTTTGACACCCCCCATGACATTAGGAGCCCGGGCTACCCATCTCATCCTCTTTCAATCCTGATGAGACTTGCCACATACTTGTATATAACATATACATTTATCACAGTACTAGCGGCTTCCTGGCACAAGAGCTAGTTTCGGAGCAGTAGACCTAGAAGTGTCGAAAATAGCCAATTCTGTACAGGAAAATATGACCCTAGAGGCGTTGGGGGGCCTGGCTTCCCTCCTCATCCTCTTTCAATCCTAATGAGACTTGACACATACATTCATATATCATATACCTTTATTGCAGTATAAGCGGCTTTCTAGCACAAGAGCTAGTTTGGGAGCAAGATACCGAGAAATATCGAAAATATTTATTTTTGCACCCCCCTCTGACATAGTGGGGGGTCTGGCTACCCATCTCATCCTCTTTCAATCCTGATGAGACTTGCCACATATTTGTATATACTATACATCTATGTCGTAGTACTAGCGGCTTCCTGCCACAAGAGCTACTTTGTGAGCAGGAAACCGAAAACTCTAGACAATGGAATTTTTGACACCCCTGCATGACATTGGGGGCCCTGGCTACCCATCTCATCCTCTTTCAATCCTGATGAGACTTGCCACATACTTGTATATACTATACATCTATGTCGTAGTACTAGCTGCTTCCTGGCACAAGAGCTAGTTTGGGAGCAGGAGACCGAAAACTATCGAAAATGGAATTTTTTGACACCCCCTATGACATTGGGGGCCCTGGCTACCCATCTCATCCTCTTTCAATCCTGATGAGACTTGCCACATACTTGTATATACTATACATCTATGTCATAGTACTAGCGGCTTCCTGGCACAAGAGCTAGTTTGGGAGCAGGAAACCGAAAACTCTCGAAAATGGAATTTTTGACACCCCCCATGACATTGGGGGCCCTGGCTACCCATCTCATCCTCTTTCAATCCTGATGAGACTTGCCACATACTTGTATATACTATACATCTGTGTCGTAGTACTAGCGGCTTCCTGGCACAAGAGCTATTTTGGGAGCAGGAGACCGAAAACTCTCGAAAATGGAATTTTTGACACCCCCATGACATTGGGGGCCCTGGCTACCCATCTCATCCTCTTTCAATCCTGATGAGACTTGCCACATACTTGTATATACTATACATCTATGTCGTAGTACTAGCGGCTTCCTGGCACAAGAGCTAGTTTGGGAGCAGGAGACGGAAAACTATCGAAAATGGAATTTTTTGACACCCCCATGACATTGGGGGCCCTGGCTACCCATCTCATCCTCTTTCAATCCTGATGAGACTTGCCACATACTTGTATATACTATACATCTATGTCGTAGTACTAGCGGCTTCCTGGCACAAGAGCTAGTTTGTGAGCAGGAGACCGAAAACTATCGAAAATGGAATTTTTTGACACCTCCATGACATTGGGGGCCCTGGCTACCCATCTCATCCTCTTTCAATCCTGATGAGACTTGCCACATACTTGTATATATTATACATCTATGTCGTAGTACTAGCGGCTTCCTGGCACAAGAGCTAGTTTGGGAGCAGGAGACCGAAAACTATCGAAAATGGAATTTTTGACACCCCCCATGACATTTGGGGCCCTGGCTACCCATCTCATCCTCTTTCAATCCTGATGAGACTTGCCACATACTTGTATATACCATACATCTATGTCGTAGTAACTAGCGGCTTCCTGGCACAAGAGCTAGTTTGGGAGCAGCAAACCGAAAACTCTCGAAAATGGAATTTTTGACACCCCCATGACATTGGGGGCCCTGGCTACCCATCTCATCCTCTTTCAATCCTGATGAGACTTGCCACATACTTGTATATACTATACATCTATGTCATAGTACTAGCTGCTTCCTGGCACAACAGCCAGTTTGGGAGCAGGAGACCGAAAACTATCGGAAATGGAATTTTTTGACACCCCCATGACATTGGGGGCCCTGGCTACCCATCTCATCCTCTTTCAATCCTGATGAGACTTGCCACATACTTGTATATACTATACATCTATGTCGTAGTACTAGCGGCTTTCTGGCACAAGAGCCAGTTTGGGAGCAGGAGACGGAAAACTATCGAAAATGGAATTTTTTGACACCCCCCATGACATTGGGGGCCCTGGCTACCCATCTGATCCTCTTTCAATCCTGATGAGACTTGCCACATACTTGTATATACTATACATCTATGTCGTAGTACTAGCTGCTTCCTGGCACAAGAGCTAGTTTGGGAGCAGGAGACCGAAAACTATCGAAAATGGAATATTTTGACACCCCCCATGACATTGGGGGCCCTGGCTACTCATCTCATCCTCTTTCAATCCTGATGACACTTGCCACATACTTGTATATACTATACATCTATGTCGTAGTACTAGCGGCTTTCTGGCACAAGAGCTAGTTTGGGAGCAGGAAACCGAAAACTCTCGAAAATGGAATTTTTGACACCCCCATGACATTGGGGGCCCTGGCTACCCATCTCATCCTCTTTCAATCCTGATGAGACTTGCCACATACTTGTATATACTATACATCTATGTCGTAGTACTAGCTGCTTCCTGGCACAAGAGCTAGTTTGGGAGCAGGAGACCGAAAACTATCGAAAATGGAATTTTTTGACACCCCCCATGACATTGGGGGCCCTGGCTACCCATCTCATCCTCTTTCAATCCTGATGAGACTTGCCATATACTTGTATATAATATACATCTATGTCGAAGTACTAGCGGCTTCCTGGCACAAGAGCTAGTTTGGGAGCAGGAGACGGAAAAGTATCGAAAATGGAATTTTTTGACACCCCCCATGACATTCGGGGCCCTGGCTACCCATCTGATCCTCTTTCAATCCTGATGAGACTTGCCACATACTTGTATATACTATACATCTATGTCGTAGTACTAGCTGCTTCCTGGCACAAGAGCTAGTTTGGGAGCAGGAGACCGAAAACTATCGAAAATGGAATTTTTTGACACCCCCATGACATTGGGGGCCCTGGCTACCCATCTCATCCTCTTTCAATCCTGATGAGACTTGCCACATACTTGTATATACTATACATCTATGTCGTAGTACTAGCGGCTTTCTGGCACAAGAGCTAGTTTGGGAGCAGGAGACGGAAAACTATCGAAAATGGAATTTTTTGACACCCCCATGACATTGGGGGCCCTGGCTACCCATCTCATCCTCTTTCAATCCTGATGAGACTTGCCACATACTTGTATATACTATACATCTATGTCGTAATACTAGCGGCTTCCTGGCACAAGAGCTAGTTTGGGAGCAGGAGACCGAAAACTATCGAAAATGGAATTTTTGACACCCCCATGACATTTGGGGCCCTGGCTACCCATCTCATCCTCTTTCAATCCTGATGAGACTTGTCACATACTTGTATATACTATACGTCTATGTCGTAGTACTAGCGGCTTCCTGGCACAAGAGCTAGTTTGGGAGCAGGAGACCGAAAACTATCGAAAATGGAATTTTTTGACACCCCCATGACATTTGGGGCCCTGGCTACCCATCTCATCCTCTTGCAATCCTGATGAGACTTGCCACATACTTGTATATACTATACATCTATGTCGTAGTACTAGCGGCTTCCTGGCACAAGAGCTAGTTTGGGAGCAGGAAACCGAAAACTCTCGAAAATGGAATTTTTGACACCCCCATGACATTGGGGGCCCTGGCTACCCATCTCATCCTCTTTCAATCCTGATGAGACTTGCCACATACTTGTATATACTATACATCTATGTCGTAGTACTAGCTGCTTCCTGGCACAAGAGCTAGTTTGGGAGCAGGAGACCGAAAACTATCGAAAATGGAATTTTTTTACACCCCCATGACATTGGGGGCCCTGGCTACCCATCTCATCCTCTTTCAATCCTGATGAGACTTGCCACATACTTGTATATACTATACATCTATGTCGTAATACTAGCGGCTTCCTGGCACAAGAGCTAGTTTGGGAGCAGGAGACGGAAAACTATCGAAAATGGAATTTTTTGACACCCCCCCATGACATTGGGGGCCCTGGCTACCCATCTGATCCTCTTTCAATCCTGATGAGACTTGCCACATACTTGTATATACTATACATCTATGTCGTAGTACTAGCGGCTTCCTGGCACAAGAGCTAGTTTGGGAGCAGGAGACCGAAAACTCTCGAAAATGGATTTTTTGTCACCCCCCCATGACATTGGGGTCCCTGGCTACCCATCTCATCCTCTTTAAATCCTGATGAGACTTGCCACATACTTGTATATACTATGCATCTATGTCGGAGCACTATCGGCTTCCTGGTACAAGAGCTAGTTTGGGAGCAGTAGACCAAAAACTATCGAAAATGGAATTTTTTTACACCCCCATGACATTTGGGGCCCTGGCTACCCATCTCATCCTCTTTCAATCCTGATGAGACTTGACACAAAACTTCATAGGACATATTTCTATATTCAAGCATAAGCGGCTTGCTGGCACAAGAGCTGGTTTGGGAGCAGGAGACCGAGGAATATAAAAAACCGCATTTTAGACACCCCCTCTGACTTTTGGCGCCCTGCCTACCCTTCGGATCCTCTTTCAATCCTGATGAAACTTGCCACAAACCTTCATAGAACATTTATCTATATCGCAGTATAAGCGGCTTGCTGGCACAAGAGCTGGATTCGGAACAGAATCTCGAGAAATATGGAAAGAAGCATTTTTGACCCCCCCCCCCCTCTGACTTTTGGCGCCCTGACTACTGAGACTTACCACAAACCTTCATACAACATGTATCTATATTGCAGTATAAGCTGCTTGCCTAAACAAGAGCTAGTACGGGAACAGGAGTCGTTTTGACATGAACCACTTTTACTGGGCAGGTCCAGATGAAATTTTCATCCAACTTTTTTTTTCTTCTGCTAGATGAAATTTTCACCGGATGAAATTTTCATCCAACTTGACGCCGGTTTATTCTTTGTCTATTGGCTTATAAGATGAAATTCCATGATATTTTAGTGTCGAAGGAAGAACAAACAGGTGCAACGCGTTGTTCTAGGGCATGTGCCGAGATTGACTAGGCGCCGACAATTGCTCGCATGCGAGTAGGGAATTTAAGGCCTGATTTCGGCCTCATGTGTTGGTAAAAAAGTACAAGTAGGCAAATATCAGGAAAAGGCGCAATCAGAAAAAGACTCCCACTCCAAAAACCAAGGTGGGAAAAAACCAAACTAACAATCAGGTACTTATACCATGAAAACATTTCGTAAGCCGAATGAGCAGCTATTTTCCCAATAGGTGGCCACTCAGTTACCTTAACTTAACTAAAAATATGCAAACATACATAAGGCGCCAACAGCACAAAAATATTTTAAACACCAAGACATAAAACAAAAAGAACCACCACAGAAGTATCGACTTGGAACGATCAAGTCTGAATAAAAAACTGAATTTCGGAATTTTGAGGAGAGAAGTATTGCAAATAGCAGGTATAGGCCCCTGCTTATAAATTCTAGCACAACTATCACATTCAAATTACACACGGTGCCATGACAACGCTCCAAAAAGCATAGAAATACCACTTTTTTGCAATTTTGGGTCTATTTTTCACCATTCAACATGATTTTCAACTACCGGCCCACGCGACGAACAATTTCTTATTATGAAATAACTATGAAGTATCATCCAGAGATATTGTATGCTAAGTATCATTTTGTTCGTCGTGTGGGATGACACTTAAATATTAAAAAATGTGTTCAGAAATGGTCAAAAATAGACCAAAATATGCAAAATGTGCTCTATCTATGGTTCGTCTGGGCGTTGCCATGGCTACGTTTGTAGGATAAATGAAGTACTTGTTAGTGTTTAACTAAAAATATGCAAACATACATAAGGCGCCAACAGCACAAAAATATTTTAAACACCAAGACATAAAACAAAAAGAACCACCACAGAAGTATCGACTTGGAACGATCAAGTCTGAATAAAAAACTGAATTTCGGAATTTTGAGGAGAGAAGTATTGCAAATAGCAGGTATAGGCCCCTGCTTATAAATTCTAGCACAACTATCACATTCAAATTACACATGGTGCCATGACAACGCTCCAAAAAGCATAGAAATACCACTTTTTTGCAATTTTGGGTCTATTTTTAACCATTCAACATGATTTTCAACTACCGGCCCACGCGACGAACAATTTCTTATTATGAAATAACTATGAAGTATCATCCAGAGATATTGTATGCTAAGTATCATTTTGTTCGTCGTGTGGGATGACACTTAAATATTAAGAAATGTGTTCAGAAATGGTCAAAAATAGACCAAAATATGCAAAATGTGCTCTATCTATGGTTCGTCTGGGCGTTGCCATGGCTACGTTTGTAGGATAAATGAAGTACTTGTTAGTGTTTAAATAGAGGAGACATATGACTGTTTTGAGGAATAGTTTTCTCACCTAAATTCCAAAATTTATTTTTCAGCAAAATCTGAAGCCAAAATCAGGCGTTAAATGCCCTAATCCTTTGGTTACTAAACTTCCTGACACACTTCAATAACTTACTTCATGAGTTATATGAGCCTGTGCATGAGAAAACCAACAATTTGGGTTCTGACCAGGTCTGACACAGACCAGCCCATACAGTCACAGAAGCAGGCAAAATGAGATTAAATTAATGATTTCTAAATGATAACGATGGGAAAATTCCATTTGTCGTATATGGGTTAATTAAATATTCTCGCGTCGTTGCTAAGTGTATCAGTCCCATTGTAGTTGGGCTGTCACGTATATCGTGCGTTTTAGGCATAATCTACAGCTGATTGCTCAAAACCAATTAATATGCCATCCTAGCAACGTAAAAAACTATTTTTGAGAACTGTACTACCCTAGTGTGCTGATTCTGGTTTCTTCTGTACCTGGTTGACATTACGAAAACTTGCCCATGCAATATACAGAGATTTTTTTCAATAGTAAAAATTGAAAATTTTCATGAGAATGTTTTTAGACATTTCTCTCATTTTTTGCTCAAAACAATGATTGTGGGCACATGTTAGAACCACCTAATCGAGGCGGTTCTAACAAGTACACGCAATCTATGTTTTGAGCAAAAATAAGACTAATAAGTAAACCCCTATAAACACCAGATTTACTATACAAAAGTGGGGATTAGGGAATCCATATGCTTTTTATGGACATGTTTTCCTGATGGATGCTTAATATTTTCCTGGACTTCTTTGAACAACGGGACATAAATTCCGATCAACTTCTAGACAGTTCTTTGGTAATTCTCTTGAAATTTTATCTGGATGTCCAAAGAGTCAAAAGATTCAAAATAGAAACTTATTTTCATGATAATTAACTTAATTGATTTTCAGTATGCTTGTTGTTTTAATTTCAAAAGGCAGTATAATCGATTTAAGCCCCTCAGTAATTTTATATTACTGATCGTTTCAAGGCGGTACTTTTGTTGTGGTTCTATTTGTTTAATGTATTTTGTCGAATTTTGTGCTGTTTGAACCTTATGTACGTTTTCATTGTTTTAGATACGTTCGGGTAAGCCGAGTGGCCGCTGTAGAGAAATGGCTGCTCACTTGGCTTACGATATGTTTTTAAGTATAAGTACCAAATTGCCAATTTAGTTTTTTTCCCACCTCTGCTTTTGGAGTGGGAATTTCTTTCTTATTGCGCCTTTTCCTGATCAATGCCTACTTGAACATATTCATTGTTTCATATCATTCTTCTATATTTCATATTCGACGAAAAGTGCGGTAATTAATCTTTGCATTGAAGGACTTATTCAATAAAGCAATTAATTATGTAACGACAGACGTTGATGAACGACAACACAGAGGCACGATAAGAGAATTGAGCCGCGTCACGAGAAAACCGGATTTTTGCCTATGCGAAAGCAAAGGTGCTGATCAGCTTCGCAGTAACTGCGGCGCTGATCAGCACCTTTGTTTTCGCTACACGGATAGTATGATTCCTCTTCTTCTTTAATCCGAAATTTCAAGCTTCTAGCCGTCTTCTAAGGATGCACAGGCCAGTTTGTGTTTGACCTGGTCGGAAACCTGAAGACCAGTTTTCTTGCCTCGGGTCCCAAATAATGACTGACTGTGTCATCACCGTGAGGAAATAAAACACCGAAATGATATGGCACTCCATGAAATGAAAACATGTACATGTATCCCCTTACACCCACTTTTATATATAGTAAAACTGAGGGGTATACAAGTTTTATTTTTTATCCAAAACATAGATTATGGGTACTTGTTAGAACGGTCTCATGTTTTCGTAATGAACCGATGAGAAACGATACACCAACAGACCATGCAATAGCTAGAGTATGTCCAACTAAATGGGTAACAGTTGTTAATTTTGCTTACCAAAGATCGTTCTAATATATTGCTGCAGTCCCTCAAAGTTGCTTAGCTTTTACCTTGACCTCTCTGAACAGCATATACATGTACATTGTATCAGTACGAAAATATGTCCATGCAATATACAGATACTTTTTTCAATTGTAAATACCGAAAGTTTCGTAGCAAAGGGTTTTTTTTTTTTTTTTTAGATATTTTTGCTCAAAACATAAATCGTGGGTACACGGCAGAACCGCCTGGCCGACGCGTCTAGCGAGTACTCACAACCTATGTTTCGGATAAAAAAGTAGAAAGATAGTATAGCCGTGTACGCCTCAGTTTTACTATATAAAAGAGGTGTATAAGGTGGGCATATGTTATCCTGAAGTGTACGTTCAAAAATTTACTTCGACTGCTTGAACTTCTAGACAGTGCTTCTGTTAAACTTGCGATACTTTATCTGGATTTCCCAAGAGCCACAGATCAAGATATTATATTTCCATGTTAGGCTTTTAAGAGACATCAATAATAGAGGCTTTAACTAATTTAAGCCTGGTGTCCTTTTTGTGGGACAAAGGCAAAAAGCATAGCCCCAGATGTGACGCCACAGAACGCGGCGTCCCATCTGGGGCTATTCTGTTTGCTTAGAGAATTTCCATCGAAAAACTGAATAAAATTTAAAACTCACTCCTGACGCCCCTAAAAATGAAAGTGGACTCAACCTAATGATAATGATGGGAAAATCCATTCGTCAAATATGGATTAAGAACATAAAACAATGAACAATGAAGGTAATATGCTGATAAGAGGGTTTGCTACAAATAAGACCGTTCAGATTACATGCATATTGACATAAAAAGTAAACTTGAAAAGTGTTATTCTAGATTAGCTTCGTGACCTAGCGCAATTTCCGTGAGGGTATCATGAAAAGCCAACGGAAATATCCTTTCTAGTATTATTCGTGCACAACTTTTTCCCCAGTGTTTTTGTTAATATTTTAGTTGTTATTATTGAAAAGAGAGGATACATTTATGTTCTTCAATTGGCAAACATTGTTAATAACGTTCAAGAATTGTCATTAAGTAAGCCTGAAAATAGAACGTTGTTTTCAAGAGAAATAACTAAATTGATGTTCCGTATGTTTGTTTTCTTAACCATGTTTTAACAGGCGTGTTATAGATAAAACATAACGTGAATACGTTTATTGAGTCCTTGGTTTGAATGCCATTTGGTCCTTTGAAATTTATGGGTATATTCCGAAAAAAGTTAAGAATTTTAATGGGTTTACACTCGCATTTGTCATTTGATCTGTTTATTTTTGTTATAATTGACTGCCTTGTTTCATGAAAACTTCCTCGTGTTGAACCTATTTTTTCACAATTGTTCTTAGTAATACGCGTAATATATGAAAGGGTTATAATAATGAAAAAAAAAAAAACGCACACAGAGGTACAAAAGATCATATAGCGGGTTCAGTAAAAAATTAAAAATAAATGCGATCATAAATCTAAAACCATTATCTCAAATATTTGTTTTATGTAATGAAAGATGACTGTTTCTTACAATTTAAAATTCAAAACAATTCGTTAAATCATCTATCCCTTCCGCGCGTGGCACAGAATGCGCATCTTACGCGCGTAATCAATGTATTCACATACGCAAGCCGTAGTATAAACTAAGTAGTCTCTATGACATATCGTTTTCATTTCTGAACGCATTACTATTCACAGAAACAGAATGACAATTGGGGCAACTTTATCTTGCCCCCCTCGAATCAGTAGATAACATCATCGATTCATCCCTCCACATCTGAAGTGTATCTCATATTGGGTTGTAGCCCTCGATAGCAAAAGGCGATAAATCCGTTATACATAATTAATTACTATCCCACGTCTATTAGAATTCATAGAACGAATGGATCCATAGCTCCACTTTAGTCTGTCCCTGACAGTACTGAAAATCCACGAAGTATATCATACTTGGTGATTGCCTTGAAGTTCCTTAAACAGTCTGTTTCTTATCATGGAAAATGAAGAAGCAGATAGGATTTCAAACATGGAGTTTATGTATGTTAGTTAGTTGGTTGACTTGTGGTTTTAATGTCCCACAAACAGCTAAGGTCATAATTATGGAGTCAGGACCTCGCTTTATAGTTTCGTCCGACAGACTGGAGAAGCCCGGGATTGAAACTGCGACCCCTGGATCACAAGGCCAATGACAACCACTGCCCCATGGAGGCTTTTATGTATGCTAGGCAAATTACGGATGCTATGGAACAGAATTCGGCGTCGGTAAAACAAATTTGTATCTGGCGTCTACTCGATAACAAGAGAGGCCAAATCCGTTAACGTATCTATTCCTGGATTGACACGTCTCTCCGACAAATCATTTTCATTTATAAAGTCTAACAATTCACAGGCACAGAAGAGAAGTCGGAGCGATCATGTATATTACGTCCCCTCGAGTCAGTAGACGTCGTCAATCCATCTCTCCCATTCTGATTTGTATCTCAGTTTGGATTCTACCTATAAAACTTTACTTGATCTGATGCCTTCTCGATAGCCAACGGAGATAAATCCGTTTTAAAATCCGTATTTGGACTCAATTTCGTTTCTGAAGCGTCATTTTGATTTGTAAATGCCTTATTAGTTACTGCTACATAGTTAGGTCGTTTCACTATCTCACGTCTACCAGAATCCTTAGAACGAGTTGACCTATAGCTACCGTTCCATTTTAATCTGTCCCAAACAGAACTGAAAAATCCATGAAGGGTATCTGTACTTGGCGACTGCCTTCCTGACAGGGCCTGCTTCTTATGATGGAAAATGAAGAAGCAGATAGGATTTCCAATGGAGTTTAGATATGTTAGACAAGTAATGAACACAATGAAACAGAACTTTAAATCGGTGAAAAGATCGATGCCTGTGAGGAGCTTTTCAGGGGTCCAGCATAGGACGAAACCTGGAATATAAAACATTTGAGCCGCCTCGTGGGAAAACCAACAATGTGGTTTTCGAACAGGTCCGACACAAACCGGCCTGTACAAGCACAGAAAAGAGCTAGAAGCTTGAAATTTCGGATTTAAGTAGAAGAGGAATTGTACTATCCTAGTAGCGGAAAAAAGGCGCTGATCAGCTTCGCGGTTACTGCAAAGCTGATCTGCGCCTTTGTTTTCGCATATGCAGATTGTTGGTTTTCCCATGAGGTGGCTCATTTGTTGTTTATATACAAGAACACTTCAACCTCATCATAACGCGCCTCATTGTAATGCAGTTTTCACTCCTTGGTATTAGGAGTTGGAATTTCTGTCTGATTGCGCCTTTTCCTGATCATTGCTTACGTGTACCTTTCAATATAACACGACCATGTCATGGTTAATCTAATTGATAACTTTGCTATATGTCTATCGTAATTTTGTCTCATTTAACATGATTTCACTTATAATATGGTGTGCTTCTATGGACACCAAAGCGTTATAATGAGGTTTGCCTGATTTATTTTGGTAAAATTTCTGGCGGTACTTCAAATCAATTATACCTATTATTGTAAGCTAGTTGTTGTGTTAAATCATTTTGTAGCAGTTTGGTTTGTTATTATATTGGCATTGAATTCATTAAGGGGTTTCACGTAATAAACGGTCATGTATCACTACAGTAGTGATACATGACCGTTTATTACGTGAAACCCCTTAATGAATTCAATGCAAATATAATAAGCAGTAATACGTGATATTATGTTGGTTAATAAGGACGGGATAGCTATCAAAAATTAAAATAAAACTGAGATCCTTTAGGAGCAGTGAACATATCGATAAGAAAAGGGATGGGCCATACCGCGGTTTCGGCTACTTAAGCCTCTTCAGTGACCCTATAGATTTGGCTTCATTGGGCCAAAGATAATTACAGTAATTTTGCAACTGTCAACAGGGTAGTCGATACAAAGACTGGTATAATCCAAATGGGGTCAAATAATATTCAACTTTGGTTAGAAAATGAATCTAAACCGATAATACTTTTCTGATCGCTTAGAATACCATTACGAAAAACATGTCTATACAATATACAGTGATTTTTTAAAGTTGAAAAATTGAAAATTTTCAAAAAATTTTCTTATTTTTGCTCAAAACATAGATTGTGGGCACACGTAAGAACCGCCTTTCCGAGGCGGTTCTAACAGGTACCCACAATCTATGTTTTGGAGCAAAAATAAGAAAAAATATGTATACCCCTGCATACCCCAGTTTTGCTATATAAAAGAGGGGTCTGAGGGGGTATACATTACACGGATATGTTTTACTGATGCCTCGCTGATCTCACAGGACCAAAAAAATATAATCTGCACTATGGATGATATACACCAGCTGCAGTAATGGCAAACAAAAATAAAACTGAAACCCTTTAGAGCATTGAACATATTAATGAGAAAGCGGAAGGACAATAACGCGGCTTCGGCGAAAGGGGGAGAAAGAAGGACAGAGAGGGAGAGACGGGACATTAACATACTCATTATAATTCCGAATGTTAATTTTATACTCTTCAGCTTCGATCGTGGTAATCTCTGGTTAAAAGTACGAGATTCAGTGGACTGTACGCCTAAAACAAAAGAGAAAATGCCGAGCGGTTAGGAGCGCTGTTTCTTAATTACTCGATCATCTCACCGCTGTGTCTGGTGTGGGTTCGAGCCCCGCTCTGGTCACACATGTGACAAGCCAAGTTCTGCTTGCGGGTGTGCCAGGTAGGTTTTTTCGGGGTTCTCCCGTTTTCGCCCCACCTACTGATTGGCCCGTCTCATATAAGCTGAAATTATCTTGAAAGGGACGTAAAACTGAATAAAAAAAAGAAAAGAAAAAAGAAAAAAAAAGAAAAGAAAATAAAGTTAACAACTGCAATGACTAGTTGACATTTCGTCGAACGCACCAAGTGAACAACTAACTGAATGTTGTGAACCACTGCAGAAGCTGAGGGCGAGGTTATGGCCATGTAAAATCATTCAAGCCCGCTAGTAATTTTATATTACTGATCGTTCCAAGGCGAACTTCTGTGGTGGTTCTTATTATTTTATGTCTTGGTGTTGAACATTTGTGCTGTTAGCACCTTATGTACGTTTTCATATTTTTAGTTAAGTTTGGGCAACTGTGTGGCCACCTATTGGGAAATGGCTGCCCATTCGGCTTACAATATGTTTTCGTAGTATGAACACCTGATTGTTAATTTAGATTTTTTTTCCCACCTCGGTTTTTGGAGTGGGAATTTCTTTCTAATTGCGCCATTTCCTGATCATTGCCTACTCTGACTTTTTGATATTATCGTTCAAATAGGTTATAATATTTTTTTGGTTTAGAGCCATTTGACGTGTTTAAAATTGATATATATATATACGTTTTTTAGTTTATGTTAAAACCAATACATTTGCGAATCACCAGATAATAGTCAATCTACATGAACAGTCGATGATTGAAGGCATTTCTTTGTGACTGGCAATTGTAGTACAATGTCACGTCCTGGTATTAGTTATTTATAGATCTCAGTGTCAATAGTTCTACAAGTCAGTTAAAACCATAAAACTCGCCTTCACTTAATTGTATCCCTCCACCAGCTGAGTCATTGACTTACGAAACCTGTGTATTTTACTCACTCGAAGATGACATTATCCCTCGTTTGTAGATACCAATGAGTAGAACAGTATAACTCACAATGATGATTACCAGAGGAACTAAGAACTGAACTGTGAGATTATAGAGATAATATGCCTGAAAGAGAAAGCACATCTCATACGTACATTGAATAAATATGCATATTGTCCAAGGTTGTAAATACACAAGAATATAAAGAGAACTGTATAGGTAATATACATGTACTTTGACCGTGTCACTCAACCTCTGACATAGATATGCATTTGTTGATTGAACTGTTTAAAAAACTATGTTCTAAATAATGCGACTCTATGACGGTAAACAATATCGGACCACGTGCTTCACATGACACTGGAAATATGTGTAAAACAAATAGGAGTCGCTTTTACCGTGTTTACAAAACTTCATCACGTGAGTTCAAGTGGCACGGTCAAAGTACATGTATTTTACCTACATGTACAGGTATACTACGGGATTGAACAGATGCTTCCCTGCTATAATTCTAAAGAAAACTTTGTCAACTGCGGGCAAACATACAGATTAGATACGGCTTAAATATCAAAGCTTGTTTGACTGCTCCGGATTAGAGGCTTAAATATCAAAGCTTGTTTGACTGCTCCGGATTAGAGACAAAACGCACCATGCTTGTATTCCGGTGTTTTACGAGATACAGATCGATATATCAAATGCGCGAATATTGTTTTACGAAATAGCGACACAAAGACTATTAAAATCATTTCATATCGAAAGTATGTACAGGTGCGTTCAGTTATAAATATACCCCTGCGATATTCAAAAATAAATTGACAACTTTTCTTGTTTTTGAACAATCGCTTCTGGCAAGAAATGGACAATTTGATGAATTTGTTTATATAATGTGTTAGGTATGAGTATAAATATTTACTCTGTATATACAACTTCCAGATCTTGTGATGTTGTCTGCCAAAATTGATTACATAACGTACGGAACCAAATTTTTAACAAAAAATTTCGCTGATAATCGATTTTCAAAGATTCCACAAAGAACCATGGTTAATGGAGTGTAATTATATTTGTAATTTATGATAGAATAACCATTCTTGTACAACGGCTGACAATATAGTGTCTTTATGAGCACTATTTACAAAGACAAACCCTGATTATCATTCATTGTATAATTTAGAATTTCATGTTAAAACGGTTGTTACAATATAAATCTAAGTATGGCAG
This sequence comes from Rugalucina vietnamica, assembly GCA_964017185.1. Lineage (NCBI taxonomy): Eukaryota > Metazoa > Mollusca > Bivalvia > Lucinida > Lucinidae > Rugalucina > Rugalucina vietnamica. The sequence continues at coordinate 48,890,235 of OZ024882.1, read as the reverse complement.
TGTTATTTGGCAAGGAATTTAATAATCTACCAAGAGGTTTTTTACGACCAAAGCTTGCAAGTGAGTTCATTCATGAGGTAAACATGTCTCAAAGCACTGTGGAGTCACCCATGGCTTTGTATTCTGCCAAAACGTGGGTTGGCATTTCACCATACAATTCATGGTTTGTTTTCTCAGCACAGAAGACCATAGGGGACTGGTGCTTTCACAGGGAGGCTTTTATAGTTAGGCTACCTTTCTAATATTAATACTGTGTTTTTCGGATTTAGGATAAATACAAAGAACGTTGCCTTGCATGAATACGCATTTTTAATTGGCAATTTAATTTCCATGACTTAAACACTATAGAAGAGGTTTGGAATATAACGAAGGGGAGATGTGAGTCATTGCCTAACAATCAGTTATGGTATTCGGTGCGGAGGAAAAAATGATGAACCTGTATGATGAAATGCCAACCCATGTTCTGGCAGAATACAAAGCCGTGGGTCACTCCACAGTGCTTTAAGACATGCTTACCTCGTGAAGAAACACACTTGCAAGCTTTGGTCTTAAAACCGTGCTGGTAGAATATTTAGTTTTTTTTGCAAAATAACACTGTCATGCGTAGTTTTATATTGTAACAACCGCTTGACCATGGAATTCTAAAATCTACAATGAATGATAATCAGGGTGTAACTTTGTAAATAGTGCTCATAAAGACACCAAAGTTTCCGCCGTAGTACAAAAATTGTTATTCTTTCGTGAAACAAAAACATAATTACAATCCATTAACCATGGTTCCTTGTGAAATCTTTGAAACTCGAATATCAGCGATTTTTTTGTTAAAAATTTGGTTTCATATGTTATGTAATCAATTTAGGCATACTACATGATAAGATCTCGACGTTTTACATGTATATACAAAAAGGTACAAGTAGGCAAAGATCAGGAAAAGGCGCAATCAGAAAAAGATTTCCCCTCCAAAAACCGAGATGGGGAAACACTAAATAAACAATCAGGTACTTATACCATGAAAACATATCGTAAGCCGAAAGGGGAGCTATTTTCCCAATAGGTTGCCACTCAGTTACCCAAACTTAACTAAAATATGAAGGCGCCAACAGCACAAAAACATTTAAACACCAAGACATAAAACGAAAGAACCACAACAGAAGTATCGCCTTGGAACGATCAGTAATATAAAATTACTGGCGGGTTTACATCGATTTTACAGGTACCTAACCTCACCCTCAGTAAATATTTATACTCATACATAACACATTTTATAAACAAATGCATCCAGTTGTCCATTTCTTGCCAGTGACGTTTGTTCAAAAAACAAGAAAAGATGCCAATTTATTTCTGAATATCGCAGGGGTATATAAATAACTGAACGCACCTGTGAATGAACAACCTAGTTTATGCCGGCCCGTCTAGCATTTTACTTTACATTATCAATTTACTGCATTAGTAATTTAATATCTGCCGACATCATAGGAATTCAGACAAATTAGGCAAATATAAAAAAGTCGGCCTATGCAGGAAACGGAGGTTACATATTTTTATTTTGTAGTATGACTGTGATGGGATAGCCTCCCTTGGAAAAACACGTTGGTGCAACCTATTAGCGGCATATTAAGTGTTTGTAATATGCAAATTTCAAACTCGAAACTTTGTGTTGAGTATATAGCGGAAGTAAATCTCCCTTGGTGGATGAGCATGCTTTTCCACCGATGAGGTTTGCTGTGGCTCGGCTCGGCTGTTCATTACATTTGTTGGCAGAGGTGGGATGATGTCAACTGCCAGAACGGAGTTGCCTTACCCATGTAATTCCCAGGCCAAGACTCGGGACGAGTCTTCTCGGAGGGGGAAGTAATGTGACGGGATAGCCTCCCTTGGAAAAATACGTTGGTGCAACGTATTAGCGGCATATTTAGTGCTAGTAATGCAAATTTCAAACTCGAAACTTTGTGAATCGAGTAAGTGATGAGTATATAGCGCAGTTAACCACCCTCGGTGGATGAGCATGCTTTTCCACCGACGAGGTTTGCTGTGGCTCTGCTCGGCTGTTCGTTACATGACTTTCTGTTTTTCCTTTGAAGTGTTTGTAAAATTAAATTTAACACAAGTGAATATCTAAGGAGGCGGGTCTGCAAACTGATACTCAGGAAGGGGGTGGAAAAAATTGTACTGTTAATTTTTGATATTGAAAGTTACAGTACAGAACTGCCAACTGAAGGTCTGTCATTATATAAGCTAGTTAAAGACCTTGTAAAGACTTCGACGCGCTTTATTTTACTTTTTTTTACTCGGTACTTTAACTCTAACATACACTATATGTAGCTTACGTACCTTCCACCAATCAGTGGTTATGTACAGCTGACATTGTTTATTGACAATATTATGTAACACGGTGATGGGCACACTACACGATAGACCAACAAACCAACAGACTAGAACCACAACTATCTGTATTAGTCTACCTGTAAAGATAGTTAAAAAATTATCAATATAGACATGAGTGGGTGGGGTATGTTAAACAGACATCTACTGTTTATTTTAATCTGTCAATCAAATGAAGATGTGCATTTATTGCTAATAGACGTCACAGATACATGTACAAGGAATGACTCAATATAGTTATTCTTTTTAAACTTTAAATAGCGTTGTTTAGAATTGGAAATGTAACTAGTTTTCGTGGGACCCATTTCCTGGAAAATGGAATGCATTTGAATAAAAATTACACAAAGCCTACATGTCTAAGATACATAATCTGCCAAATTAAGGATTATTTTGGGGTCATGGAAATGCATTTCTCTGGGAAAAGTTAGTGTAAACATGTTTTCTGGAAAATTCTCAAAGTGGGTAACTTGGGGCGGCTCGTGTGCGCTTATTGTTTGCTGAAAGATGAAATGCCTTTTGTTTCAGGTTCTTATATTATTGAAGTCAATGACTACATCGAAAAAATTGTTTGTTTTTTTTTTTTTTTTTTTTTTTTTTTCAAAAAGCTAAGAAACATGGGTCAAACGATTTCAACCCGGAAGTGACTGAAAAATGACTCACTTGCTCTCAGCTGACCACTCATTTCACAATCATGTATTATAGATAAATCCATGTATTTGCAATATATTCAACGTCCCCATGATAAAGCATGCTAACGAATGTAACATTGTTGACAAAAATTAACAATGTTTTTTTATACAGGTAAATCTTCAAACGTGTATATACATTTACCGCACATAAGTCCTTAATGAGGCGAAACAAAATAAGCAACACTTTTCCACAACAGGAAAGCATGTCAGTGAAATGTATTCCCCTTTAACCCCACTTTTATATAGAATAGATTATGGGTACCCGTTAGAACCGCATTACATGTACCCCCAAATTATGTATTGAGCAAAAATAAAAAAAAATATTATGTTCCCAATGAAACTTTCAGTTTTAATGCTGACAAATATTCTATGTATATTACATGGGCGCGGTTTCGTTATGGAAACAACTGGGATATGGACTTTGCTTTTGTTATTCACATCAATCAGAAACTTATTTCAAATGTTTTTAAGAAGGCATTAATATAAATTTGATCTAATATCAAATTTTACACGATATTAAAATACCTCTCTTGAATCTTTTCATAGGACTAATGACAACCTGAGCCCTGTCTATACTCATAGCGGCTAGTATCAAATTTGACGTCACCAATGCCACGTGACCGAGACATCTCTGAATTCTGCAGAGTGGAAGTTGTAAGGGAGGAAACAGTTCTAGATACACAGCTTTGTTATCCCTTTCTAGAGTTCTCGGTAGAACCTCTACAAGACCTACTGTCAAGTCTGGAAAGATAATGGCCACAATATGAGCCGCGTTATGAGAAAACCAACTATGTGGTCTCCGAACAGGTCCCATACAAACCGGTCTGTGTAGTCACAGAAGATGGCTAAAATTTTGAAATTTTGAATTTAGAAAGAAAATGAGTTGAACTTTCTGTTGTATTCTCTGGGCACCAAAAACAAAGACGCTGGTAACTGCGAAGCTGCGTCTTTGTTTTTGCATATGCAGATTGTTGGTTTTTTCATGAAGCGGCTCATATAAGTGTGCTTCAGGTAGTGTCAAGTTGGTATCACTGAATGAGAACGGGCCAATACTAGAAAAGCTTCGTTTGCTTAACGCTGTGTTAACTTAATGTAATTTTCAAAAGCAAATACACTGTTATTTTAAGTTAGAAAATGTGAGAATCTTTTGCATTTGTGAGAATTTTTGCATGCACGAACAAAAAGATAACAGTGTATTTGTAATACGGTTATTTTGAAATTGTAACGAATCGTTAACTAACGACATCGTTAATGTTGAACAACTGGCCCCTGATGAATAACTGACAATGACCCACAGGTAGGCAACCCAAAAGTAAGGAATTCTGATTGCATTGGAAGGCAGTTTTACAACGTTTGTGATTTTATATTACTGATCATAAATATAAAAGATTTATATTACTGATCGTTCCATTGCGATACTTCTGTTGTGGTTCTATTTGTTTTATGTTTTGGAGTCGAACTTTGTGCTGTTTGAACCTTGTGTACGTTTTAATAGGTTTAGTTAAGTTGTGGTAACTGAGTGGCAGCCTACTGGGAAATAGCTGCTCACTCGGCTTATAACATGTTTTCTTACCATAAGTACCTATTTGTCAATCGAATTTTTTGCCATTTCGGTTTTTGGAGTGGGAATTTCTTTCTGACTGCGCTTTTCCCAGTTCATTGCCTACTTGCACCTTTTTACAACGTATGTGACCATGTTTCATGTTTTATATCTTTGTGAAATTCTTTTGAAAATTATTTTGATCCGGATCATCTAAAGATCCGCAATGGCTACACCAAGTGTAATCATTTCGTGGCTCGCTATGACGAACCTTTGATGTCTGGGCCATATTGCATCAGCAGGGCTCATAAATGTAATAAAAAATGATGCTGTAAATGTAAGTGTATATTTAAAGTAAATTAAACTGGCCGACATGGATGGTGATTTTTGCTCAAACCAAACAATTAGTGATAAACGATTAATGATATAGAGAATTGGCTACCGAAGGATTCGACTGCCTACTTTTCAACGTCAACGTCAACGTAAAGAATGATAATCAGCAATGCTATAGTGAAGAAGTTGCATAGAACAATAAATGCATTAGCATTACTTTTCAACGTCAACGTCAACGTAAAGAATGATAATCAGCAATGCTATAGTGAAGAAGTTGCATAGAACAATAAATGCATTAGCATGAAGGATAAAACAGCTGTTGAAATAATCTCCTACCAGCAACAGCCAGGTTAAGCAGATAACAGTATAGTCTCGTAATCTTCTTACGTCTGGTGATGATAAAGACAACAATCATATTCAGAATCACAATGAGTGCGGTTATCACAGCTTGTAGGTACACGGAATAGTCCAGGTATTCATACTGCTGAAAAACAAAATAAAAATAATTGTTAGATCCTTTGGAAGCAGTAAAACATTGAAAGCGAGAAGTTGGGCCATACTGTACAATTTCGGGTAATGAACCTTCATCAGTGACCCTTTACAAAACTGGCAACGAAAGCCAGACATTTTTGCTGCAATTTCAAAAATTTACATCGGTGTAGTCTAAATCTTAACGTACAATATATTTGGAACACTCCAAATATATTCACTGATCGCAAAGGATCAAAAGAAAAATATAATCTGCATTATGGATGATGTACGGGGAGACGTTTTAGGGCCGCCACACGGCACAACACCAGCTGCAGTAATAGCAAATAAAAATAATTGTTAGATCCTTTGGAGGCAGTAAAACATTGAAAGCGAGAAGTTGGGCCATACTGTACAATTTCGGGTAATGAACCTTCGTCACTGACCCTTTACAAATCTGGCAGCGAAAGCCAGACATTTTTGCTGCAATTTCAAAAATTTACATCGGTGTAGTCTAAATCAAAGACTTGTATTCCCAAAGGGGCCAAAAAATCAAAATACTGTTAAGAAGATGATACTTAACGTACAATATATTTGAAACACTCCAAATATATTCACTGATCCCAAAAGATCAAAAAAAAATATAATCTGCACTATGGATGATGTACGGGGAGACTTTTTAGGGCCGCCACACGGCACAACACCAGCTGCAGTAATAGCAAATAAAAATAATTGTTAGATCCTTTGGAAGCAGTAAAACATTGAAAGCGAGAAGTTGGGCCATATTGTACAATTTCGGGCAATGAACCTTCATCAGAGACCCTTTACAAAACTGGCAGCGAAAGCCAGACATTTTTGCTGCAATTATTTGCTGCAATTAAGTATACATTTGATGATAATAAGATTCATTTGAAAGATTTTACATCTTCTCGTCATTCGGATAAAAGACATGTTCATGACCAAAAGAAGGACCGATGACACTGCTTAAATATATATGTTCACTCAATACACTAAATGCTCATTAAAGCTTAAACAAACAAGTTGGCTGCTTTTAAAAAAGCCACCAATGAGCTGGACCTGGAACACATACACGCACACACACAGTGTCCATTTTGGATTCATGGGGTGAAATGGTTTTATATTTCTGAGTAGTTTCAGCTTTTGTGAGCATGTCGCTGATCTTGGTCCCGTATCAAAAATACATCAATAGCTTTTATAACTTCTAAGAAAAGCAGGTTATTAAATGTTCCATGAAAATGTGGAAAACTTGCATCCACAACTTTCACGTAATAAGCTGTACCAATTATCGTTATTTTCTCATTATCCGCCATCGGGCCGTCATTATGTGCTTACTGCTATATAGCCAAAGATGAGCATGGCAGGCATCTTCATATATGCCCAAAATGGCAAATATGATTTGAATGTAGTACAAATTTCCTGAAAGTTAACCCACAAAATGATCGATCCCTATAAACTGTGATGCAAGGAGACGCACAAAACCTAATTTTGCACATATGGAATATGTGTCTGCAACTTGTCAACTTGCGTTGCATGTTTAGGCAGAAATATTTCCTCCCAACCTCAAAACAAATTCAATAGTCCTTAATGCAACAAAAGCTGAAAATATTGACCTCTTAAAATGGTTTCAAAAGCAAACTATTTTAAGGCATGACTGTTCACAATAGAATTGCAAGTGTTGGTATTTTTAGCAACATAAATAATGAGTGTTAGTATTAGTTTATTTTAGCAATGAATAATGACTTCCAGTCACATGACCCTCCATGAGCATCTTCAATTGCGGACATTAATAGTGGCTGGACCGTCATCAGTCCAGCCAATAAAGAGCGGTAATGTATGAGGTCACTAAATGAGCCTGTGCGTGAGAAAACCAACAATTTCCGACACAAACCGGGCTGTACAAGCACAGAAGATGGCTAGAGGCTTGAAATTTTGGATTTAAGAAGAAGAGGGACTGTACTATCCGTGTAGCGAAAACAAAGGCGCTGATCAGCTTCGCGGTTACCGCGAAGCTGATCTGCGTCTTTGTTTTCGCATAGGCAGATTGTTGGTTTTCTCACGAACAGGCTCAAATATTATAAAGGTACCCAGCCGTTTCCGTTTTCTTGTTTGAATTGAATACTGAACACAAGCAGCATATGTTTTAATTTCTTTTTTTTACTCAGTTTTACGTCCCTTTCAATATTATTTCAGCTCATATGAGATGGGACAAACAGTAGGTGGGGCGAACGGGAGAGTCCCGAGAAAAAACACCTGGCACACTTGCAAGCAGAACCTGGCTTGGCTCACATGTGGCCAGTGCGTGCCTCCAATCCACTCCAGAGGTGAGATGATCGACCACTCGGCCACGGAGGCCGCCAAATATTTTTATCTTAAAATTTCAAGAAGTGAGGATTAGGATTAGTGACTTTGAAAAGCAGTCATTACATCCTGTAGGTTGTAGGAATCACTAAGGTACTTCTACATTTATATCGACATTTAGAAATGCCTCATCGTCTGTTAGCCCAAGAATAAGAATATTTATCAAGTTGTTTGAGAAAAAAAAACGCTAATACATCACGCTATTATCGATGTTATAACACAAACATAATATGTATTTTATTCCGCTGTCCCTCGACCTCTTAATGTGTTTACCATATAAGCATCAACGCCTGAACCTCACACAATTCCCATGACCTGAATAAAACCATGAGAATCCGAGAACTTCGTGCATTAACATAATCACTCCACAAAACAATCAACAAGTAAGTATGTGCGTAAAGGATACTATATAATGTATCAATTTTGATGATTGGATGTTAACGTAAATAGTAGTTCGTATTTATCCAACAACACCATGCACCACCCTGTCCAACGTTGACGACGGTGAAACGGTTCCAACACCGGTTACTACGGTGCTTTCGCTGCGAATAAAATTCTTGTTTTTTTTTCAGTGCTATATAAACGTTTACGATGAAGTAAAAAGCGCATCTAATGGATAAATAACTTGACTTTTTATTTCTGCTTGAATGAAAAGCTGTTGTTGTATAATTTCTCGAAACATTCGATCCAAAGTTGGTAAACAAGGTTCGGCCAAGGTATATTCGGCCGATTTCTACAGAAACTGTTCGTATTTTCCAAAATACGCACAAAATGTAAGCAAACGAGCATTTTGCAATGACCTGAAGGCAAGATTGTGGGGCGTTTGCATCGATCTCAATAGATTTTCCCCCGAAAAATGCACAGGAAGAATTTTATGGCAAAAAGAAAAAACAACGCCGGTTACTACGGTACCAGAATTACCTGGATTGTTGGATAGATGGGCATTCTAGATTTACAAGATGCGGATTTTGTTACTTATTTGCGCCCTGCTTCTGCCTACATACCTCTTTCATGTAGTTCCGGGAACTATACGTTCATTGGCATGGACATCAACCCTAAAATGAAGAGATTCTAATGAAACAGTTCCGTATTGTTATGAGATAGAAGTGGTTCCAATAGGAAAACAGGGCTTGTCCGTGACTCACCAATTGCACGTAATTATACTTTGAGGTACCTTGGTATTATAAGTTTCACCAACCTTTCTGCAACCCTTGTACTTACTTACTCGCTCAATGACTCTATGACTGACTAGCGCATTCGAAAGTTTCGAGTCGAAACATTATCCAATATGTTATAATAATAATAATAATAATAATAATAATAATAATAATAATAATATTACATGTAATAATAACAGGTTATTGAATGAAAACTATTCTGAACGAGTTCATATGGCGAGGACGCACGAGCTGGCGAGTGAATCTCAGCCATATGAACGAGTTCCGAATATTTTACGATTTTCATTCAATAACCTTTTCATTACATGCAAATATTCTAAAGTACGCAATGGAAGGTTTGTGAATGCGTATTCCTGGCATCTCCAGTCCTGACAGACATTTCATTTGGCCACATTTCATAAAAAGGTATCGTTTCTAACGACTTATCACAATATTGCAACACACGCAGAGCTTCGCCTTTGTGCACGCGAGAACCGTGACGTTGCAGTAAAATTGATGACGTCGACATGACTCTTGGTCGTCGTTGTGATCGGAAATTTCATGAACAAAGTTAGAAATTCGGAGAATTAGAAATACAAACACTTTTAAATTATTGTTCTTCCAAAATTTGAGGTATTTGTCCTGAAATGAAGTTTTGTGTATTTATTGTGCGAGGAAATCTGTAATATATTTAGTTTCGTCGTTCGTTTAGTTGAAGTGGAAATGGAAAATGGCTGCCAGATATTTTTTTCAATTACGACCTACTGTTCTATCGAAAGTAGTCCCGCCGGGAACTTGCTTCTTTAGGCCCGTGCCTAAACATTCTAAACTATTGAATATGGAAAATTCTAACACACCTTGCCTATATAGCAATGGTTAAAAAACGTGTTATATTGTGCGACAATTTCACTGGGCGAATAAGCCCCGGGAATAAGCGTGACTTTAATTTTCGACGTTTTTACGCCATTTTGGTTAGATTATGACCTCAGCTATCTCAGATGTCACGTTACCTTGACGTTAGACGGTGTAACGTCATTTCAACGCGTTAAAAACGTAACAAACATGTGTAGAAATTTGCGGTAACGTCAAAAGTTTGGCGGAATTTCATCAGTGCAAGGGTCGAAAAGTTAAAGAAACTGAAGGTTTAAAATGATAATATTTTGTTTATTGCGTGTAAGAATAGAAAAAAGATCAGCTCTAGTGCGTGAATTGTTGAGTAATAATTCACTGTTTGTCAGTCAGTTGTACGCAGCGCTACGCGCTCGTGATTTGATCTGCTTTAATACTGACCTCCAAACAGTGAATTTATTATACAACAACTCACTGCTCGAGATGATCTATTTCTTAAATATTCAATATTTTCAGCAATGTAAAGTGAACGGAGTAATTTCTTCGGTATAAATATAATATGAGATATACATGTATGCTGTGTTGGAGCAAAAATGGATTTCAAATGGCACCCCAATGTAGAATAGCAGTCCCACAAAATGTCGAAGCCCTTCCCAATCTGGCCACAACAGTTACTGTTGACTGGAACGTCAAAGCAAGAACAAACATGCAAACAAATAATTTATCGCTCCCCGCTCAGTGACATCATACATGCACCTTATATTAACCGTATATTGCCTCATATAGTTATTTGGAATGCTATACCCGAAATACACTAAATAATCAAATTGATACGTATATGTTTATTTATTTATTTATTTATTTATTTATTTATTGTCAGAAAATGGAATGTCACGTCTCTGGAAAAAAATCCCAACGAAACAAGATCTTTTCAATGGGGGAGAAGATTATCTTTTCAGCAGATACTGGACTTCTCAGTTCAATTGGAGCTCGGTCTTCAATTAAAGTCTCCAAGGTTCGCGTTTGAAACGAATGTGGATTTTTTTATATCTTTGATTTATTGAAAGGTCAATGATGACCCCTTTCGCATCCTCCACTTAATTGTCTTATTCTGCAAGAAACAATACGATACTTTGTCATTTGGATAATACTAGTCTTTGTGTTGACTTCCCTCTTGATAATTACAAATTTACAGTAATTCTCTTTGGCTTCATGCATGTTGCCAAATCTAAAGGGTCACTCATGAGCTGTGAGTATCCGAAACCGCGGTATGACCCACCCCTTTCTCATTAATATGTTCACTGCTATTAAATGATCTGTTTTTATCATTGATTGTCAATAAGCAAGACTAAGAAGTTATTTTACTATATGGCTTATGCATTTTTAAAGTCTTTTAAAAAAACATTAATTCGTGGGAGAAAATCGGGTTGATCAATTGCACGTTTATTTTCCAGAATAAAGTAAGAAAAAATACGAAGAAGTTTAATTAGAAATGAGTAGTGTCTTATATGGCTAACGGCAACCTTTTCTACAATGAAACACGATCTACATGTATCTTATTACAATACCAGAATACGGAACCTTTTCATAAAAACAAGCAACTCTTCACTATAGACTTGATGTCCATGCCAATGAACGTAAAGTTCCCGAAACTACATGAAAGAGGTGTGTAGGCAGAAGCATGACACAAATAAGTAACAAAATCCGCATCTTGTAAAGCTAGATACCCATCTATCCAAAAATCCAGGTAATTCTGGTACCGTAGTAACCGGCGTTGTTTTTTTTCTTTTTGTCATAAAATTCTTCCTGTGCATTTTTCGGGGAAAAAATTATCGAAAACGATGCAACCGTGTCACAATCTTGCCAAAAAGTCATTGCAAAATGCCGTTTGCTTACTTTTATGTGCGTATTTTGGAAAATACGAACAGTTTCTGTAGATATCGGCCGAATAGGCCTTGGCCGAACCTTGTTTACCAACTTTGAATCGAATGTTTAGAAAAATTATACAAAAACAGTTTTTCGTTCAAGCAGAAATAAAAATCCAAGTTAATTCTCCATTAGATGCGCGTTTTACTTCATCGCCAACGTTTATATAGAATTGAAGAAAACAAGAAATTTATTCGCATCCATCAAACTTTGTAGCGAAAGCACCGTAGTAACCGGTGTTGGAACCGTTTCACCGTCGTCAACGTTGGACAGGGTGATGCACAGATAAACATTTCGTATTCTAGAAACGATGGGGTAACTTTCGCCACAAATCGCAGCGCCAAGAACAGTCCAATTTTGATCTGATCTGGGCTGACTGCGGTTACCCCACCTTTGCTTTTTTATTCTATATTATTTACTACATGTATATTCTATAGTAGGTACAATTCATATAGAAGGATTAAAACGAGAGGGTTCAATCCCAGGGGGGGGGGGGGTACTCTGAAATTTTCTGTATACATGGGTGAGGCTGACATTTTTTGGGACAAAATTTTGATTTTCCATATTTTTGGGGCTTTCAGAAAAACTAGTTATTTTTTAGGGTAGTGAGCTTTTTATGGATATTTGTTTGGGGTAGTGCCTTTTCTGAATTATTTTCTTTTGGATCATCTATAGTTCTAAGTAATGTTTGGGGTTTTGCACCCGGTTTTTGCACATTTCTTGGGGAATCTCTATATTTCTATAAAGATAAGAATTTTAGAGTGAAGCACTTATAGTGTTGTGAGAATAAAAATTTACCAATCATAGTTTAGTGAGACAGCAGCAAAAATAATTCAGTTTTGCGATTCAACAACGTCAGTGTTCAACTTTGTTTGCGACATGCCTTATGACTGGTCTCGGTGAAATTTTGGAAGCTTGATCATGATGATGTTGTTTGGATTGCAAACCAAATGGAATCAAAACCGGCCATCATAAGACTTACACTTTCTTTAAATTTTATCCAACTTGGTATTTACTCCGTAGTCCCTACATATACTAACTGTTTTGTGACGTGTTCTGTTGGTTGGTTGATTTGGGATTTAACGTCACACCAACAACTAAGATCATATGGATTTGATAAAATTTCATCAAAAGGCATAAAAAAGATGAATAATGTTTTGGGGTAAGCTAAAAGTTCAAGTATATTTTTGGGTATGCCTGACAGGACTGGTATTTTTTTGGGTGGTCAGTAAATCTCAGTAATTTTTTGGTGGTTTGGGGGGGGGGGGGTAGAAGCTGGGGCCTCGCCTATGTATCCACAAAAAAAGAGAGTACCACCTGGGGGTTCAGTTGTCATGAAGGAGAAATGGATAATCGCAAAACTGGACACTGTACAAATCCTAAGAGTTGTTTCGTTTTTATAGCGATTAATATCAATTCTCTGTAACCACCAAAATTTTAACATGGGGGTCCGGCACGCATAGTCTCAGAACTGGATGAAACTTTCACACAATGATCAGTACCACTCAAAACCAACAAAAATGTTGTCAATATATATTTTGCTTCTTCCGTTGCCATGGCAACCGCAAAAATCATTTTTTCAAAATTTCGGTCAAAACATGCAGATAATTTTCTTGAAAATTACACTTTTCATGGTCAAAGTTTTTATAGTTCCAAAAAGAGCCCAGCTAAACCAATGCTTTACTTATGACAACTATCTGTCCACTTACCTTCTGTATAGTTCTTTTATCAGTCTGTATGTGCATCTTGCAGCAGCAGCATCTTAAAATATGGGCATTTAGCACTTTTACAGAAAATGTGAAAATCAGAAAAATAGGCACATTCTGAAAAAAAGATATCTTAAAAAGACTCGGGAGTTGAACATTCTCTTGAAACTGATAAGAAACTTTCATGTATGGCAGTTGTATCTGTGAAAAAAATGGATTGGGGCAAGACCGTTTTCTGAAAATAAATAGTGCATATTTTGTTGCACTTTCAAGCAAAATGGAAATATAAGTTTTTAAGACAGTGGTGGTTGTCTGTGAATAGTTATGTAGTTAAACGTGTTTAAAGCGTAGAATCAATAATATCCAATAGGTGATGAAATTTGTAATGTATTTTGTTGATAAATATCTTTATTTGAAGAAAATGTCACCTGATTTTTATGATTTTTAGCATTAAAATGGAAGAAAATAGGGGGTAGGGGAAGCATATTAGCTGTATATTTTTATAGACAATGATATAAATAAAAATGATTATCTTACATGAGCTTATATCTACCCAACTTTATTTTAAAGGCAAAAAAGATGTAGATCGTAAGTACTTGTATGCTGTCAAGGGCGATAACTCTTCAAAATTTGATGAAAATCGAAGGAAAATTTGTGAAAATCGGATTTTTATGTTAACTGACATATTTTTCTAAATGAAACACATTGAACAGCAATCCATTTGCATTTGCCAATAAACGGGACCTACCGAAGTGCAATTAATCAGAATCCGATGTTGTTCTTACAAAATATAACCTAATTTTCTTGATCTTAGCTTTGAAATTGAGACAAAATAGGGGGTAGGGGTAACATATCAAACATATATTTTTATAGTAAATGCTGTAATCAACCAAACTTCATTTATAAACATAACTGTGAACGAAACTTCACTTTAAAGATGAAACAGATATGAATTGAAGGTATGTGTATGCTGTCAAGGGCGATAACTCTTGGAAATTTGATGAAAAATGAAGGAAAATGTGAGAAAATCAGATTTTTCTGTTTATCTGACATACTTGTCTGAATAAACCTCATTGGTTGCTAATAAAACTGCAATTGCCAATAGTAGGAAACCATTTAAATGTAAATAAATGGAATCTGACCATGTGCTTACAAAATACATCCTACTTTTCTTGATTTTGGATGTGAAATTGTGACAAAATAGGGGGTAGGGGTAACATATCAAACATATACTTTTATTGTAAATGCTGACATGAACCAAACTTCATTTACAAACATAACTGTCAACTAAACCTTACTTTGAAGACAAAATAAATATGGGTTGTAAGTTCGTGTATGCTGTCAAGGGTGATAACTCTTTGAAATTTTAAAAAATAATGAATAAAAATGTGAGAAAATCAGATTTTTCTTTTTAAATGACATATTTTTCTGAATAAACCACAATTCCGGATAAACTATCTGTATTTGCCAATAAGAGGAAAACATTTTAATACAAATAACTGGAATCTAGCACTGTGATTATAAAATACAACCTACTTTCCTTGATTTTGGCTATCATATTGAGAAAAAATAGGGGGTATGGGTAACATATCAGACATATACTTTAAAATTGTAAAGGCTGACTTGAACCAAACTCCATTTACTAACATAACTATGAACTAAACTTTACTTTAAAGATGAAATAAACATGGATTGTAAGTACATGTATGCTGTCAAGGGCGATTACTCTTTGAAATTTGATGAAAAATGAAAGAAAATGTGAGAAAATCAGATTCTGTTTCTTTTGACAAATTTTTCAAGGTAAACCACATTTGCAGACAATATTTCTATATTAATCATTAAAATGCAAATAATTGGAATCTGACACTGTGCTTTCCCAAACAACCTTCTTGATGTACTTGTTGATTCATTGACTAGTTAGAGATTCACTACGAACTACATGTTATGAACGACTGCAGAAGCTGACGGTGAGGCTAAGGCCATGTAAAATTTTATATTACTGATCATTCCAAAGCGATACTTCTGTGGCGGTTCTTTTTGCTTAACGCCTTGGTGTTTACAATTTTGTGCTGTTGTTTTCATTTTTTTAGGTACGTTAAGGTAACTGAGTGGCCACCTATTGGGAAAAAAACTGCTCATTCGGCTTACATTATGTTTTCATGGTATAAGTACCTGATTGTTAAATAAGTTTTTTCCAATCTCGGTTTTTGAAGTGGGAATCTTTTTCTGATGGCACCTTCCCCTGATATTTGCCTACTTTTACCTTCTTTTCTAAATTTCCGCTGTGAAATTGAGATAAAGTTGGGGTAAGGGTAATATATATCAAACATATACTTTTATTGGAAAAAGCTGAGATGAACCAATTTAAAACAAACATAACTATGAACTTAACTTTAAAGACAAAATAAAAATGGATTGCAAGTATTTGTATTCTGAAAACTTTTCAAAATTTGTTGATTGAAAATGTGAGAAAACCGAATTTGCTTGATTCTAGCTTTGAATTGTTTCAAAAACAGGCTCACAAGGTGAGCTTATAGGATGACCATGCTCCGGCGTCCGTCGGTCGTCGTCCGTCCACAATTTCAAAGAACTTCTTCTCAATCGCTTGGCCAATCAAAGTCAAATTTTATATGAAGCATCTGTAGGAAGGGGGAAACAATGTATATATAAATAATCCAGGTCACATTACCAAGATGGCCGTCATGCCCATATATGATAACCAGAGGACCAATGGTCCTGTAAACGCTCACCTGAGATCTGCTGTATATACAAATGTTATAGAAATTAGTCCAAGTATAGGGGCAGATGAAGCCCTTGGGCCATTTTTTTTTTCAGAATAATCAATATACTGTCCATACAAGCTTTTCCCTTCAAATGACATTTTAACAGTTTACCCATTCAAAAACATAGGCAACCCATGTTGACCTTGCCTTAAAATAGGTCAAGGTCATCACAGGGTCATGATTTATACATACATTGTAGTACTTGAGTCATCGATGCTTCATGCCAAGTTTCTTCGAAATCGGTCCACCGGTTACGGTGAAGAAGATTTTTGAAGGGTTTATATACCATATATGGGCATGGCCGCCATCTTGGTCATGTGACCTTGATTATTTATATACACATTGATTCCCGCATTATATAGATGCTTCACATGAAATTTGGCTTTGATTGGCCAAGCGGTCTAGAGGAGAAGATGTTTGAATATTATGGTAATATACATGTATAATGCCCCGGGGCTGGGGCAAATGAGCCCCTGGGGTCCAATTTTTTTTTCAGAATCATTAATAGTCAAACCTACTGCCCATTTCCTGCAAGACTTTCACTTTAAATGACATTTTAAAAGTTTTCTCCATTCAAACGCACTGGCGACCTATGTTGACCTTGCTGTAAAATACGTCAAGGTCATCCAAAGGTCATCATTTATAAACACATTGTAGTACTTCAGTCCCCGATGCTTCGTGCCAAGTTTTGTTGAAATCAGTCCATTGGTTCAGGAGAAGAAGAATTTTAAAGGGTTTTTACCATATATGGGCATAGCAGCCATCTTGGTCATGTGACCTGGATTATTTATAAACATATTGATTTCCCCTTCCCATAGATGCTTCCTATAATATTGGGCTTTGACTGGCCAAGTGGTTTCAGAGAAGAAGATCTTTGAATATTTTTGTAATATACATGTATATTGCCCCCGGGTGTGGGCAGACCAACCCCTGAGGTCCAAATATTTTTCAGAATTACCTACCTTCAGTCCATTTTCCCATTTCCTGCAAGATTTGCCTTTCAAATGACATTTTAACAATTTTCCCCATTCAAATGCATGGGCGACCTTAGTCACCTATGTTGACCTTGCTGTAAAATAGGTCAAGGTCATCCAAAGGTCATAATTTATAAACACACTGTAGTACTCTATTCCTCGATGCTTCATGCCAAGTTTCGTTGAAATCGGTCCAGTGGTTCCGGAGAAGAATAATTTTGAAGTGTTTTTACCATATATGGGCATGGCGGCCATCTTGGTCATGTGACCTGGATTATTTATAAACACATTGGTTCCCCCTTCCTATAGATGCTTCATATAAAATTTGGCTTTGATTGGCCAAGCTGTTTCAGAGAAGAAGATCTTTGAAAATGGTGGACGACGACGGACGGACGCCGGATCATGGCCATCTTGTGAGCCTAACGGCTCAGGTGAGCTAAAAACCCTTCAAAAATCTTCTTCTCCAGAACTGGTTGGCCGATTTCAACGAAACTTGTCATGAAGCATTGATGTCTCAAGTACTACAATGTATATATAAATCATGACCCTGTGATGACCTTGACCTATTTTTACGGCAAGGTCAACATAGGTGACCTGTGCATTTGAATGGGGGAAAACTGTAAAAATGTCTTTTAAAGGGAAAAACTAGCAGGAAATGAGGAACAAGACTGAATATTAATGTTTCTGAAAAACATTTTACCCCAGGGGCTCATATGCCTCCACCCCAGGGCAATATACATGTTTGTTATATGACTGAAGAAAATCCTGTCTCTTGATTGGCTCATTCAGTTTTAATAAATCCTAATATTTGCTTAAAAGCAAGACTAAACTGATGAAAACCAGATCAAACCAGTTCCTCGAGGTTAATTATTTTGACAGTTTTTCTATATTAACTTCTAAAATCTATATTACCCTCCTGCGTACCCAAAAATAGCATCACCATGAAATTAGCATGGGCTAGGTGAAATCAGAGATATATACTAAACAGAGATTTGAAACTGCTATTGAACATCGATATTTGCCCCCGCTATGACTGTCGCTCAGGTAGACAGGTAAATCGAGGGAAAAATCAATATTTTTATCGGCCGCTGAATCTGTTCTGAAAGTTTGTATATTAGCAAAAATATAGCGTTAATATTTTCTTCGTTTGGTTCGCTATTATCTAGATAATAGTAGAAATATTTATTTTTGTTAAATAGGCCTTCGAATTTCCAACAAATAGATACTAAACACGCCCGGTATCTTTGTTAAAAAGAGTTATTTATTTACGGTTGATAATTTATATAATTATTATCCTTTGTCCTACGATTTGTAAAGGCCGTTGTTGTTGTTTTTTTTCTCCCACAAATTAATACGTTTTTAATTATGCTTATTATCTACGCGACTGGACACATTTGAAACAATTATTTACGGATTATCTTTAGATTAAAGAAATCGCCGATTGATTAATCTCGCCGTAATACTAATCATATTTAACGCCGAAAAAAGAAACGATAATTAGTGAACAAGGCGCTAATTAAAATAAAATGCATATTCAAGCTTTATCTCCGACAGTTCAAGGCACTTCAAATTCGCAATTTACGTTAAACGCGCGTCAGAATGCCTTACGGAAAAGACGATTTTTTACATTGGGATGATGATATTGATCTTGATTCTTTGCTAGGTGATTATACGTGTAGTGAAATTGAACTCACGGACGATGATGAACCATCGACAAAAAAAAAAAAAAAAGCCAAAAAAAAAAAAAAAAAAAAAAAAAAAAAAAAGTGAAAAGTGACAATAGTGAAAATAGTGCTAAGGCTAAAACGTACAATTGTTCCGAGTGTACTAATTCGTATGCGTCGATATCTGGGTTGCGCGGTCATCTACGAAAAAAACATGGAATTACAAATGCAAAAGGTAAGGAGGCCATTCAATATTTTGATCTTGTATATTTCATTGTTCGATTTTTTTTCTCTCGATTTTCCCAAAAATGACTTTTTATCAGGTGTTTGCCTGCAATGTTTTCACAATGTTTAACGAACTTGTGAATTAAAATAATTATACACAATTTTTATCTATCTATCTTCATAGCTATACTGAGTCGATCAATTTCTGATCATCATCAGTTTTAAGCTCCTTTTAGCCACAATTTAGCTAAATTCAGTTCAGGAGCTAACATCTAGGATGTCCTGTAAAATCATTTGTCATTTTTTCTTTCAAAATGTAACTTTTTCATCTTATTTGCAATGCCAAATAAGGTGTAGAAAATATCGCCATTTTAAATTCAAAAGCGCGAAAAGTTGTGAAAAACAGCTGCTTCATTCGGACGATTTGACCCTGTCAAAAATACCCAAACAGTATCAAAGGGCAATAAAACGATTTGTAAGACATTGCTCTTTAAGAATATTGATGATGTTTATCAAAAAAATGTCATTTATGGAAGCCTTATAATGAAAAATAAAACGCATCGTTTTGAGATCGGACGGAACAGATTTTCCTAAAATTACAAAAATAGTCAATATTTATACGATCATAATCCAAACGCAGTCACGCGCTGAGTGCTAATTTACAAATAAAACGACTTTTACATCTTTCTTCTTTCATATTTTGTTGATTAAAAATTACCTAGCCTATTAATAACAACGCGTTGCAGTAAAAAAGTACCGACTATTTTACGCTTGGTCGCCATTTTGAAACCTTCAACAAGGATTGCATCGTTTTATCAACGTAAAATACACGAGTAAAAACCCAATAAGAACACTACAAATTTCAGAATCTGGTTCATAAATGAAAGATAAAATGCTTATCATTTCTTTAGGACTAAAATATTGCTTCATCAGATGTATAAAATCGCCGATGGAAGTTGATTTTTATAGCGTTGAAATTGTCTTCGTTTAGAGTAAAAAAACAAAATGGCGGAAGTAGGTGGAGCCACAGGTAGAGGCGCGTCAATCAAAAGTGACCGCTAGGTGGACTTCCTTATCTCTTCATCTTTATCTCAGGTGAAATTGACATGATTTGCTGTATGTGTATAAAGTCTGCCAGTTAGCTATAAATAGTCTGAACTGATTTCAGTTCATGAAATCTACATGCTTTGAAGTAACAAATTTTACAGGTAAACAAAGCACTAGATAATGAGGTGTATTTGGTGATAATTAAGAGATATAATTTTGTTTATTTTTCATAAGAACCTATGTTGTTGGTACTCATTGGAATTGTCTCATTGTGGTGATATTTATGTGTACCCATAACATAGGTTTTATGAAGAGCTAACAAAATTATTCTTCAATTATAATCAGTTGCTCCTCGTTATCTTTGACATCTGTTATGATTCTTTTAATGAAAATATAAAATAAACATTATAACAGTTGAAAAGTCATATAACAAAACAGTTATTGACTTCAATTTCGGTAGATATAAGGATTTATCTACCCTCAAAAGTGATATTCACCTTGGCCTTACGGCCTCGGTGAATATCACTTTTTCAGGTAGATAAATCCTTATATCTACCTCATTGAAGTCAATAATTGTATAATATTCCCATAATATTTAAACATCTTCTTTTCTGAAACTGCTTCGCCAATCAAAGCCAAATTTTATATGAAGCATCTATAGGAAGGGTGAATCAATGTGTATATAAATAATTCAGGTCAAATAACCAAGATGGTTGCCATGCCTATATATGGTAAAACCCTTCAAAAATTTTCTTCTTTGGAACCGGAGGACCGATTTCAACAAAACTTGTAATGAAGTATTAATGACTCAAGTGCTTCAATGTTATATAAATCATGACCCTGTGATGACCTATTTTACGGCAAGGTCAACATAGGTCACCAATGCGTTTGAATGGGGAAAACTTTTAAAAAGTCATTTAAATTGAATGTCTTGCAGGAAATGGGCAGTTGGACTGAATATCAATGATTCTGAAAAAATTGGTCCCCAGGAGCTCATATGCCCCAAACCCAGGGCAGTATATATATCTCTATCATATTCAAACATCTTCTCCTCTGAAACCACTCGGCCAATCAAAGCCAAATTTTATGTGAAGCATCTATAGGATGGGGTTACCAATGTTTATATAAATAGTCCAGGTCACATGACCAAGATGGCCGCCATGTCCATATATGGTAAAAACCCTTCAAAAATCTTCTTCTCCAGAACCAAAGGACCGATTTCAAAGAAGCCTGGAATGAAGCATCGATGGCTAAAGTACAACAATGTATATATAAATCTTAATCATGACCCGTTGGTGACCTTGACCTATTTTACGACAAGGTCAACAAAGGTCGCCTATGCCTTTGAATGGGTTAAACTGTTAAAATGTTAGCTGAAGGGAAAGACTTGCAGGAAATTGGCAAATGGACAGGATATTGATTATTATGACAAAAATGGCCCCAGGGCTTCATCTGCCTCTTTCCTGGGGCTATTTTCCGTAATATGCAAACATGTTGATTGGTTTATACATGTACAACAAATCTCAGGTGAGTTTACAGGATCACTGGTCCTCTGCTTTTATTAGCTCACCTGGTAATCGAGCCGTTGTCCGTGGATGCGTTTGCACTTTCAAATACAAATATCTCCGCAATTAGTCAGCCCATTACAATCAAATTTTATCAGAAGCATTATTGGGGTGGGGGACAGGTTGCATTAGGTTTTGTTCTAGGCCGGAAAAGAACTCTTGTTTCAGTGGCAACAGATAGCTCCCATAGACTAACAATGGGAAAACATAAAAAAAACATCTTCT
The DNA here is from genome assembly GCA_964017185.1 of Rugalucina vietnamica. NCBI lineage: Eukaryota > Metazoa > Mollusca > Bivalvia > Lucinida > Lucinidae > Rugalucina > Rugalucina vietnamica. The sequence continues at coordinate 48,868,323 of OZ024882.1, read as the reverse complement.
CAAAAACCACAAGGCTGAGAGCTTTCAAAGTTTGTATGTAGCAATGTATAGTGGTTCTCTTTATAAATCCTGCCAACCATGCCCCTTTGGTCAAAAATGGCCCCGCCCCAGGGGTCATTATCTCTCAATGACTTACAATTTTCATCCTGAAAATGGGAAATACATAAAATATCTTCTTCTACAAAACCACAAGGTCCTGAGCTTTTCTATTTTGTTTGTAGCTAAGTATGAAGGTTTCATCTCTGAAACCACAAGGCGCAGAGCTTTCATATTTTGTGTGTAGTAATGCTTAGTGATCCTCTTTATAAATCCTGCAAACCATGCACCTAGGGTCATAAATACTCCCACTGGTTTCCATAGATTTACAATGAGAAACATAAAACAATCTTCTTCTCCGAAACCACAAAAAGTTTTATCACATTTTTAATCAATTAATTTCAACAAATTTCCAAGAGTTATTGCCATCGACAGCATACAAGTACTTGCAATCCATGAAGTTTGGTTGATCTCAGCCGAAATCAAGAAAAGAAAGTTGTTTTTATTTAATCACAGTGTCAGATTCCAATTGTTTGCATTTTTATCATTAAAATAGGAATAATAGCCGCAAATGAGGTTTAGCCGCAAATGATACCCTGCATTTGAAGCAGGGTATCCAAGAATTTCATAGAAAGTATGTCTTGGTTCCGGCAGATAAAGCCGCAAACAATGTTGTTGTCGTTTGTAGGCTTCACTACGTTAACACCTTAAAACAGGAGCTTGATGGTACCAGGGCTTATCTGGAGACAGATACTGATGAGGTGTCTGTAGTTAATGCCCACTTAAACGATTTACCTGTTAAGTTTTCTGTTTGTGTCAATGAAGGCCAAGACAAACTTCCTACGATGTATTGGTTACCTAAGCTTCACAAAAGACCATACAAAGCTAGATTTATTGCAAATTCTAGCTCTTGTACTACCACTGAACTTTCTAAATTATTAACTTCCTGTCTTACTGCTATCAAATCTCATGTTATAAGATACTGTGAGACAGTGTATGAAACTTCAAATAAAAATTGGTTTTGGTCAATTAAAAATTCTGGTGAGGTGCTCAGTAAATTGAAGTGTAGAGGGTTCCGTGCGACAAGCTTGTCCACATATGATTTTTCTACTCTGTATACAACATTACCACATAATCTAATAAAAGAAAAACTTCTGGATTTGATAGAGTGGACCTTCAAAAGGGCATTAAAAAACTATGGTTCACTTTATTTGGCATGTAACGACAGAAAGGCTTTTTTCACTTCCTCTGACCAAAGTCGTTATACACTTTGGTCATGTCAGAATGTATGCGATGCCTTATCCTATCTCCTTGATAATATTTATATTAGATTTGGGACCAAGTTATACAGACAAATTGTTGGAATTCCGATGGGTACAAATTGCGCACCTCTCGTAGCTGATTTATTTTTATACTGCTACGAAAGAGATTTCATGGATTCTCTTAACCATGATAATCAAGCTGATGTTATCGAGGCTTTTAATTCCACATCTAGGTACCTCGATGACCTTTTGAACATTGACAACCCTTATTTTGAAGGTATGGTCAATCAAATTTATCCACCTGAACTTCAGTTGAACAAAGCCAATATCACAGATACTGAAGCCCCCTTTTTAGATCTACATCTTTCTGTTGCAAATGGATTTGTTTCTTCTAAAAAAATTTTCCTTTTTTGGATGGTGACGTTCCTCGTCGTGCTTCTTATGGTGTATACATTTCGCAACTTATTAGGTTTGCTAGAGTCTGCAATCATGTTACAGACTTCAACGCTCGAAATAAATGTTTAACGGCAAAACTTCTCCAACAGGGCTATCGGTATCATAAACTTCGAAAAACATTTTCTAAATTTTATCGTAGACACTATGAATTGATTTCCAAATATAATGTTGGGTTAAAGACGCTTTTAAGTGAGGGCCTTTCGGAACCTGAATTTTATGGTGACTTGGTTTACAAATTTAAGAAACTTAAAGGAATTAATGATTTTTCTTTTCAGTTCAGAAAAATCATAACACGTTACAGACGTATAGGTTATAACTTAAATGTTATGCGACAGTCTGCATGCTTAGTTTTTAACCCAATCATGGTTGATAACTATGCTGCCTTCTTTAATTGCACGCCGGTGGGTCGGGCGTCAGACTCTATGATGGCCCCGACATAAAGCTATTCATTTTAGTTGGTTGGGGCCGGAGCTTCTTGTCTGTTGCTTGGCCCACCGGGGTCCAACTGGTGTTTTTCTTTTGCTCCGGAGTTAGTAGGTTATTCGGCGCCCAGGGATCTCCATCGTCGGGCAGCTTACTCAGTCTGTGAGTCCTGGTTTTTGATTCATCAGGATGTTTATCATGATTTATTTGTTTGTTCTTGATGATTCATTGACTAGTTAGAGATTCACCACGAGGACCAAATAACTAACTAAATGTTATGAACCACTGCAGAAGCTGAGGGTGAGGTTATGGCCATGTAAAACCGGTTTAAGCCCGCCAGTAACTTTGTGTTACTGATCGTTCCAAGTCGATACTTCTGTGGTGGTTCTTTTTGTTTTATGTCTTGGTGTATAAAATTTTTTGTGCTGTTGGCGCCTTATGTATGTTTTCATATTTTTAGTTAAGTTAAGGTAACTGAGTGGCCACCTATTGGGAAAATAGCTGCTCATTCGGCTTACGATATGTTTCATGGTATAAGTACCTGATTGTTAGTTTGGTTTTTTCCCACCTCGGTTTTTGGAGTGGGAATCTTTTTCTGATTGCGCCTTTTCCTGATCTTTGCCTACTTGTACCTTTTTATTTCAAAAAAATATGTTAGTTAAACAGAATAAAAACTGATTTTCTCACGTTTCCTGCATTTTTCATCAAATTTCAAAGAGTTATCGCCCTTGACAGCATACATGTACTTACAATCCATGTTTATTTCATCTTTGAAGTAAAGTTTAGTTCAAAGTTATGCTTGTAAATGAAGTTTGGTTCATGTCAGCATTTACAATTTAAAAGTATATGTCTGATTTGTTACCCATACCCCCTATTTTTTTCTCAATTTGATAGCCAAAATCAAGGAAAGTAGGTTGTATTTTATAATCACAGTGCCAGATTTCAGTTCTTTGAATTAAAATGTTTTCCTCTTATTGGTAAATACAGATAGTTTATCCGGAATTGTGGTTTATTCAGAAAAATATGTCATTTAAAAAGAAAAATCTGATTTTCTCACATTTTTATTCATTTTTTATAAAATTTCAAAGGTTATCGCCCTTGACAGCATACACGAACTTACAATCCATATTTATTTTGCCTTCAAAGTAAGGTTTAGTTGATAGTTATGTTTGTAAATGAAGTTTGGTTCATGTCAGCATTTACAATAAAAGTATATGTTTGATATGTTACCCCTACCCCTATTTTGTCACAATTTCACAGCCAAAATCAAGAAAAGTAGGATGTATTTTGTAAGCACATGGTCAGATTCCAATTATTTACATTTAAATGGTTTCCTACTATTGGCAATTGCAGTTTTATTAGCCACCAATGATGTTTATTCAGAAAAGTATGTCAGATAAACAGAAAAATCTGATTTTCTCACATTTTCCTTCATTTTTTATAAAAGTTCAAAGAGTTATCGCCCTTGACAGCATACACGAACTTACAATCCATATTTATTTTGTCTTCAAAGTAAGGTTTAGTTGATAGTTATGTTTGTAAATGAAGTTTGGTTCATGTCAGCATTTACAATAAAAGTATATGTTTGATATGTTACCCCTACCCCTATTTTGTCACAATTTCACAGCCAAAATCAAGAAAAGTAGGATGTATTTTGTAAGCACATGGTCAGATTCCAATTATTTACATTTAAATGGTTTCCTACTTTTGGCAATTGCAGTTTTATTAGCCACCAATGATGTTTATTCAGAAAAGTATGTCAGATAAACAGAAAAATCTGATTTTCTCACATTTTCCTTCATTTTTTATAAAAGTTCAAAGAGTTATCGCCCTTGACAGCATACACGAACTTACAATCCATATTTATTTTGTCTTCAAAGTAAGGTTTAGTTGACAGTTATGTTTGTAAATGAAGTTTGGTTAATGTCAGCATTTACAATAAAAGTATATGTTTGATATGTTACCCCTACCCCCTATTTTGTCACAATTTCACAGCCAAAATCAAGAAAAGCAGGATGTATTTTGTAAGCACATGGTCAGATTCCAATTATTTACATTTAAATGGTTTCCTACTATTGGCAATTGCAGTTTTATTAGCAACCAATGAGGTTTATTCAGACAAGTATGTCAGATAAACAGAAAAATCTGATTTTCTCACATTTTCCTTCATTTTTCATCAAATTTTCAAGAGTTATCGCCCTTGACAGCATACACATACGTTCAATTCATATCTGTTTCATCTTTAAAGTAAAGTTTCGTTCATAGTTATGTTTGTAAATGAAGTTTGGTTGATCACAGCATTTACAATAAAAATATATGTTTGATATGTTACCCCTACCCCCTATTTTGTCTCAATTTCAAAGCTAAGATCAAGAAAATTAGATTATATTTTGTAAGAACAACATCGGATTCTAATTTATTGCACTTCGGTAGGCCCCGTCTATTGGCAAATGCAAATGGATTGCTTTTCAATGTGTTTCATTTAGAAAAATATGCCAGTTAACATAAAAATCCGATTTTCTCAAATTTTCCTTCGATTTTCATCAAATTTTGAAGAGTTATCGACCTTGACAGCATACAAGTACTTACGATCCACATCTTTTTTGCCTTTACATTAAAGTTTGGTAGATATAAGCTCATGTTAGATAATCATTATTATTTATATCATTGTCAATACAAATATACAGCTGATATGCTTCCCCTACCCCCTATTTTCTTCCATTTTAATGCTAAAAATCATGCAAATCAGGTGACGTTTTCTTCTAATAAAGAAATTTATCAGCAAAATACATTACAAAATTCATCTGCTATTGGGAATTATTGATTCTACGCTTTAAACATGTTTAACTACAAAACTATTCACAGACAACCACCACTGCCTTTAAAACTTAGATTTCCATTTTGCTCAAAAGTGCAACAAAATATGCACTATTTATTTTCAGAAAACGGTCTTGCCCCAATCCATTTTTTTTCACAGATGAAACTGCCATACATGAAAGTTTCTTATCAGTCTCAAGAGAATGTTCAACTCCCGAGTCTTTTTAAGATATATATTTTCAGAATGTGCCTATTTTTCTGATTTTCACATTTTCTGTAAAAGTGCTAAATGCCCATACTTTAAGATGCTGCTGCTGCAAGATGCACGTACAGACTGATAAAAGAACTATACAGAAGGTAAGTGGACAGATAGATGTCATAAGTAAAGCATTGGTATAGCTGGGCTCTTTTTGGAACTATAAAAACTTTGACCATGAAAAGTGTAATTTTCAAGAAAATTATCTGCATGGTTTGACCGAAATTTGGAAAAAATGATTTTTGCGGTTGCCATGGCAACGGAAGAAGCAAAATATATATTGACAACGTTTTTGTTGGTTTTGAGTGGTACTGATCATTGTGTGAAAGTTTCATCCAATTCTGAGACTATGCGTGCCGAAATTTTTTGGTGGTTACAGAGAATTGATATTAAATAATATTCAGACTTATTAAGAATGCTTTCTTTCCGTCTGAGTTATTATGAATTTAGAATGACAAAGACTTAATGTTTCTGTCTGGCTATGTGACAGTTCTCGCTTGACCAAATCAAGTAGCTTATTCCACAGAGACAATGAATGGCCTGTCCAAAGCTTTGATCAGTATTTGGCTTATCGAGCTATATGCTATGTTCTGTGGCTTTGGTTTCCACTAACACGCGCACACATTGACAATTTTAATTATTGTTAGAGTGAATTTTAAGTCGATGAAAGGATAATGGATTCCGGGCGCTCCACCTCGAAAGGAGATTAAATGCATTTTTAAAATTTTAAGCGTGTTTTGAACATTTTACTTGCTTTAATAAGAGCGACATGTAATGGCAATGCATATCCTTTTTTAATACATTAAGGCTATCATTGTACTTAGAGCATTATTTTTGTATCTTAGGCCGGAGTCTTACATGTGCGTTCGTATAAAAATGAGTAAATGAGTAAGAATGTGTTCTTACATATATACATTTACAGTACGTATGCACTTGATCACTAGAAAATTAGTGTTTCGCCAGTAACATCAACGAATTCAAAGGTCAAATCTAATATATGTATATGTCGTATATTGTAAAGGCCATTTTGTTGTCTGGTTATATAAAAGCCTATGATGTACCTAAATAAAACTTTGCTAATGCTATTCCATAACAGGGTGATATATGTTTGATATGGTCCAACGCATATCGCTCTGTTTAACTAGCGTCCCATTTATGGGACTTAGGCAAACAGTATAGTCCCAAATTAATCGAAAAATTAAATAAGATTTTAAGATCGCTCATGATTCACCGACAAATGAACGTGGACTCGTCCAACGATGAGAAAATTCAATCGCCATACATGAGTTAAGCTATGGAATAGCATCAGAATCGTAAGACAATGGATTTTCTATCCGATGTGATTTGATTTCTGTCGTGCTTCACAGCAAGGCTTGGCATAGCACAATTCGATTTGGCGTAATACTTCATTTCGGAGAAGAATTATATGTCAGCATGTAGTCGCCTAAAGTATATAAATGGGATTTGGCTAAGACATGCTGTTCTTCATGATTGTGTTCCAAAATCCATAGCAATACCGTTTTCAAATGACATTTTTTATTGTCTAAAACTAACATACGTGCAATTATTCATTATCTAAGAAATGATGTTCTTCATCGTGTTCCAAAATAGAATATATTTTCTGTCTAACTCAGTCCGGTCGAACGCCGGAATGAGCCGCGTCAGGAGGAAACCAACAATGTGTTTTTCGAACATGTCTTACACAAACCGGGCTGCACAAGCAAAGAAAATGACTAGCGGTTGGAAATTTTGGATTAAGAAAATATGCAAAATGTCGCTTTTCTCATGACTTGGCTCAACTCATATACTTTGAGCTCCAACTCTTCTTTTCGACAAGTATTTGTATCAGATTTGCTTCAAATGTGTTTACCCGAAAAAAATCAGGGATTGCCTTTTAATGCGTTCTACATGACTTAAAACAAATGTGGCTATTATGAAATTGTCATTGTTCTAGTGTTTCCCGCAATTATTGTAAAAGTTTCTCAGACAACACGAAAACTAACCGATAGTAGAGAAAAGAATGGATATAGTGTTATGACATGCAATTATCAAATCTTATTATCATAACTTATATGAATTTCAAATGTTAAATTCCCGTAGTCCGGCGGGTGAAAATTCTTGCTATCACCCTGCGATAATTTCGACTATCACATTAGCATAAAATATGCGCGTACGGTTCGTTTTTCTGAACGATTATATGTCAATAATGATGCCTTCAAAACACAAGTAACACCAACCGGTATTTTTTTGACAAACCGCTTTTCGTCAAATCCAGGACATCTTTCGAAAGCAGCCAGGGCTTCGCAGTTTATATATACATGAAGTACCTATCAAGTGGTTCTCTAAAAACTTATTTTGTCTGCCTGTCTTATCTGCAAGTGCCTGAAAAATGGACTTGAAGTTGACTTGCCCATGGGAAAACAGGGGAAAATCATGTTTTCCCATGGGAAATGGCACTTTCCCATGGGAAAACAGGTTGGCCATGGACGAAAAATGGGCCATGGGCAAAACATATTGGCCATGGGAAAAATGAAAAAAAAATCTTATGGTCAATCAGTTATTAAACACAAAATTATAATCATTGTTGCTTTGGCCATAATGGCCATGTATATATTTTGCAGTTATAACTATGTGAAAAAAATAACATTTGGGCCATGGCCGACTAAAAATGGCCATGGCCAGATTTGCCCATGGCCGACAAAAAATGGCCATGGCCAGTGTGGTTTTGCCCATGGACAATTCAAATGCTCCCATGGCCAAGTATTTATGGCCATGGCCATTTTAATCACACTCAAGTGGGCCATGGCCATTTGAGATGGACATTCTATGCACCATTGAAAAAGAAAAAAGGTTGAAAATTAGAGAAAAGGCAGGTTAAAAGCATTCGGTAAGACGGATAGATTATGAAAGGTTAAAAATAGTTAAGCAGCTTAAAAATAATTAAGTAGATGCTAAAATCAGCTTTAACAGCTAAATGTATGGTCTTGTCAAAGTATTGAAACCTAGTCAAGTATGTAGATTCTTGCAATTCTGGAAACACTGTATGTGAATATTAACATGCGCAGCTGCCGATACTAATCTGCAAAATTGTTTTTGATGTTGTTAAATTATCATCAAGGTCTTTCTGTGTTTATAGAAATGACTTATCTTTTTGTTGTTGTTGTTGTTGCTGCTGACATATTGTTGTTTATTTTTATTTTTTTAACCATTTAATATTTTAAAATAACAACAAACAAGATCAAGACAAGAAACTCGGAAAAGATGGAAAATAATATTTTAGCGTGTTTATTGTCTTTTTAAAACTCGTCAGTCAGCTTTTGACAACTTCAGGTTTTTTCAATTATTTTGTGACACGAAAATGCAAAAATAATCCGAGCAGTTATTAGTATAACTGCAACTGTAATGCCGGGTTTTATAACTGCAACTGTAATGCTGGGTTCTGTGTCATCTCGATCCCGAAACAATCAAAACTCCAAGCGGTTCCACTTCCTGACGTAAGTCCTCTCGGAAAACAATATCGGAGAGCGGAGTTTTGAAACTGTTGGGGAGTTTGGAGCCAATCAATAAGAGCGTTTTCGACATGTCATGTTGATCCGAGTAAGTTGGGTAGGTCCACATAGGCGCAATCCAATATTCACTCCTATGGGTGGAATTTTTATCCTAAAGGTGTCCTAAAACTGTTATATGGCTTAGAAGCACATACACATGTGTTATATGGTTCGATGGCCTGAATATAATAGAACCCAAGTTATACGGACTACCGAACACTGAATCCCGTGCGATGTCTCTTTCCTCCCAGTTCTAGACCAGACCAGACGTCCCTTTGGTGTCTCTGGAGCGTACAACAACGAGAGCATACAAGAGCATACCAAAACAGGTAAGCTATTTTATAACAGTATTTATTTTAGGAAGTATTTCTGATTAATATCATATTTGCCTTTATATATGAGTCGCTTGCTTATGGAAGTGTGCCAGATATTTGGCGACAGGCAAATGTGGTCCAGGTGTTTCAGAAGAGTGAGAAATATGATGCAGCTGATTATAGAATAGTGTCGTTAACTTGCATCTGTTGCAAAAGCTTAACACATATTCAGGGGCGGATACTTTTCTTCTAAAATTTATGATAAACGCGATGACTTAGATTTTGATATATAAAAAAAAACGTTTTTGGAGCATGGATCGTGACATTCCTCGCCTTGCTTCTTATTGTGTATACATTTCGCAGCGTATTGGGTTTGCTAGAGTCTGCAATCGTGTTGCGGACTTTAATGCGCGAAATAAATGTTTAACAGCCAAACTTCTCCAGCAGGGCTATCGGTATCATAAACTTCGAAAAACATTTTCTAAATTTTATCGCAGACACTATAATTGATTTCCAAATCTATTGTTGGGCTAAAGACCCTTTTACGCGAGGGCCTTTCGGAACCAGAATGATGAGGGCTCCGTCAAATCGATTTAAGCCCGCCAGTAATTTTATATTACTGATCATTCCAAGGCGGTACTTCTGTGGTGGTTCTTATTGTTTTATGTCTTGGTTTTTAAATTTTTGTGCTGTTTGCGCCTTATGTATGTGTTCCTATTTTAGTTAAGTTTTGGTATCTGAGTGGCCACCTATTGGAAAGTAGCTGCTCATTCGGCTTACGAGGTGTTTTCATGGTATAAGTACCTGATTGTTAATATAGTTTTTTCCCCACCTCGGTTTTTGGAGTGTGAATCTCTTTCTGATTGCGCCTTTTTTTCTGATCTTTGCCTACTTGTACCTTTTTCTGGAAAGCGGTTTAAATTCGTCTAGAGGGGTTTCTTTTCAACTATTTACCCGATTTTTCATAAATTTCCCAATGAAATATTTTTCCCAGAGTGGTGTTCAAGCGAACCACCCGAACCCCCATGTTAATCCGCCACTGATATTATAGTCAAAGCCCTAAAGCATATTATAGTAAGCAATATACATGCGTGTATAAAAGCATCTCATCATCGAAAACATTCTTTCTGACTGCCAGCATGGTTTTCGTAGCCATGGGTCTTGTGAGGCCAGCTGGTTCAGATCTTTCATGACATGGCTACTGAGTAACGTGGATCAAGCTCTAGACCGGGTTGACAGACAATATTTATCAGTGACTTTCCGAATGTGTCATCCATAGTTATATGTGGATCGCTTGTGGAGTGAGATTTCGCGTCTGACGTATGTCGCCTACAAGAAAATATCCATTATAGCACACCGCTACAGTACTGTTGCCCAACTGTCGGTGTGGAAAGGTATTACGGGACACCGACGGCATCTTTTTTGAGAGAAGAGAAGCCAGTGCTTGCCTTATAAATGCTGAGCGCCAAGCAAGGTAGCCACTGGTACCATTTTTAACGTCTTTGGTATGACGCGGCCCGGATTAGAACCCGCGCCTCCCGCTTCCGAAGCGAACGCTCTAACCATTACGCTATCGGGACCGGTCAACACCCGGCTTTCCCGGGATAGGGGTACTCCCATACTTAAAAAAGGCAGTAGAGTATGTGTCCCCTGACCCCCCCCCCCTTTTAGCTTTGAAAGCACCTCTATACTTTTTCAGTTCGATCAACTCTAAAAGCATAAAAGCACACACTCTTTTCTGAATACACTGGCCTGTTTTACCCAGTTCCATCAGCTCTAAAGGCACAACTTTCACTGAGTATTGTCGCCCAACATGCACAGCTTCAAAACCCTCTGATCCTACTTACAGATTGGTCCCTACCTAGCTCAGAATGAGAGAGAGGGCAGCATCTGATTGAAGAGTACATAGTCAGGGGTCTTGGCTGGTAATGAGTTCCAAGCATGTATGATCTTGAAAAAAAGGCTGAGCTTGAAGGTTTCCGTGCTTGTGGAATACTGACGCAGCTTCTGGGTGTAAAACAATATTCAGCAGGTATATGGTTTTGATTGTCACAAAACTTCACGCTCTTTTGACTTGTTTACTTCTTTGGTCTGTCTTAACCTCCTGTATATATGATCACCACGTTTTAACTAAAACGTAAATGATAATGTTTGTTAAAAAGCATATGTTTCAAGAGACCGAACTCTCGGGAGTGTCAAGGCCGAAACACCACAGGAACGAAATGACTTGGACGTTGGATTTACTTGTGAGAAAAAGCGGAAATCTGACATTTAAATGAAATTAATCCTTAAATATATTAAAATGTGATACAATTCTGATAAAGGATTAATATTTAGGTGCCGATCTGGACGTAGTTCTGCTTTATTTTTAAGAAAGACAGAAAATATTGATATAATGGATTGTCATAGGTTTTCGCGACTCAGGTTAGTTTGATCATGATTTCATTTCTAAGCCCAAAAGGACTAGGGCATTTAACGTCTGATTTTGGCCTCAGATTTTGCTAAAAAATAAATTTTGGAATTTAGGTGAGAAAACTATTCCTTGAAACAGTCATATATCTCCTCTATCAAAAACAAGAACAAGTACTTCATTTATTCTACATGTGTTGCCATGGCAACGCCCACAAGAACCATAGATAAAGCACATTTTGCACTTTTTGGTCTATTTTTGACCATTTCTGAACACATTTTTTAATTTTTAAGTGCCAGCCCACACGACGAACAAAATGATACTTAGCCCCGGGGAGGGCACTCCCTGGTCAGCAGTGTACCGATGCGTGATCAAAAAAACGATGAGAAAGGGTACTTTTTTTCAAGAAGGGCAGTGCGCAGCGCTGACATCATTTAGGGTAGGCAAAATGTCGTTTTTGTGGAAAAAGGGTATGTTTTTTACAATTCTGCTAAAACGCTGTGAAAAGGGGTGCCTAGGCCTATTTGTAACTTTAGCTATTTCATGTGTTGATTGCATGACCAAATGTTTGTTTATGATCATATCAGTTCCACATTTTTAAGCATTTTAACCCAACAGAGCCAAAGTCTCAAAGGTGATCTTATAGGATAGGCATGTACTTGGCATCCATCTTCCGTTACTGTAGTCTGTCTATATTTTAAAATTACTTCTCTGAAGCCATCAGGCAGATTGTTTGCATATTACACATATAGCGTCTTCACGTGGTTATAAAAGAATTATTGCATTCCAGTGTTTTAGTTGACTACAGTGGAAAGGGGTACTTTTTGACGGGACACAGTGGAAAGGGTCACATTTTAAAGCAAACACAGTGAAAAGGGGGGGTCAAATTTTAAATGTCGATCACACTGTTTAGGGTATGTTCAACAATCCTTTGATCACGCATCGGTACACTGCTTACCAGGGAGTGCCCCCCCCCCCCCCCCCCCCCCCCCCCCCCCCCCCGGGTACTTAGCATACAATATCTCGGAATGATACTTCATAATTATTTCATAATAAGAAATTGTTCGTCACGTGGGCCGGTAGTTGAAAATGATGTTGAAAGGTGTAAAATAGACCCAAAATTGCAAAAAGTGGTATTTCTATGCTTTTCGGTGCGTTGTCATGGCAACATGTGGAATTTGAATGTGATATTTGTGCTAGAATTTATAATCAGGGACCTATACCTACTATTTGCAATACTTCTCTCCTCAAAATTCCAAAATTCAACTTTTTACCAACACATGAGGCCGAAATCAGGCCTTAAATTCCCTAGGCCTTTGGCAAAAATGTTATAGAAGCATAGTGTAATAGTTGCCCCAGATCTCGTGGCACTAATAATTCATAGGCTATTTCCAGACAGATCGCAAATGATCTTATCATAAATAAATATGTGGCCACCGATCCAATAATTTGATTAACGCCGGATAGGTAACTACGGTAGAGGTCACAAGACGTTTCGCCCCCAAGACGTTTCCCCCCTAGTCGTTTCCCCCCTAGTCGTTTCGCCTCTAATTTCCACCCTAGTCGTTTCGCCCCCAATACCATAGATGTTTCGCCCCCAATACCATTTCCCCCCTAGTCGTTTCGCCCCCAATTTTTATTTATTTATTTATTTATGGTCAAAGTTTATTAGGATAGACAAAACGAATAGATAGATAGATAGATAGATAGATAGATAGATAGATAGATAGATAGATAGATAGATAGAGATAAGATAGATAGATAGATAGATAGATAGATATCAGGTTTGGTGTGGTAATAAAGTGAAGGTGTGAAAAACTTACGGTATAATAATGCGCAGAATTAATGTCATTAATTATTGACACCGACTTCTGAAGGATGATTAACTTAAGTGTGAAAAATAGATTCTTTAATCAAAGATTGCTTTCCGAATCCTATGGTTTTGTCAGCATGCGGCAGACTTTGTCTTTAAAAGAACTTAATGACTCAGTGGAATTTTAAATCTAATTATCTTTTATTCAGCGATTTCTTTTGATAGACCGATTTTCGGGTATATAAGATGTTCTAAGTCATTAAGCATCAATCATATTTTTGTTTTTATTTATTTATTATTTGAACCGCCTCATGGGAAAACCAACAATTATCTGCATATGCGAAAACAAAGGCGCAGATCAGCTTCGCGGTAACCGCGAAGCTGATCAGCGCCTTTGTTTTCGCTACACGGATAGTACAATTCCTCTTCTTCTTAAATCCGAAATTTCAACCTTCTAGCTCTAGTCTGTGACAGTACAGACCGGTATGTGTCAGACCTGGTCGGAAACCACATTGTTGGTTTTCCCATGAGGCGGCTCTTTTATTGACGTCAATAGCAACGTTGCCAAACATTTGTCGAAAAATTCTTACATTCTCTTTAATTATTTGCAGCTTTAAAACGCATGGATAGAATTTAATGAAAATATGTGGTTTATTGCATAATTCATTTGCCTATCAAATGGTACCAAACTCATGAAAATAAGTTTAAAATAAGAAACAGGATAGTTTTGTACACATTAAAATACATTGAATTCTATGGAGGTTTCGGCGTTGCGGAAATTGATTTGGCACGTAACTGTAATAGAATTCCAAAGGCACTTTACTTTGAACCCATGATTTCTTTTTCAGCCAATACTTATTAATGGCCCGGTACTGGCCGGTAACTAAGGGAAAGGTACCCATAAACCTTACCCTTAGGCTGACGTGACAGGGCGACGGTGCTCCATCATAAATATCTTTCCAGATATTAATTTACAAAAGCCAGCGAAACGAACTCTTTTACAGCATTGATTGCCCAAGTGAACAACTTAATAAGACTTTACTATACAAGTTTGAAATTTTTATTGCCTAGCATAATTATTTACATGAAGCAAAATGATGTACATAAGGTAATTATACTATATCTATATATTAGGGGGCGAAACGACTAGGGGGACGAAACGACTAGGGGGGCGAAACGACTAGGGGGGAAACGACTAGGGGGGAAACATCTTGGGGGCGAAACGACTAGGGGGCGAAATGGTTTGGGGGCGAAACGTCCCGGATTCACGGTAGACATGGTAGAGTCTACATTTATGGTATTTATCTGTTTATTGGAAATATGAGGTCTCGGCTAGGTTATCAAAGCTGTAATTGATAAAGTTTGAAAACTGATAATTTAATCATTTGAGCAAATATCCAATATGATTGGTTAATTGGGGTTTAACGTCCCACCAACAGCTTAGGTCATATGGAGACGGGGCCTCTGATTCTGATTCTGACCTCGTTTTATAGTCCCATCCGATGGACTGGAGAAGCCCGGGATCGAACCTGCGACCCCTGGTTTACAAGGCGAGTGACATAACCACTGTGCCACGGAGGCTTCTTATATATCCAATAAGTCCAAGATGTTTTTTTCATAAAGCAATAGCTTAATACATTAACGTTACAACAGTATGATTTTATTTCTGGACAAATCAACATGTTCTGCACAAATCGTCTAGAAAGTTAGGTATCAAATTTCACCGTTTTCATAGAAAATCCCCAGATTTTGGGAAAAATAAAGGGGAAAACTCCATTTTCATTCAAAAAACCAGACTTTTTACAGTTATAGGTCGCGAATATGTAGGACGCGAATCGACCATAAATCTTATGAGAAAGGGGATGGGCCAACAGGGCCATACCACGGTTAAGGCTACTTAAGCCTCTTCAGTGGTCATCATTACCTGCTATTTAAACACAATCAGGGTGGACATTTCACAAAAACATATTATAGGCCAGTATTTTGCCCTGGTGCACTCCTAGAATGATGTTATTATAATAGTTTAATAGGAAACTTTACAAGCTTTCACATGATATGTAATATGTGTGGGTTTTTTCATATGCCCCCACCACGGGGCAATATACATGTTTATCTCCATTATATTCAAACATCTTCTCTGAAACTCATTGGCCAGTCAAAGCTTAATTTTATGTTAAGCATCAATAGGAAGGGGTTACCAATGTATATATAAATGATCCAGGTCACATGACCAAGATGGCCACCATGCCCATATATGGTAAAAACTAGGGGTGAGTATCGCCCACTAAAACCGTATCGCAATATATTGCGGTGCAGGAAATCCATATCGCAATGCTTATTGAATACGTAAATGCAAATAATGTTGGTCACTGAAACATTGTCTATCAGTCCCTTAATCATGTTGATGTCCCGTTTTTCAACACCAGAACTCATAATAAGGATGATATTTGCTACGACATACTCATTTCCGGCGAAAATTTCATTAAAACAATATTTTTTTCCAACCAAACCATTATAATGGGAGACATCGGCCGTTTAGTATTCAAACCTATCAAGATTTTACATTTGTTTCGGTACCCATGCATTTTCTCATCGGAATAGGCCTAGTTTACTGATGAAGCGCAAAAATGGCAATTCATTACTACGATATCTGTCCTTTCATCCGACTTTTTTCTCTAAATTTTGCAAAATTGCCAAAATATGTATGTTCCAAAAATAAACCGTTACAGCGCCACCATGATTGACAGCTTAGACGGGGGAGATAATTCTACAGTAATTGCTTAGTTAGTCGGGTCTCAATACCATATCAATTTATGATTTAATAATACCACATTAATTGTTTGACAGGTGATAATTGCATTAATGTCCACAACTATCTAAATTTTAGAATCAATTGGTACTTCTTTAATTAAATCAGAGTGAGAAGATTAGACCTTTGGAAAGCCAGCGCGATTAGCAGTGTGCGCAAGCTCGAACTTTTGTCAAATGCTATCTTTTGATTGGATAATCGCTAGTAATAGCATCACATGAATTCCACGCCTACCAACTTGATTGACAGTGCACATCTCGGTGTCTAAAAATTGATCAGAACAATAGCGACTTTTTATCGCACCTGCTTATAGCAGAGTGCGATATAGGAGTCCAAATTTCTGTCCGTCCGTCCGTCCGTCCGTTCGTTCGTTCGTTCGTCCGTCCGTCAACATTTACGTCGAAGTTTGGTTTTCTCGACATCAGAGATAGCTGCGAGTCTGAAACCTTACATAGTAATTGTCCCTGACATACCCTTCAAGCATGCACCTTAACCCGGTGCCCTTGAACAATATTTCACGGTCCAATGACTTTGAAAATTTTTACGTCGAAGTTTTGTTAACATTTACGTCGAAGTTTGGTTTTCTTGACATCAGAGATAGCTTCGAGTCTGAAACCTTGCATAGTAATTGTCCTTGACATACCCTTCAAGCATGCACCTTAACCTGGTGCCCTTGACCTATATTTCACGGTCCACTGACTTTGAAAATTTTTACGTCGAAGTTTGGTTTTCTCGACATCAGAGATAGCTGCGAGTCTGAAACCTTGCATAGTAATTGTCCTTGACACACCCTTCAAGCACGCACATTAACCCGATGCCCTTGACCTATATTTCACGGTTCACTGACTTTGATAATTTTTACGTCGAAGTTTGGTTTTCTCGACATCAGAGATAGCTGCAAGTCTGAAACCTTGCATAGTAAATGTCCTTGACATACCCTTCAAGCATGCACCTTGACCCGGTGCCCTTGACCTATATTCTACGGTCCACTGACTTTGAAAATTTTTACATCGAAGTTTGGTTTTCTCGACATCAGAGATAGCTGCGAGTCTGAAACCTTGCATAGTAATTGTCCTTGACATGTCCTTCAAGCACGCACCTTGACCCGGTGCCCTTGAACTATATTTCATGGTCTATTGACTTTGCCCGATGCAGGTGCGATATCGACCTCCGCGGAGTTCTTGTTTGACAGCCAGGTCAGAAAGAATCACTGTACTAACTTGAACCCACAATCTGTGTTTTGAGCAAAATTATTGAAAGTATAAAATCATTTTCTGATGAAATTTTCAATTTTTACAGAATTTTGAGAAAAAAAAATCTGCATATTGCCTGGGCATGTTTTCGTCATGATTAACGATTAGGATCACTATTGATAGGGTGGAAATGAAAATAGAATAACTCGGTCCTCTCCACCAATGCGAGATTGTTGAGCTTTCCAAGGTACCTTGGTTGGTGACACATCATTAAGAGTGTTGGTGAAACAGTAATGACCCTGGTCTTCAGGGTCTTGCATAGTAATTGTCCTTGACATACCCTTCAAGCACGCACCTTAACCCGGAGCCCTTGACCTGTATTTCACAGTCCACTGACTTTGAAAATTTTTAAGGTCAAAGTTTGGTTTTCTCGACATCAGAGATAGCTGCGAGTCTGACACCTTGCATAGTAATTGTCCTTGACATGCCCTTCAAGCATGCACCTTGACCCGGTGCCCTTGACCTCTATTTCACGGTCCACTGACTTTGAAATTTTTTACATCAAAGTTTGGTTTTCTCGACATCAGAGATAGCTGCGAGTCTGAAACCTTGCATAGTAATTGTCCTTGACATGCCCTTCAAGCACGCACCTTGACCCGGTGCCCTTGAACTATATTTCATGGTCTATTGACTTTGCCCGATGTAGGTGCGATATCGACCTCCGCGAAGTTCTTGTAATTTATTAGCTTTTCAACTATTTAAAGAAGCCTAAGACAGAGTTTTGTCGAAAGTTTGGCATCAAGCTTGCATCAAGCTTTTTTAAGTCTTGAGAAAAAGACTTAAAAATCAATAAATTTGTCCCCAGAATTCATCTAAAGGCCTGTTTCATAAAATTTTGATTAGAACATGGCATACATGACCAGAAAATCCATAAGCATTTCAAATTTTGCTTAAAATGATGTATAACATGAATATTGAATGAACCATATTTTTGAGAAATAACTGGTAATTTTGAAAATGGTAATTTTGAAAATCATCTTTTTCACAATTTTCCCATGAATTTGCCTGTTTTTATTCCCCTCTGTGGACAGTTTTAACTTAAGGTCATTGAAGAACAAAAGGGCTCAAAATGCACATTTTTGTGCACCAGGGAAAACCCTGATTGTTGTAAAAGATTGATTGTTTGGGGTTTAACGTCCCACCAACACCTAAGGTCATATGGAGACGGGACCTCGGTTTATAGTCCCATACGACGGACTGGAGAAGCCCGGGATCGAACCTGCGACCCCTGGTTTACAAGGCGAGTGACATTACCACTGCACCACGGAGGCTTATAATTTGTTGTAAAAGACACTTGGGAATGTGTATTGATCATTAAATGTTTGCTACAAATATTTGTGTGAAACTGGTAGATACATGTATCATATAAACACAGATACATGTACATGTATATGTGAAAAACACAGGTTTCCTTATGATGAGACCCAAATAATTTCTAAAATAAAATTCTAGCTAGAAACAAAAGATGTTTAATTTCTATTTCACCTTAAACTCCTATTGATAAATACATGCAGTCTAAAAACAGAAATTTTATTACACAGTATAAATTTCAAAATAACAAAGTTATCAATATTATCAAACTATGGTCATCCTTTTTTTTCTTTTACAAGTTTTACTAAGAGCAATAGTTGTCCTTTGATCTTGTATATTGTGCTTGTGCCATATTGGTTTGCCTGGGGATATTGCACTAAGGAGGATATTGCACCAAATACCTGCATGTGATCAATGAAATGAGACACATCATGGGAAAACATATTTGAGCATTCTGCCTATACCAGTACGTTCTACTAACATTTATTAGGCTGTACAAGGCATTGGTTTAAATTTGGCCTGGATGAAAAAAGAAAGGGTTTAACTTAGTTAAATGTTGAACATGACTGTGCTAATTAATGATTCACTGTATTTTGTATGTGCAACTGATCTGCAGATTTTATTCCTTAATGCTAGAAGCATTTTTTGTGACATTGCCTAGATTATCTTTCAGTGAAGTATTGATGACATAACAATACTGTCAGATGCATTCTTTTTCTTTATCAAGGGCTGTGATAAAATGGATTTTAATAAAAATGAACATATTGGAGTGTGAAACTGGTTTTAGAGATGGTGAGACAAACTTTTTTCGTGGCATTGCGCCAAACTACAAATTATGTTTATTTAATTTAAATAGTAAACTATGACTGATCCAGGAATCCCATAAATGTGTTTGCAGTATGTATGCGAGTAGGTCTTCAAGCTATATGCCACCATGGAGCTATAACTGTTACACGGGTGGGCATCAGGGTAGCTACCTCGAAAATGTGTTAATGCAAGTTTGTTCCCACGCCACATTCGGGAAATGTCGAGGTAGTGGAAATCCCCATATTTTGATAAACACACAAAGGTGAGCTCTCACTTTTTTTGTTTTTTCTTTCAAAGAGCATATTACTTAGAAATCGGGCAATGCTGTACCATGTAAATATGGTTTAACAATGCATGCAGACCGAAAACTAAATAGTGGAAAATATGAGCAGGGCGACTAACCCCAGGACTGTCGGACTGAATTTTCGCCGTGTGTTGACATATTGGCGGGTATCTCAGACAGATTTTGTGGCTCAGTTTCAGTTTTGGTCACCATTGTCACATGTTTTGATGCAAAACATGATCAAATTGACTACAATGACGCAAAAATTTCAGATGCTCTGTTCTCCTGAATAGATTACCTGCCCAAAAATTCATTTGTGTTGTTCCCAGACCAGCGAGGTAGCGGTAATCTAGCGAGGTAGTTCCAATGCGTTTCAAACATCTAGCCATTCGGTTGAGATAAGACGGAATGGATAGGTCAACACAAGGCGAAAATGCTGTCCGACAGTCCTGGGATTAAAGTCGTCCTGCTCATATTTTCCACTTTTAATAGTGTTTTTGGTCTTCATTCATTGTTAAACCATATTTACATGGGATAGCATTGCCCGATTTCTAAGTAATGCGCTCTTTGAAAGAAAAACAAACAAACAAAAAAGCGAGAGCTCACCTTTGTGTCTTTATCAATATATGGGGTCCCCATATATTGATAAAGACACAAAGGTGAGCTCTCACTCCCGGGATTTCCACTACCTCGACAGTTCCTGGATGTGGATGTGGTGTGGGAACAAATTTGCGTTTTCAACGCATTTTCGAGGTTACAAAAATAAGCTCCCCTGATGCTCACCCGTGTATAATGACAAGGAGGAACATCAGAATAATTGGACCAATTCACATCAATTAGCTCATATAGTTTCTCTACGTGGACTGCATATGGCTAAAACACAATCAGGGTGGACATTTGGGTTTCACTTTTGTCAAAAAATGAATTTTTGAATTAAAGTGGGGCATATTTGGATGGCATTTTTGTTATCCAAGACATCTTGTAGGTGCAAAAACGCAGAAATTTTCATTTTCTTTTCAGGCTTTCAAAATTTTTTTACCATACCTATGCCCCTAGGGCTTAGGGGCCTACGTATTTGAAAATATAACTTGCATAATGGCTAATGCAATTTATCTTGTGTTGAGTATTTTTACTTTTGGGACACATTTATGACTTTTAATGATGTTCTTGTTTGTTTACAACCCAAAACATAATGAGATAAGCTTAAAATGATCATTTTAAGCAAACAAATGATCATTTTAAGCAAACAACAAAAATGGGGGCTACGGACACGACAGGTCTATGGACAGCATAGTTACCACGATATCTGATGAAACCAAAATGTTTATTATAAAACGTTTAAAGGGAAACATTACTATTTAATTCCCGCATATGATTTTCATGAAACTTCCTATGCTTCAAGATAATTGTATCCTTGGACTAAAATCGAAATAAAAGTGGGGAGTCACCGGCCTCGTTTCCATGGTATCAGAACTTTTTGGATGTTTCTCGTGCATTTCAGAAAACCGAACTCGTAGCGGACATGCATTTTAATATATATGTTATTACTGCAAAAACAACTTAAACACACGATGAGTGTTATTTTCTTACATTTTGATACTATTTGCTCTTAAACTGAGGAGATTACATGCAAAAATATTTTTCCCGCCATCTTTTCAAACCTGGAAAAAGTACGTATTTTTGGGATATCTCCTAAACTACGCATATGATTTTGATTAAATTACACCAACAGATAGGAAACGTGGTAGCCATTTAAAAGTTCAAATAAAAAGTGGGGGTCACCGGATTGCGTTGGAAGATATAGAGAAAAAACGTTCAACATTCCCGCCTTTTTCATTTTAACGCCAAACATTGCACTGACGTCGCGTATATTTATGCGACGTCATCAACAGCGAAATAAACGTTTTCACATATAATTAGCCTTAAACACGATTTTGGGTATATCAATTGCCACAGAACATCTTTTAAAATAAACAATAAACAATATGTATACACTCTTTAGGACTTAATTATGCAGAAACAAACAGAATAATATTCTACATCTTGCAACGTCATTGAGAAATTAAAACAAAATGACGTTAAAAACTACGCGTAACATGCACATACTAAACGCCGACGTTGCGCAAACAATGTGCTCATAAACAATAGTAATGTTTACCCTTAATGGCTGGACCCGCAAATGAAAGTGAAGGTCATGTTTATATTGACCATTGTTAACATACTTTAATAGGGGCTTGAAAATAGGCGGCTACGGACACAACATTTACATGGTGTTACAAAATTGCATCTGGCAGATTCCACAATCACTTTATATTCAATAAGGGCTTTTCCATCAAAATTCAAAAAGTATCTTAGGCTTAATATGGCATTTGTGATTAAAATTATATTTTGCAGTTAAGTTTGGAAGCCCCTGATTTGGGGATATTAAAAAAGCCAAAATGTATAACAAAGGGCTACTTTTAAGAAAAGCTCTTGGGAATTTATACAAAGGCAAGTACCAATGTATTTATCACCTTAGATAAGAGTTAGGGTATTCCTTTTGAATTTCTGACATAAGCTTATTGGCTAAAAATGAAATTATAATATTGTGCCTTGTAAAATAATAGAAATTTTGAAGTGAAACTTTATGACACTCAAACAATGGCCCAATTTTAGCCTATTGACTAGGCAGTAAACCGTTCCTCTACTAATAACCCACATATACTATATATCACTGGAAAGGTTGTGAAATTTCCTATATAGCTATGACAATAACTTCATTCTAGGAGTGCACCAGGGCAAAATACTGGCGTATAACATGTATTTTGTGAAATGTCCACCCTGATTGTGTTTTAGCCGATAGTAAGCTGTTAATCAATTTGATATTCATAGTCATTATTGTTCACTGATTCTCTGGAACTGATACGTATTTGATTATAACAGTTACAATTCACTTGATTACAGTCACTACATATATCCACTAAGAAGTCATATTTATTTATTGAAGCAAATGAAATAGTTTGTGTTTGATGAAAATCACGGGCATATTTGCCACTGTCCTAAAAGTCCCAACAAACAGAATCTTTATGGCCCCATAATTTGCAATGGTAGCACTGAATTTGGTTTTTGTGTCGACACTCGTAAGTTTTATGATTCCTCAGCCCACATTTGAAGCAACGATCATCGCTGGGGGATGTTCTTTCTTCTCCTCTCTGCTGATACCGCTGTGAGAAGGCATGATGCATGCCTTCTGTTGGTTGTACAGCAGCACTTGTATTTCTGCGTACTGGTCGATTTCCATGTTGCAAACCATAAGCACAGAATTTGAAGTTTTCAACTATGCCTATGTATTTAGATATGGCCCCAAGTGTGTAAATAAAGACGATTATTATTATTATAAGGTTGTGGACGATGTGCGTCACCGCCAACACCTGGGTAGACAGATACATCTCATCTAAACGTCACTAATTAAGCAAGAGAGCCACCTGTTAATTTTATTAGCTCACATGAGCCGAAGGCTCACAAGGTGAGCTTATAGTATGGTAGTCGAGCTGGCGTCCGTGGGTGTGTCGGTCCCTCCGTCCGTCCATCCATGCATTCACACTTTCAATCTTGAATATCTCTAAGACAACAAGGCCAATCGCAATCAAATTTAATCTGAAGCATCATTGAGGAGGGGGAAAGGTTGCATTAGGTTTTGGGCCAGGTGGGATCAGAACTCTGGTTTCCATGGCAACAGATAGCTCCCATTGAGTTATAATGGGGAAAATGTTGTGGCCACTCTAGCAACTTCATTTTTGATTGGATCTTTTTCATTCTTGGGAATAACAAGGGCAACCATAATATCTCGGATGAGTTCGAATTTCGGCTAGGTTCGACCTCAGATTGCGGAGTTATCTGCCCTAGAGCGTCTGGAAAAATCCCCATAGACTTATAAAGGGAAAAATGTTGTGGCTACTATAGCTAGCACCACTATTTTTTTCAGTGGATTTTCTTCATTCTTGCAGGTAACAAGGACAACTATAATATCTCGGATGGATTCGAATTTCAGCTAGATCGGACCTCTGACTGTGGAGTTAGCTGCCATTAAGTGATTGAAAAATCATTATTTTGTGTTGTGGCCACTCTAGCGCCTTCAATTTTGATCAGATCTTCTTCATACTTGAAAGTAACAAGGATGGCCATAACATCTCAGATGAGTTCGAATTTCTGCCAGATCCGACCCTTGACTGCAGAGTTATCTGCCCTTGACTGTGTGAAAAATCAATATTTTGTGTTGTGGCCACTCTAGCGCCTTCATTTCTATTCAGATATTCCTTATTCTTAGAAGTAACAAGGAGATCTATAACATCTCGAATGAGTTCGAATTACGACCAGATCCGACCTCTGACTGCGGAGTTATCTGCCCTTGAGTGTTTGAAAAATCAGTATTTTGTGTTGTGGCCACTCTAGCGCCTTAATTTTGATCGGATCTTCTTCATACTTGGAAGTATCAAGGACATCTATAACATCTTGGATGAGTTTGAATTTCAGCCAGATCCGAACCTTGACTGCAGAGTTATCTGCCCTTGACTGTGTGAAAAATCAATATTTAGTGTTGTGGCCACTCTAGCGCCTTCATTTTTCTTCGGATCTTCTTTATTCTTGGAAGTGACAAAGACATCTATAAAATCTCGGATTAGTTCGAATTTCGACTACATCCGACTGCAGAGTTATCTGCCCTTGAGTATTTGAAAAATCAATATTTTGTGTTGTGGCCACTCTAGCATCTTTGTTTTTCAGTGGATCTTCTTCATTCTTGCAGGTAACATGGATAACTACAATATCTCGGATGAGTTTGAATTTCGACCAGATCCGACCTCTGACTGCGGAGTTATCTGCCCTTGAGTGTTTGAAAAATCAATATTTTGTATTGTGGCCACTCTAGAATCTTTGCTTTTTCAGTGGACCTTCTTCATTCTTGCAGGTTACAAGAATAACTACAATATCTCGGATGAGTTCGAATTTCGGCCAGATCTGACCTCTGACTGTGGAGTTAGCTGCCCTTTATAGTGTTTGAAAAATCAATATTTTGTATTGTGGCCACTCTTAGACTAAGCGCCTTTAATTTTGATCGGATCTTCTTCATTCTTGGAAGAAACAAGGATAACCATAACATCTTGGATGAGTTTGAATTTGAGCCAGATTGGACCCTGGACTGCGGAGTTAGCTGCCCTTGAATGTTTGAAAAATCAATTTTTAGTGTTGTGGCCACTCCAGCATCTTCAATTTTGATCAGATCTTCAAAAAAAAACAAAAAAAAAAAACCAAAAAAAAAAAACACACTTTGTCCAGTGACTGTACTTGTTGACTCTCAGGTGAGCGATCGTTGCCCTTGGGCTACTTGTTGATGAGGCGTTTTTATTGACGTCGTTATATAATGGGAAAAATGGAAGTTGCACATTTTTTTTTTTCTTTGCAGATATTTGAATTTTGTTTCTGCAGAAATGTTTATTGGGTAGTCCACTATTTTAGCTTCATATGACTTTCTTCACAATCGATAATAATGATTTGCTGCTGTGGGGCTGATAAAGGGTAACTATTAATAAAATATTAAAAAAAATCTTCTCCTCAGAAACTATGAGGGGATGAAGCCTGTACTTGAATGTGCGTGTTTCTGACATAAGCCTTTACATAAATTATTAAAATTGTTCCAGTTGGATAAGAACTGTGGTTGCTATGGCAACTTGTGCTGTTGCTATAGCAACTTATGCTTCCCAATAAAGGTGAGTATTCAAGGTCAAGGTCATTTCATTATGGCTAAATGCTCCAAGGTGAGGGTTCAGGTGAGTGTTCTCAGGACCAATGGTGATCCTCTGGTTTGAGATCAGTTTCATTATGCGTCACAATTTAAAAAAGGCAATTTGAATTATATTTCCAGATCTGGAAAACAGTCGGCATGTCACAGGAGACCTGACTAGAGTTATAAGTAAAATATTCCATTGCCACTTTGATGCTGAGGCTAAAAGATCTGACCATATCTTCACAACTCCTGTGTGTCCTGAATTATGTGAGTATATAGAACATATATATATATATATATATATATATATATAATCGAGCCGAGCAGCATCATTAAAAAAGCAAGCTGTCTTTGGAGACAAAAAAAAGCCTGTACAGTAACAGAAGAAAACTAGATGCTTGAAATTTCAGATTGAGAAGTATTGTTCTATCTGTGAAGAGAAAACAAAGGAGTTGATCTGTGCCTTTGTTTTCACAAATTCACATATGTAAAATGATGCAACTCAGTTAATCCTGTGGGACTTATAGCATGGGAGAAAGCATAGTTACAGTCTTAGCTTGTACAAATGAGAGAAAATTTAATAATATTTTTATTATCGCACCTGCTTATAGCAGGGTGCGATATAGGAGTCCAAATTTCCGTTCGTCTATCCGTTTGTTCGTCTGTACGTCTGTCTGTCAACATTTACATCGAAGTTTCTTTTTCTCTACATCAGTGATAGCTGCGAGTCTAAAATCTTGCATATTAATTGTCCTTGACATACCCTTCAAGCATGCACCTTGACCCAGTGCCCTTGACCTATATACAGTCTATTGACTTTGTTAATTTTTATGTTGAAGCTTGCTTTTCTCTGCATCAGTGACAGCTGTGAGTGTGATACCTTGCATAGTACATGCAATTAATTGTCCTTGGCATACCCTTCAAGCACGCACCTTGACCAAGTGCCCTTAACCTATATTACACCATCCAGTGACTTTGTTAATGACTTTGTTATGTTGAAGTTAAGTTTTCTCTGCACCTGTGATAGCTCTGTGAGTCTCAAATCTTGCATAGTAATTGACCTTGACATACCCTTCAAGCATGCACATTGACCGAGTGCCCTTGACCTTTATTTCACGGTACTGACTTTGTAAATTTTTACGTCAAAGTTAGGTTTTCTCTGCACCTGTGATAGCTGTGAGTGTGAAACCTTGGATAGTTGTTGTCCTTGGCATACCCTTTAAGCGCAAAACTTTACCTGGTACATTCCACCTATATTTCACATTTAAGTATTTTGCCCGATGCAGGTGCGATATCGACCTCTGCGGCGTTCTTGTTGTAACAGTCCTTTCCCCAACCCCTATTTTAGGGGAAGGGTCGTAACTAATGTGGTGAGCACTTGTGACCCAACCCCATTGTATTATATGCAATTAAATATGATTTAAAAAAAAAAAAAAAAAAGAAAAAACAGTCTTTTCAAAGTTGACAAAACTCAATATGAATTTGAATAAGAAATTTTGCAATGTAACAAATGATGTATATAATTTTGATTTCTGAATCATTTAAATGGTGCCAGTAAAATACTTCCCAAACAACATGACTTTGTAGTATATAGATCAATGAAGATAGTCTAATAGATTGTACACTGGCACTATTTTGAAAAGAAATGAAAATTATATACATTATGCATGACCAATTGCAATTTCTAAATTTCTAAGTGTAGGGATTCTTTTAACCGGCACCATTTTATATGCTGTTCAGATGAAACTTGCTGCTATTGTTGCTAAACAATTACAGCTCCGTTTCATAAGTTTAGTACATACCGATTTGTTTCATTTCATATGTAATGGCATAGCAGTTTCCATACTTGAAGCTTGGCCAAATTTTATTGGGTGTTTGCAGATTTGAACAGATTTCGCTAAGTCAATCCTAAAACATAGAATTATTTACTGATTGTAACAATTTAGATTTTGATTGATTTATAAAGAGATAATAACACATAAAATATGATGAATGAAATAACATAACTTCTGTGACACAAATATCAATGTTAACATTGATTTCTCACATTACAGGACAGCTTGAACTAAAAATTTATTATTCCAATAACATGACAGAGCGTCCAGGAGAATACACCTTACATACATGTAATATTTGGTCTACCCTATGTACAGTCGAGGTTATTGAAGCTTGAAATCTTGCATCCTACTAGACTGCCTTACCTTGTTTGAACTGTCGTTTCGCCATTTTGTGTCTCAATACCTTTTCGAGCGGCTTTCTTTGGATCAAATATTTATATTCAACTGTAAGAGCAGTGTTATTTGTAAAAACAAACGGTTGTGTGTGTAATTATGTAACAAATGCTGATTGATTGTATAGGCTATTTGGGTGCAATATTTCAAGCTTCAATAAACTTGATTAGTTGAATATACACAGGGTAGATCAAATATTATGTTAGGTGTAGTATGCCAGGTGATATGCCAATTTAACGATATAATCTGTTTTTGGTTAAAACTTTCTTGAAGTGTATGAAACCAATGCTAAAGTTGATATTTGTTTCCGTGAAGTTATGATATTTCGTCATTTTAATGTGTTACCATTGATAAATCAATAGATTAAAATCTAAATGTTACAATCAGTGAATAGTTTTATGTATTAAGTTTGACATAACAAAATCCGTTCAAATCTGCAAACACCCAATAACATTTGGCCAAGCTTCAAGTACGGGTACTGCTATGCCATTACTTATGAAACATTATAAATCGGTATGTACTAAACTTATGAAATGGAGCTGTATATAATGACCTATGATTTTAGCTCACCTGAGTGAGGTGCTCATGTGAGCTTAAACAGCAGTCACACAGTAGCGTATAAGTGAAACGCGTGCCAGCTTGTAGAAAAAATAGCGAAATTCCACATACGCCAGACGCATGTCGGAAACACGTTCAAAACTCGCTACAAGTGCGTTGGGTACGCTTGGTGTACGTCCGGTGCGCGTCGCTGTACATCGCTAAAAGTCTCTGCGTGTTTCGCATGTGTTTGGGCTCAAAATGTTTTTAAACATGCTTAAAAATTTTCTAGAAGCTTGGCGTGTCTCGGGCGTGTGACTTATACGTCCCGATTAACTTGATTAAGTTACAGGTGGTTGAATACGCTCTGAACGCACTTGGTGCGTGTTTGAGGCACGCCAGTGTATGTTACATACATGTGCGTTCCGATTTCATTAGATGTTGCTTCAGTAGCTTGCCCTAAGCGTGTGTGAAACACACATTGAACTTTTGATGCGCGCCTGTAGCGCGTGGTAACAGTTAGCGTGTCTGGGACTTATCACAACCATACTCAAAAACTTGGAGATTTTTTATACGTCCGGCACTCGCCTCAGTCACGGGCTAATGTGTAACTGCTAAAGCGAGTTAAAAGAAATTAATTTTTATACGTCCGAAGTCTTCAGCATGTTGAGATTTTTCATACACCCGGCGCGTGTTTGGGTTATACGCTACTATATGACTGCTGTTTTAGCTAAGGTAGGATAGGGTCCGTCATCTGTCCACCATTTTCACAGATCTTCTCCTTTAAACGTGCTAAAACCACTTTGACATTCAAGGCCATGTAGCACTTATAGGAAAGGGGAAAGTGTATAAAAATAATCCAGGACAAATGACAAAGGCAATTTCCATGGCCATATATGGTGAAAACTAAAATCTTCTCCAGAACCCAAGTCTTATGATCATGAAACTTGTCATGTAGCAGCTGCATCATGGAATACAGAACTAAAATGTGTAAATAAATAATGCACTTTGATGACCAGCCATATGAAAATAATCTTCTTCTCTGAAACCACAAGACTCAAAGCTTGTATATTTAGTATGTAGCAATCTTATTTGATGCTTTACATAACCCCCCCCCCCACCCCCCGATCATGCCCATGTGGTTCAAAATGGTCCCACCCAAGGGGAAATAATCTCCTATATTTATACTACAATGAAGAAAACAATAATATCTAGAAACATTCTCTTAACCGTGAGTTTTTCATATTTTGTGTGAAGCAGTGTGAAGTAATCTTCTTTCTAAATTTTGCCACCCATGCCCCTGGGGTCCAAACAGGCCAAGCCCCAGAGCCCGGGGTCATTAGCTCCCTTACAAATAAAACTGTCCAGATTAGGCGAGCGTTTACAGGACCACTGGTCCTCTTGTTTGTGTTTCACTATATTTCTGTATTTCTGGTCCAGGCTGGAAATTCCAAAAACAGGATTTTGTATGAAATAGCACTATAAACCCGATCTTCCTAATTATCAAGATGTTACAGCCCCTTTCACTCGAGTTTGCCGTTTGAGCATTTAGATCAATCAAATTTGTTCACTCGAGTTTGCCATTTGTTTGTAAATCAGGTAACTTTTTATTCTATTTTAGAACTGAAACAGTGTCCCGCAGGTGCCAGGTGTTCTTAAAATCTATTCAGCATTTATCTTTAGGTAATGATGTCACCTCTTCTGATAAAAACATTGTAATTGCTTGGTTAAAGCACATTTTTATTTCAAAATTCTATGTACAACATATACAATGCATATTAAGAACACACATTTGTAAAAGGATAGAGACAAAAGCAAAATTTTATCAATTTAAGCAGTTACCTGATCGGTATCTACATGGCAAAAATTCCACATAGGAAGTTAAAAATTTCACTTGAGTTTGCCATTTTTAAAGGTCATTTAGTTTGAAGCTGTCACTGAAATCAGCAGATCAATCAATCCAGATGTCTTTGAGGACAACATGAAAAGAAACTCGGAACACATGGTCTTCTTGTGTGATGCAAATGCTCAAACGGCAAACTCGAGTGAAACGGGCCGTATTGTGATTGACAATGATGATTTGCCATGATGTGTCTGTCATAAGTCTTCTGCATTTCATAATAAAAGTTAAAACCTTTAATTATTGCAGGTGTAAAGTAATGATCACTGACAGAATTCAGCATGGACTAAGTCACTTCAGCTTTTCAATGTGAGAAACAGATCAACATCTAAACCCAACAGATTTGTCCTAATAGAAGAAAGTATATGTATATGGTGGAAAAGAGAAAACAATGGGTTATTGACCATGTTTGCTCCTGAGTTCTTGCTTGGACTTGAGTCAAGATACAGATTTCTCAACATCTAGATTATTCCAGCTTCTCCGAGATTGAAGACAGCAGAAAAGTGACAAGTGTAATTTTGACGATGATATTAGACATGTTTCTTTACACCATGCCTGTTAGTTCATAATGATCTGTTAAGATTCTAGATCTGTCAGAAATTAACAAGTCTTTCTAATAAGCGCAATACAAGATCTTTGTTAATCCAGTTTTTAACTCAGTAAACTCACCTGAGCAGAAGGCTCACAGGTTAGCTTATAGGATAGGCTGGCATCCGGCGTCAGTCGACATCCGTCCACAATTTCAAAGACAAATGAGCCGCCACATGGGAAAACCAACAGAGTCTGCATAGGCGAAAACAAAGGTGCAGATCAGCTTCGCAGATACTGCGAAGCTGATCAGCGCCTTTGTTTTCGCAACTCGGATAGTACAATTCCTCTTCTACTTAAGTCAGAAATTTCAAGCTTCTAGCTCTTTTCTGTACTTGTACAAGTGGGTTTGTGCCAGACCTGTTCGGAAACCACATTGTTGGTTTTCCCGCGAGGTGGCTCAAATATTTCTGAATCAAGCGGGCCGATCTTGATAAAATTTTATGTGAACCATCACTGGGTAGGGGGATTGACTGCATTAGGTTTTTGGAGCAGATTGTATCAAAATTGTGGTTTCCATGGCAACAGATAGCTCCCATAGACTTGCAATGGGAAAAACATAAAAAAAAATCACAAGGCCCAGAGCTTCAATATTTTATATGTAGCAATGTTTGGTAGTCCCCTTCATCAATCCTGCCAACCATGTACCTGGGGTCCAAATTGACCATGCCCCAGGGATGTCCATGTGTGCTGTAGGCTTATAGTGGGAAAAATCTTCTAACTTAAAACCACAAGACTTAGAGCTTGTGTATTTAGCATGTAACAGTGTTTATTGGTACCCTTCATAAATCCTGCCAATCATGACCCTGGGGTCAAAAATGGCCCCACCCTGGGGTCATTAGCTCCTATAGACTAGCATATACATGTACCTAATTTTCTTATTTTGGATCCAAAACATACGCTGTGGGTACTTGTTAGACCCGCCTCAACGAGGCGGTTCTAACATGTACCCACAATGTATGTTTTGAGCAAAAACTTTGAAAAAACAGATTTTTTTTTTTCAATAAAATATTTCTATTTTTGCTTCTGTAAAAAACATCTGTATATTGCATGGGCAAAAATGTATTGCTCAAAACAGATTGTGGGTACACCTCCATGGAACTGGCTCGGCGAGCAAATATAAGGCACATCTACCCCAGTTTTGCTATAAAAGTTGTGTATAAGGGATGTATATGGGCTGCGACGCAAGAAAACCAGTATTTGGGGTTTCTGACCATATCCGACACAAACCAGAATGTACTGTCACAGAAGAAGGCCAGAAGCTTGGATATAAGTAGAAGAAGAATTGTTATATTTTTGTAGCGAAAACAAAGCACCTTTGTTTTTCACATATATGCAAGATTCAGGTTTTCTCATGACGCGGCTCATATTAAATGGACATGTTATTCTGATGTTATAGCTCACTTGAGCCCTTTTGAGCCTGTTATAGTATAGGCATTCTCTGGTGTCCATCCATCATCTGTCAGTTTATCAGTTGTCCACCGTCGATTGTCCACCGTCGTCAACCGTTTGTTGTATAAATGGTCCAGGTCACATGACCAAGATGAACGCCACGCCCATGATATGTTTAACCACTTCTCTGGAACCAGCAAACTGACTTTAACGAAACTAAGTATGTAGCATTGGGGACGCTGGTTAATCATTGTTTGATTAAATTGTGACCTTAGGTTGAACTTGATCTATTTTACAGCAAGATCAGATTTGGTCAGTCACATGCTTTTCAATGGAAACAGTTTGAAACAGGATTTTTCAGAAAGGTTTATAGCCTGTGACCTGATAGTAGATACTGACAAGTTATTGAGTTAATGAGTTATGTTTAAGGTCAATGTCATTTCCTTACCATGGCAAAAAGTAATAAAGTAATTGTAATTATTATTTAATTTTCTCTGAAACCATTTGGCCAATCATTTCAGAGCTTCCTTTCGAAGGGGAAACAAAATTTTCTATAAATGGTTAGGTCACATCACCAGGATGGCTGCCATCCCCATAATGGTAAAAACAATGGAAAATAGTTTTTCTTCTCAGGAGCCGATGAACCGATTTAAATGAAACTTGTTATGTATTATCAAGCACTCTAGACCATCATAGATGTATAAAGCTGCTAAGTTGACCTTGCCCTGTAAAAAGGTTTCAGATTTTAATAATTTGGTCGGGTAGCCTGGGCTTTTGATGGGAAAATATGTAAGCAATGCATTTTGTCACAAAGATTTTAGCCTGTGACATGTAAATTGATAGATATATTAAAGGACAGTTTTTAGCTCGACTGCACGAAGTGCATAGAGCTATTGCAGTCACCCCGGTCGTCCACGTTCCCGTTCCCGTGCGTGTGCGCGTCACACTTGCGTTAAAGTTTTCTAGAAGTCCATATCTTGACAACCACTCATCAGAAAGCATTCATACTTGGACCATAGATACCCTGTAGTGTTAGCTTTCATTCCATGGCATCGGGCCCCTGGGTCCAGGCCAGGGGGTGGGGCTGGAGGTTAAAATCTAGAACACCTTCAAAAATGGCAATTCTTATGTTAAAGTTTTCTAGAAGTCCATATCTTGACAACCACTCATCAGAAAGCATTGATACTTGGGCCATTGACAGCCTGTAGGGTCGGCTTTCATTCCATGGCATCAGATCCCTGGGTCCATGCCAGGGGCTAGAGGTTAAAATCTAGAACACCATTAATAATAATGGCTTTTCTGTGATATAGTATTCTAGAAGTCTATATCTTGAAAACTTTTTATCAGAGGGCTTTCATACTCGGACCATAGGTACCCTGTAGGGTTGAGTTTCATTCCATGGCATCGGGCCCCTGGGTCCATGCCTGGGGGGGTGGGGCTGGAGGTTAAAAACTAGAACACTAAAAATAGATGTACTGCTGTGTAACTTTTACAAGGAGGCATATCTTGACAACAACTATCATAAAGCATTCATACTTCATACACTTTAGGTTCCATGACATCGGACCACTGGGTCGGAGTCAGTGGGGGCGGGGCTAGAGGTCAAAATCTAGAACTCCCCGAATTTTTTTTCTTTTTATTTCTTAATAGAAACAACTTAGGAGGATGGTTGGTCATTCATCTTTTGACTTTGTGACACTGACTTGTGTGTCATGATGGTAAGGGTCGGTTGACCTACTTTCCATGGTTCAGTGATTTTGCCTTATATCTTGACACTCAATTAGTATATTTTCTTACTTCTTTCAGATTATGAGTTAGTACGACCAGGCCTTTGACCCCAATATACTTATAGGTCACTGTGACCTAATTTCACGGTTCAGTGATTTTGCCTTATATCTTGACACTCAATTAGTATATTTTCATACTTTTTTTCAGATTATGAGTGAGTATGACCAGACCTTTGACCCCAATATACTTATAGGTCACTGTGACCTAATTTCACAGTTCAGTGATTTTGCCTTATATCTCGATACTCAAATGGCTTATGAACAAACTTCTTTCAAAGTATGTTTGAGTATGGCAAGACCTTTGACCCTGAAGTAGTCCTAGGTCACTGTGACCTAATTTCACGGTTCAGTGATTTTGCCTTATATCTTGACACTCGATTAGTATATTTTCATACTTTTTTCAGATTATGAGTGAGTATGACCAGACCTTTGACCCCAATATACTTCCAGGTCACTGTGACCTAATTTCACGGTTCAGTGATTTTTGCCTTATATCTCGGTACTCAAATGGTTTATGAACAAACTTCTTTCAAAGTATGTTTGCGTATGACAAGACCTTTGACCCTGAAGTATTCCTAGGTCATTGTGACCTAATTTCACGGTTCAGTGATTTTGCCTTATATCTTGACACTCAATTAGTATATTTTCATACTTTTTTCAGATTATGAGTGAGTATGACCAGACCTTTGACCCCAATATACTTATAGGTCACTGTGACCTAATTTCATGGTTCAGTGACTTTGCCTTATATCTCGGCACTCAAGTGGTTTATGAACAAACTTCTTTCACACTATGTTTGCGTATGACAAGACCTTTGACCCTAAAGTAGTCCTAGGTCAATATGACCTAATTTCACGGTTCAGTGATTTTCCTTTATATCTCGGCACTCAATTGGTATATGAACATACTTCTTTCACGATATGTATGAGTATGACAAGTCCTTTGACGGTAAAGTATTCCTGGGTCACTGTGACCTAATTTCATGGTTCAGTGATTTTGCCTTATATCTCGACACTCAGTTGGTATTTTTTCATACTTCTTTCTGATTATGAATGAGTATGACCACACCTTTAACCCAAACATACTTATAGGTCACTATGACCTAATTTCATGGTTCAGTGATTTTGCTTTATATCTAAACACTGAATGGGTATATGATCATTTTTCTTTCACATAATGAGTAAGTATCACTAGATCTTTGACCCTGCAATAATTATAGGTCAGTGTGACCTTTTTTCACGGTTCAGTGATTTTGCCTTGCGTCTTGGCACTCAGTTGGTATATGAACACACTTCTTTCACAATATGAGTGAGACCTTTAAATCTTAGGTAGTTATAGTTAACTTTCATGGTTCAGTGATTTTGCCTTATTGCATCAAGGCAAAAAGATGTATGAGCATAATGCTTTGGGTTACTGGTCGGGTTTGGCCTTATGTTTGACAAAGGTCAGAAGCAGTCGAGCACGCTGTCCTGCGACAGCTCTTATTTGTGTTAATGAAATTATGTGAGAATTCAGTTTTATTTTCAAAGACCAAATCTTGGGTGAGCACTCTGTTTTTTTATAAAAAAAAAAAAAGAAGTTTATTAGTTTGAATTATAATCTTGTTTGTATTGCAATTTTGATATTTTTACATGGAGTGTTATTGGGGGCAGCTGTTTGTATCTTTTCAGAATTTTGGGATTAAAATGTGCATATGTGATGTGAACTTTTCTCCTTGTTTTTAGTAGCCACTGTTTTTGTCGACAAAATAAATCATTCAATTTTAATCAATATGAAAATCAAATTTTTGCATTTTTCACTTTTAATCAAGATGAAAACCACATTTTTGCATTTTGTTCTATGATACCATTCAAATGATAAAGGATCATATAGAGACACACATGAAACTATCCATACATAATAGATTATAAATGTGAACCAAACAGAGTTGCATAATGTGGTGTTTCTTTTTGTAGTTGAGTATAGTAGTTAATCAAAAGTTTTATGTTTCAAAATAAGTTAAAAATATCTTGGCCATGGCCAGTTATATGGACATGAGAAGGGCCATGGGAAGAAAATTATGGCCATGGGCAAAATTATTGGCCATGGCCCAAAACTTGACCAACTTTGGGCCATGGCCAGAATTTCATTGCCCATGGCCAGAATTTATGCCCATGGCCAATACTTACAAAATTTTAGATTATAATATTTTTGAATTTATAATATCATGGCCTTCATGGGAAGCAATTTTTATGTAGAAATTCATCTCTAAAAACATTTTTTATCAACAGTTAAATTTTCCCATGGCCAACAAATTTTCTGGCCATGGCCACTTTTTTGTCCATGGCCAATCTGTTTTCCCATGGGAAAGGGCCATTTCCCATGGGAAAACATGATTTTCCCATGGGAAAGTCAACTTCAAGTCCATTTTTCAGGCAGTTATAGATAAGATAGGCCAATAAAATAAGTTTTTAGAGAACCACTTGATAGGTACTTTATGAGTATATAAACTGCGAAGCCCTGGCTGCTTTCGAAAGATGTCCTGGATTTGACAAAAAGCGGTTTGTCAAAAAAATACCGGTTGGTGTTAAGTTCAACTATTTTAGGAAATAAAGAAAGACAAACATATAGAAATATTTTGGTAACTGAAAATTGGCTAAACTGACGTTAAAAAGCGTGAATGGCGATCAAATTGTTGTGATGGCGTTATGTAAATGCGAAATAACGTTACGCAACGTCGCACCAAAACTGGTATTTTCCATTCAAATCGAATGACTTTTTACGAGGTGAAAATTTTTACTATCACCCTCTCAGCAATTTTGTATTTATATAATATACGATGCAACACACAGGTCTTTTGATAGTCATCCGTCTGTACTGATGCCCCACTGAAATGCCTAACCGTTACTTATCCAACGACAATTCAGTTAATTATGCTGTTTTCCGTACGTATATAATGGTGACACGCGCAATTGACAATGCTTCGCCCTTGCGAGTACCTTCTAGCGTATTTTCATCCAAATAACAGGTCGGAGGTCTTACATTCGTATGGATTAAAGCGTGTTAGAATGTAATATTACATACATTAACAGTACGCATACGCTTACTCATAAGAAAACTATTATAAAGTCCAATTCGCATGCACAAAAAATACACACGTGTAAATATACTCCGGTGTGTAAATATACTCCGGTGTGCAAATCAACCTGTGAGTAAATTTAAATTGCGTTCACATGGGTTTTATCACCAGGAGTATTTTTTTACGTAAATTTATCATTTCTGGATTAAAACACCCAATTCGCAAGCGCAAAAATACACGCGTGTAAATACTCCGGTGTGTATATATACTCCGATGTGCAAATCAACCTGTGAGCAAATTTAAATTGCATTCACATGGTTTTTATCACCAGGAGTATTTTGTATGTAAATTTATCATTTCTGGATTAAAACATGTTCATTTAAGTTTTCTGTATTTGCAAAACAAGAAGAGGCTGTTTCAAGGTGTTCTTGTAGATTTTGGCAGCAGAGGAGAATCATGTAATGGTCAGGCATAATCTTAGCAGTTATACAGTTCCCTTTTATAATCCTTTCACAAGGAATAACTTTTAAAATGCCCCAAGAATCCTCACCAAGAATGATGAAGAAATAGCGCGGCTGTTTGCACTCCATATGATCTAAAATGTGATGAATGGCAATAAACTCTTATTTAGCAACAATGTCCACAGTTTCAGTAATCAGTTATGAACAAAAATATGAAAATTTGTTATCTAAAAGCAAAATATTGACTTGAAATAAAAATATTCATGGGTAAATTTTACTTTGCGTTCACATGGGACAAAATAGTAAATTTACACGTGTGTATTTGTAAAATTAAAATTTGCATCTGGTCAGACCCAGGAGTAAATTTACCCATATGTAAATATACTCCGGTGTGTATTTGCGTTCGCAGATAACAGTAAAGTCTTGTAATAACTCGCAGATAACTGTTAAGCAGATAACAGTAAAGTCTTGTAATCTTCTTGCGTCTGGTGATGATATAAACAACAACCGTGTTCAGAATCAAAATGAATGCGGTTATCACAGCTTGTAGGTACACGGAATGGTCCAGATATTCGTACTGCTGAAAACAAAATAAGTATACAATTGATGATAATAAACTTTATTTTATACTTTACAGTGAAAAGCAATTTATATCAAAACTTGATAAAATTGGTATTTTCATTGATATGAAATTTCACTGATATCAAATCTCACTGATATCAAAAGTCACTAGTGACTGATATCAGCCTATATCTTCACTGTAGATTTTGGATTACTTCTGACGTTCACATTTACTTGACGTCATTAAATGTGTCTCACTTCAAAAATTCAAACGCCTATAACTCCGTTATTTTTGAACGAAAATATAGAGTGTGTTTATTCATTTTCTTAGTAAGAACGTAAGGAACAATGTGGTACCAAAATTATTTGTGTTTTCAACAGTTTTATTTTTTGCATTTTTCTCCGCCTGCCTTGTGAATTGATAAAATGCGCGTGTATTGTATGAAATGAAAAGAAAATTTGCTTCTTTTGGTGAATACCAAATATATTTCATCTCGTGAGTTGAAAACATAAAAATTTTCACTCGTTCTGCGCACTCGTGAAAATTCTGAAGTTTTCAACTCACTCGATGAAATATATTTGTTATTCACCTGACAAAAGCAAATATCATCTATTTATCTGAAAGATTTTACATCTTATCGTCATTCGGATATAAGACATGTCCATGACCAAAAGGAAGACCGATGTCACTGCTTAAATATATATATAGACTCAATAGACTAACTGCTCATTAAAGACAGGGCTGGACTATATAAAGGGGATTAGCATTCAGTTGTCATTTTCTCACTAGACTTCAGACCATTCACATCAAATTTCAGGCAATAGATGATATATAGTCCTAAATACAGTAATGTGATTTGGCTTATTCCTGTCACTAAAAAATCAATAATTGATTGCCGGTGTTTTACCTGTATTTTGACCCCCGGCACAGCAACCATGTCTTTAAAGCTTAAACAAACAAGTTTGCTGCTTTTAAAAAGCCACCAATGAGCTGGACCTGGAACACATACACGCACACACACAATGATCCATTTTGGATTCATGGAGTGAAATGGTTTTATATTTCTGAATAGTTTCAGCTTTTGTGAGCATGTCGCTGATCTTGGTCCCGTATCAAAAATACATCAATAGCTTTTATAACTTCTAAGAAAATCAGGTCAAATGCTCTATGAAAATATGGAAAACTTGCATCCACAACTTTCACGTAATAAGCTGCACAAATTTTCGTTATTTTCTCATTATCCGCCTTCGGGCCGTCATTTTGTGCTACAGGGAAATTGTTGGCTTGAAAATGTAAGGGGCCACTTCGCAGATAATGCTCAGCTAGAACCATAATCGCCTATCTCCCGGCCCATTGTTTCAAAATAAAGGGGCCATTTTGAAAATTAAAGGGCAATTTTGCCCATGACCCCTTCCAAAATTATCCCTGGTGCTACATAGCCAAAGATGAGCATGGCAGGCCAAAGATGAGCATGGCAGGCATCTTCAAATATGCCCAAAATGGCAAATATGATTTGAATGTAGTACAAATTTCATGAAAGTTAACCCATAAAATGATCGATCCCTATAAACTGTGATGCAACAAATAACACAGACTCGAGATGCGAACTTTGAGACGCACAAAAACATATTTTGCACATATGGAATATGTGTCTGCAACTTGTCAACTTGCGTTGCATGTTTAGGCAGAACTATTTCCTCCCAACCTCAAAACAAATTCAATCGTCCTTACTGCAACAAAAGCTGAAAATATTGACCTCTTAAAATGGTTTCAGAAGCAATCTGTTTTAAGGCATGACTGTTCGCAATAGAATTGCAAGTGTTGGTATTTTAGCAACATGAATAATGAGTGTTAGTTTATTTTAGCAATGAATAATGACTTCCAGTCACATGATCCTCCATGAGCATCTTCAATTGTGGGCATTAATAGTGTCTGGACCGTCATCGGTCCAGCCAATAAAGAGCGGTAATGTATGAGGTCACTAAATATTATAAAGGTACCCAGCCCCCAGCAGGCACATGACGTCATAATGACGTCAGATCGACGTCGATGTGACGTCATGACGTCGCATCGACGTTGATATGACGTCATTATGACGTCATGTGCCCACTGGGGCCGTTTCCGTTTTCTTGTTTGAATTGAATACTGAACACAAGCAGCATATTTTTAATTTCTTTTTTTTTTACTCAGTTTTACGTCCCTTTCAATATTATTTCAGCTCAAATGAGACGGGGCAATCAGTAGGTGGGGCGAAAATGGGAGAGTCCCGAGAAAAACCACCTGGCACACTTGCAAGCAGAACTTGGCTTGTCTCAAATGTGGCCAGTGCGGGTCTCGAACCCACACCAAACACAGCGGTAAGATGATCTAGTGCTTAAGAAACAGCGCCCTTAACCGCTCGGCCACGGGGGCCGCCAAATATTTTTTTTTAAATTTCAAGAGGATTAGTGACTTTGAAAAGCAGTCATTACATCCTGTAGGTTGTAGGAATTACCAAGATACATCTACATTTATATCGACATTTAGGAATGCCCCATCATCTGTTAGTCCAAGAATGAGTACATGAGAAAAAAAAACAAAACGCTAATACATCATGAACTCTTATCGATGTTAAAACACAAGATATACACATAATAATTATGTATTTTATTCCCTTGTACCTCGACCTCTTAATGTGTTTACCATATAAGCATCAACGCCTGAACCTCACCCAATTCTCATGACCTGAATAAAACCATCCGAGGACTTCATGCATTAACATAATAACCCCACATAGACAATCAACAAGTGTGTGCGTAAAGGATATTATAAATTGTTTAAAGATCTAAGAAAACCGTTATAAACAAACAATATCGACTCACCCGCGTTTTATGGTTTACAGGTATGACGTATTTACTGCAAACGTTTAGATATTACTGCTTGTTTCAATGTGCAACGCTATCTCAAGTTCTACAGATTGCATTTATTTACCGTTATTTACCTGTTCGTGCGAAAAATGATATAGCCTTATTACCATGCATCTTTGAATTATCAGTATAATTTATCAATTTTGACGATAATAGTAATTCGTATTTATCGTATTTATCAGTAAAAAATCCGACAATACCATTTCGTATTCTAGAAACCCCTTATATGATGGGGTAACTTTCGCCACAAACCGCAGCGCCAAGAACAGTCCAACTTTTATCTGATCGGGGCTGGCTGCGGTCACCCCATCTTTGCTGTTATATTCTATATTATTAGCTCACCTGAGCCGAAGGCTCACAGGTGAGCTTATAGTATACCCATGCTCCGGCGTCCGTCGTCCGTCGTCGTCCGTCGTCCGTCGTCGTCCA
This sequence comes from Rugalucina vietnamica, assembly GCA_964017185.1. NCBI lineage: Eukaryota > Metazoa > Mollusca > Bivalvia > Lucinida > Lucinidae > Rugalucina > Rugalucina vietnamica. Next base: position 48,826,913 of record OZ024882.1, on the reverse strand, counting down.
CAATTTCAAAGATCTTCTCCTCTGAAACCACTTGGCCAATCAAAGCCAAACTTCATGTGGAGCATCCTTAGGAAGGGGGAACGAAAGTTTATATAAATGGTCCAGGTCACATGACCAAGATGGCCACCATGGCTATAAATAGCAAAAACCTTTAAAAATCTTCTTCTCCAGAACCAGTGGGCCGATTTCCACGAAACTTGGTATGTAGCATTGGGGAAGTGGGCCCATCATAGTTTATATAAATCATGACCCTAGGATGGCCTTGACCTATTTCACGGAAAGGTCAACTTAGGTCGCCAATGCATTTGAATGGGAAAAAATGGTAAATTGCTATTTAATGGGTAAAACTTACTGGAAATAGGCAAATGGACAGAAGATTAATGTTAATGGAAACTTTTAGCCCCTGGGGGGTTGTCTGCCCCTGCCCCGGGGCTATATACATGTATATTTCCATAATAATGAAACATCTTCTCCCCTGAAACCGCATGGCCAATCAAAGCCAAACTTCATATGGAGCATCCTTGGGAAGGGGGAAAGAAAGTTTATATAAATGGTCAAGGTCACATGACCAAGATGGCCGCCATGGCTATAAATAGAAAAAAACCTTTAAAAATCTTCTTCTTCAGAACCAGAAGGTCAATGATTTTGAAACTTGGTGTGAAGCATCAGTGACTAGAGTTCTACAAAGTTTATATAAATCATGACCCTTGGATGACCTTGACCTATTTTACGGCAAGGTCAACATAGGTCGCTCATGCATTTGAATGGGGAAAAGTGTTAAAATGTCATTTGTAGGGAAAATCTTGCAGGAAATGGGCAAATGGACTTAAGATTGATGATTCTGAAAAAATTTGGACCCCAGGGGTATGTCAGCCCCCACCCCGGGGCAATATACATGTATATTACAGTGATATTCAAAGATCTTCTTCTCTGAAACTGCTTGGCCAATCAAAGCCAAACTTTATGAGGAGCATTGTTAGGAAGTGGGAATGAAAGTATATATAAATGGTCATGGTCACATGACCAAGATGGCTGTCAGGGCTATAAATAGCAAAAACCTTTAAAAATCTTTTTTTCCAGAACCAGAAGGCCTATGATTTTGAAACTTGGCATGAAGCATCAGGCAATGGAGCTCTACAAAGTTATATAAATCGTGACCCTTTGATGACCTTGACCTATTTTACGGCAAGGTCAACTTAGGTCGCCCATGCATTTGAATGGGGAAAATTGTTAAAATGTCATTTGAAGGGCAAAACTTTCAGTAAATTGGCAAATGGACTGCAGTTTTATGTTTTCAAAAAGAAATTGACTCCAGGGGTTGCTCTGACCAAGCCCTGGGGTTATATACATGGATATTACCATTCTAGTCAAACAAGTTTATTGGTATATATCTCGGGTTTCAGGTGAGCGTTTACAGGACCATTGGTCCTCTGGTATACTATATTCTATAGTAGGTGCAATTCATATAGAAGGATAAGAACGAGAGGGTCCAATTGTCATGAAGGAGAAATGGATAATCACAAAACTAGACTCTGTACAAATCCTAAGACATTACGAAAACATGTCCATGTAAAATACAGAGATTTTTTTTTCAACTAAGAAATGAAAATTTCACCAGAAATATTTTGATATTTTTCTTATTTTTGCTCAAAACATAGATTGTGGCTACACGTTAGAACCGCCTCGGCGAGGCGGTTCTAACGAGTACCCACAATCTATGTAGGTATACCCCTGCATACCCAAGTTTTACTATATAAAAGTGGGGTTCAAGGGGGTATACTTTTCACGGACATGTTTTCCTGATGCGTTTTTTGCAATACAGCGATTAAATAAATATTCAGACCTATTAAGAATGCTTTCTTTGCGTCTGAATTATTATGAATGTAGAATGACAAAGAATTATTGTTTCTGTCTGGCGACGTGACGATTCTCGCTTGACCAAATCAAGTAGCTTATTCCACAGAGAAAATGGCCTGTCTAAAGCTTGTATCAGTATTTGGACTATCGAGCTATGTCCTATGTCTTGTGGCTTTGGTTTCCACTTACACACGCATACATTGACTATTTTTGAGCCACCTCGTGAGAAACCAACAATATGCATAGGAGAAAACAAAGACGCAGATCAGCTTCGCGGTAACCGCGAAGCTGATCAGCGCCTTTGTTTTCGCAACTCGGATAGTACAATTCCTCTTCTACTTAAATCCGAAATGTCAAGCTTCTAGCTCTTTTCTGTGCTTGTACAGCTCGGTTTGTGTTGGACCTGTACGGAAACAACATTGTTGGTTTTCCCACGAGGTGGCTCAATTATTGTTAGAGTGAATTTTAAGTCTGTGAAGGATAATGGATTCAGGGCGCTCCACCTCTAAAGAAGATTAAATGCATTTTACATGCTTTAATAAGAGCGATAAGTTATGGCACTGCATATCCTTTTTGAATAGATTGAGGCTATTATTGTTCTCAGAACATTATTTTTGTTTCATAAACTGCTTTTTTATCCAGATAACAGGCCGTAGTCTTAGGTTCGTATAGAAAACATAATGAGTAAGAATGTTTTCTTAAGAGCATGAAATTATTCTCAGTTTAGAGCCATCTTCATAAGGATGATTTAGTTATTTGACCCCGTTTTTTGCATGTGTTTTTGATTAAGACTTTCTTGTGGAGTTTTAAAATTGCAGTATATTTATCTTGATATCGTCGCCGGTTTATAAAGGGTCACTGATGAGGGTTCATTACCCAAAATTGCGCAAAATGGCTTCTACCATCTCCCTTTGAACGTTTTCACTGCTTCAAAAGGCAATTGCATTTATATTTAATTACATTTATACATTTATAGTGCGTATACTCTTTATCACTAGAAAAATAGTGTTTTGCCAGTACCATCAACGAAATCACATGTCACATCTCGCCGTATGTTGTAAAAGCCTTTTGTTTTCTGGTTATATAACAACATATGATGTACCTAAATAAAACTTTTCTAATGCTATTCCATACCTTCAACAGAGCGATATCTATACTGACGTCAACAAAAACGCATCAGTCAACTTTGACACGTCATACTGCCAATGTTAACAACTTTGATTGTTTTAAATATTGGTCATATCTTTTGCTAACCTTTCACGCATTCGGAAATGCTGAAATGGAATTTTTCAGACAGCTGCTTGAAAACTGACATGTTGTTGAAAACACACACCACTCGCAAAATTCCTATTCTGTTCATGAATCGGTCTATCAGGCATCGCTTCTGTCTCCTTTGCAATGCCAACACATAAGCCATAGAGTGGAATACCCATACGGTGTTGAAACACATTTTTTGAAAACCGAATTTCGTTCTCTAGCGTTATTGGCGTCACTGTAGCTAATGAACAATGTTAAAATTGTAATCGCCGTCAAAATGGTCAAAAAAATTCAAAAGCTATCCTGGCATGACTATTTGACAAGGAATAGTTTCAATTGTTACTTCTCCGACCTTTTAGCTTAAAACGAACGTTCTTAAGGATAACGTGTATTTGACGTCCGGGGAAATATGCGTCAGAATACTATTGCTCCATTCTTGACTGTTCATTTAAATTAATGCGACTTCTGTATGAAAATTAACCCAAGGTGTGCATCCGAATAAAACGGCATCAATTCTGAAATGTTTCATTTTAAGAATTTGTAAGCAGAGGTGACGTCGACGTCAAAAAGATTTTGCTACATGTACATAAGCAGAGCTACGGTAGCAAAAATCGATAAATGGAATCTTATGTCAAGAGCTACGGTAGCAAAAATCGATAAATGGAATCTTATGTCAAAGCGAACGATGATCCCGGACTATGGAGTCGCTTCGAACGCCAGAACCCGAACAGTATCATTTTTTCTTTCCATCTGTTTCTTTATTGTGAAAAGTCCAAACGTTATTTTCAGTTTCTCAACTTTTCGTAGTCCAGTAATGTTACGTTTCAAAATTGTGATGTTCTTAAATTTGTAAAACAACTTTGCACGGCTTTCAAGAATTTTCATGTAAAAACGTCTGTATAATGCGTCAGGGTGCATTTTAAAAAATGGTGCACCCACGCAAGTTTTGAGAAACGTGCGCATCTTACCCAAAGTCGGTTTATGCTATACCATGAGAGAGAAAATACAAATTTCATTCGTATCGTGTATCCATTGGCCAAGTCACGTGACATTTTCGATGAGTCGTTTTTTTATTGACATCAGTATATTTGACCTTGCCCAACACATACATGTATTAGCCGTGTCATGAGAAAACCAACACTTTGCATAGGCGAAAACAAAGGCGCAGATCAGCTTTGCAGTAATTGCGAAGCTGACCAGCGCCTTTGTTTTCGCTACACGGATAGTACAATTCATCTATTTTTAATCCCAAAGATTCCAGCCATCTTATGTGCTTGTACAGCTCGATTTGTGTCGAACCTGTTGCTTTTCGCATGACGCGGCTCATATTGCTCTGTTTAAGAAAGCATGGAAAAGCATAAGACTCGTGAGACAATGGATTTTCTTTCTGAGATTATTCTGTTTTGTTGTGCTTCACAGCAAAGTTTGGATTTGGCGTGATACTTCATTTCGGAGAATTACATGTCAGCACGAAGTTGCCTGAAGTATATAAATGGGACTTGGCTGAATCATGATGTTCTTCAAGATAGTGTTCCAAAATCCATAGCAATACCGTTTTCGAATGACAGTATTGTCTAAAACTGACAAACGTGCAATTATTTATTATCTAAGAAATGATGTTCTTCAATGTGTTCCATAATATAAATACCTTATGTTTCTGTCTAACTCAGGTCTAACTCAAAGTCCGGTCTAACACAAAGATAATGTTGGATTAAGCAACTATGCAAAATGTTGGTTTTCTTATGACTCAACTCAACTCATATACATTAACTCATTTAAGCCTGGCGTCCCTTTTATGGGACATAGGCAAACATAATAGCCCTAGATGTGACGCCGCAGAACGCGGCGTCCCATCTTGGGCTATTCTGTTTGCACAGAGAAATTTCATCGAAAAATGAGATAAAAAATAAAAATCACTCCTAACACCCCTAAAAATGAAAGTTGACTCAGCCAATTGATAACAATGGGAGAATCCATTCGTCAAATATGGGTTAAGCTCCAACTCTTGTTTTCGACAAGTATTCGTATCAGTTTTGCTTCAAATTTGTTTACCCGAAAAAATGGATTGCCTTTTAATGCGTTCTACATACATGTAACTAAAACAAATGTGGCTATTATGTAATTGTCATTGTTCTAGTGTTTCCCGCAATTATTGTAAAAGTTTCTCAGACAACATGAAAGCTAACCGATAGTAGAGAATCTAAGAATGGATATTAGTGTTATGACTTGCAGTTATCAAAACTTTTAAAACCCGTATTTGACGAATGAATTTTCCAATCATTATCATTAGGGTGAGTCATTTTTATATTAGGGGTGTCAGGAGTATTTTTTAAATTTTATTCAATTTTTCGATGAAAATTGAGGCTTGTTTAGGGTATTTTGGGAAAAAGGTATATTGACCCATTTTAATTTTGGGATATGGGATATTGACCCTATTTATTTTGGGATATGGGATATTCAGGAATTTTGGGATATTGGATATTGGAATTTATTATGGGATACATGTACGAGTTAAATTAATTTTGGGATATGGGATATTTTGGAAGGTTCATTTTGGGATATGAGATATTGCCTACCCTCCTAACCAAGCCTCAAAATTCTCTAAGCAAACAGAATAGCCCCAGATGGGACACCGCGTTCTGCGGCGTCACATCTGGGGCTATTCTGTTTGCCTACATGTCCCATAAAAGGGACGCCAGGCTTAAATGAGTTAATATACGATGCAACACACAGGTCTTTTGATAGTCATCCGTCTGTACTGACGCCCCATTGAAATGCCTTACCGTTACAGTATCCAACGTCATTTCAGTTAATCGAACATTCATGCTACATGTAATTCTGTTGTTTCCCGTAAAGGCGTCTCGGAAAGAGTCTAAATAGATATAATGGTGACACGCACAATTGACAATACTACGCCGTTGCTACTACGCCGTTGCTAGTATATTTTCATATTTTCTAGCGTATTTTCATCCAAATTACAGGTCAGAGGTCTTTCATTCGTATGGATTAAAGCGTCTTAGAATGTAATATTACATACATTCGCAGTGCGCATACGCTTACTCATAAGAAAACTATTGTAAGTGTTGTGTTTTGCGTATACCAACAATGAAGCACAGGTCACAACTGATTGTCGTATATTTTATAATCCCTTCCTTGCCTGGCTTCTTGACAGAAATATAATGTACCTAAATTAAAAATTCCAAATGCTCTTTCATGGCCGATCAGATCGATATGTGTCTGACCTGGTCGTAATTCTAAAGACAACGGGCTTTCCTCCGAATGTTTTTATTCTGTTTTTGCTTTGCTTCACAGTAAGATAAGACATAGCACAATTTTATTTGGCATAAGAATTTATTATAGGGAATCATATATCAGCATGTGGTCACCTGAAGTATATTGAAGATTCTTAGCTATGATATGATGTTGTTTTTTTTGTGGTTCAAAATAAAAATGCATTTCTGTTTGACAATACTCAGACTAAAGCCAGGATCAGAACATAAATCAAATAAGCTCCGACTTTTGTTTTCGACAAGTATTCGTATAAGATTTGTAACAAATTTGTTTACCCCCACCCCCCCCCCAAAAAAAAAAAAATAAATAAATAAATAAAAAATAAAAAAATAAATAAATAAATAAATAAATAAATAAATAAATAAATAAATCAATAAATAAAAAATAAAATAAAAAAAATAAAAACGAATTGTCTTTTAATGTGTTCTACATCACCTAGACATTGTGGCTATTATGTAAGTGCCGTTGTTCTAACAATTTCTGCAATTATTGTAAACAGTTTCTCAGCATCGGGAAAACATGTCCTTGTAATTAATACCCCCTTATACCCCACTTTTATATAGTAAAACTGTGGTATGAAGGGGTATACCTATTTTTCTTATTTTTGCTCCAAAACATAGATTGTCGGTACTCGTTAGAACCGCCTCGCTGAGGCGGTTCTAACGTGTATCTACAATCTATGTTTTGAGCAAAAAAAAATATATCATTTTTTTTTCCAGTGAAATTTTTTATTTTGACAAACAAATATTTTTCTGTATATTGCATGGATGGATAGCATTAAAATGAGCCGATAGTAGAGAATTTAAGAGTGGGTATAGTGTTATGACATATGCGGTAATAAAATGTTAATGTAAGATACGACGCGCAGTTCCTGTGATAGTCATCCGTCTGTACTGACGTCACCATTGAAGAGGCCCTCCCATGGGTTTTGGGGATTCAGGGAGAAGGGCTATTTATTTTCAGGGATTTGGGGAGAAGGGTCATTTATTTTCAGGGATTTGGGGAGAAAGCATAACTTTTTGGGGTTTTATGGAGCAGGAAGCAGGGGGCTGAGGAAAAACATTTTAAGGAGCTGGGGAGAAAGGACATTTTTTCTTTCAGGGAGCAGGGAGCAAAGAGACCCCCTGGGGGCCTTAATTGAAATGCCTTACCGTAATATGCTACATTGTATTTTCCGTAAAGTCGTCTTAAAAAGAGTATGAATGGATATAATGGTGACACGCACAATTGATAATACTTTGCCCTTGCTGAGTGGATTTCTTGGTGCATAATAAACTAGTGTGTTGTTTTTCAGATTGAAAATGCATTTCGCGCGAATCATTGTTCACACTATGTACTCAGTGTGCTTTAAATTTATTTTTAGATGTTCTAAAATTAAATTCACCAGACACCGTTTTATCTTTCTTAGCTTTAAGATAAGTCATATCAATATCGTTTATTCCTGAACCAATAAAAACGAGAAATTGATATAAATTTATGAGCTTTTCCATGATTACTATGAGAAATTGGACTCACACTATCACTTCGAATAAAAATATGCGATGCCAGATATCGCTGTGTTTGCTGGTATATCACATTTGAGAACCGAAACAATCTTTTAATGAGAATGCAATTCCATAACAAAAATACGAAAGATACTGCAGGGAACCGTCGGTGTAACGTTGTGCCTCTTCTCACGGGGAATGACGAAATACCAATGCAAACAGACAGCTGATCTAATACGATACAATTATAAGTAATCAATCAATTGAACAGTCTGTTAACTCATTTAAGCCTGGCGTCCCTTTTATGGGACATAGGCAAATAGAGTAGCCCCAGATGTAACGCCGCAGAACGCGGCGTCTCATCTGGGGCTATTCTGTTTGCTTAGAGAATTTTCATCGAAATAATTGAATAAAATTTAAAAATCACTCCTAACACCCCTAAAACTGAAAGTGGACTCACCCGATTGATAATGATAGGAAAATCCATTCGTCAAATATGAGTTAATCAGTTAATCAATTCAATTAATCAATTCAAAATATTCTTGGCAAATACATTAATCAATCACAAGATGAATGATTCAATCAAGCAATCCATCATTTAATGAAATTAAAGTGTGGAAAATATATATTAACTAGATTGATAGCTCATTATGGTGAACATAATGAATCAAAAAGTGGATGTAAATAAGTAATTAAAATTAATAAAAAAAAAATAACAAACAAAAATAAAGCACCAAAAAAGACTTACTTTAGTCGTTGGACAATAGCTCCGCGTCGAATTTTGATTTGATGAACTATCTTCAAACGGGCTGATATTTGTGGCTGGCTTTAGTGATGTATTCATTGTAAATGATTTCAAGTATTATGAAAATTCGTTCCTGAAAATTTAATCCAAATGTATCACGGTACAAATAAATAGGCGTGTAAAATAGTATAAGAATGCATGGTTTAGAAGAAAGTAGCACAAATTAATGTCAGTTACCAAATTAAATTTTGCATTCTACATTTGACAAACAATATATAACTTATATGCAGTTGAATAAAGCATACGCCTCACTGAGTAGAAACGTGTATTCCAATAAACTGTTTCTTTTGTTCTTTTGTTCTATCAATTTGAATGTTAAACAGCAGTCACACATTAGCGTATAACCCAAACGCGCGCCGGGCGTATGAAAAATGTCAACACGCTGAAGATTTTGGACGTATAAAAATTAATTTGTACCTTTGACTCGCTTTAGCAGTCACACATTAGCGCGCGACTGAGGCGTGTGCCGGACGTATAAAAATCTCAAAGTTTTAGTGTACGTTTGTCTTACGTCCCAGACACGCTAAGCACACGCTATGGACACGCAGCGAACGTTCAACGCGCGCCTCACACACGCTTGGGGCACGCTACTGAAGCAATATCTCATAATATCGGAACGCGCGTGGAGCGTACACTGGCGTGCCTCAAACGTGCGCCAAACGCGTTCGAAGCGTATTCAACGCGCCTGTAGCGCGCGTGGAACTTATTCGAAACGTATAAGTCACACGCCCGGGACACGCCGAGCTTCTAGAAAATTTTTAAGCATGTTTATTTTCTTTTTTATCGCAAACGCGCATGAAACGCGCGATGATTTTAAGCGACATACAGCGACGCGCGCCGGACGTACACCAAGCGTGCACAACGTACTCGTAACGCGCTCGAACGTGTCTCTGACGTGTGTCTTGCGTATGTGGAATTTTGTATTTTTTCAACACGCCCGGCACGCGTTTCACTTATACGCTAATGTGTGACTGCTGTTTTAACATCGCGGTGTAACAACCCATTATCATAAGGACTATATATCTTTCAGCATCAATACCGAATTGGAATCGTTTCAGTATGTTCTTACAAACAGACGGTTCACTTACGAGTATAAATATCCTGCTTTACATAAAACTGAAATAAATTGCAGTCATTTATGAGATTTGCTTTTGTCGCGATAGAAGCCAATAATTTGTTTGCAATTATGTTAATGCCCATGTTATTCTGCATTCAAGAGCTGCGCCTACAGATCATAGGAAATGTTACACGTGTTTTTAATTGTAAGCTTTAAAAAAGGAAATGTGATAACAAACGAGGGTGAATGTCTTACCTTTTTACGGTGATATTCGGCATTCTTATTGTATTGTTGATGATTCTCTTACAGTCTTTCGCGTTGTCGTGAACAGAGAGGGGAATGGAGGGACAAAAAATCGCAAGTTAAATTTAAAATCACAACAAAGAGACCATGCGAGAACGAAGGGACAATAAAACATCTCAGAATCAACAATACACATGAAGAGCAATGTGGCAAGCTCTTTCCCTACAAGGTAGCGATGCAGTAAGCATCAATCTATAACAAAGGACCGTCAAAGGACCGCAATCAGTAATGGGATTTGGCTGAATCTCGAACTTATCCCTTGCCTAGCATTATAATTTCGGAATTGAGATGACTTAATTGTGTTTTGCTGCATATTAACGCATGCAGTTACATAAACTAGCGTCGGTAAGAAGAATACGTTGTCCTAAGTATGACTAGACATATTATTGACATACATGTTCTACGATATTCTTAAAGAACTTTCTCGTCGATGTAACTTTTCTGGCGGGGTAAGACGATGTACATGTGTTTAATTTGAATCTTAACAGCACTGTATAGCATTACATTATCACAACAACGACAATAGATCGTTAAGCCTCTACAGCGAATTTGAATTGTTTCAGCTTTTTTTTCTTACGAATAGAACATTAACTGTCGCGTATGAATACATGTATCATGCTTTACAAAAAAAAAAAAAAAAAAACATAAAAATAATAATAAAAAAAAAACAGTAAAGCGCCGGCCCCACTGCGCTTAAGACCGCTAATCAGGAAAACATGGCCGTGCAATGTATATCCCCTTGAACCCCACTTTTATATAGCAAAACTGGGGTATGCAGGGGTATACCTATTTTTCTTATATTTGCTCCAAAACATAGTGTGGGTACTCGTTAGAACCGACTCGGCGAGGCGGTTCTAACGTGTACCCACAATCTATGTTTTGAGCAAAAATAATAAAAATATCAAAATTTTTCCACTGAAAATTTTCATTTTTTTAAACTTAAAAAATCACTGTATATTACATGGACAAGTTTTCGTAATGTTACGATCTTTATACGATTCTACGATATATGATATTAATTTGGGTGTCGTTCCGTTGGCACCAGTTTGCAACTTAAGAAAGCATAAACACGCTGGAAAACATTTAACATAATTTACATGCGCAGACTCAATCACAAAACTAATGATTATACACATGTACAATCGTACGATTGCTTACGATTCAGTGGGCGAAATTCGTTTTGGCATAATATTTCGTTTTAGAGAATTACATGACAGCATGTGCTCTCCCGAAATATATATAAATTCTTGGCGTTTAAAAAAAAACCAACAAATCTTTCTGTACGACAGCACTCAGTCCGGTGTACTGCGGTATGCGATTACCGAGGAAAGCAACACATACAACTGTAAATCATATAATCACAACAATTGTTTTCAAGTATTCGTATAAGATTTGTTACAAATTTTTTACCCGAAAAAAAATAATGAATTGCCCTTTGATGCGCACTGCATTACTTAAAATATATGATGTCTATTAAGTAATTGAATTTCCGCAATTATTCTAAAAAGTTTCTCAGATAACATCAAAAACTATCCGGCTGTAGAGAATTTAAGAGTGGATATGACATATGCATTAATGAAATGTTAATGTAAGTTGAGACACACAGGTAATCTGATAGTCATCCGTCTGTAATGACGTCGCCATTGAAATGCCTTACCGTAACCATATTCAAAGACATTCCTGTTAACTCACATAAGCCTGGCGTCCCTTGTGTGGGACATAGGCAAACAGAATAGCCCCAGATGTGACGCCGCAGAACGCGGCGTCCCATCTGGGGCTATTCTCTTTGCTTAGAGAACTTTCATCGAAAAATTTAATAAAATTTAATAGTCACTCCTGATGCCCCTAAAAATGAAAGTGGACTCATCCAATTGATAATGGTGGGAGAATACATTCGTCAAATATGGGTTAATTATGCTATTTTCCGTAAAGTCTTCTCAAAAAGTGTCTGAATTGATATAATGGTGACACACACCATTGATAATACTATACCCTTGTTGAGTTGATTTCCTGGTGTAGGATTATTCAAAGGGGTAAAAATAGTGTGTTGCTTTTCCGAAAGTGCATTAAGCGTAAATCGTTGTATTCACTTTGTACTCAGTTTGCCTTAAATTTATTTTTAGACATTCTAAATTTGAATTCCCCAGGCACCGTTTTATCTTTCTTAACTGTTTTGAGATAAGTCCTATCAATCGTTTATTCATGAAACAATAAAAACGAGAAATTGATCCAAATTTATGAGCAATGGCAGGATTATTCTCAGAAGGTTGCCTAACATTAACACCTTGAAACAGGGGTGATTGTGTTTTGCATATTAGAGCACGCAGTTACATAAACTATTGTCGATAAAGTACAATACGTTGTCCTAAGTATGACTACGTCGACAATTTTGACATACATGCAGTACGATATTCTTAGAGAACTTTCCCGTCGGTGTATCGTCATACCTATTTTTGCAAGGTAAGAAGAAGTACAGCCCGGTGTACCAGCTGAATTTAATATGGTCACTTTAAGTATGAATCAATTAATCAATGCGTCTTTCATTTCTCGCGGTAATTAATCAATCAAATCTTGGAACAAATATAAGCTTTACCTGAAAAAAATGTTGATAAAAATGCATATAAATGAAAACAGAATAACAAAAAATGGAAATATACAAATCACTTACCGTAGTTATTGAACAATAACTCGACGTGGAATTTAGATTTGATGATCTATTCGAACTATTTTCAAACGGGCTGATATACATGTATGTTGCTTGCGTCAATGATGTATTCATTGTCAAAGATTTGAATTAATATGAAAATTTATTCCGCAGAATGCAGTCCAGGTGTATCACGGCGCAAATAAATAGGCGTGAAAAATAGTATACGAATGTATGCTTTAGAAGAAAGTAGCACAAACGTTAGTGACAAATATGCATTTAATTCACCGATACAGTAAAACCATTATTCCAATATGCTTCTTAATATCTAACTGTTTTAGTGTTAACAGCAGCTTGTAACATTTGACGATCCTAACGACTATAAATCTTTCAGCCTCAACAGCGAATTGGAATCGTTTCAGTATGTTCTTACAAATAGAACATTCACTGACGCGTACAAATATCCTGATTTACATAAAGTTCTAGTAAATTACAGTCATTTATGAGATTTGCTTTTGTCACGATGGAAGCCAATAATTTGTTCATTACGAAAACTTGCCCATGAGATTTACAGAGATTTTTAAGCTTTAAAATTGAACTATTTCAGCTGAAAAATGTTAATATTTTTCTTATTTTTGCTCAAAACATAGATTTTGGGTACACGTTAGAACCTGAGGCGGTTCTAACGAATACCCATAATTTATGTTTTCGAGCAAAAATAAGAAAAAAGGTATACCCTTGCATACCCCATTTTTGCTATATAAAAGTGGGATTCAAGTGGGTACACATTACAAGGGCATGGTTTCATGATGTTGCAATTATGTTAATGCCCATGTTATTCTGTTTTCACAAACTTCGCCTACATATCATCGTATACGTTTCAAGAAATATTATTACGACGGAGGGTGAATGTCATGTCCGTACTATTTCGGAGAAAATCGGTAATTGTACAGTATAAAACGTTACTGTAAATTCGGACAATCGTGCAGTCGTTAAGGAGACCATAACAGAAATGTCTTTCTACCGACCACTCATACTGTTAGCCGAGTGAGTAAAAAAATAAAACTGAGATATTTTAAGAGAAGTGAACATATTTATGAGAAAGGGAATGTGCCATCCGCGGTTTCGGCTACCCTGTAGATGGGCATCATGGAGCCAAAAAGTATGACTTTCATTTTGTAACTTTCAACAGGATAGTTGATACAAAGAGTACTATTATCCAAATGGGGCCAAATACACTAAACGTTGGTTAGAAAAGCTTTTTGCCAACAGGTGGTCAGTCAGTTACATGAACTTAAATAAATATAATTATGAAAACGTACATAGGACGCAACTAGTAAAAAAACGCAACACCAAAACCATTTGGCGATCAGAACCACAACCACAAATGATAAATGAAGTAGGCATCCTAGATCTTTGTGGGTTCTGGTCACAATTCAGTGTTCACTTACATATTTTGAGCAGTGTAGTTTAAAACCCGCGTTAGGTGTTAAAATGTTTTTAAATCAATGTTACTAATTATCCAAAATGCGTTTTACATCAATGTTACTAAAGATCTGGCAAAAGTGCTAAAACGACGCGTTTAAAGACTGTAAAGTACTATTTAATTTAATAGAAATGTTTCTTACTAGCAATTTGGCTACTCGTTCATTACTAATTGAGTTATGAATTCCGCGGGGAAGCGAGAATAATCAGATATTTCTAAGGTTTGCATTCAAATGTGTGCCTCGACAAAACAACAATTCCTAGCCTTGTGTTAAAATTGTTCACTTTTTTCAGCAGTGAAAACACATCAACTAGAACTAGAATGTGTTTTCTATGTGAAAACTGATGTCTCCCCCCCCCCTTCTACATGTAAGTGCATGTCCAAAATATAAACAAGCAAGAGTTATAGTTCTTGTGCATCACATATCATGTCATATTCCGTTTTATAAGTGTATCAAGTTTCATTGAAATATCTCTTACCGTTTTTTAGTTTAAAGAGCAGACACGAAATTGTATGGAAAATAATCAAAGGGAAATAACTCCAAAGATATGCAAGCAAGAGTTATGGTACTTTAGCATGACACATCATCTCATTGTGCTTTATAAGTGTACCAAGGTTCATTGAAATATCTCTAATAGAGCGGACACGAAATAGTATGGAAAATAATCAACGGGAAATAACTCCAATGAAATGAAAGTAAGAGTTATGGTTCTTAAGTATAACACATGGTCTCATCATGCTTTATAATTGTACCAAGTTTCATTGAAATATCTATTATGGTTTTTGAGTTATAGAGCTGACACAAAATTGTTTGGAAAATAATCAAAAGGAAATAACTCCAGAGATATGCAAGCAAGAGTTATGGTTCTTTAACATGACACATTATCTCATCGTGCTTTATAAGTTTACCAAGTTTCATTGAAATATCTTTCATGTTTTTGAGTTAAAATGCTGACACAAAATTGTTTGGAAACTAATCAAAGGGAAATAACTCCAAAGATATGCAAGCAAGAGTTATGGTTCTTTAGCATGACACATCATCTTATCGTGCTTTATAAGTGTACCAAGTTTCAATGAAATATCTCTTACGGTTGTCGAGTTATAGTGCGGACACGAAATTGTATTGAAAATAAGCGAAGGGAAATAACACCAAAGATATAAAAGCAAGAGTTATGGTTCTTGTGCATGTCACATCGTCTCATCATGCTTTATAAGTGTATCAAGTTTCATTGAAATATCTTTGACGGTTTTCGAGTTATGGGGCGGACACGATTTGTGACGGACAGACAGACGGACGGACAGACGGACGCACGGGGAAAAACAATATGTCTCCCAACCCTTCGGGGGAGACATAAATCGTTATATCTCAACAGAGTAATGAAAACACTTTCAGCATTATCCTCTTTAAATTTAAGTCCAGTCACATTGCTGTTATAATGAAGCTGCTGGGAATAAACATCATGTGTCATATAAAACTATTCTGAATTACAATCGTTCATAAGTTTTGTTTTGTCACGATTAAAGCCAGTAAAGTGTTAACAATAATTATTCTGCTATTTTTTATGTTATTTTGTATCCCAAAACAACGCCTACAGATATCATCGATAAGGTTAATGGTTTTTGAAAGCCGTTAAACTTTATAAATCCGAAAACATTCTTACAAACTAATAATCAAACATCTTGTATATAATATGTTACCATAGTAAATTTGTGAGATTTGTTTTGTTTTAGTCACGACTGAAGCCAATAAACTGTTTTAATTTCTCAGCTAATAGTCATGCTATTCTATATTCCAAAACAACAACGCCAACAGCAATTAAATTCAAGTCATTTTCATCCTTATTATAAATATTGAATGCCATCACGATAAAATAATCGTTTCTAACTGGTTATTTACAACACTTGACTGACCGAATCAAGTAACCAATTCCACCGAGACATTGAGACCGCGACTTGTGTTGTATTCTGTATTTTAGCAAAAAAAGTCATGTGCGAACGGTCTCGGTTTACATGAGCTTACATATGCGCTCTATATTTTAGAGTGAATTTGTAAAAAGGTACAAGTAGGCAAAGATCAGGAAAAGGCGCAATCAGAAAAAGATTCCCACTCCAAAAACCGAGGTGGAAAAAAACAAACTAACAATCAGGTACTTTATACCATGAAACATATCGTAAGCCGAATGAGCAGCTATTTTCCCAATAGGTGGCCACTCAGTTACCTTAACTTAACTAAAGATATGAAAACATACATAAGGTGCCAAAAGCACAAAAAATCTGTCAATCTGTATAGGAAATGCTTTCTTGGGGTCATTACAGAAGACAGAAAAGACCAGGCCCCGACGTCGTAGAAACAATTCGTGCTTAGCTCAAATGAGGCTTAAATTTATCCCGCTAATAAAATGTTAAAATGCAAGGATTTGTCGGCATTTTAACATTTATAAAATGTTAAAATGCCAGGATTTGTCGGCATTTTAACATTTATAAGCAGGATAAATTATCTGCTCATATGTTATCCAGCTCATAAATGTTAAAATGCGAACCATTGTTAGCATTTTAACATTTATTAGCTTGATAAATTACAGGCTTTGGTGATTTTAACCTGGAATTTCAATTAATTGTGTTTATTTCGGTATTCATAAGCAGTTAAATTTTATGCTCAGCTGAGTTGGCCAGGGACCATTTTCAGCTTCACATCATCGTTAAGACCTCAACTCGTTATGCCGACTGCATAAGCAAACACACTATTATTTTTGTTGATAAAATGTGAGAATCCTTTGCGGATGTGTATTTGTAATATTGCCATTTGAACTAACAACATCGTTGATTTTGAATAATTGGCCCCAGAATGTCAAGGACTATCGATATTTCCGCTTCCACAGCGCAGGGATAGATAGGCAAAACAATTAAGATAATAAAATATAGATCATAGCAGCGGAACCACCTGCGAACGGCCTGAGAAGAAATAACCGAAGGACTTTTATCAATTTTAGGCCCCAATTGCGGAAGCAGATTAAATGTTCGAACGTAAGTTTAATTTTTAACGTTTCTGATCATTTGACAGCTGTTGGATCCATAACTGTAAGTTTCATTTTTCTTTTTATATCCCATTTCAGTATGCAGTTGTTTTATTCTTATTTAAGTCCCCTCTTAACAGAATGTCGGAGGTATTCTGTTCGTAATAATAAAGCTTTATCATTACCTACGTTAACACTCTGTGAAAGTTATCTCATTAGAAAACACAGATCGTTCCAAGGCGACACTTCTGTTGTGGTTCTTATTGTTTTATATCTTGGTGTTGAATTTTTGTGCTGTTTGCACCTTATGTGCTTTTTCGTATTTTAGTTACGTTTGGGTAGCTGAGTGGCTACCTATTCGGAAACAGGTGCTCACTCGGCTTACAATATGTTTTCCCGTTTTGGAATTTCTGATTGCACCATTTCCTGATCATTGCATTTTTTGTATCTTTTTTACGGCACAACAAATAATTTTACAACATTTTAGTGTATATGCGGGAAACATGATTCAGGCTTATCGTTGTTTGGAGAAGGTACCTTTATTCCTCTGTCTCCATTTATCAGATTTATAGAGCCACTGATAAGGCACGCGTAGCTGAAACCATTGTATGCCCTATATATTGATGTTTGCATTGCTCTATAAGAAATTCATCTTTGTTTACGTCTTGTATTCTTAATTATGTCGGAATTTGAGAGGTACAAAGAACATACAGCGAGTCTAATCTAGCCGAGTTCGGTAAGCTTGACACAGCATAACGTCAATGGGTCAAATACTCCGATCCATGTACATGTACAAGCAAATTGTTTGCTAAGTTCTTCTATGCTATTGCTCTTTCGCAATACTGTCAGTAAAATAAGATATAAATTATGTCTGAAATTCTTCCATAACATTCTGTCAAACCTTTGATCTCTGAATAATTTATTTGAATATCTTAAGGATATAGAATATCTCCATGATTATGCTTATGTAAAATGATTGATTGCACGTCATTACGTCTCGGCATCACAGACACCAATCGTTAACATACTATAATTTAATTTCTCATTCTGATGTTCTTAGCGATTCTAATGCCAGAAAACGAAATGATAACATGCATCATGCCGTGAGAAGACGTGCAAATGCTCTTACAACTGTTCAGCTGCCTTTAGCAAAGTCTGTTCAGAATTCATTATGGAACTTGATTCTCAATGGCAAACTACATGTACCTGCCATTAAATTTTAAAAATAAAGACTAAAAATTAAAACTGAGATCCTTTAAGAGCAATGAACGCATTCAATTTAATGAGAAAAGCGTCGGTCATACCGCGGTTTCGTCTACTCAAGCCTCATCAGTGACCCTATAAATTTGGCAACATGAGCAAAGATAATTACTTTGAATTTGCACCTTTCAAGAGGGCAGTCAATACAATGACTATTATTCTCCAAATAAATCAATACTAAATTTCTGATTTCTCAGAATAGAGACGACAAACACAGAATTCGGAAGCAAATACTCATAGACAAACGTGAGCAGTTAGTTTGTTTCTTTTTTTGTCCTGAAACTGAATTCCCCAGAAAATGTTTTATCTCCCTTTCGCCATTAGAGAGATTATTCATATCCATCGTTTATTCATGAACCGATAAGAAAGAAGTTGATCCAAGTTTGTGTGCACTTCTACGATTATTCTGACAAACTTTGTCTCCAATTGTCACTTAGAAATCCATCCATGGATGCTTAGGCTGCGTATTTTTAAGTTAGGTTACATTGAGCAACAATCCGTTTACACTGTCAATAAAATGTTTAGAAATCACATCAATTGATCTGGTATTCGTGGCAGGCTGTTGTTCTTGGGGGTTTACAAATATACGAGTCCTGATCTGGGTCCATCTGTTTTATTATGGTAAGTTTCCTAAAATGTTCATACATGTGTATAATGTTGGCCCGATTTATTTTGCCAAGAAATACCTGTCTAGAATATATGTGTTCATCAATTTACACTTATATTACTCAGTATGGTGTGAAATGTCTGCGACTTTGGTTTCTGAGTTACAGCCTCCAAACTGGTGTTTTGAATGGACATGTTGAAAAAAATCCCGCGGGAATAAATTTCTGTGGAAAAAAATCCCGATTTTATCAACATGGTATTATATTCCCGCGGGATTTTTTTTTCTGCGGGAAAAATCAAATGTTATGCTTTTTCACAAACTGTAAAACTTTTTATCATGAAAACATATAGAAATTAGTCAGTATGTTCCATTGTTATGTTTAAAAGTGGTTTTGAGAAGTTTGGATCAATTTAAAGGCATGTTGAGTTTGGCAAAAACCGGTGTGGCAAAAAAAAAAAACGGTTGCTGTTATATCATAAGACGAATAGTAGTGTACAAGACTTTTCTTATCGCCATGTGTTAGGATTTTAAATCATATTCAATCGATCAATTATATCTGGCTTGCAAGAAAATTATATATTATATAATTTTCTTGCAAACCAGATAGAGAAATCCTAAGTTTTACCCTGTGTAAAAAAGTCTTATCTCACCCTTGTTATCTCACCCCAGGCCCAACACTTCATGTGTTAGTTTTTAGCGTAGGTTGTTAAGGACATAAGGTGAATTCGTCGTTTAGCGCACGCGTCACGACGACGACAGAAACGTTTTTTTTATGTAAATGTTATGAAAATCAAGCGTCGGCGTATTAAGGCATGCAAAATAAGAATGTATTATTCGTGTCAGGGATGGATAGACAAATATGTCCTTCGGGTCACAATTCGGCTTCACTCGGCGAGACTCTGGGCGCCCAATAACTTACTAACTCCGGAGCAAAAGAAAAACACCAGTTGTACTCCGGTGGGCCAAGCAACAGACAAGAAGCTCCGGCCCAAACCAACTAAAATGAATAGCTTTATGTCGGGGCCATCATAGAGTCTGACGCCCGACCCAACGGCGTGCGATTTAAGAAGGCAGCATATTTATGAACCGTGATTGGGTTAAAAACTAAATATGTAGACTGTCGCATAACATTAAAGTTATATTCTATTAGTCTAAACTGGTACTATCTCAGCAGTGTAATACTTTTTAGCCCGATGGATGCCAATAAAGTGTTCACAATACTTATTATTCTGCTTCTGATGATCATATCCTGTGGAAATGCGTCTATTGATCATCGAAAAACTGCCGGAGTTTTAAAGCCGTTAAAGTCTGGAGATAACGGGAAACGCTTTCAGCACAGTGCATTTAAATATCAAGCATATGGGAATAAACGTCATGTGTCAGATGAAACAGTTTATGATCTTTGCTTTGTTACGATTGAAGCCAATAAATTGTTTACAATAATTATTCTGCTACTGATCATCCTAGTCTGTAGAACTGCGCTTATATATAATTGGAAATATTTCTATAAATGATTGTTTTGAAATCGTTAAAGTCAGGAAAAATGAACGTTTGTATAGCTTGCCAAATAGCTTACAGCAAAATACAAATTAAGGGGAAATCGCCAGAGAGTAATGAAAACGTTTCTATCATTATTCCTTTAATGATTTAGCTCAGTAGACATGATGTCATCATCACACTCTGGGGGTTAAACACCCTTTATCATATGACATCGTTGTTTTCCGGTGGATAACGTCATGTAATAAAAATGTTATGACCGCACGTGTATTAGCACTTTTGTGAGAATACGTAACGCCATTTACGAAGTCCGTAACAACAATGTAATTTTTTGTTTAAAAATGTCCACTTTGAAGGCGATAAAGTTGTATTTTAGGGGTCATATGATAAATGAATCCTACACCCGTTGTCATTACATAAAAATTATGCAATTTATTGAACTTGCCGAAGGCTCGTTTAATAAATTGATATGAAATGACCGCTCGTGTAAGATCCTCTATATATCATATGTTACAACAATAAGTTTGTGACAATCGTCTATGAGATTTGTTTTGTTTTGTCATGAATGAAGCCAAGTATCTGTTTACAATGATTACTCAGCTAATAGTCATGCTCTTCTCTATTCCAAAACAACAACAGCAGTTAAAAGCAAGAAATATTATTACAAAAGAGTATGCGTGTCATGTCCATCCTATTTTTTAAATCTTGAATGATATCACGATTTATTAATATTGGCTGTCTGGCAACTGACAGAATCAAGTAAACAATGCCACTGACACTGAGACCGTGACTTAAGTTGTAGTCGGTATTTGAAAAAAAAAAATAAAAGCCATGTGAGAGCGGTCTTGGTTTACATGAGCGTACATACGGGCAAAGTTTTAACTATATTTTAGTGGGAATTTGTAAATCTGTGTAGGAAAATGCTTTCTTGGCGTGATCACAGAAGACAGAAAAGACCAGGCCCCGAGGTTATAAAACTGTTTTCGAGTTTAACCCAAATGATGCTAAATTTATCCTGCTCATAAATGTTAAAATGTCAGCATTTGTCGACATTTTAACATTTTTTAGCAGGATGAATTTTCTGCTCATAAATTTTATCCAGCTCATAAATGTTAAAATGACAACAATTGTTGGCATTTTAACATTTATTAGGTAGATAAATTACAGACTTTGAGGTTGGGGCCGGAGCTTCTTGTCTGTTGCTTGGCCCACCGGGGTCCAACTGGTGTTTTTCTTTTGCTCCGGAGTTAGTAGATTATTCGGCGCCCAGGGATCTCCATCGTCGGGCAGCTTACTCAGTCTGTGAGTCCTGGTTTTTGATTCATCGGGATGTTTATCATGATTTATTTGTTTGTTCTAGATGATTCATTGACTAGTTAGAGATTCACCACGAGGACCGGATAACTAACTAAATGTTATGAACCACTGCAGAAGCTGAGGGTGAGGTTATGGCCATGTAAAACCGGTTTAAGCCCGCCAGTAACTTTGTGTTACTGATCGTTCCAAGTCGATACTTCTGTGGTGGTTCTTTTTGTTTTATGTCTTGGTGTGTAAAAAATTTTTTGTGCTGTTGGCGCCTTATGTATGTTTTCATATTTTTAGTTAAGTCAAGGTAACTGAGTGGCCACCTATTGGGAAAATAGCTGCTCATTCGGCTTACGATATGTTTCATGATATAAGTACCTGATTGTTAGTTTGGTTTTTTCCCACCTCGGTTTTTGGAGTGGGAATCTTTTTCTGATTGCGCCGTTTCCTGATCTTTGCCTACTTGTACCTTTTGATTATCTGTGGTGGTTCTTATTGTTTTATGTCTTGGTATTTATTTTTGTGCTGTTGGCGCCTTATGTATGTTATCATATTTTTAGTTAAGTTTAGGTAACTGATTGGCCACCTATTGGGAAAATAGCTGCTCATTCGGCTTACGACATGTTTTCATGGTATAAGTACCTGATTGTTAATTTAGTTGTTTCCCCACCTCGGTTTTTTGGGGTGGGAATCTTTTTCTGATTGCTCCTTTTCCTGATCGTTGCCTGTTTGTACCTTTTCTTAACCTGGAATTCCAATTAAGTGTGGCTATTTCAGGATTTATGAGCAGTTTAAATTTTATGCTCGGCTGAGTTGAGCATGAAAAAAATGTTAATAATCTCGGGACAAGAATGTCAAGGGCTATCGATATTTCTGCTTGCACAACACAGGGTAATTTATAAGATTATAAAAGAAAGATCACAGCAGCAGAATCGCCTTATAACAGCCCGAGAAGGAATGACCGAAGGACTTTTATCAATTTCTAGGCCCTATTACGAAAGCAGGTTTAATGAACAATGTACGAACGCAAGATTGATTTTTAATGTTTCTGATAATATGACAGCTGTTGGATCTACAACTCTAAGTTTCATCTTTCTTTTTATACACCGTTTGTGTATGCAGTTGTATTATTCTTATTTTAGACCCCTCTCAACAGAATGTCGGAGGTCTTCTGTTCGTAAAAATAAAGCTTATAAAATTCATCATGACCTACGTTAACACTCTATGCAAGTTATCTCATAAGAAAACACTGATCGTTTCAAGGCGATACGTCTAGTGTGTTTCTTATTGTTTTATGTCTTGGTGTTGAATTTTGTGCTGTTTGTACCTTATGTGCGTTTTCATATTTTAGTTATTTTTGGGTAACTGAGTGGCCACCTTTTCGGAAACAGATGCTCACTCGGCTAACAATATGTTTTCTTAGTATATTAAGTACCTAATTGTCAAATTAGTTTTTTTCAATTTTGGAATTTCTAATTGCGCCATTTCCTGGTCATTGCATTTTTGTTTCTTTTTACGGCACAACAAATACTTTAACAACATTTTAGTTGATATGCGGCAAACATGATTCAGGCTTATCGTTGTTTGGATAAAGTACCTTAATTCCTCTGGCTCCATTTATCATATTTATAGAGCCAATGATAAGGCATGCGTAGCCAAAACCATTGTATGATTGTATACCCCATCTCATCAATGTATTCACTACTCCTGAAGAAACTCATCTTTGTTTGCGTCACGTACCTGAGATGAAAGGTAACTCGGGTACAGATGGTACAAATTACAAGGTAATAAAATAATTAACTCCACAAGTATTACCACAGATAGCATGACAACGTTGGCCCAACGTAGGATATCGGTAGTGTGCTACGTTGGCCAAACGTCGGTAGCTTACGTTGGCCCAACGTCATTTTGCTCATCGGGCCTCCGTTGGGCCAACGTGTTGGGGTAACGTTGGGCCATAATAGGTCAAAGTGTACTGATAACGTTGATTCAACTTTGGGCCAACGTTACATTTAAGTTGGCTTAATGTTAGTCAGCCTATCAATGCCAACCTTAGTACATGTGCCTAAAAGTTGACAAGAAGTATGCTGGTAGTAAACTGAATTAGACAAAAAGATGCACATATTTCGGTATCTTTATTAGAAAAATCAAACAAACAGATATTCAAGAAGATCTGTTCCTTTGTAAGGCTGCGCGTTGTAAGGCTGCGCGGATGTCTCCTTTGTAGCCGTCGCCATTGTTAAGGCTGATCTGTTATGTTTCGATCTTTTCCGATTGTGCGGTGACTGCACATAGATGTACAGGACGATATGTTTGTTTGTTTAGCCTGATCTGTTTCCTTGTAAGTCTGTGTGGGTTAGATTACATGAACACACTGACTCGTCTGTTCATTTGCTGGTCTAGTGAATTCGAAGGGTTGTCTTTTCCTGGTATAGAATATGCAGGATTATTCTTCCTTGATAGACTGCGTAGATGTGCAGAAGGATCCCTTCCTTTGTTTGACTGTTCTTTTGTGCAGACCGATCTTTTCCATTCTTAGACGTTTCCATTTCGTGTTAGAATGCGTACATGTTGATCTGGTTTGGGAAGCGCAAACTGGTCTTTTCTGTTTGAGTAGCAGTATCTCCATCACAACACAACATATAAATCTGAAAATAAACAATTAATAAAATGCATAATTTATTTTTAAATGACATATTTATTTAGTTTTCAAAACATGATAATAATGATGATAATAATTAATAAACATGTTTAACAACAGCAAAAACGAACATTACCGGAGAAAAAAAAGTAAAATGGAGAGAGAAAATAATTTACCATTTCTTTCTTCTGCAACACGTCTTTTGTCTCTCCAAACTGCAATAAGTATCTGTTTCTAATTAAGCTGCTACGCGAGAAAACTGTTTTTTTTTTTTTTTTTTTTTTTTTTTTTTTTTTTTTTTTTTTTTAGATTTCTGACCAGGTCTGACACAAACCGGCCTTTTTTATCAAAACATGGATAAGTTAAACGTTTGCCAACTTAAGTATTATTTGACTGTCACAATTAAATTAATTAGATTTTGTGTCACAAATGGGTCGACATAGATTCAACGTAGGCCCAACGTTACACTGCCAACGGCTAACCATTTACCAACGATGCGCTTCAACGCCAACGTTGGGCCATCGTTGTTATGCTATCTTGGACTGCGGTCATAATGCAAATTTTGGTATGGTAATCTTGTGATTAATTATCTATTGATAATTGATATATCTATATAAAATCGGAATATTTGATTGTAAATTTCAGACGAAAATAAAGTAAAAAAATCATAATTATCAGAATCTTTTGAATAACATTGCATTTTCAATATCTTTTCTACATGAAATATTGACGATTTTGCACCTTGATGAAAATAGTTTTTTATCTGACATGATCAGCTAATTACACCCCCCCCCCCTGCATTGAGCTCAGCATCACCAACACTTTATTGCCCAGTTTTGTAGTTGAAACCATATGCCAACTTCATGGGTCAGGGAAGGAAAAGTGCACTAAAATTATAAGAAATGTGTACGCTATGACATACAGTGAATCGAATGTAGCCGAGTTCGGTAAGAGTGACAAAGCATAACGTCATTGGGTCAAATATTCCGATCCATGTACACATGACAAACAAATGTTTTGCTAAGTTCTTCTATGTGGTTGCTCTTTCGCAATACTGTCAGTAAAATAAGATATAAATTATGTCTGAAATTCTTCCTTAACATTCTGTCAAACCTTTGATCTCTGAATAATTTATTTGAATATCTTAAAGATATAGAATATATCCATCATTATGCTTATGTCAAATGATTGATTGCACGTCATTATGTCTCTGCATCACATTCACCAATCGCTAACATACTATAATTTAATTTCTCATTCTGATGTTCTAAGCAATTTTTTGCCAGAAAACGAAATGATAGCATGCATCATGCAGCGAGAAGACGTACAAATGCTCTTACAACTGTTCATCTGCCTTTAGAAAAGTCTGTTCAGAATTCACTATTGAACTTTGATTCTCAAAGATTTTATGGCAAATTGCCTCCTGCCATTATATTTTAAAAATAAAGAGACGAGAAACACAGAATTCGGAGCAAATAATCGTAGACAAACGTGAGCAGTTAGTTTGTTTCATTTTTTCTGAAATTGAATTCCCCAGACAATGTTTTATCTCCTTTTCGCCATCAGAGAGATTATTCATATCCATCGTTTATTCTTGAACAAATAAGAAAGAAGTTGATCCAAGTTTGTGTGCACTTCTACGATTATTCTGTCAAACTTTGTATCTAGTTGTTACTTAGAAATCAATGAATATCCATGGGTGCTTTGGCTGCGTAGGTTACATTGAGCAACAATACGTTTACACTGTCAATAAAATGTTTAGAAATCACATAAATTGATCGATAGAATATGATTTAAAATCCTAACACATGGCGATAAGAAAAGTCTTGAACACTGCTATTCGTCTTATGATATATAATTTTCTTGCAAACCAGATAGAGAAATCCTAAGTTTTACCCTGTGTAAAAAATTCTTATCTCACCCTTGTTGCCTCGCTCCAGGCCCATCACTTCATAAGTTAGTTTTTAGCGTAGGTTGTATAGGACGTCCCGTAAATTCGTCGTTTAGCGCACGCGTCACGACGACGACAGAAACGTTTTTAATGTAAATGTTATGAAAATCAAGCGTCGGTGTATTAAGGCATGCAAGAAAAAGAATGTATTATTCGTGTCAAGGATGGATCGGGTCACAATTCGGCTTCACTCGGCGAGCCTCGTGATGCCAAGGTTACCCTCAGGACAGATTTGTCTATCCATTTCTGACACTCATGTAAGATTCTTACATTTTATATTACTGTTCGTTGCAAGGCGATACTTCTGTTGTGGTTCCATTTGTTTTATGTTTTTGAGTCGAATTTGTCATATGTTTGAACCTTATGTACTTTTTCATATTTTTATTTAAGATCGGGTAACTGAGTGGCCGCCTACTGGGAAATAGCTGCTCATTCGGGTTACGGTATGTTTTCTAAGAATTAGTTTCTAGTTGTCAATTTAGTTTTTCCCACCTCGATTTTTGGAGTTGGGTTTTTTTCTGATTGTTCCTTTTCCTGAACATAGCCTACTTGTAACTTTTTTTTATAATCTGAAATAAGGGAAAGTTGACTGGCTCTTTTCCAGCAGAGTGGAAGTTTCATCTAAAACAAAGATAACGAACAAAGTAGGGATGTATACAAATTAAACAGTCAACACAATAACCATAACAATTTAAATCTGACATACGATAATGCATGTGATGGTATCGTTCTTGTACCAGCCCTTGAAGTGAAGAGTAGGCGTACACTACAATTAACATGAGACGAAAAGGCAGCACGATGAAGTACACCTTCTTATGATGTATAATAATCGGATATTTAATGCAACATTTTGATGTAGAGAGGTGTTATATGCACCAAGAAATCACCATTTTTCATATGTTAGGATGTTGCACTTTTATTATGGGTATTATGTAGACTGGTTGTTGTTCTATTTAAGAATGTATTAATAAAGGCACATAATAATCATATAATATGCATTTTACGGCATTGAAATCGGCCAGAAAGTTATAAAGATCTGTTGTAAGACGTGAAACTGTTCTTTTGTTATGTTCTTCAATTTTTCTTGGTGTCTACAGCTGGCATACCAAACAAATTACACTTACGGTTAAATGTGATTTACTTGTATTTTGTACTTCATAAGATAAAAGAAAGTTTAGAAAAGTACAAATAGGCAATGATCATGAAATGGCGCAATCAGAAAGAAATTCCTACTCCATAAACCGAGGTGTGGGAAAAAACTAAAATTACATTTAGGTACTTACACCATGAAATAAGAATTAAAACTGTCATACATGTCGTAAGCCGAGTGAGCAGCTATTCCCCAACAGGCGGCCACTCAGTTACCCGAACTGAACTAAAAATATGAAAACGTACATAAGGCTCAAACAGCACAAAAATTCGACTCAAGTATCGCCTTGGAACGATCAGTAATATAAAAAATACTGGGGGGGTCTTAAACCGGTTTTACAGGCGCCTAAACTCACCCTCATCTTCTGCAGTGGTTCACAACATTTAGTTAGTTGTTCGGTCCTCGTGGTGAATCTTTAACTAGTCAATGAATCATCAAAGACAAACGAATAAATCATGATAACCACCTTGATGAATCAAAAAAGAGGACTCAACAGACTCAGTAAGCTGCCAGACGATGGAGATCCCTTGGCGCCCAATGACTTACGATTTGATCTTCTTTACAACTAACCTCCAAACAGTGAATTATTACTCAATGATTCACTGCTATGGCTGATCTATATCTTAAATAAATAAATAAGTTTCATACACTTACCGTAGAAGGTAGACAGTATTGAGAATTGTTACTTGATGATATATCCGACGTATTTACAAACGGGATGACATCATAATTTGGCGACGTATTTACAAACTGGCTGGTATCATAATGTGGCGTTGAAGACGTACTCATGGTAAATTCTGTACTTAAAAATACACTATAATATTTATTTTAGAAATTCAATCAGTAAATATGCTGGAATAAATTTCTTAGAAATTTAGTCAAAATTTGTCACATCGTAAAACGTTCGTCGTATATCATGGAATGCTTAAATAATAATGTATTTCTACTTTGAAACAACAACCGTCAGTTACTTATTTTTATGACGAACATAAACGTTTTAAAGTCAGATAATTCAGTTTGTGGTATACATATGCAATGCTTTTCCTAACTAGTTCATTCTTTTCAATAATAGGTCTCAGTAAAACAATAATTCCAAGCTGTATTTTTTAAACGATAAGTATGATTTAAGTGTGTTTTATATGTATCTTTTTGGATGCTGGAATGTACCACCTTTACAAAGGTCCTCCTTAACTTTAAGGGAGGGTTGTATAAGCAGCGAAAAACAAACAAAAACGTACAAGTAGGCAAAGTGCAGGAAAAAAGCGCAATCAGAAAAAGATTCCCACTCCAAAAAACCGAGGTGGGAAAAAAACTAACAATAAGGTACTTGCACAATGAAAACATTTTGTAAGCCGAATGAGCAGCTATTCTCCCAATAGGTTGCCACTCAGTTACCTTAACTTAACTAAAAATATGATAATATACATAAGGCGCCAACAGCACAAAAAATTAAACACCAAGACATAAAATAATGAGAACAACCACACAAGTGTCGATTTGGAACGATCAGTAATATAAAATTACTGGCGGGCGTAAACCGGTTTTACAGGTATCTAACCTCACACCCAGCTTCTGCATTGGTTCAAAACATTTAGTTAGTTGTTTGGTCCTCGTGGTGAATCTGTAACTAGTCAATAAAACAAATAAATCATGATAAATTCCATGATGAATCAAAAACGAGGACTCACAGATTGAGTAAGCTGCCCGTCGATGGAGATCCCTGGGCGCCAAATAACTTACTAACTCCGGAGCAAAAGAAAAACACCAGTTGAACTCCGGTGGGCCAAGCAACAGACAAGAAGCTCCGGCCCAAACCAACTAAAATGAATAGCTTCATGTCGGGGCCATCATAGAGTCTGACGCCCGACCCAACGGCGTGCGATTTAAGAAGGCAGCATAGTTATGAACCGTGATTGGGTTAAAAACTAAATATGTAGACTGTCGCATAACATTTAAGTAATATTCTATTAGTCTAAACTGGTACTAACTCAGCAGTGTAATACTTTTTAGCCCGATGGATGCCAATAAAATGTTCACAATACTTATTATTCTGTTTCTGATGATCATATCCTGTGGAAATGCGTCTATTGATCATCGAAAAACTGCCGGTGTTTTAAAGCCGTTAAATTCTGGAGATAACGGGAAACGCTTTCAGCACAGTGCATTTAAATATCAAGCATATGGGAATAAACATCATGTGTCAGATGAAACAGTTTATGATCTTTGCTTTGTTACGATTGAAGCCAATAAATTGTTTACAATAATTATTTCTGCTACTGATCATCCTAGTCTGTAGAACTGCGCTTATATATAATTGGAAATATTTCTATAAATGATTGTTTTGAAGTCGTTAAAGTCAGGAAAAATGAACGTTTGTATAGCTTGCCAAATAGCTTACAGCAAAATACAAATTAAGGGGAAATCGCCAGAGAGTAATGAAAACGTTTCTATCATTATTCCTTTAATGATTTAGCTCAGTAGACATGATGTAATCATCACACTCTGGGGGTTAAACACCCTTTATCATATGACATCGCTGTTTTCCGGTGGATAACGTCATGTAATACCAGAGGACCAATGGTCCTTTAAACGCTCACCTGAGTCTGCTGCATATACCAATAAACATGTTTGAATAGTACGGTATTTAACCCCAGTGCAGGGGCAGATGAAGCCTTTGGGCCGTTTTCTTTTTTTCAATATTCTGTCCATTTGCCAATTTCTTGCTGGCTTTTCACTTCAAATGCCATTTTAACAGTTTTTCCCATTCCAATGCATGGGCAACCCATGTTGACCTTGCCATAAACTTGGTCAAGGTCATCACAGGGTCATGATCAATATATACATTGTAGTACTTTAGTCATGGATGCTTCACGCCAAAATTCATTGAAATCAATCTATTGGTTTCAGAGAAGAAGATATTTGAAGGGTTTTTACCATATATGTGCATGGCCGCCATCTTAGTCATGTGACCTAGATTATTAATATATACATTGGTTCCGCTATCCTATAAATGCTTCACATAAAATTTGGCTTCAATTGGCCAAGTGGTTTCAGAGGAGAAGATGTTTGAATATTATGGTAATATACATGTACGAGTATTGCCCCACGGTGTAGGCATATGAGCCCTTAGGTCCAGTTTTGTTTTCAGAGTCATTAATATTTAGTCCTACTACCCATTTCCTGCAAGATTTTACCTCAAATGACTTTTTAAAAGTTTTCCCCATTCCAGTGCAGACCTATGTTGACCTTGTCGTAAAATAGATCAAGGTCACCACAGGGTCATGATTTATATGCACATTGTAGTACTTCAGCCATTGGTGCTTCATGCTAAGTTTCTTTGAAATCGGTCCACCAGATTCGGAGAAGAAGATTTTTGAAGGGTTTTTACCATATATGGGCATGGCAGCCATCTTGGTCATGTGAACTAGATAATTTATATATACATTAATTCCCCCATTCCATAGATGCTTCACATAACTTTTGGCTTTGATTCGCCAAGCGGTTTCAGAGGAGAAGATGTTTGAATATTATGGTAATATACATGTATATTGCCCCGGGGTGGGGGCAGATGAGCCCCTGGGGTCCATTTTTTTCCCAGAATCATTAATATTCAGTCCTACTGCCCATTTCCTGCAAGACTTTCACTTTAAATGACATTTTGAAAGTTTCCCCTATTCAAATGCATTGGCGACGTTTGTTGAGATTGCCGTAAGAAAAGGTCAAGGTCATCACAGGGTCATGATTTATATACACATTGTAGTGCTTGAGCCATCAATGCTTCATGCCAAGTTTCTTTGAAATCGATCCACCAGATTTTTGAAGGGTTTTTACCATATATGGGCATTGCGGCAATCTTGGTCATGTGACCTGGATTATTTATATACATATTAATAACCCCTTCCTATTGATGCTTCACATAAAATTTGGCTCTGATTGGCCAAGCGGTTTCAGAGGAGATGATGTTTGAATATTATGGTAATATACATGTATATTGCCCCGGGGTGGGGGCATATGAGCCCCTGGGGTCAATTTTTTCAGAATCATTAATATTCAGTCCTACTGCCCATTTCCTGCAAGACTTTCACTTTAAATGACTTTAAATGACATTCTAAAAGTTTCCCCATTCCAACGCATAGGCGACCTATGTTGACCTTGCCGTAAAATAAGTCAAGGTCATCACAGGGTAATGATTGATATATACATTGTAGTGCTTGAGCCATCAATGTTTCGTGCCAAGTTTCGTTGAAATCAGTCCACCGGTTCTGGAGAAGAAGATATTTGAAGGGTTTTTACCATATATGGGCATGGCCGCCATCTTGGTCATGTGACCTAGATTATTAATATATACATTGGTTTCCCCATCCTATAGATGCTTCACATAACATTTGGCTTCAATTGGCCACGTGTTTTCAGAGGAGAAGATGTTTGAATATTATGGTAATATACATGTATATTGCCCCAGGGTGTGGGCATATGAGCCCTTAAGTCCAATTGTTTTTTTTCAGAATCATTAATATTTAGTCCTACTACCCATTTCCTGCAAGATTTTCACCTCAAATGACTTTTTAAAAGTTTTCCCCATTCCAGTGTATTGGCGACCTATGTTGACCTTGTCGTAAAATAGATCAAGGACACCACAGGGTCATGATTTATATGCACATTGTAGTACTTCAGCCATTGGTGCTTCATGCTAAGTTTCTTTGAAATCGGTCCACCAGATTCGGAGAAGAAGATTTTTTGAAGGGTTTTTACCATATATGGGCATGGCAGCCATCTTGGTCATGTGAACTAGATAATTGATATATACATTAATTCCCCCATTCCATAGATGCTTCACATAAATTTTGGCTTTGATTCGCCAAGCGGTTTCAGAGGAGAAGATGCTTGAATATTATGGTAATATACATGTATATTGCCCCGGGGTGGGGGCAGATGAGCCCCGGGGGTCCTTTTTTTTTTTTTTTTTTTTTTTTTTTTTTTTTTTTTTTTTTTCAGAATCATTAATATTAAGTCCTACTGCCCGTTTCCTGCAAGACTTTCACTTTAAATGACATTTTAAAAGTTTCCCCTATTCAAATGCATTGGCGACGTATGTTGACATTGCCGTAAGAAAAGGTCAAGGTCATCACAAGGTCATGATTTATATACACATTGTAGTGCTTGAGCCATCACTGCTTCATGCCAAGTTTCTTTGAAATCGATCCACCAGATTTTTGAAGGGTTTTTACCATATATGGGTATTGCGGCCATCTTGGTCATGTGACCTGGATTATTTATATACATGTTAATAACCCCTTCCTATTGATGCTTCACATAAAATTTGGCTCTGATTGGCCAAGCGGTTTCAGAGGAGATGATGTTTGAATATTATGGTAATATACATGTATACTGCCCCGGGGTGGGGGCATATGAGCCCTTGGGGTCCAGTTTTTTTCAGAATCATTAATATTCAGTCCTACTGCCCATTTCCTGCAAGACTTTCACTTTAAATGACTTTAAATGACATTCTAAAAGTTTCCCCATTCCAATGCATAGGCGACCTATGTTGACCTTGCCGTAAAATAGGTCAAAGTCATCACAGGGTCATGATTGATATATACATTGTAGTGCTTGAGCCATCAATGTTTCGTGCCAAGTTTCGTTAAAATCAGTCCACCGGTTCTGGAGAAGAAGATTTTTGAAGGGTTTTTACCATATATGGGCATGGCGGCCATCTTGGTCATGTGACCTGGATTTCTTATATATACATTGGTTCCCCCTTCCTATAGATGCTTCATACAAAATTTGGCTTTGGTTGGCCGAGCGGTTTTAGAGAAGAAGATCTTTGAAATTGTGGACGGACGACGGACGGACGATTGACGGACGGACACCGGATCATGGCCATCCTATAAGCTCACCTTGTGAGCCTAACGGCTCAGGTGAGCTAAAAAATGTTATAACCACACGTGTATTAGCACTTTTGTGAGAATACGTAACGCCATTGACGAAGTCCGTAACAACAATGTAAATTTTCGTTTAAATATGTTCACTTTGAAGGCGATAAAATTGTATTTTAAGGTCATATGATAAACGAATCCTACACCCGTTGTCATTACATAAAGGCTCGTTCAATAAATTGATATGAAATGACCGCTCGTGTAAGATCCTCTATGTATCATATGTTACAACAGTAAGTTTGTAACAATCGACTATGAGATTTGTTATGTTTTGTCATGAATGAAGCCAAGTATCTGTTTACAATGATTACTCAGCTAATAGTCATGCTCTTCTCTATTCCAAAACAACAACAGCAGTTAAAAGCAAGACATATTATTACAAAAGAGTATGCATGTCATGTCCATCCTATTTTTTAAATCTTGAATGATATCACGATTTACTAATATTGGCTGTCTGGCAATTTACAACACTTGACTGAAAGAATCAAGTCATTACGAAAACTTGCCCATGCAATATACAGAGATTTTTTTTGAGCATTAAAAATGAAAATTTTGTCGGAAATTTTTTGATTTTTTTCTTATTTTTGCTCAAAACATAGATTGTGGGTAGACGTTAGAACCGCCTCGCCGAGGCGGTTCTAACGAGTACCCACAATCTATGTTTTGGAGCAAAAATAAGAAAAATAGGTATACCCCTGCATACCCCAGTTTTACTATATAAAAGTGGGGTTTGAGGGGGTATACTTTACACGGACATGTTTTCCTGATGAAACAATGCCACTGACACTGAGACCGTGACTTAAGTTGTAGTCGGTATTTGAAAAAAATAAAAGCCATGTGAGAGCGGTCTTGGTTTACATGAGCGTACATATGTGCAAAGTTTTAACTATATTTTAGTGGGATTTGTAAATCTGTGTAGGAAAATGCTTTCTTGGCGTGATCACAGAAGACAGAAAAGACCAGGCCCCGAGGTTATAAAACTGTTTTCGAGTTTAACCCAAATGATGCTAAATTTATCCTGCTCATAAAATGTTAAAATGTCAGCATTTGTAGACATTTTAACATTTACTAGCAGGATGAATTATCTGCTCATAAATATTATCCAGCTCATAAATGTTAAAATGACAACAATTGTTACTGAGCATTTTAACAGTAAAAGGTAGATAAATTACAGACTTTGATTATCTGTGGTGGTTCTTATTGTTTTATGTCTTGGTATTTATTTTTTTGTGCTGTTGGCGCCTTATGTATGTTATCATATTTTTAGTTAAGTTTAGGTAACTGATTGGCCACCTATTGGGAAAATAGCTGCTCATTCGGCTTACGACATGTTTTCATGGTATAAGTACCTGATTGTTAATTTAGTTGTTTCCCCACCTCGGTTTTTTGGAGTGGGAATCTTTTTCTGATTGCTCCTTTTCCTGAATCGTTGCATGTTTGTACCTTTTCTTAACCTGGAATTCCAATTAAGTGTGGCTAATTCAGGATTTATGAGCAGTTTAAATTTTATGCTCGGCTGAGTTGAGCATGAAAAAAATGTTAATAATCTCGGGACAAGAATGTCAAGGGCTATCGATATTTCTGCTTGCACAACACAGGGTAATTTATAAGATAATAAAAGAAAGATCACAGCAGCAGAATCGCCTTATAACAGCCTGAGAAGAAATGACAGATTTTTTTTATCAATTTCTAGGTCCAATTACGAAAGCAGGTTTAATGTACAATGTGCGAACGCAAGATTGATTTTTAATGTTTCTTATAATATGACAGCTGTTGGGTCTACAACTCTAAGTTTCATTTTTCTTTTTATACCCCATTTGAGTGTGCAGTTGTCTTATTCTTATTTTAGACCCCTCTCAACAGAATGTCGGAGGTTTTCTGTTCGTAAAAATAAAGCTTATAAATTTCATCATGACCTACGTTAACACTCTATGCAACCCAGACAGCAAATATCATTGGGCCAACATTGCATATTGATTGGATAATTGGCGTTTGGTTGCGGTCGCATGTACATGATTGGGGTTGGTATAGTGGTGCATTCACATGCAATATTTGCCGACGTTGGCCCAATTTGGCAAACGATCTGTTACTGCAACGGATCATGAAAGTGATTTTCCTTAAATTCACAGAAACAAGAGTGACCCAATAGTTGTTAGCCATTGTAATAAATGATAGCAGGCACACAACGTTCGTTGATGTTGTACAACGTTCGTTGATGTTGTGTGCCAGCTGGGATATTTTTATAGTTTATCATTGTATGACAAGGTTCATACAAATGGGTCTGAGCTTGTCGTGTACACTTTCCGTTGGCCAATGGTTGGCATATCATTGACCGATTCGTATATGATTAAATACTGACCGGTGTTAATTTGTAATCGATTAATTGTCTTTTAATCTTATTCAATAAAGAGACTTAATAAACAGTCCAGTTTACTCATAGTTTCAATTTATATATCAATCATAAATAATTATGATAATTAAAAATTATTTATATGTAAATCAACATCAATGATTTTAAAACCATTATCTTAATTAACAGTTACTTCCTTGACCAGGCCATTTAAATTTACTCTATTTCTATTCTTTAAATATTTAGTAAACAATGGGAGCAAATTTGAAGTTAACACCTTTTTCACTGTAACATCATAACATTGTGGTTTATTATTTGCTTCGCTGCTCCAGTCAGAGTACAAGAGTACATCAGTTGGCATAGCAACGAGAAAATTTCTCAGGCATGTGAGAATTATTAACAGGTCTTTCGCATGAAGTTTCAGAGAAGTCGGTTTTGCATGTTAGGAAACAGACACTCTGAGGTTTAGAAGGTAAGTTTTATTCATTATTTTGCATTACTTATTAAGCTCATTTCTCCATCTTATTAAAGGCAGATATGAAAAAATAATTGATTCCATATTATATACTTCATTTTTTTATATACTTCGTTGCAACAAAGAGGTTTTAGTTTTAACATGTATTTCTTTAATAACTATTCCTTTATGAGCTAAAATACATGCATTAAAATGTTGCATAAATGAGGCTAGTTTATGTTTTTTCATGGTGCTGTATTTATTTGTTAGTTTTCAGAAGACCAATCGTCAAAGTAATACAGCACAGACTCTGCACGTTTTCTTAGAAAACAAAAATGAAGAGTTTACCTTTTCCAAAGACAAGAGACCAAGCTCGGCTGTCACCATGGTGTTGCAGAACAAGAAACTGTACCGAGTGGACATATGCAATAGAAATACATCGTCGATAGCTCGTAATGAGCACTTCAAACAGTGATGGGCCAACAAAAAATGCAAAACCTCAGCCATGATTGGCCCAATGTCGAACCAGTGGTATGGGCCAAAGATGGGCCGATGTGCAAAAGCTATGTTGGCCCATTCAAGATTTACAACCATGGGCCAATCGTGCGGCGTCCGATGGGCCAATGGAGGGCCAATGTATACGTGCTATCTGGGAAGTTATCTCATAAGAAAACACTGATCGTTTCAAGGCGATACGTCTAGTGTGTTTCGTATTAGCTCACCTGAGCCGAAGGCTCACAGGTGAGCTTATAGGATAGGCAGGCATCCGGCGTCCGTCGTCGGCGTCCGTCGTCGTCGTCCGTCGTCGTCCGTCGTCGTCCGTCCACAATTTCAAAGAAGAATATTTCTGAAGCTAGTAGGCCGATCTTGATCAAATTTAATGTGAACCATAATTGGGTTGGGGGATTGATGGTATTAGGTTTTGGAGCAGATTGTATCACAATTGTGGTTTCCATGGCAACAGATAGGTCCCATAGACTTACAATGGGAAAAACTAAAAAAATCTTCTTCTCTGAAACCACTAGGCCCACAGCTTTAATATTTGGTATGTAGCAATGGCTAATGGTCCTCTACATAAATTGTGCCATTCATGCCCCTGGGGTCAAATTTGGCCACGCCCCGGGGGGTCGATAGTCTCCATAGACTTACTATGGGAAAAAAATTAAAAAATCTTCTTCTCTGAAACCACAGGGCCCACAGCTTTGATATTTGATATGTGGCAATGGCTAATGGTCCTCTACATAAATTGTGCCAGCCATGCCCCTGGGGTCAAATTTGGCCACGCCCCGGGGGGCGATAGTCTCCATAGACTTACAACTGGAAAAACTAAAAAAAACTTCTTCTCTGAAACCACTAGGCACATAGCTTTGATATTTGGTATGTAGCAATGGCTAATGGTCCTCTACATAAATTGTGCCATTCATGCCCCTGGGGTCAAATTTGGCCACGCCCCGGGGGGTCGATAGTCTCCATAGACTTACTATGGGAAAAAAATTAAAAAATCTTCTTCTCTGAAACCACAGGGCCCACAGCTTTGATATTTTGTAGGTGGCAATGGCTAATGGTCCTCTACATAAATTGTGCCAATCATGCCCCTGGGGTCAAATTTGGCCACCCCCCGGGGGTCGATAGTCTCCATAGACCTGCAATATGAAAAAAACTAAAAAAATCTTCTTCTCTGAAACCACTAGGCCAACAGCTTTGATATTTGGTATGTAGCAATGGCTAATGGTCCTCTACATAAATTGTGTCATTCATGCCCCTGGGGTCAAATTTGGCCACGCCCCGGGGGTTGATAGTCTCCATAGACTTACTATGGGAAAACAATTAAAAAATCTTCTTCTCTGAAACCGCAGGGCCCACAGCTTTGATATTTTGTATGTGGCAATGGCTAATGGTCCTCTACATAAATTGTGCCAATCATGTCCCCGGGGTCAAATTTGGCCACGCCCCGGGGGTCGATAGTCTCCATAGATCTACAATAGAAAAAACTAAAAAAATCTTCTTCTCTGAAACCACTAGGCCCACAGCTTTGATATTTGGTATGTAGCAATGGCTAATGGTCCTCTACATAAATTGTGCCATTCATGCCCCTGGGGTCAAATTTTGCCAGGCCCCGGGGGTTGATAGTCTCCATAGACTTACTATGGGAAAAAAATTAAAAAATCTTCTTCTCTGAAACCACTATGCCCACAGCTTTGACATTTGGTATGTAGCAATGGCTAATGGTCCTCTACATAAATTGTGCCATTCATGCCCCTGGGTTCAAATTTGGCCACGCCCCGGGGGTTGATAGTCTCCATAGACTTACTATGGGAAAAAAATTAAAAAATCTTCTTCTCTGAAACCACTAGGCCCACAGCTTTGATATTTGGTATGTGGCAATGGCTAATGGTCCTCTACATAAATTGTGCCATTCATGCCCCTGGGGTCAAATTTGGCCAGACCCCGGAGGTTGATAGTCTCAATAGACTTGCTATGGGAAAAAAATTCAAAAATCTTCTTCTCTGAAACCACAGGGCACACAGCTTTGATATTTTGTATGTGGCAATGGCTAATGGTCCTCTACATAAATTGTGCCAGCCATGCCCCTGGGGTCAAATTTGGCCACGCCCCGGGGGTCGATAGTCTCCATAGACTTACAATGGGAAAAACTAACAAAAATCTTCTTCTCTGAAACCAAAAGGCCCAGAGCTTCTATATTTTGTATGTAGCAATGTTTGGTAGTCCCCATTATAAATTGTGCCAGTCATGCCCCTGGGTCAAATTTGGCCATGCCCCGGGGGTCAGTAGTGTCCATGCATAGACTTTCATTGGTAGATTCTCAATTAATTTAAATCTCATGAGCTTACAATGTGATAATCTCTCAGGTGAGCTACAGGACCAATGGTCCTCTAGTTGTTTTATGTCTTGGTGTTGAATTTTGTGCTGTTTGTACCTTATGTGCATTTTAATATTTTAGTTAGGTTTGGTTAACGTAACTGAGTGGCCACCTATTCGGAAACAGCTGCTTACTCGGCTTACAATATGTTTTCTTAGTATAAGTATCTAATTGTCAAATTGTTTTTTTTTTTTATTTTGGAATTTCTAATTGCGCCATTTCCTGATCATTGCATTTTTGTTTCTTTTTTACGGCACAACAAATACTTTAACAACATTTTAGTTGATATGCGGCAAACATGATTCAGGCTTATCGTTGTTTGGAGAAAGTACCTTAATTCCTCTGGCTCCATTTATCATATTTATAGAGCCAATGATAAGGCATGCGTAGCCAAAACCATTGTATGATTGTATACCCCATCTCAACAATGTATTCACTACTCCTCAAGAAACTCATCTATGTTTGCGTTTTGTACCTGAGATGAAAGGTAACTCGGGTACAGATGGTACAAATTACAAGGTAATAAAATAACTAACTCCCTAAGTATAACCACAGATAGCATGACAACGTTGGCCCAACGTATGATATCGGTAGTGTGCTACGTTGGCCCAACGTCGGTAGCTTACGTTGGCCCGACGTCATTTTGCTCATCGGGCCTCCGTTGGGCCAACGTGTTGGGTTAACGTTGGGCCATAATAGGTCAAAGTGTACTGATAACGTTGATTCAACGTTGGGCCAACGTTACATTTAAGTTGGCTTAATGTTTGTCAGCCTATCAAATGCCAACCTTAGTACCTGTGCCTAAATGTTGACAAGAAGTATGCTGGCAGTAAACTGAATTAGACAAAAAGACTGCACATATTTCGGTATCTTTATTAGAAAAATCAAACAAACAGATATTCAAGAAGATCTGTTCCTTTGTAAGGCTGCGCGGATGTGTCCGTTGTTCTCCTTTGTAGCCGTCGCCATTGTTAAGGCTGATATGTTATGTTTTTTTTTTTTTCGATTGTGGGGTGACTGCGCATAGATGTACAGGACGATCTGTTTGTTTGTTAAGCCTGATCTGTGTCCTTGTAAGGCTGTGTGGGTTAGATTACACGAACACACTGACTCGTCTGTTCATTTGCTGGTCTAGTGAATTCGAAGGGTTGACTTTTTCTGGTATAGAATGTGCAGGATTATTCTTCCTTGATAGACAGCGTAGATGTGCAGAAGGATCCTGATCTTTGCCTACTTGTACTTTTTTCCATTCCTTTGTTTGACTGTTCTTTTGTGCAGACCGATCTGTTCCATTCTTAGACGTTTCCATTTCTTGTTAGAATGCGTACATGTTGATCTGGTTTGGGATGCGCAAACTGGTCTTTTCTGTTTTAGTAGCAGTATCTTCATCACAACACAACTTATATAAATCTGAAAATAAACAATCAATAAAATGCATAATTTATTTTTAAATGACATATTTATTTAGTTTTCAAAACATGATAATAATGATGATAATAATTACTAAACATGTTTAACAACAGCAAAAACGAACATTACCAGAAAAAAGGAGAAAAATGGAGAGAGAAAATAATTTACCATTTCTTTCTTCTGCAACACTTCCTTTGTCTCTCCAAACTGCAATAAGTATCTGTTTCTAATTAAGCTGCTACGCGAGAAAACTGTTTTTTTTAGATTCTGACCAGGTCTGACACAAACTGGCCTGTATGCTGGCCCTTCGTATTTCCGGTGTACTACCGCTTCAACGATCAGTATAAAACAAGAAACCTAACATACAATTAAACCATGGTTAAATTATTTAACATTTGTTAATGATTTTTCTTTTCAGTTTAGAAAAATCATAACACGTTACAGACGTATAGGTTATAACTTGAATGTTATGCGACAGTCTGCATGCTTAGTTTTTAACCCAATCACGGTTGATAACTATGCTGCCTTCTTTAATTGCACGCCGGTGGGTCGGGCGTCAGACTCTATGATGGCCCCGACTTAAAGCTATTTATTTTAGTTGGTTGGGGCCGGAGCTTCTTGTCTGTTGCTTGGCCCACCGGGGTCCAACTGATGTTTTTCTTTAGCTCCGGAGTTAGTAAGTTATTTGGCGCCCAGGGATCTCCATCGTCGGGCAGCTTACTGAATCTGTGAGTCCTGGTTTTTGATTCATCAGGATGTTTATCATGATTTATTTGTTTGTTCTTGATGATTCATTGACTAGTTAGAGATTCACCGCGAGGACCGAAGAACTAACTGGGTGTTGTGAGCCACTGCGGAGGCTGGGGGTGGGGTTGCGGCCGTGTAGGGTCGGTTTAGGCCCGCCGGTGACTTAAGTCGATACTTCTGGGGTGGTTCTTTTTGTTTTATGTCTTGGTGTTTAAAATGTTTTTGTGCTGTTGGCGCCTTGTGTGCGTTTGCGTGTTTTTGGTTGGGTTGGGGTGGCTGGGTGGCCACCTGTTGGGAAGGTGGCTGCTCGTTCGGCTTGCGGGGTGTTTTCATGGTATAAGTACTTGATTGTTAGTTTTGTTTTTTCCCACCTTGGTTTTTGGGGTGGGGGTCTTTTTCTGGTTGCGCCTTTTCCTGGTCTTTGCCTGCTTGTACTTTTGTTATCATTCTTTCAAAACGCAGCAAGAACCCTCGTCATCATATTGGTTTTTCATAGCGTTTCTCTTTGTCAACAAAACACGATGGAGGAGGCCATCTTGAATTCTGACGTCAAATACTCGGTGTAACTACTACCCGGAGTAAAAAAATGTTTCTACACACCGGTAACTAAATCGGTCCGTAGAAACACCCCAAACATCTAGTTCATGTAAACACGGTGGTAGCTCAAAACTTTTCAGCAGTAAAAGATGATTTTATCAATTGCAGACAAATCACCCAAAAAACTGATTGCTTGGTTTTGAGAAAAGGAAGCCCCACTTACCTAACTCCACCTTAAATGGGACAAGAACATAAATACATGAATTATTGTTATAAAAATGATTGTCAATACTTCTTCTTTGAAATAATATTGCTTAACATAACAATCATGACTGAATTACTTACACTGCAATGTTCCATGTAAACAAACTACGACAAATATGACACATCAAAATAAAATCATTTGCATTTTATGACACTTACTCTCCGTAGTTTTTTTTTTTTTTTTTTTTTGGCCTGGCGGGAAAGATCATGTGACCGGAACTGTTACATTCATGAATATTGATTAGCGGACAATTAAGGCTGGAGAAAACAGCTCACATTTATCATTTGTCTGGGAGAAATAAGGGTATTTTCTGGATGGGGGTTGGTCGGTATGCAGCGTATGTACTTGTTTACTTCATGTCCTTCAGGTATCGTTTTCCTTGTAATTATGTTACCGATAATAGAAATATCTAGGAAAACCTGACCAGGGAAACTGGCGGAGGTCTTCCCTGACTGATTTGCATACGTAAACAATCACCAGGTGGCGCAGTTTTTTCTGTATCTCGTGGAAACCCGTGTACACCGAGAATACGGAGCCACCGAGAATACGGAGTCCAAGTATACATACTCAAAAAATGATACAGACTTGAAGGATTGTCTATACACAGAAGAGGAATAGTACTATCCATGTAGCGACAACAAGGTTGCTGATCAGCTGTGCAAATACTGCAAAGCTGATCTACGCCTTTGTTTTTGCATAAAAAAGTCCGGTTATCTCATGACGCGGCTCAATTATTGTGGTCACACATTCTGTTCTTCTGGATAATCATGTTTGAGATTAATTTGAAGTGAAAGCAGTAGGTGGCCTGTCTGTTTTATGATCACAATTAATTTGATTAGGCCTTATGTATTTCTTATATAAGCATGTGCATCAAAAAACTAGAAAAAAAAAATGGAAAAAAAATATTTTTTTTATCAATGCAAACAAAATTATCTGAATATTAAATCTACTCTTTATTGTGTAAAAATTGTTTTTAACTTAGTTTTCTAGCAAAACGCTCTATAACTCGTGTAAATACAAAATTCAGACCAGCAAAACCACTATACGCTATACGAAAATCGAACATGTTCGATTCCCACTATACTATACTATACGCACCTATACTCGCCTATAGGAACTTTTCGAATAGTGTCCTCCTATGTGACCCGGTAAAGGCAAATCATAATGTTTGACTGCAAGTATTCGCGTGCCCTCAAAAACGTACACCGTATACCCGAATAGTCTACTCCTATGTGACCGCAGCCTAAGGCTGCGTTCACATAGAAATATTCGGTATACGATATACTGTATTCGCTATACGCTATTCGGTATTCGCTATACGTTATACGGGCACGGCGGTTCATATAGCACGTGCTTTCAATGTGCTCTTTTCGTGAGTATGACAAAAGTTGCGATTTCGGTATTTTGAAAATATATGAATTCCTCAGAAGAAGAATATTGTGTTTTGCTTTTACTAGCCGAGGGGGAGGAGGAGGCAGCAATACCTAAGAAAATCAGACGCATATTGGTTCGACAGCACTCCAGATTTCAGCCATCCTCTCTCATTGAAAACGTGGAAACTGTCTGATATGCATGTCATTATTTATCATCAATATTAGTAAACTGTACCCGTTCTGACGTTATTCATACATTTCAATACATACACTAGCCAACATGTATCCAAATCGAACCAAGGAACTCCGAGAAATTGACCTGTGACCTAGACGGCATTGTCCTTTCAAAATTAAATCCTCAAATGTCACACCCATGTCCCACCACGTTTGGAGAAGATAGGCACCTAAACACCTGGGAGGAGTATGGGGACAAACAAGCAAACAAAACAAACAAACTTTGAATTAGAGTATTATATGAGAAGTTATTTAAGTTATTTACGCTGTTTTACATATTCATGAGGATTCAAATATATGACTTTATTGTGTAAAAATTGTTTTTAACTTAGTTTGCGAGCAGAACGCTCTATAACTTGTGTTAATAAAAAAATCAGACCAGGAAAACCACTATACGCTATACGAAAATCGAACATGTTCGATTCCCACTTTACTACACTATACGCACCTATACGCGCCTATACGATCTTTTCGAATAGTGTCCTCCTATGTGACCCGGTATAAGGAAATCATAATGTTTGATTTCAAGTATTCGCGTGCCCTCAAAAACGTACACCGTATACCCGAATAGTCTACTCCTATGTGACCGCAGCCTAATGTTGGCCCAGCTTTGGGCCAACGTAAGCACATCAAACCCGAAAAAGTGACAATTCAAACTCTTAAATGGTCAAAACTATAGAAAAGTCTTTACATTATCTGATCAGGCGTAAGTTGAAGGTAGACCAGGACATTCCAGTTTCGGTCTAACGTATTCCCGAATTTTGACAATCTTTGTTCTGCATACATGTAATTAAGCCGTTTTACTTGGCGGCTTACCTCGAACCAAAAGTCCATTAATATATGGTGTACAATCAGCAGACACACAGTTTGCTCATGCAGAAACAAAGGTACAAAGCAGCTGCACAGTCAATCCACAGCTGATCAGCGCTTTTCTTAGGCTGCGTTCACACAGAAATATACGGTATACGGTATGCGGTATTCGCTATACGCTATTCGGTATTCGCTATACGCTATACTGGCACGGCGGTTCACATAGAAGTAGCACGAGCTT
Organism: Rugalucina vietnamica; assembly: GCA_964017185.1. Taxonomy (NCBI): domain Eukaryota; kingdom Metazoa; phylum Mollusca; class Bivalvia; order Lucinida; family Lucinidae; genus Rugalucina; species Rugalucina vietnamica. The sequence continues at coordinate 48,782,066 of OZ024882.1, read as the reverse complement.
TCAATACGCTCTTTTTGTGAGCAAGAAAAAAGTTGCGAATTCGGTATTATGAAAGAAATATGGCTTCTTCAGAAGAAGACACCAGCCGAGGAGGAGGAGGAGGCGGCAATACAGACGCTTACTGGTTCGACAGCACTTTGAAATGCGGCCTGTGTTGGTCGAATTTAACACAACGTTCCTGAATGTCATGAATTATTTCAGCCTCCCACTCTCATTGAAAACGTGGAAACTTTCTGATATGCTTGTCATTACGAGATACGTATTTATGATCAATACTAGTAAATTGTACCCGTTCTGACGTTATTGATACATTAAAATCCATACACTCGCCAACTTTTATCCAAATCGAACCAAGGACCTCCGAGAAACAGAAATTTGACCTGTGACCTAGACGACATTGTCCTTTCAAAATTAAATTCTCCAATGACACACCCGGGTCCCACCAAGTTTTGTGAAGATAGGCACCTAAACACCTGGGAGGAGTATGGGGACAAACAAGCAAACAAACAAACGAAAAAGCAAATAAACGTTACTTGAAGCATAGTATAATGAGAAAGTTCGTTGTTTTACATATTCATGAGGATTCAAATATATGACTTTACTGTGTAAAAATTATTTTTAACTTAGTTTCCTAGCAAAACACTCTATAACTTCTGTAAATGAAAAATTCAGACCAGCAAAACCACTATACGATATACGAAAATCGAACATGTTCGATTTCCACTATACTATACTATGCACTCCTATACGCGCCTATACGACCTTTTCGAATAGTGTCCTCCTATGTGACCCGGTATAAGGAAATCATAATGTTTGATTTCAAGTATTCGCGTGCCCTCAAAAACGTACACCGTATACCCGAATAGTCTACTCCTATGTGACCGCAGCCTTATCGCTGCCTAAATGTTAAACCTGTCTCATCTTAAATCTAACATAGGATCTGTGTACTGTCCTGTTTCTTCTATCCTCTTCGGCTGTACAGTCTGGTTTGTGTCGGACCTGGTCAGAGACCCATATTGTTGGTTTTCTCACGCAAAGGCTCAGATAGTAATTGACCTGCACTGATTGACTGTGTAGATGCATACTCTGATCGCACACTAAATGTATTCCTGATGTGAAACCCAAATTTTGTTTTAAATACTATGTATAACTATTTTTGTGCAATAAAAGCATATATTTGAATCCTCATTTATATGTAAAACACCGAATTCGCAACTTTTTTCATACTCACGAAAAGAGCACAATGACAGTACGTGCTACATGTGAACCGCCGTGCCCGTTTAGCATATAGCGAATACCGAATAGCGTATAGCGAATACCATATACCGTATACCGTACATTTCTATGTGAACGCAGCCTTATACACATGTATGAACATTTTAGGAAACTCACGATGCTGGGCCAACGTTGGGCTAACGTTACACACATGTATGTACATTTGATGAAACTTACGGTGTTGGGCCAACGTTGGGCTAACGTTACAATCATTAAAAGTAAAAGTTTATTTATTTTTTTTTTTTTTTTTCAAAAAATGGATAAGTTTAACGTTTGCCAACTTAAGTATTATTTGACTGTCACAATTAAATTAATTAGATTTTGTGTCACAAATGGGTCGACATAGATCCAACGTAGGCCCAACGTTACACTGCCAACGGCTAACCATTTACCAACGATGCGTTTTAACGCCAACGTTGGGCCATCGTTGTCATGCTATCTTGGACTGCGGTCATAATGCAAATTTTGGAATGGTTATCTTGTGATTAATTATCTGTTGATAATTGATATATCTATATAAAATCGGAATATTTGATTGTGAATTTTAGACGAAAATAAAGTAAAAAAAATCGTAATTATCAGAATCTTTTGAAAAACATTGCATTTTCAATCTCTTTTCTACATGAAATATTAACGATTTTGCACCTTGATGAAAATAGTTTTTATCTGACATGATCAGCTAATTACACACACCCTGCATTAAGCTGCAGCATCACCAACACTTTATTGCCCAGTTTTATAGTGAAATCATATGCCAACATCATGGGTCAGGGAAGAAAAAATGCACTAAAATTATAAGAAATGTGTACGCTATGACATACAGTGAATCGAATGTAGCCGAGTTCGGTAAGAGTGACAAAGCATAACGTCATTGGGTCAAATATTCCGATCCATGTACACATGTACAAACAAATGTTTTGCTAAGTTCTTCTGTGTTGTTGCTCTTTCGCAATACTGACAGTAAATGCGATCAAAACGTATGTATGAAAATCTTCCTTAACATTATGTCAAACCTTTGATCTCTGAATAATTTATTTGAATATCTTAAGGATATAGAATATCTCCATGATTATGCTTATGTAAAATGATTGATTGCACGTCATTACGTCTCTGCATCACAGACACCAATCGTTAACATACTATAATTTAATTTCTCATTCCGATATTCTAAACGGTTCTTATGCCAGAAAAAAATGATAGCATGCATCATACCGTGAGAAGACGTACAAGTGCTCATACTACTGTTCAGCTGCCATTTTGATCCGTGCCCAGGAACAGTCTGTTCAGAATTCGCTATTGAACTTCGACGTACAGAATTATATCAGATTTATTACAGTCGTGTTATTTCATATTTCACATTTTTGTCTAGTTTAGCTTGGCGGTTAGTGAATTAGTGATACGAATATGTTCAGGATTCACTATTGAACTTCGACGTACAGAAGTTTATCAAACAGATTTATTAGTCATGTTATTCCATAATACCGCTTTTTGTCTGTGTTTAGCTTAAAATTTGCGGTTTGCTAAATTAATTTGATTTTCATGACAAATTTCCTGCCATTATGTTTGCGGAAATAAAGAAACGGCAAACACATAATTCAGAAGCAAGTGCTTGTAGGCAAACGTGGGTAGTTTGTTTGTTTCAAATTTTCTGAAATGAAATTTCCCAGACAACGCTTTATCTTCGTTAGGAGTCTGAGGGATAATTTACATCTATCGTTTAGTCATGGTGTTATATATATTATATATTTTATTTAATACTTTACTTGTTATATATAATCAAAGGGGAGTAACCAAGGGGAGTAACATTGATTAATATAAATTTCATTTTATGATATTCTTTCGTTTCTAGAATTTATAGAGTCTAAAACTTGACAGAAGTATGTCGTTAATTTTTTGCATAGGGCCATTAGGCCCTACGCAGGTAAATAAATGTGCCAAATTGGAATCTTTCCTATGGTGTTAATTGCTCTTCCATGTCTAAAGACGCTATGATGGCCCCGACTTAAAGCTATTCAATTTAGTTGGTTGGGGCCGGAGCTTCTTGTCTGTTGCTTGGCCCACCGGGGTCCAACTGATGTTTTTCTTTTGCTCCGGAGTTAGTAAGTTATTCGGCGCCCAGGGATCTCCATCGTCGGGCAGCTTACTCAATCTGTGAGTCCTGGTTTTTGATTCATCAGGATGTTTATCATGATTTATTTGTTTGTTCGTGATGATTCATTGACTAGTTAGAGATTCACCACGAGGACCGAAGAACTAACTAAATGTTATGAACCACTGCAGAAGCTGAGGGTGAGGTTATGGCCATGAAAAATCGATTTAAACCCGCCAGTTACTTTGTGTTACTGATCGTTCCAAGTCGATACTTCTGTGGTGGTTCTTGTTGTTTTATGTCTTGGTGTTTAAAATATTTTGTGCTGTTGGCGCCTTATGTGAAAACATTTCGTAAGCCGAATGAGCAGCTATTTTCCCAATAGGTGGCCACTCAGTTACCTTAACTTAACTTAAAATATGCAAACATACATAAGGCGCCAACAGCACAAAAATATTTTAAACACCAAGACATAAAACAAAAAGAACCACCACAGAAGTATCGACTTGGAACGATCAGTAACACAAAGTTACTGGCGGGTTTAAATCGATTTTACACGGCCGTAACCTCACCCTCAGCTTCTGCAGTGGTTCATAACATTTAATAGGCTCTGCTGATCTTATCATTTCGTTTTGTTAATTATTTCCAAACACAAGGCATATATAACACAACTAATATGATTTGTACATGTGTGTATATAAATGTCAATTTATTTTTGATGAAATATCCGATCCAAGAAGTAATGCGAACACAACTGTATTTTAGTAACCAACGGAGATACATTTAAATAATTTGGAATGTGTACACTTGTATATATGTGCAGTAATTAGGTATAATATCATGAAGTTCGGATGACGAATTGAGATTTCAGGAATATTTGACTTGTCGACCAGAAGTCGACATGGACGCGAAATTGACTGAAAACGTCAATTTTGTTAGGGGTACAGGGAAAGCGTTTGTGCTCAAATTTATTAAATTGACATTTATATACATACGTGTACAAATCATATTAGTTGTGTTATATATGCCTTGTGTTTGGAAATAATTAAGAAAGCGAAATGATAAGATCAGCAGAGCCTATTCTATGTTGCCTAGCAACGGCATCTGACAAAAATATCACAATTTCCACGACGTACGACAAATACCTATAATTCGTGCGTATAGATTGTAAATATCTATTATTATGCCCACAGCCTATCACAACGAAGAATGTATATTCAAAAAAATAAATATTGTATGGAATTTAACCTTTTGGTTAAAGTAGAATAGGCGTTGATGAAAATGTGGAGATTTTGAGAGATGAAAATTGACTCAAATTCTAGGGGGTACAGATAGCCAAACCTCAATAATTTGCGCTGTGTTAAACTCATAAAGGTATGTGCTGTAAATCTATTCAAGGGATTATTGTACTTTGGAATAAAACTATTATTGACGTAATTGTGCTTTGCATATATGACACTGCAGTACATAAATAAAATCCATTTTAACCGTAACCAAGGTCATTTACCTTGCATACTCTTGTTGCTAGGCAACGAGGGTTGCTATGTGATTCAGTCAAAATAGCAATCGGATCTGGAAAACTCGATAATGTATCATAATTCTGATGTAAACTATCTTGAAAAATGGCAATGGTGAAAGAAATTACACATGAGTTCGCATTACTTCTTGGATCACCCACGTATGCTAGGATAATGTTCGTTTATCACAATTTGTCACATCGTAAAACGTACGCCGAATAACTTTATGTTAATAAATATATAGTTCTACATCGAAATAATAACCGTCAATTACAGATGCAATTTGTACTATACAGATGAAATGCATTTCTAAACTACTCCCTTCCTTTGAGTTGTAAGTCTCAGTAAAAGAATAATTACAAGCATTATGTTCTAAATTTCTAACTCTTCAAGTTAAGCAGACTGGTAAAACCTTTTCCTGATCTTTGCCTACTTGTACCTCAATACACTGAAAAAAAGTTATAAGAGGCCACTTTTCAAACTCATTTTTGGTTTCTAAGCCATGTTCAAAATTGAACGACTTCTTGGCCTAAAGATGTGTCTTTCAAGTAAGAAATGTTCCAAAGTGTTCAAAAATAATTTTCTTTCACTAAACGTGTTTTTGGAGTAAAAATGCAAAAATCAATGATTTCAGATAAAAAAAAATGGATAAAGCACAACATTTATTGAAATTCGGATCGGGTGTTATCAAAGAGGCCCTTACAACTTGGAAAAACATCGAACATTCGAATTTTCTCTACTGGTAGATTTTTTACGCATTTTTAAAAATCGCTATTTTTGAGAAATTTTTGAAATTCATCAATGTGCCTCTTAAACTTGTTAATCCCTGTTAAATTCACTTCGTGAGGCCTGGAAATGATAGATATAACTAGAATGAGCTGTTTTAGACTGTTTTCGAGGATAGACAGGTCACGGCTGCCGCACACTTCCGGTTTCAATGCCAATTTTCAACGAATAAAATAACAAAATTTGTGAATGATTTTTAAAATTTTCAAAGTTAATAAGAGTCTAGTATTAGACCTTAATAATCGCTGAAAATTTCAATATCGTGCTACTGATAATAACGCAACTAGAGAAGGACAAAGTTTGTATGCAAATTGCATGCAAACGCTGAATTCCTGTTATTCATGTGGCTGTCTTCTTGCATGTACAAAACAGAAACGAAGATTCTTATTAAGGTAACACATCTGACTTAATTTGATCTTGCATCATGGCAGTCAGTAGCATTTTCAATTCAATTCAAATGTAAAACACAACGTCATAATACGTCATTTAATATGATGTTTATAAAATGTAGTTTTATGAAAAGAGGGTACCTTTACTCACGCTTCGTCTGTGTGAGATATATTACGCATTTTGGAATGCAGAAACTCAAAGAGTCACTGCTAGACATCGGTTTATTCATATGATAATGAATTTGAATTGATAGTAGTTTACTTTCCGAACTAGAAGACAAAATATGAGGTGGCCTCTTATAACTTTTTTTCAGTGTAGTGTAATGAAAACGCTTTAATCTTTTTAAGTATCGGCCGCCGCATAAGGAAACCAAACAAAAACGCAGATAAGCTGTGCAGTGACTACACAGCTGATCAACGTCGTTGATTTCGCTACACAGATAGTACAATACTACTTCTTCTGTAATCCAAAATTTCAAGCTTCTAGCCCGATTCTGTGACTATACAGGTCGGTTTGTGTCGGATCTTGTCAGACGCCCAAATTGGTGATTTTCTCATGCAAAGGCTCAAGTATTAAGTTCAGTCACAGAGTTGTAATATTCAAGCTCATGGGAATAAACATCATGTGTCAGATGAAACAACAGTTAATTACAATCGTTTATGAGATTTGTTTTGTCAATTCTTTTTGTCAGAAAGTGTGGTTTTCACATTCATGAAACATACCAAAGTGGCCTTCTGTGTCGATAGGGTGGAGGCTCGTCATGAGAAAACCCTTCATTAAAATTCTTCAATGATAAATCTTTGTTAACTTGCTATGCTATGGCGCGATATTAATGTTGCCATACATAATTCCAATGTTTCTATCATGTGCTGGAATAATTGAGCCGCGACACAAGAAACCCGGTCATCGGGGTTTCCGACCAGGTCTGACACAGCCCGAGCTGTTCAAGCACAGAAGATGACTAGAGACGGGAAATTTTGGATAAAGAAAGTAGAGGAATTGTTATATCCGATTTGCGAAAACAAAGGCGCTGATCAGCTTCGCAGCTGCTGCGAAGCTGATCTGCACTTTTGTTTTCGCCTAGGGAAAATCGGGTTTTCTCACGACGGGGCTCATTATTAAAACAGGTAAGCACCTCTTCGTCTGTAAAAAATGCCTTTAAAAGGGTACTCCTACTTACATTGTACCCACATATGTACATTAATCTGTTGATACAAGAATTTAAAAATATGGTTTGATGCCTTGTGGTCCATGGAAAAAAAAGTTATGTCGGTCGTTAACATCTACCACGTCGTTTGTGGTCAAGCTCAATCTCTTACGCCTGGTCTTGTCCTGTTGAGCCGTGACATTACAATACAATGTAACACGCATGTGTAAGCGAAATACAATATATCGCAGTCACTTTGTGGTCTTCGCCGTGCGTTAAATATATAACAAAATCAACTGTCATGTTTAACTAAGATAATAATAATAATATGCATGTACATATGCTTATACGAATCTTTGCTTGTTGAACATACTCTACCTAGGTGTTGAGTATAAAATAAAGTTTCATATAACATTAGTCAGCGGCAAGACATATTGCAGGTCTCCAAGGACCGGCGTTTATGAGTTGTCGGTAAATTATTTGCCTACCACACACGAAGAAGCAACGCCGAAATGTATAGCTTCACTGGTCCTGATACTCGCTATTGTCATTTTGCTAGCAAGTAGGAAATGTCTAGTGACGCATGTGGTGGTGTGCATCTGTAGAAGTTCTCAAACCCGATATACTGTATGCGTCCACCCCGGGCGATCACCATCCAAGAGCCGCTAAAAAGATGTGGGCTAACACATTTGATATGGTCTCGCCGACGCATAAAAATGCCATAATTTTATTTCTTAACACAGCATAGCGCATCAATAAGCCCGTGTATATACATGAACATGTCTGAATACAATGTCTTCGTTTGTTATTTTACATGTTGTCCTTGAGAATATCCATCCAAAACATTATCCGAGCTCCAATGTCAAACTTCAATATCAATATCGGATTAAGTTGGAAATGATGAGCTTTGTGAAATGGTTATGTTATTTACATATTCACGCAGTCCAATCTATAGTTTGATAATTGACCTTTCTAACGGAGTTGGAGTTGGAGTTGGATTTGGAATTGGACTTGGATTTCGAAATATTAGCGAGGGTTGTTTCAAAACAACGAAGGTAAATAAGTATAAAATCAGAAAGGTAAACAGGGCAATGTTAGGATACGGTATTTGAATTCTGAATATGGAATATAAAAGAGGGGTGTCTCAAAGAGTTTTATTACCCTTTTTTCAATTGATTGACAGCAATTGGTAAAATTCATTACATGAAGTGAACTTTTCAATAGAATTTTATCAGACATACTCGTCGTCATTAATGTCAGTGCTGACGCACAGCTTTCTCAGACATTTTTGGACGTTTTTTGTTAGGAACCTTCTATACACAAGCTGGTTCTCTATTGAAATATCCGGTAATGACCTACAGCCACGTCGTCGTCGATCCCCAGCTTTCGCCGGCCGGGCAGGCAGATTTCCCGATTTTAGAAGATTCTACGCATTTTGCAGATTTCAGGGATAGGCGGATTCTCTGTAACTGGAGGATTTTTCTGGATCTGGTGGATTTTCTGCAGGAGACTCCTGTTGGTTATTTGCAGCCCTGTCTTCATTATTGCTCAGCTCTTGCAGAAGTTGCTGGGGTCGTTCGTTAGCGTTGGTCGGCTCGCCATGTTGCTGCTGGCTACGGTCTACTTGAGTCTTTGATTTAGACTAGTCTTGAAATTGCCGCAAAAAATGTCTGGCTTTTGCTGCCAGTGTTGTAAAGGGTCACTGACGAAGGTTCAATACCCGAAATTGTACAATATGGCCCATCTTCTCGCTTTGAATATTGTTACGCACTACCGCGTTGAAATATAAATGGCACACGAATAGGGATTGGTTTATTATTTACTCAACCAGACAGACACCAGGCCAGTCAGGGTACACTCATGGAATACATGAAATAGTAACAGTCTGATCGCAGCTTGTTGGGATATGCTAATCAAGCAGGGGACTTCAACTTGCTTGGTTTGCGGGTATTATTTAATTCAATTAAATTGTAATGCATAGCTAGGAAAGAACATAGAAACAAGACATTGGAAAGTTTGCAGAATGTTTCTTTGAGATCAGCAAACGTTTAGACAAAATACAAGCAAAGAACAATTTAAGCTTACGAAAAAATGGTAGCGTGAAAGTTGATAAATTTAATACTCCTGTTAGGCCTAATAGACAAATGCAACATTAGATTATCAATTCTTCAAATAATCATAGCCAAAACACTTACGGTAACTGCTCATGCTAGAAATGACAAGTTAAACTGTCGTGAATAGGCCTACGTGAAAATGTCTGAGCAATTTAAATTCTGTTAAAATCTGTTAAAAAATTAATTTAATCTTTAAAATTGCCAATAAATAAACAAAACCTACTTCTTGTGCTTAAAATGCCTTTTTTACTGTTTCTTCCAAAATTAATTACGGTTTAAATGGCTAAAAATGGATAACGAGAGTTTTAGAACAAGCTGAAATATTTTTGCGACTGTTCAGTTCAGAGTCAAAATAGGAAGTCCTCGTGCATTCTACGCTCCAGCCTTATATACCCTACGGTCCCACAACGTACACTGTCGGCAAAACAATGTGCGTGATGCAGACAGCAAACAATGAAGGATCGCAACGGACGTTCGAATGCACGCAAACATCGCCGCCATTACGAAAACAAAGAAAATCATCGAGGCGGTCGCCCTAAAACACTGCATACAGAGAACAAATAAATGACAATACCGAACATTATACATGAAACGATAGAAGAATGAATCTAGAAAAGGACTGTATAAATGTTCTGAAATTTAAACGAACTTTGACTGAGAAATACTCGATGAAAGATGAAATTTCGATTCTGACAGTTGGGAAATGTCAGCTGACTGTTTACATTGTCCTTGACAACGCTCGCTCACGTCATAAAAAGTACACAAAAAGTGACGTCACGAAATCGCTAACAAACATGGCGCACTAAAGTGACAGCTGATTTTGTGCAAAAAAGAAATAAATAAAAATGGACTTTTGCATGCTTACTGAAAAGTGACATCGTTATAACAACTTCAGGTAACATTGTTAGTTTTCAGAACAACAACTGTCATTAATTTACAATTATGTACATTGCAGTATTGATTGTCAAATAAGGAATGTGCGGTAACGAGAGTCGATACGATAGTCACCTAAGCTCGGACACCGGGGCATTACACAACCCCCCTCCCAAGGCGTTAAAGTTCCAACTAACGCCTGAAAAGGAGTGCAGCAAAACACAAATAAACCAGTTGACAGAAAAAAAATCGACTCACATTAGCGGCACATATCCTGGTCACGGCACCAAATAAATGCATATGTAAGAACCTTGAATTTTGAAGATACTACTTTGCTGCAATAAACACAATTTACAAGTAGCATATGTACAAATTATGCAATACATGACTAAGAAAACATTGCTGAAAATCTACAATGATCATTAAGATGCAAAATTGTAACAACAGATAATATAGAAGTGGTTGTTTAAGAATTTGAGAATATTACAAAAGTATCACACCATTAACTACATCAGTCACAAAATCCTAAGGATGACACAACAAAATGTAGTTAAAATGTTAAGTTCCTCATAACATTTATTATCACATGACTACTTATTTAAAACTAACCCTAAATTACATTCATCTTAAGACCTACACTTAAACTTTATAATTACTTTAAACAACATCTTAAAAATAAATTAAAAACCTTACATTACTACAAATCCTAAAGACACAATTAAAACTTGAATTCTCAAAGTCTCTTCCTCTCCCTAAACCAATTATTTAATTTGCAATCAGCTATTGTCTCTTTCGAATCTTCATCTGTCTTGTCTTCGTCGCTTCTGCTACTCTCCTCCATGACTGGGCTTTTCTCCTTCCCGTCCCTTCTCTCGTACCTCCAACCGTCTCTACTGTCATCGTATCCCTCCCGTCGTCTCTGTCCTTCCTGTCGTCTGCTCCGGTCGCCGTCTTCCTGCCACTACCTACTCCCACGAGCTTTATTAATACAAACATCCTCTTGTTTTTCTTCGGGCGTTCCATTTCCATAAGTGAGCTACCAATAAACACCTCATATGCGCCACTCGCACGTGCTTATTCCAGCCATATCTATCTGATGATAACTACCCTGGTTGCCCGATTAAGACTACTACACGCCACATAGCGTCAAATACACCGAACAAACCCTTGATCTTTCCACTAGTACTTCAGTTAAATACCCGAACGCATAACACCTGTCGTATGCCACCCAAAACCGATCTGCCGAACAATAACTTTTGACTCTAAAACGCCATTCGCAACCACTCATCAGATCCCATTAGGCTTCAGCTCACTTGAAGGAATGACAACTTCGCCAAAAACCATACTGTTTGTATAAAGCTCAAATATCAGCAAGTGTTATGTCAACAACAAACACTCAAGATTCACGAAACATGGGTACTTCTCCATCCCTGTTTCAAGACTGATAAAAACACATACACAAATTACAGCCTTCAAACATCAAAATTCTGTCTGTAATGATATTTCAAAGCATGAAATATACCAATCTATATACAAATGATTCGCCGAAAACTCTCTCGGCTCCACAATTTATACATATAAACAATCAAACGCGGCTATATCAAAAGCCGCATCAAAGTACAAAAAAGATCTGAGAACATAAAAATTTCATGAAACGAACATCTGTTTCTGCTCTTCCATGACGATGTTCAGTACAATTTTAATGTGACGATTGGAGAACTCTCCGGACCCTTTTGACGCATGAAGGCACAGGATCACCTTCATAAGGTTCAAGTTTATAACAATTGACACCCATAGCCTTCAGCTCTTCAACAAGTTTCCTCTTCTCCGCAGTAAGCGCCAAAGATTTCCACATCACCGGATGCGTACGTAACGAAGCACTTTCGGTATTGACTGGTACTGCTCTCGACTTTGTTTTCAATCTTGACCTGGTTCGCTTCTTCCGGATGCCGAATGATGAGCGATATCGTTCAAAACGAAGTCTTCTGATTCTGCCATAAGATGTTTTTACGTTTACATCTTCCTGACGTTCGACAGGCATAGGACATCTTTCTATGGGCTCAGCAATACCAAGGATTGTGTTTTGCTTGATGGCAATAGCGGTATCAAATGGATTTACGATCCTCACCTGGCACGTGCGGCTTTGTTTGACATCTACCAATGAAGGTGACACTTGCAAAGGATGTTCCGTTCCTGCAGGGCGTATGGTGTACTCGCTCTCAGATGAAAAATCATCATAAGCTTTGCGCTCGATATGGACACCTACCATCACTTCGCTCTGTGCAGGTATGATATTGTGATCAGCTGCGGTAACTTCGCGAATGCGGTCATTCATACCTTTCTGTATAATGGGTACTTCCTGCTTATTAATTTTCATGACTCCTTTGCTCAGCCATAAGTCCGTTAGACCGTCTTCGCCATTTTGTAAAACATCAACACCAAGAACACCATCGTCTTCAATGTCTGCTACAACAGCTTCTACCTGTAACTTCGCTGTTCCAAGCTGTAAGGTAAATATAGCCTCACCCTTCTCCTTTATTGGTGACCCATTGGCACCTACGAGTTCTGTGGTTTTTACTAACTCAGGCTTATCTTCTGGGCGCATTGAATAAAAAACTCGCGAGGACACAATTGTCTTCGATGCTCCAGTATCGGCTGTGAACAGTATTGGATAACCTTGTACACTGCCGCGTATGTATACTCCATCAGGTAATTTTCTTGTCTTGATGGATTTCACGACAGTGTTCCTTGACGTACTTTCATTTATATTTTGGCCTTGATTGGTATTACAGGCTTCTCTGTGGCCGCGAGAGACAGCCTCCTCTAGTTTAAAGAACCAGCTGGGTTCTCATTATTTGACCTATTGTAATTTACTGGTTTTCTACTCTGGTCACCTGAGTTCGCATCATCTGTTCTTGCTGTTTTCCTAGGACAATCTCTAATGACATGTCCTTCTTCATTACACTTGAAACAAACCACTCCTCTACGAGGTTGATTACTTCTCGTCTGTGAGATTTGTGTACCCTGTTGTCCATTCGCTATGGCTGCTATTTGGGTAACCAAAGTCTGCATAAGATCCCTTGTCTCAGTCAAAAGCTTAAGTTGGATTTCAGATTCTGATTCATCTTTTTCTGACTTCGCTTCTTGGCTCTTAGGATTCTTTGTTACTGGTCTTTCTGACTTCTGAGGCACTCTATATACGTGTTCAGGCTCCTCAGTGTCACTGCAACATTCTTCATCTGTATCATAGTACTTTTCCTCAGTCGCTCGCCTAGCATATTTCTTAAGCTTTCTATCCAAAAATGTATCAGACTTATTTCTCCGTTTTGTCTGTATGAAATTAACAGCATGATAGACGGCTTCGTCAATATCTTCTGGCTCTTTGTTATATTCAATTTCGAACCTAGCATCGTTATCTTTGAGGCCATCTAGAAATTTTCTTACGAGATCTTCTTGTCTTGTTTTTGCATCTCTTTGCTGGTATGCCTTGGAATAAAGCCTTTTCAGATCTGCAGCGTATTCCTCCACTGTTTCATTGTCTTTTTGCACTCTCTGGCTGAACTTCGATGCAAATGTTCTCTTTGTTTCTACAACACGGAATCTGCTATTTAACTCTTTCACGAGGTCTGAATAGCATCTCAACGTGTACTTAGGCAACTGGGTAAACACAAAGTCCCCTGCTCTGCCTTGCAGTTTAGGTAACAGGTTGTCTAGTTTCATATCATTGTCCCAGTTTCTTCTTTCTGCAATTTCCTCAAATCTGCTAATCCAGACTTTCCAGTTTTCTTTTACATCAAATGAGGGAAGTTTGATGCCATAATTGCTTGTATATGAGGAATGCCTGCCATTTTCTTGTCTCTGATAACGTACTTCAGTAGTGTACCTTCTATCAGTGTTACTCTGAAAAGGTACAAGTAGGCTACCTCGCTCGTGGCTCATTCCATCATCCTGTCGGTAAGTCGACATTTCTATGTCGCGGTTAACTGTCTCGTTTGTCATATCGCCTGGTGTGTTGATTATACTATATTGGTTTCGCCTTGTGTAGTTTGGATATGTATTCGTCTCGTACCTTTCTTGAACCGGATACATCTGTCTCTCGTTCTGTTGGTGAACTGTCCCGTCTGTGGTGGGATTAGTTCTAAGCTCTATGTCACCCTGCGTCTGCAAAGCACTATTTTGTTGACTGTAAGATTCGCCACCTTGAGCCCTGATATTGTATGTATGGTCTCTCGCGTCCGGCGCTGTCATAGATTCTCGGTAAACCGGCTCGCTTATGGTTCGGTTTGCCAATCTTGCATCAAATCTCTCTGCTACGTAGTTGTTATAACTAGCTGTACTGGACTGGCCACTGTCTTGTGTCAAGTTTCGGCTACTATTCGCCCTTGGCACTAAAGTAGCGGGTTCGTTCTCTTGCGTGTATGAAATAGAACTGTTTCTTTGACAAGGTTGGCTAACGTTTGAACCATTTGAAACCACCTCCCGTCGGGGTTTTTGCGGTGCATCGTTAGACACTGTGAACTGAGCAGAAACGCTGCTCGTTTCCTTCTGACTATTAGTCAAAGCAACTGTTCTCATTTCTTGCAAGACAGCAACAACATTTTGAAATGCGCCTTCAAACAGCTCTTGTTTCTGTTGCATATTATCTTGTTTCTGTTGCATAGATTTGAGAGTTCTGCTCATACCAAATATGACATTTTGCAAGTCCAGGTTAACATTTTCATTTTGCACGGAATTACCACTAGCCTGAGTATACTGGACCGTTTGCTGTTGGTTTACACCATTGCTATAACCTGGTCTCTGCTGCCAAAATCCCGTAAAACTGTACGGCATGCTTTGCTCGTGCTGCCTAATGTCACCGTTTATCGTGACTCTGTTTCGGTTCGCCTCGTGTGAGATTTGGTCGCGAAAATGTACCAACGTTTCAGCGGCTGCCTGGTCCGAAATATCTCCAGAACCGTCTGCCTGACTCAAACCCGTACATTGCGACCGATCTTCATTCTGAGGACCACGTGACTCTAGCACTGTCTGTGACTGGTTATTAAAACCCGTTTCAATATGACCATTTTCTCTACTTATTGGGGGTGTGCCATGCATATTTTCAGTACTCATTTTTGAGTATGAAGGTTCGTATCTCACGACTTATACGTAGGAAAAATAAATCGCACCGCCGCTCACCACTTTAGTTGTTACGCACTACCGCGTTGAAATATAAATGGCACACGAATAGGGATTGGTTTATTATTTACTCAACCAGACAGACACCAGGCCAGTCAGGGTACACTCATGGAATACATGAAATAGTAACAGTCTGATCGCAGCTTGTTGGGATATGCTAATCAAGCAGGGGACTTCAACTTGCTTGGTTTGCGGGTATTATTTAATTCAATTAAATTGTAATGCATAGCTAGGAAAGAACATAGAAACAAGACATTGGAAAGTTTGCAGAATGTTTCTTTGAGATCAGCAAACGTTTAGACAAAATACAAGCAAAGAACAATTTAAGCTTACGAAAAAATGGTAGCGTGAAAGTTGATAAATTTAATACTCCTGTTAGGCCTAATAGACAAATGCAACATTAGATTATCAATTCTTCAAATAATCATAGCCAAAACACTTACGGTAACTGCTCATGCTAGAAATGACAAGTTAAACTGTCGTGAATAGGCCTACGTGAAAATGTCTGAGCAATTTAAATTCTGTTAAAATCTGTTAAAAAATTAATTTAATCTTTAAAATTGCCAATAAATAAACAAAACCTACTTCTTGTGCTTAAAATGCCTTTTTACTGTTTCTTCCAAAATTAATTACGGTTTAAATGGCTAAAAATGGATAACGAGAGTTTTAGAACAAGCTGAAATATTTTTGCGACTGTTCAGTTCAGAGTCAAAATAGGAAGTCCTCGTGCATTCTACGCTCCAGCCTTATATACCCTACGATCCCACAACGTACACTGTCGGCAAAACAATGTGCGTGATGCAGACAGCAAACAATGAAGGATCGCAACGGACGTTCGAATGCACGCAAACATCGCCGCCATTACGAAAACAAAGAAAATCATCGAGGCGGTCGCCCTAAAACACTGCATACAGAGAACAAATAAATGACAATACCGAACATTATACATGAAACGATAGAAGAATGAATCTAGAAAAGGACTGTATAAATGTTCTGAAATTTAAACGAACTTTGACTGAGAAATACTCGATGAAAGATGAAATTTCGATTCTGACAGTTGGGAAATGTCAGCTGACTGTTTACATTGTCCTTGACAACGCTCGCTCACGTCATAAAAAGTACACAAAAAGTGACGTCACGAAATCGCTAACAAACATGGCGCACTAAAGTGACAGCTGATTTTGTGCAAAAAAGAAATAAATAAAAATGGACTTTTGCATGCTTACTGAAAAGTGACATCGTTATAACAACTTCAGGTAACATTGTTAGTTTTCAGAACAACAACTGTCATTAATTTACAATTATGTACATTGCAGTATTGATTGTCAAATAAGGAATGTGCGGTAACGAGAGTCGATACGATAGTCACCTAAGCTCGGACACCGGGGCATTACAATATTTTACTGCTTCCAAAGGATCTAACAATTATTTTTATTGGTCCGGTTATTCTATTACCCTTTGCTGTAGATCCTTAACGCGTAGGGCTTGAATCCTATGAACAAAAAAAGTGTCGTACGAAGACTGAATTTTACGTTACAGTACCAAACAATATTAAATTGATGTCAGTAAATTGATGTTTTACGTCCAAGTCAACAGCTAAGGTCATGTCGGGACGTTGCCCCCACTTTATGGGACTCTTACCACAAATGAAGTTGTCATGACATCCAACAAGTGCTTTAAATATAATCATCGAACAAAGCCAAAAGGGCGTATATGTGCAGATGTTTCGACTTGGAACCACTTTTCCTGGGCAGGCTCAGTTCTGAGCGGTTAACCAGTAATCAGATAGCCAGTTAGCATCGTTAAAGCTTTGCCTGGAGACACAAGCAGCCCATCTATTTCTTGAGGCCCCCAATGGGCGGGGCCCCAAAACTCGTGCAAGATCCTTTGTTTGTAAAACATTCTGAGTAATTTGGCAGAAGACAAACATACCTTATATCATCATCTTCAATTTCATCTATGTTGCTGAAGATGATGCGCTTGGTTCAATCTAAACGAGATTCTGTCTCTCAGCTGTCTCGTGGTGGCCGATCTGTAAAGTTGTTGATGAGTGCTGGGCAAGTGGTCCATATTTGCCTTGATTTTACCAATGATTGCTTTCCACTGGCTTGGATTCTCTTTGGCTCCATGTTGCCTAATCTAAAGGGTTACTGACGAGACGTTAATAGTCGAAACCGTGGTATGGCCCACCCCATTTTTCATTAATGTGTTCACTGCTCTTAAAGGATCTCAGTTTTAATTTGTATTTGCTATTACTGCAACTGGTGTTGTGTCGTGTAGCGGCCCTAAAAAGTCTCCCCGTACATCATCTATAGTGCAGGTTATATTTTCGTTTTGATCCTTTGAGACCAGCGAGTATATTCTGAGAATTCAGAAACTTATTATCGGTCAAGATTCATTTTCTAACCAATGTTTAATATATTTGATCCAATGTAGATAATACTAGTCTTTGTATCGACTACCCTGATGAAAGTTGCAAAATTTTAGTAATTATCTTTGGCTCCATGTTGCAAAATCTAAAGGGTCACTGACGAGACTCTAATAGTCGAAGCCGCGTTATGGCCCATCCCCTTTCTTATTAATGTGTTCACTGCTCTTAAAGGATCTCAGTTTTATTTTTATTTGTAGGCACAAAGGATAAGGAGTGTCTCTTCCTTTCCTTCCTCAGTTGCAAAATTTTGTAAAATGTTGCAACACTTTCTTAATCTATTGAAAATATTGAATAAGAAAGTGTTGCAACATTTTAATGATTTTTCCAGGAATAAATTTCCGCCGTCACATACAACATTTACACTATATTTTTAAAATTTCTTCTCCGTATACGTGACTTTTAGTGTAACGTAACATATTAAATGTTTTGTGTCCGGTTTCATGTAGTGCTCGTGGGCGGTTAGGGGGAGCAAACACTTGTGTACAATAACAATAATTTAATTACACGGAACCGGGTCTGAATCTACTACTGAAGTAAATTTAATATTGTTTGGTACTGTAACGTAAAATTCAGTCTACGTACGACACCCTTTTTGTTCATAGGATTCAAGCCCTACGCGTCCGGGATCTAGAGCGCAGGTTAATAGAACAACCGGACCAAGTATAGCGTAACCAGCAGCAACATGGCGAGCCGAACAACGCTAACGAACGACCCAGCAACTTCTGCAAGAGCTGAGCGATGATGAAGACAGGGCTGCAAATAACCAACAGGAGCCTCCTGCAGAAAATCCACCAGATCCAGAAAAATCCTCCAGTTACAGAGAATCTGCCTATCCCTGAAATCTGCAAAACGCGGAGAATCTTCCAAAATCGGGAAATCTGCCTGCCCGGCCGGCGAAAGCTGGGGATCGACGACGACGTGGCTGTAGGTCATTACCGGATATGTTAAGAGAGAACCAGCTTGTGTATAGAAGGTTCCTAACAAAAAACGTCCCAAAACTTCTGAGAAAGCTGTGCGTCAGCACTGACACTAGTGACGACGAGTATGTCTGATAACATTGTATTGAAAAGTTCACTTCATGTAATGAATTTTACCAATTGCTGTCAATCAAGTGAAAAAAAGGATAATAAAACTCTTTGAGACATCCCTCTTTTATATTCCATATTCAGAATTCAAATACCGTATCCTAACATTGCCCTGTTTATCTTTCTGATTTTATACTTATTTACCTTCGTTGTTTTGAAACAACCCTCGCTGATATTACGAAGTCCAAGTCCAATTCCAAATCCAACTCCAACTCCGTTAGAAAGGTCAAATAGGCGCGTGAGAAATGTATACAGCTATTTTATGGACGGTACTTGGATTTTTACGACAGAAATGTTTTAAAACTCCTTTCCCGCTATTGTGGATCCAAACGTTATAGCGCATACAAAGGCTTATAATTATCACACTACAAAAATACTGTCGCAGTCATGCCTCGTGCAGCATGCAAATATGTGCCAGTATAAATCAGCCAGTGGAAATTGTGGGGTCGAAATCCGACAATTGAAAACGCTTCCAAAGGATATAACAATTATATCTTAATTCCTTATTTTTGCCCAATTGATTTTCTGTATTTTGCAATCACTTGCGAAGAGGTACGTACATACAAATATTTACATTTTTATTGCAATCGCCCTAGATGAAAGTATCTTTCTTGATGTTCTTCATTTCCCAATGAAAAACATTAAGTCACGTGATCTAGAGGCCACGCCTATGGGCGGGGTGACGTCAAAACTCATCCAGTGACGTTATTTGTTTACTCTTGTTGACGTGACGTTGGCCGCGTATCCCAATGACGTTTGGCGCGAAAATTTGCCGTTTTGGCTGTTCCAAAATTACGTTAAGTCGGATTTAATGTCAAATAACATGAAAATGAACGGTGATATGCGCAATTAAAAATCTGATACTTGATTGATAATAAAAAAATGTAAATATAAGTATTGAAATTCAGATTTTAGGTTTCACTGGATGATGAAAAACATTAACTGTTTTAATGTCTCCGAGAAGCCCTTCGGGCTTCACAGACATTAACACAGCTTAATGTTTTTCATCATCCAGTGAAACCTAAAATCTGAATTTCAATCCTTAAGTGCTACGTATTATTATATATTTTAAATTCGATTATTTTTGTATATTTTAAATTCGATAATTTTTGTTTAAGAATTTACTTATACAGTACAAATACTTTGGCCGTGCCGGTTGACCTCACGTGATGAAGTTCTCTAAATAATCGAAAAGGGGTACCTATTTGATTTGCACACTTTCTCAGTGCCATGTGAATCACGAGGTTGTATACTGTTAACCGTCATCGAGTCGCATTATTGAGAACCTAGTTATTTAAGCAGTCCGATCAAACAATTGTAACGGGATAGTCTCCCTTGTAGAATACGTTGGTGCAACGTATTAGCGGCATATTAGCGGGTAGTAATATGCAAATTAGAAACTCGAAACTTTGTGATTAGAGTAAGTGTTAGGTATATAGCGCAGTAAACCACACTTGGTGGATGAGCATGCTTTTCCACCGACGGGGTTTCTGTGGCTTGGCTCGGCTGTTCGTTACATTTGGTGGCAGCGGTGGGATGATGACAACTGCTAGAACGGAGTTGCCTTACCCATGTAGTCCCCAGGCCAAGACTCGGGGCGAGTCTTCTCGGAGGGGGAAGTAATGTAACGGGATAGTCTCCCTTGTAGAATACGTTGGTGCAACGTATTAGCGGCATATTAGCGGGTAGTAATATGCAAATTAGAAACTCGAAACTTTGTGATTAGAGTAAGTGTTAGGTATATAGCGCAGTAAACCACCCTTGGTGGATGAGCATGTTTTTTACCGACGGGGTTTCTGTGGCTTGGCTCGGCTGTTCGTTACACAATGCATATCTATGTCATAGTTTAATCGGCACGGTAAAAATATTTGCACTTTTAAGCACACCTGAGCCGAAGCTGACGAAGAGCTTATAGGATGGTACTCGAGCCGGTGTATGTGCGTCTGTGCATCCCTGCGTTCACATTTTCAAAGATCTTCTTCTCTGATACCGCTTGGTCAACCAAAGCCCAGTTTTATACCAAACATATATAGGAAGGGGGAACCAACGTGTAAATAAATAATTTTGCATTAATAGTCATATATAACAAAACATTTATTGACTTCAATTTCGGTAGACACTTGGATGTATCTACTCTCAACAATTATATCCACCTCGGCTTTACGGCCTCCGTGAAAATAATTTTGTCGCGTAGATAAATCCTTATGTCTACCTCATTAACGTCAATAATTGTATAATATTACCATAATGGTCAAACCTACTCATCTCTGAAATTATGAAAAATGACCCCAGTTGTTCATATGTCCATATCCCGGGGCAATATACATAATATACTATCAACTTAAGTTTAGCAATTTTTTCATCCATCATTATTTTCGAAATCAACTGTTTGAAAACTTTCGGCACGCTTTTTACATGTCAAGTGATGCTCAAATTCATGTTTCGATACGAGTTTGTGTAGTTTTCTCACATCCATGAGTCGCTACATTACGTTTAGAAATTGTGCAAATCACGTGCACAGCATTCCACGTGCATCACATGTTATCGCTTTTTGCCTTGTTTGATTGGTACAAGTGTCATCTCGAATAAACCGGAATGACATTTGAAAAATTCCGTGCGGGGACTCCGTCATGGCTTGACGTTAAACCAGTGAAACGCGAAGATCAATATGCTCAGTGCATACATAAAGAGTAAGGAAGCCATTTGAAATTTTAAAGTTTGCTAGAGCCATATACCATCAGCTGATAGCATCAAAACCGACATCATGACGCCAGACAACGTAAGGCTATCATGATATATGGGTAATGCCAATTTGACGTCATATTGACGTAATAGATTTTTAGGCAACCTACAAATATCAGGCTTGATGATTTACGGCATGGAAATATGGATTTGTATCGGAGCAGCTGACAGGAAACAACATGCGTGGTGCGAACACCGTGAATATCGCCGATAGGTTTTTGGTTCTGTAAACGTTAAACGTAAACGTGCAAGACTAGACTTGATCATTGACCACATCACATCAAACCTTATGGGCCTACAAAGCGAAAGTTTTCTCGTAATTGAAGTGAAATCGCGGTTATTTCAGCAATTAAACACTTACGGTGTCACCTCGGGAGAAAGGCCAGGCAACAAAATGACGTCAGTTACGTCATACACCGGGGGTGTTACCTGGTACCAGAATGGAACCAAATCTCTACGATCATGGTACTGTAGTTTATTTTGAGCACAAGAAGATGTTAAATGACTGTTTTGGGGATAAAACGTTAACTTTTCAGATGCTGTGATTTTTGAGATGACACCCCTGTAAAATTTGACGCAGCGTTATTGCGTCAAAAAGATGGCTTTCCGGCAAAAAGTGGAAATTGTGGTGCCTTAAGTTTTTAATATTGATGGGTTAAATAGTTTAGTTCAGTTCATCTTTATACCAATTTGCAATTTTGAAATCAAATAAAAAAAATGCTAAACTTAAGTCTAATAGTATATTTAAACCTCTTTTTGGCCAATCAAAGCCTAATTTTAAATGAAGCAATGTACTTGCTAACTCTCAGGTGGGAGATCGTTACCCTTGGGCTACTGGTGTTCTGCCGTGTGGTGGTCTTAGAAAGCATTTCCGTACATCATCCATAGTGCAGGTTATATTTTCTTTTTGGTCCTTTGAGATCATCGATGGTATTCTGAGAAATCAGAAAATTATTATCGGTTTAGATTCATTTTCTAACCAACATTCAATTTATTTGGCCCCATTTGGATTATACTAGTCTTTGTATCGACTACCCTGTCGAAAGTTTACAAAATTGCAGTATTTCTTTTTGGCTTCATATTGCCATTTAACCTTTAGGACTTAAAAGGCTTAAGTAGCCGAAACCGCGGTATGGTCCACCCACCTTTCTCATTACTATGCTCACTGATCTTAACGGATCTCAATTTTATTTGCTATGCTGCAGCTGGTGTTGTGTCGAATGGTGGCTCTAAAAAGTCTCCCCGTACATCATCAATAGTGCAGGTTATATTTCTCATTGATATGTTCACTGCTCTTAAAGGATATCAGTTTTATTTTTATTTGCTATTGCTGCAGCTGATCTTGTGCCGTGTGGTGGCCCTAAAAGTATCAATGCTTTACATCATCAATAGTGCAGGTTGTATTTTTCTTTTGGTCCTTTGGGATCAGCGAGGGTAATCTAAGAAATCAGAAAAATACTGTAGGTTTAGATTCATTTTTCTAACCAACATTTAATTTATTTGGCACCATTTAGATACTAGTCTTTGTATCGACTTCTCTGTTGAAAAATGCAAAATTACAGTAAATAAAAATAAAACTGAGATCCTTTAAAGGCCTAAGTCAGCCGCCACCCGGCGAGAGATTAATACCTTTTTAACACAGGTAATACAGGTAGAGATAAGCTACTGTGCAGCTTCTGTCATATTTATTGTCTTATTGATAATCCCCTAGGCACTACCTGTTTTAATTAAGTGCAATAAATTAATCACAGGTATGTACATAGGTATTTATGGTGATCTGTTTTACAAGGGAACATATATCAGTTATTTCACAGGTAGCAACAAAAGCCAATCAAATTGATTATTAGATTTTAGGAGCTGCTGGAGATGTTAATCCTTTTGTGTCTAGACAAATACTGAGATAATTTTGCTACCTAATTTTGCCTTTTATAGTCCACCTTGGCCTTTAAGAGCAGTAAGCATAGTAATGAGAAAAGGAAGGACCATACCGCGGTTTCGGCTACTTAAGCCTCTTCAGTGGCCCTTTAGATTTGGCAAACTGGAGCAAAAGAGGAATACTGTAATTTTGTAACTTTCAACAGGATAGTTGATACAAAGACTAGTATTATCCAAACAGAGCCAAATATATAAAATGTTGGTTAGAAAATGAATCTTATCCGATAATGAATTTCGGATTTCTTAGAATATCATTGCTGATCTCAAAGGACCAAAACGAAAAATAAAATCTGCACTATGGACGATGTACCGGGAGACTTTTTAGGGTCGCTACACGGCACAACACCAGCTGCAGTAATATCAAATAAAAAAAAACTGAGATCCTTTAAGAGCAGTGAGCAAAATAATGAGAAAGGGATGGGCCATACCGCGGTTTCGGCTACTTAAGCCTCTTCAGTGGCCCTTTAAATTTGGCAAAATGTAGCCAAAGAAAAAATACTGTAATTTTGCAACTTGCAACAGGATAGTCGATACAAAGACTAGTATTACTCAAACAGGGCCAAACATACAGTGGTGTTATGGCTAAAAACCCATTTTAGCAGTTTTAACGGCTAATTTGTTAACGGCGGCTAATTGTAAAATTTTGCGGCGAAATTGTGTGAAAAATATTTTTCAGCGCTGAATTTCGCCGCGAAACACCGCGAAATCAGACTACCTGTGATTAGGCATAAAAATCGATTGACCGGTGTTTCGCGGCGAAAAAGACGACATTTTTTTATTGTTTTGTAATTTAATTTCAATTTGCATGT
The DNA here is from genome assembly GCA_964017185.1 of Rugalucina vietnamica. NCBI lineage: Eukaryota > Metazoa > Mollusca > Bivalvia > Lucinida > Lucinidae > Rugalucina > Rugalucina vietnamica. The sequence goes on along the minus strand of OZ024882.1, from coordinate 48,757,698 downwards.
ATTTATTTCTTTTCAAGTCGTTTTAATATTTTGTTTTCGTTTCAAGTTTGTATAATTATCGTTGTAGTCCCGACAGTCACAAAAGCTTAATTATTTAAAATTTCATTTTAATTTGTAGGCATTTATTCATTTTATTTCGTATGAATGAATATTTCGTTTTCTTTTCAATTTGGATAATTATCGTTTAAGTTACGTGTTTTATTCGTGTTTTAACTGCTTTGAAGTTTCTGAGACCCTAATCATCGGCTTTGTGTTTATTTTCATGCTTCTTTTTCAGATTAATCAGACTTACCGATAATATTAGATCCTATTATCTAGCTTAATTAACAGAACAAATGCTCCTAGTGGCGTAAGCAATTTTCATGGGATGATTGCCCACATATTTGTTTGTTTGTATTGAGGCTGAACGTCCCAGTCAACAATTTTTCAGTCATGTCTGGACGGAGCCACCGTTTCCTGGGTATTAACTAGTACTGTGGGAAGTAAATGTGCCATGCTCAAGGACAAAACACGGTGTCGCCAATTCGGATCGAACTCAGGACCTCTCGATTCGGAGTTCGATGCTCTACAACTATGCAACCGCAATTCCGACCCACATATACAAGTCTTTGGGTTCAACATGATGAAGCAATCGGCTTCAACTCTTCTTGAGACATTTAATCGCCTACAGTAATGAAACTGCTAAAAGCATCAATGAATTTTCGATTTTGTCAAGTGAACGCCGTTTCAATTTAGTGGAAACGACATTTGGTCGCATACGACCTTCACCGGGTCGATACGATATTCGGTCGAATACGAGCAATACAGCAACGTACATGTACAAAATTGTGTCGATATTGCCAATAATTGACGGGGTTCTTTTGCTTATCGTTTGAGTTAAACAGCGTTTCGTGTGACGTACATGTACATGCATGCCGAATGCCATAAACCTCATTGTCTGTATACTAGAAAAAAGGAAGATAATGTGTTTGAAACAAAGTAATGTAGTTCATACTTGTACACTAGTTTTGTGTAAGAAATGGGTCATATGAAGTTTTCAGTTTATTTCGGAACACGTACATGTATATACAGTATGGGCCACGGGTACGCACCATGGCAATATGAGCACATGCCGCATAGATTGATGGTGAATTGATTAATTAGCGAACGAAAAGTGTGGTGCGCATTGATCAGATCACCATTGTGATAATTTGTTTCTGTTTGGTTTCTTATTAAACTTATTTCAGAGAAAAATGTGCTTTGGTGTACATGTACACCTAGTCCTACAGGTCCACGTGCATATAATTGCACATTCATGCACCTCGAAACTAGTCCTCATGTCCATTTATGACAAAGTACACAGCGCCATAAAACGTCGTTTAACCGGTTCCGTACGCGTAATGGTTATATACAGCTTCCGCTCTGGGAGCGGGGATATTGGTTTCGAGCATTATAAGGCAAGTACTGGCTTCTCTTCTCCAACAAATATGGCACCACTTACATGTACATCACATATCAAGCAAAACTAATATGAAAAGTCTGTCAGAATATAAAAGTGCGATAATATTAATTTGTCTGTATTACTGTGTTATCGACGTATAACAGTGTACAATAATCGTACACAACGCATGTGTAACGCATTTCTAACGTGCTATCGACTTGCTTCTGACGCTTGCTTAAATTTTCTGTTTTTCTTCTACGTCAATGTGCAACTGTGCTTAATGAGCCACCGCATGGGAAAACCAAAAATCTGCATAGGCGAAAACAAAGATGCAGATCAGCTTCGCGGTAACCGTAGATTATTCTACAGCTATTATTTCTATGACTAGGATAAATGACCGCCCTAGCATGACTCAGTTGTTGACCGTGAACGAAAACACTCACTGAATTATTCAACGTATCATTACGAAAACTTGCCCATGCAATATACGGAGAGTTTTTTCAGCTATAAAAATTGAAAATTTCACCAGCAATTTTTGAAATTTTTAAATGTTTTGCTCAAAACATACTTTTGTGGGTACACGTTAAAACCGCCTCGCCGAGACGGCTCTAACGAGTACACACAATGTATGTTTTGGATAAAAAATAAGAAAATTAGGTATATCCCTGCAAACCCAAGTTTTAATATACAAAATGGGGGTATACATCTCACGGACATGTTTTCCTGATGATCGGATTTCCTGATGAGATAGCACAGTCTAGTCTAGAACAATCCGTCTTTTTCAAATGAAGCTAGATCGACAGGGCGTCTTATCGGCACTCCTGACCGCCATCACATTTACATTTTAATACTTGTAATAACAAAGCCTCCATGCATTACCAAAAGTAGACTCCTGGCGGCAATTTTGAATATTTTCAAATTACTCATATTGCTCTATTTCTCAGGTAATTTTGAAAAGGTACAAGTAGGCAAAGATCAGGAAAAGGCGCAATCAGAAAAAGATTCCCACTCCAAAAACCGAGGTGGGAAAAAACCAAACTAACAATCAGGTACTTATACCGTGAAACATATCGTAAGCCGAATGAGCAGCTATTTTCCAAATAGGAAAGAAAAATCTTTCTACAGAATATATAACTAGCTGACCCCAATGCTTGAAGAAGTATTTATTATAATTGGGTTCAGTGGTTATTTTGATTTTAATAAGATATGAAAACTAACCGAATAAACAAAATGGCGGCGCCCATAAAATCATTTTTAACATGTTAAATTGCCCATAACTTTCTTATTTTCCAGCCGATTTTCATCAACTTTATATCAAAATTCATGGTTTTGAAAGCTCTTCAATTTGAAGTACATATTAAATAAGGGTGCAAAAACACTTTATTGTTGACTGTTAAACTGAACTCAGGATGATTTTTCTAGTTGGCAAGTACAAAGTATAAATCGATATGATTGCAATTAGTCTTATGCGGGCATTAATAGAGGGTGATCAGAGTGGTCACAAGCAAGCCCAAATGTCAATATGTCTCTTTTTGTTTTGTCGTTTTTCACATGGTTAAGATCAAATTAAATGATCGTATTTCACACCTTTAACGCTATAAAGTGAAGCAATTGAAGATAATGTTCAAAAAAGAAAGCAACGAGTGTATGAAATGTTCCCACCCCCCCCCCCCCCGGACATTTGCCCCCTGCCCAAATATGGCATTTGCCCCCTAACTGATTGGCAGAGTTGGACATTTGCCCCCTCATCAATGTGCATACCTAGGACATTTGCCCCTTTCATGTTTACACCTAATCAATGGATTTAAAGCTTGGTTTACAATTATTAGGGCAAGTGCAATTTTCACTGACAAGTTATCAAAAATTAAAATCATACAACTGAGTGATGTTAATAATAGTGAGTCCTAATAATTATAATATTCTGTAATTTCAAACAATTTTAATCAGCATGTATAGTACTAACTTCATTGTAAAATAACAATTACATGTATAAACATTATTATAATTCTAAAATGACAATAGGCAATGTTAAGCCTAATTAGGTTAGCGAATCAGCTTGGTTCTCAAACTTTGTAATTGCTCTTGCAATTCTGTGACAAAAGCTATAAAAGAATGTTACTGTCTGTGTGTCCATCCCCTGTCTGGGGAGAGGGGGGCAAATGTCCACCTTTATACATTTGATGAGGGGGCAAATGTCCAATCCCTTAGATGAGTTAGGGGGCAAATGTCCTTACATGCCATTTTTGGACAGGGGGCAAATGTCCGAGGGGGAACATGTCCGTCTCCCGAAAGGAACGAGTCTAACTGTTTATTGAGCAATACCCTTTAGACCATGTTTGTGCTACGAAACAATGCACAAAATTAGATGGCCCCTGCTCATTTGGACCTAAAGAAATAGATGGTCTGCTTGTGCCTCTAGGCAAAGCTTATACGCTATGGTCTGACCATCTGATTACTGGTTTACCGCTCAGGTCTGAGCCTGCCAAGAAAATGGTTTCAAGTCAAACCATCCATACATATAAGCAGTCTTGGCTTAGATGGATGGTTATATTTCAAACACTTGTTGGATATCATGACGTCCCATTAAATGGAGGCAGCGTCCCGACATGACCATTGCTGTTGATTGGGACGTTAAGCATCTATTCAAACAAACAGACAAACTTAGATTCAACGAGCTAGCGCATTACGTTATATCCGTGATTTCGCTATCGTACCACGTAATACCAATGGAAAAGCCGCATAATGCACGTTTTTCATTTCTATACATGCATAATCGTACACATGAGTAAGGTGCACGTTCTATACTAGCAACATCAGAATCATAGTGTGGTCATTAAATTAAAAAATAAATAATTTTATGTTAACATTTACAGGTTTTTCGCCGTGCTTCGCGGCGAAATAGAAAATTTAAACTTACCTGTTGTAAACATTAAGAAACAAATTTCGCCGCGAAACACCGCGAAATTTCAACGCGAAATTCGGATTTTGGCCGCGAAATTTCGCCGTGTTTCATGGCAAAAATTAACCGATTAGACGTTTATTTTTTTTTTCTCGGCCGGTGAAATTTCGCGGTGGTTTCGCCGCGAAAAATCTCAAGTGATCAGCGCGAACTGTGCAAAAGTGAGTTTTTAGCCATAACACCACTGCATATAACGTCGGTTAGAAAATGCATCTAAACCGATAATGAATTTCGGATTTCTCAGAAATCAAGAGCAGTGAGCATAATTATGAGAAAGGGATGGGCCATACCGCGGTTTCGGCTACTAAAACCTTTTCAGTGTCCCTTTAGATTTAGTAAAATGGAGCTAAAGAGAAATACTGTAATTTTGCAACTTTCAACAGGATAATCGATACACAAACTAGTATTATCCAAACAGAGCCAAATATATAATGTATATATGAGCGAGGATCTGGTAAAAGGTGTCTTCGGGCATTAAAGTACATTTTATGCTATCAAAATGTAAAAACCATCCAAATTTGAAATATTTTGCATGTTCTGATATTTATTTCATACAGCTTTAATATTGTAACACAATCCAAGACACATATTTTTTTTCTTATTGTCAAACGTTATTTGTATAATGTATGTTGCCATGGCAACCATTGCGCCATAAAGACTACCCTCATTTAAAAACCAGGTACGCCCATTGTACGTATTGCATGTTTTATCAATCAGTTTGTGAATTCGTGCCTATTGCATAGTCTGTGCAGTGGTATAGACGTTAAACTTCAAGAAACATATAGAATTTCGAGAATTTTAGTCTTAACTTCTTTTAATTACAGTGATTTAAAGACGTCAACGTCATCAACGTCCAAACGTCATCAGCAGTTTTATTACGTCATTTTTAGATTGCATCAACTGTACCTCTTTCAACGTTCATATCTTTGCTTATTTGTAAAGATAATCTCTTCAAATTTTCAGGAAATACTCAGAGAAACTTGGTCTTTCATATGTTATTAATATCTTCATTTTGATTTTTCTGCCATAAGACCCCTTTTATCAGATCTTGGCCCAATTATATAATTCTCTTTGGCTTCATGTTGCCAAATCTTTAGGGTCACTAAAGAGGCTTAAGTAGCCGAAACCGCGGTATAGTCCATTCCTTTTCGCATTAATATTATTCACTGCTCTTAAAGGATCTCAGTTTTATTTCTATTTGTTTTAATATCCATTATTTATTTATTTAAGGGATTCACTGTTGTAGCTGAGGAGACAAGGGGGCGGCTTGTTGATTCAATGAATTCTAACAGTTAATGTGATACCGGTGTCATGAAGATTTTAAATTCATATTGCCTGTCACAGAGCAGCAGCAGCAGCAACAACAACAACTACAAGAACAACAGACAAGTAAACACGAAAAGAAAGAGATTGGATACAAGAACAGAAACAACTGTCTCCCCGTACATCCATTTAATGCTCTTATTTTTCCAATCTTCAGGGATTGCTTGCAATCAGTTTGTATTTTCCTATCTCTAACTACCACAACTCTTCGATACCGTATTGAAGGTCATTAGTTGACCGTCACTCGTATCTCGTTGTATAAGCGATTCTTACGTTTCTATCCATGGACTTGTATTAGACATGGACCTGAGGTGTGGGTTTTGGTTATGTTACGACCTAGCGTAACTAGACAGGTACAGCGAAAAACAACCAAGAAATTTAAACTTAACAATATTTAATCAAACAAATAAATGCTGCAAATACATACAAACAAACAAACAGATAAGTAAATAAATAAATAAATAACTTACAAAGTTAATGTCAAATAAGTCCTTGTCCCTCAAATGTAAGTCCACAATCCAGTAACCAGAATATGAGCACATGTATATTTTAATCCACACAAAACACTAGTGAAACAACCAAAATTATATACTTTAAATCACTTCAAATTTCTGAATACCTACGACTGAATTGGGACCTATATTTATACATCTAAGGAAATTCTCCAAGCTTCTAGAGAATGATATAATAAACCCCTCTCTAGAAACGAAAAGAACTAAAAGAAAGTTCTTTTAAATTCTACAAAGAGAATTTAGAATTCTCCAGGGAGAACTCAAAGGCCGCAACGACCATCAAGACTAAACGAAAGTCCACTAGACCCTTCTTGATCTCAATAGTATACATAGTCCAAATATATTTTTAACATATGGTAAAAAAAAAACTCACTCCATTTTCATCTGGAATTATCCACAAAGTGCTCATAGAATTTTCTATACTTCTAAATTATATAACAGTTATAAAAATAATCAATGACATTCTTCTATAAAGTTCTAGATAATAAATTGTAGAAACATAAAAAGAAATATATATTAATTAATTGGGTTACTCCCCTTTAGAATATATATATATAAATTATAAGTAATAGCTTTAAAAAGAATCAATATTATTGAATCAATTATATATAACACTTCCCCTCTTCAATGAAAAGAAAGTTTTATGAAATAAAACTTTCTTTTGCAATACACATATGCAAACATACAAGGCAAAACTGTCAAGCTCTTGAAAGGGTGTCTGGAATTATATTATCTCTACCTTTTATGTGTCTAATGTCAAGATTGTGCTCTTGCAACATGAGACTTATGCTCTAGCTAATACTCAGATGGAGTCTATTGTTCAGATTAACAGTGTAAATAGAGCTGAAACACTTTTAAGTATGGCCCAAACTGAACAAAACTCTGACAAGCCTTATTCCAAACATACCTGACCTTCTTATCATAAAGTAAGTTTGTCAAAGGCTCAGCTAAAACTGGACAATTATTACAGAACTTTCTGTAATATCCAGCCATACCCAAAAAGCACATCAGTTGCCGTTTTCCTGTAGGTACAGGAAAATCTGATATAGCCTCAACTTTGGCTTCTACAGGTCTGACCTGACCTTGTCCAACAATATGCCCTAGAAATGTCAAACTAGCATGGCAAAATTCACTTTTCGGTAAGTTTATTGTCAGTTTAGCATCACTGAGTCTTTTGAAGAATTCTCTGATGATCTCCAGGTGTTGTTTCCACTCTTCACTGTAGATGATGGCATCGTCGATGTAAGCTTTACACCCATCCAGACCGAAAATCAAACTATTAACCAAGCGAACCAAGCAACATTTCAGCGCTTTCAGTTTATTTCGAAATTGTCTTTCTGTAGTAACAAATTTAAAAATCTCCTTTACACTGTCTGTAAATGGAATCTGCCAAAACCCTTTCAATAGATCGAATTTTGTCACATATTTGGCGTGACCAATGTTGTCGATGCAATCGTCAATTCTTGGTATGGGAAATGTGTCAGTTTTTGTGACAGAATTTACTTTTCTATAGTCTGTGCACATTCGAAATGTCCCATCAGATTTTGGCACAAGTATACAAGGAGAACTCCATTCACTTTGACTAGGTTCTATAAAGTCATTGTCCAGCAAATACTTAACTTCTTTCCTGAGATATTGTTGTCTTTCAGGATGAAGTCTATACGGATGTTGTTTCACCGGTTTTGCTCCTTCAATAATGTCTACATCATGGTAGATTTTATCGGTTCTGGATGGAATGTCCGGAAATAAGTGCTCATATTCAAGAATTAATTGTTTTAGTTCATGTTTTTTGTCCGGATCTAGATGTGACAGTTTCTGATCGAGGTCATGCAGAATGTCAGAATTCTGGAGTTTTGAGGATAATGGTTCACAGTTCACAGAGTTCATTTCTTCAAAGTCTGTCTGATTTTGTTCATGAGGGACAGAATTAACTATGCTTACTGAGGAAATAACTGAACTATCATTATCACTATCCCTATCAATGTACTTTTTAAGCATGTTAATATGACATAATTGTTTTTGCTTGCGCCTCCCAGGAGTGTTAACAATGTAATTTACATCACTTAACCTTTTCTCAACAGTATATGGACCATAATATCTAGCTTGTAATGGCCTGCCAGGAATGGGCAAAAGAGCAATCACCTTGTCTCCATGGTCAAAATTTCTGTTCTGAGCATTTTCATCAAAATGCAACTTCATTTTGTTCTGAGCTGACTTAAGATTGGACCGAGCAAATTCCCAAGCTTTTGTCAATCTAGTTTTGAAGTCAGACACATACTGAAGTAAGTTCAAAGGACTGTCATTACTTGAAAGAAACTTCTCTTTCATAAGTTTTAAAGGTCCACGAACAGTGTGTCCGAAAACAAGTTCAAACGGACTGAACCCAAGAGACTCTTGTACTGACTCTCTGACAGCAAATAATAGCAAATGTATGCCTTCATCCCAATCTTTTTCGGTGTCAAAGCAGTAAGATCTGATCATGTTCTTCAAAGTTTGATGGAATCTTTCCAAAGCACCTTGACTTTCAGGATGATAAGCTGATGACTTGTATTGTTTAATGCCAAGTTCATGCATTACTTGCTGAAATGTTCCTGACATAAAATTGGAACCCTGATCTGATTGGACTGATTTTGGAAGACCTACAAGTGTGAAAAACTTTACAAGGGCCTTAACTATTGTTTTCGTCTTGATATTCCTGAGTGGAATTGCTTCAGGAAAACGTGTTGAAGCACACATTATAGTCAAGAGATATTGGCAACCTGATTTAGTCTTGGGTAACGGACCTACACAGTCAATGATAATCCTACTAAATGGTTCATCAAATGCAGGAATAGGCTGTAAATTAGCTTTTGGAATAGTCTGATTAGGTTTTCCTACCATTTGACAAGTGTGACAGGATTTGCAATGTTGTGAAACATCAGATTTTAATCCTGGCCAGTAGAAATGCTTGAGAATTTTTTGGTAAGTCTTATTTATCCCTAAATGACCTGACATGGGAGTTTCATGGGCCAAGTTTAAGATTTCAGGACGATAAGCCTTAGGAACCACAATTTGGTGATTTATGGTCCATTCGTCTTCCGCTGAAACATCAGGAGGACGCCATTTTCTCATTAAGATGTCATTTTTGACATAAAAACAAACAGGAACCTGAGAAATTTCATTTTCATCTAAAGCCCTTTCAAATAAAGGCGAGATTTCAGGATCACTGTGCTGTTCTTGACAAAGTTGTGACCTTGACATTTGGTCGTGACCTTGGTCAAAAATTGAAGGTGAAAGGTCATTGTCTGACCTTTGATTGTTGAAGTCAGTTTGACTTGAAGAAAGAGATTTTGTAATCTCATCATGAAAAGACTGACCTATAAAAGTGTCAGTTAAGTCAACATCCTGTATCCCATCATTCAATTTGACTTTCTTTGCCATAGCCCTTGTAACGGCACATGAAGGGTAAAGATCAGGAATTTCCTGCTCAATGAGATCAGGCAATTGATCCTCACAAGGTGTATTGGTCAAAAGTGGGTTTACCACAACCTTATCTCCGGCTAAGTCATTGCCTAATAGCAAGTGAACACCTTTAAAAGGTAAAGAAGGTCTAATACCTACAGCCACAGGACCAGAAACTAAGTCTGAAGACAAATAAATGTTATGGAGCGGTACATTAACAAATCCACACTCTACTCCCTGAATAAGGACACTTGTCCCAGTTGAAGTCTTCTCGGAAAAAGGCAAGGTATCTGCTAAAATAAGAGACTGAGAAGCTCCGGTATCTCGTAAGATTTTAATAGGGGTAGACTGGGCAGAATCACTAGTAAGTGACACAAAACCTTCTGATAAGAATGGTTCATAAATCTCCATAATACAATCAGTCGCAGACGTTTTGGCCAAAATAGGATTTTCATCCTGAATAATCGACTGTGGTTTTGACCTTAAAGAAGTAAGACCTGTTGGTCTAGAATTATTTTGATTTTGTCTCTCTTTTCTTCTTTTCAAAGTTTGTTACGACCTAGCGTAACTAGACAGGTACAGCGAAAAACAACCAAGTAATTTAAACTTAACAATATTTAATCAAACAAATAAATGCTGCAAATACATACAAACAAACAAACAGATAAGTAAATAAATAAATAAATAACTTACAAAGTTAATGTCAAATAAGTCCTTGTCCCTCAAATGTAAGTCCACAATCCAGTAACCAGAATATGAGCACATGTATATTTTAATCCACACTTTTATTCTAATCCAAAACACTAGTGAAACAACCAAAATTATATACTTTAAACCACTTCAAATTTCTGAATACCTACGACTGAATTGGGACCTATATTTATACATCTAAGGAAATTCTCCAGGTTTCTAGAGAATGATATAATAAACTTTTCTCTAGAAAAGAAACGAACTAAACGAAAGTTCTTTTAAATTCTCCAAAGAGAATTTAGAATTCTCCAGAGAGAATTCAAGGCCGCAACGACCATCAAGACTAAACGAGAGTCCACTAGACCCTTCGAGATCTCAGTATACATAGTCCAAATATATTTTTAACTTATGGTTAAAACAAACACTAACTCCATTTTCATCTGGAATTATCCACAAAGTGCTCATAGAATTTTCTATACTTCTAAATTATATAACAGTGATAAAAATAATCAATGACATTCTTCTACAAAGTTCTAGATAATAAATTGTAGAAACATAAAAAGAAATATATATTAATTAACTGGGTTACTCCCCTTTGATTATATATATATATAAATTATAAGTAATAGCTTTTAAAAGAATCAATATTATTGAATCAATTATATATAACACTTCCCCTCTTCAACGAAAAGAAAGTTTTGTGAAATAAAACTTTCTTTTGCAATACTCATATGCAAACATACAAGGCAAAACTGTCAAGCTCTTGAAAGGGTGTCTGGAATTATATTATCTCTACCTTTTATGTGTCTAATGTCAAGATTGTGCTCTTGCAACATGAGACTTATGCTCTAGCTAATACTCAGATGGAGTCTATTTTTCAGATTAACAGTGTAAATAGAGCTGAAACACTTTTAAGTATGGCCCAAACTGAACAAAAAACTCTGACAAGCCTTATTCCAAACATACCTGACCTTCTTATCATAAAGTAAGTTTGTCAAAGGCTCAGCTAAAACTGAAACATTATTACAGAACTTTCTGTAATATCCAGCCATACCCAAAAAGCGCATCAGTTGCCGTTTTCCTGTAGGTACAGGAAAATCTGATATAGCCTCAACTTTGGCTTCTACAGGTCTGACCTGACCTTGTCCAACAATATGTCCTAGAAATGTCAAACTAGCATGGCAAAATTCACTTTTCGGTAAGTTTATTGTCAGTTTAGCATCACTGAGTCTTTTGAAGAATTCTCTGATGATCTCCAGGTGTTGTTTCCACTCTTCACTGTAGATGATGGCATCGTCGATGTAAGCTTTACACCCATCCAGACCGAAAATCAAACTATTAACCAAGCGAACCAAGCAACATTTCAGCGCTTTCAGTTTATTTCGAAATTGTCTTTCTGTAGTAACAAATTTAAAAATCTCCTTTACACTGTCTGTAAATGGAATCTGCCAAAACCCTTTCAATAGATCGAATTTTGTCACATATTTGGCGTGACCAATGTTGTCGATGCAATCGTCAATTCTTGGTATGGGAAATGTGTCAGTTTTTGTGACAGAATTTACTTTTCTATAGTCTGTGCACATTCGAAATGTCCCATCAGATTTTGGCACAAGTATACAAGGAGAACTCCATTCACTTTGACTAGGTTCTATAAAGTCATTGTCCAGCAAATACTTAACTTCTTTCCTGAGATATTGTTGTCTTTCAGGATGAAGTCTATACGGATGTTGTTTCACCGGTTTTGCTCCTTCAATAATGTCTACATCATGGTAGATTTTATCGGTTCTGGATGGAATGTCCGGAAATAAGTGCTCATATTCAAGAATTAATTGTTTTAGTTCATGTTTCTTGTCCGGATCTAGATGTGACAGTTTCTGATCGAGGTCATGCAGAATGTCAGAATTCTGGAGTTTTGAGGATAATGGTTCACAGTTCACAGAGTTCATTTCTTCAAAGTCTGTCTGATTTTGTTCATGAGGGACAGAATTAACTATGCTTACTGAGGAAATAACTGAACTATCATTATCACTATCCCTATCAATGTACTTTTTAAGCATGTTAATATGACATAATTGTTTTTGCTTGCGCCTCCCAGGAGTGTTAACAATGTAATTTACATCACTTAACCTTTTCTCAACAGTATATGGACCATAATATCTAGCTTGTAATGGCCTGCCAGGAATGGGCAAAAGAGCAATCACCTTGTCTCCAGGGTCAAAATTTCTGTTCTGAGCATTTTCATCAAAATGCAACTTCATTTTGTTCTGAGCTGACTTAAGATTGGACCGAGCAACTTCCCAAGCTTTTGTCAATCTAGTTTTGAAGTCAGACACATACTGAAGTAAGTTCAAAGGACTGTCATTACTTGAAAGAAACTTCTCTTTCATAAGTTTTAAAGGTCCACGAACAGTGTGTCCGAAAACAAGTTCAAACGGACTGAACCCAAGAGACTCTTGTACTGACTCTCTGACAGCAAATAATAGCAAATGTATGCCTTCATCCCAATCTTTTTCGGTGTCAAAACAGTAAGATCTGATCATGTTCTTCAAAGTTTGATGGAATCTTTCCAAAGCACCTTGACTTTCAGGATGATAAGCTGATGACTTGTATTGTTTAATGCCAAGTTCATGCATTACTTGCTGAAATGTTCCTGACATAAAATTGGAACCCTGATCTGATTGGACTGATTTTGGAAGACCTACAAGTGTGAAAAACTTTACAAGTGCCTTAACTATTGTTTTCGTCTTGATATTCCTGAGTGGAATTGCTTCAGGAAAACGTGTTGAAGCACACATTATAGTCAAGAGATATTGACAACCTGATTTAGTCTTGGGTAACGGACCTACACAGTCAATGATAATCCTACGAAATGGTTCATCAAATGCAGGAATAGGCTGTAAATTAGCTTTTGGAATAGTCTGATTAGGTTTTCCTACCATTTGACAAGTGTGACAGGATTTGCAATGTTGGGAGACATCAGATTTTAATCCTGGCCAGTAGAAATGCTTGAGAATTTTGTGGTAAGTCTTATTTATCCCTAAATGACCTGACATGGGAGTTTCATGGGCCAAGTTTAAGATTTCAGGACGATAAGCCTTAGGAACCACAATTTGGTGATTTATGGTCCATTCGTCTTCCGCTGAAACATCAGGAGGACGCCATTTTCTCATTAAGATGTCATTTTTGACATAAAAACAAACAGGAACCTGAGAAATTTCATTTTCATCTAAAGCCCTTTCAAATAAAGGCGAGATTTCAGGATCACTGTGCTGTTCTTGACAAAGTTGTGACCTTGACATTTGGTCGTGACCTTGGTCAAAAATTGAAGGTGAAAGGTCATTGTCTGACCTTTGATTGTTGAAGTCAGTTTGACTTGAAGAAAGAGATTTTGAAATCTCATCATGAAAAGACTGACCTATAAAAGTGTCAGTTAAGTCAATATCCTGTATCCCATCATTCAATTTGACTTTCTTTGCCATAGCTCTTGTAACGGCACATGAAGGGTAAAGATCAGGAATTTCCTGCTCAATGGGATCAGGCAATTGATCCTCACAAGGTGTATTGGCCAAAAGTGGGTTTACCACAACCTTATCTCCGGCTAAGTCATTGCCTAATAGCAAGTGAACACCTTTAAAAGGTAAAGAAGGCCTAATACCTACAGCCACAGGACCAGAAACTAAGTCTGAAGACAAATAAATGTTATGGAGCGGTACATTAACAAATCCACACTCTACTCCCTGAATAAGGACACTTGTCCCAGTTGAAGTCTTCTCGGAAAAAGGCAGGGTATCTGCTAAAATAAGAGACTGAGAAGCTCCGGTATCTCGTAAGATTTTAATAGGGGTAGACTGGGCAGAATCAATAGTAAGTGACACAAAACCTTCTGATAAGAATGGTTCATAAATCTCCATAATACAATCAGTCGCAGACGTTTTGGCCAAAATAGGATTTTCATCCTGAATAATCGACTGTGGTTTTGACCTTAAAGAAGTAAGACCTGTTGGTCTAGAATTATTTTGATTTTGTCTCTCTTTTCTTCTTTTCAAAGTTTCACATTCAGAAATGACGTGACCGTCACCTTTACAATAATTGCAAAACAGCCGGGGTGAGTATGAGGATCTTTGACCTTTGTTTTCACTAATATCTTTATTTTTAGGATTATGTGAAGGACTGGAACTATCAGCTGTTAGTCCAGCTTGTGGTTGTGGATTAGGTTGAGGAGAATTATTTCTCTGTTGAGGGTTAAATGGTTTTGACTGAGGTGTATTAGGTTTAAATTGAGGGTTAAAAGGTTTCTTGTAAGGCCTATTTACAAAAGACACCTTATGAGTCAAAGCATAATCATCAGCTAATCGTGCTGCTACATCTAAAGTTTCTACTTCCCTTTCGTCAAGAAAAGATTTGACATCAGAGTGTATGCATCGTTTGAACTCTTCAACAAGCATGAGCTGTCTTAATTTTGCATGATCAGACTTTACATCCTTTGAAGAACACCACCTATCAAATAATTGCTCCTTAGTTCTAGCAAATTCTACATGGGTTTGATCATGTTCTTTCCTACAATTTCTGAATTTCTGCCTGTAAGCTTCAGGTACTAATTCATAAGCCTTAAGAATCATATTTTTGACTGTGTCATAATCTGAACTTTGATCAAGTGGAAGCTGAGTGTAAATTTCTCGAGCTTTACCAATAACAACACTCTGTAGAAGCAAGGTCCAATGCTCTTTTGGCCATTTCAAATTTTCTGCTACCTTCTCAAAATGTAAAAAGTACTTATCTACCTCTTTTTCTTGAAATGGAGGAACGAGCCTGATATGCTTTGTAACATCAAATACTTTACTAGGATCAAAAGACACAGGAGGCATTGATTTACTGCTTAATTCAAGCTCTTTCATTTTAATATCATAATGCATTCTTTCTTTTTCAAGTTCTATTTCTTTTAACATTTCTCTGTGTTTTTCCTTTTCTCGCTCTTCCATTTCCCTTTGCTTTGCCTTTTCTCTTTCTTCCATATCTAATTTTTCTTTTAAAAGCCTTTCTTCTAACTCTCTTTGTTTTTCTCTTTCCCTTTCTTCAAATGCTAACTTTTCTTTTTGCATTCTTTCTTCCCTTTCTTCCTTATCTGCCCTTCTTTTTTCTTCAAACTCTAATCTTAATTTTTCCAATTCAAGATGCCTTTTTAATTCTAACTCTTTCAACTGTATGTCGGTTTGTGAGACCATAATAAGAGATGTAGCTGAGGGTTCAAAAAATTCCTCATCAACAAGAAACTGAATGATAACATTCTTAATTTCACGTTTTAACATAGATGTTTTGACATCAGGTATGCTATAATGACTAGCAATGTCTAAAAGATCACTCTTTTTGGCCAAGTTTAACAGCACTTGAGAAGGCGCAGCAATGAAATCTTCAAGTTTGAATAACATGGTTGCTTTTTGCTGGTATGACAAACAATAAATATCTTTTCAAATTCAGAATAAAATAGGTGCACAAAATGTTCAATCCCGGCTCAGAGCCCCCAAAATCTGTTACGACCTAGCGTAACTAGACAGGTACAGCGAAAAACAACCAAGTAATTTAAACTTAACAATATTTAATCAAACAAATAAATGCTGCAAATACATACAAACAAACAAACAGATAAGTAAATAAATAAATAAATAACTTACAAAGTTAATGTCAAATAAGTCCTTGTCCCTCAAATGTAAGTCCACAATCCAGTAACCAGAATATGAGCACATGTATATTTTAATCCACACTTTTATTCTAATCCAAAACACTAGTGAAACAACCAAAATTATATACTTTAAACCACTTCAAATTTCTGAATACCTACGACTGAATTGGGACCTATATTTATACATCTAAGGAAATTCTCCAGGTTTCTAGAGAATGATATAATAAACTTTTCTCTAGAAAAGAAACGAACTAAACGAAAGTTCTTTTAAATTCTCCAAAGAGAATTTAGAATTCTCCAGAGAGAATTCAAGGCCGCAACGACCATCAAGACTAAACGAGAGTCCACTAGACCCTTCGAGATCTCAGTATACATAGTCCAAATATATTTTTAACTTATGGTAAAAAAAACACTAACTCCATTTTCATCTGGAATTATCCACAAAGTGCTCATAGAATTTTCTATACTTCTAAATTATATAACAGTGATAAAAATAATCAATGACATTCTTCTACAAAGTTCTAGATAATAAATTGTAGAAACATAAAAAGAAATATATATTAATTAACTGGGTTACTCCCCTTTGATTATATATATATAAATTGTAAGTAATAGCTTTTAAAAGAATCAATATTATTGAATCAATTATATATAACAAAGTTTCACATTCAGAAATGACGTGACCGTCACCTTTACAATAATTGCAAAACAGCCGGGGTGAGTATGAGGATCTTTGACCTTTGTTTTCACTAGTATCTTTATTTTTAGGATTATGTGAAGGACTGGAACTATCAGCTGTTAGTCCAGCTTGTGGTTGTGGATTAGGTTGAGGAGAATTATTTCTCTGTTGAGGGTTAAATGGTTTTGACTGAGGTGTATTAGGTTTAAATTGAGGGTTAAAAGGTTTCTTGTAAGGAGGTTTTCTATAATATGGCTTCTTGTAATGTGGTTTGTAAATAAGCCTTTTGTCAATAAAAGAACCCTTATGAGTCAAAGCATAATCATCAGCTAATCGTGCTGCTACATCTAAAATTTCTACTTCCCTTTCGTCAAGAAAAGATTTGACATCAGAGTGTATGCATCGTTTGAACTCTTCAACAAGCATGAGCTGTCTTAATTTTGCATGATCAGACTTTACATCCTTTGAAGAACACCACCTATCAAATAATTGCTCCTTAGTTCTAGCAAATTCTACATGGGTTTGATCATGTTCTTTCCTACAATTTCTGAATTTCTGCCTATAAGCTTCAGGTACTAACTCATAAGCCTTAAGAATCAGATTTTTGACTGTGTCATAATCTGAACTTTGATCAAGTGGAAGCTGAGTGTAAATTTCTCGAGCTTTACCAATAACAACACTCTGTAGAAGCAAGGTCCAATGCTCTTTTGGCCATTTCAAATTTTCTGCTACCTTCTCAAAATGTAAAAAGTACTTATCTACCTCTTTTTCTTGAAATGGAGGAACGAGCCTGATATGCTTTGTAACATCAAATACTTTACTAGGATCAAAAGACACAGGAGGCATTGATTTACTGCTTAATTCAAGCTCTTTCATTTTAATATCATAATGCATTCTTTCTTTTTCAAGTTCTATTTCTTTTAACATTTCTCTGTGTTTTTCCTTTTCTCGCTCTTCCATTTCCCTTTGCTTTGCCTTTTCTCTTTCTTCCATATCTAATTTTTCTTTTAAAAGCCTTTCTTCTAACTCTCTTTGTTTTTCTCTTTCCCTTTCTTCAAATGCTAACTTTTCTTTTTGCATTCTTTCTTCCCTTTCTTCCTTATCTGCCCTTCTTTTTTCTTCAAACTCTAATCTTAATTTTTCCAATTCAAGATGCCTTTTTAATTCTAACTCTTTCAACTGTATGTCGGTTTGTGAGACCATAATAAGAGATGTAGCTGAGGGTTCAAAAAATTCCTCATCAACAAGAAACTGAATGATAACATTCTTAATTTCACGTTTTAACATAGATGTTTTGACATCAGGTATGCTATAATGACTAGCAATGTCTAAAAGATCACTCTTTTTGGCCAAGTTTAACAGCTCTTGAGAAGGCGCAGCAATGAAATCTTCAAGTTTGAATGACATGGTTGCTTTTTGCTGGTATGACAAACAATAAATATCTTTTCAAATTCAGAATAAAATAGGTGCACAAAATGTTCAATCCCGGCTCAGAGCCCCCAAAATCTGTTACGACCTAGCGTAACTAGACAGGTACAGCGAAAAACAACCAAGAAATTTAAACTTAACAATATTTAATCAAACAAATAAATGCTGCAAATACATACAAACAAACAAACAGATAAGTAAATAAATAAATAAATAACTTACAAAGTTAATGTCAAATAAGTCCTTGTCCCTCAAATGTAAGTCCACAATCCAGTAACCAGAATATGAGCACATGTATATTTTAATCCACACAAAACACTAGTGAAACAACCAAAATTATATACTTTAAATCACTTCAAATTTCTGAATACCTACGACTGAATTGGGACCTATATTTATACATCTAAGGAAATTCTCCAAGCTTCTAGAGAATGATATAATAAACCCCTCTCTAGAAACGAAAAGAACTAAAAGAAAGTTCTTTTAAATTCTACAAAGAGAATTTAGAATTCTCCAGGGAGAACTCAAGGCCGCAACGACCATCAAGACTAAACGAAAGTCCACTAGACCCTTCTTGATCTCAATAGTATACATAGTCCAAATATATTTTTAACATATGGTAAAAAAAAAACTCACTCCATTTTCATCTGGAATTATCCACAAAGTGCTCATAGAATTTTCTATACTTCTAAATTATATAACAGTTATAAAAATAATCAATGACATTCTTCTATAAAGTTCTAGATAATAAATTGTAGAAACATAAAAAGAAATATATATTAATTAATTGGGTTACTCCCCTTTAGAATATATATATATAAATTATAAGTAATAGCTTTAAAAAGAATCAATATTATTGAATCAATTATATATAACAGTTATACCTTTTTCTTTCATTCGAAAGATTTTGCATTACGATTAAGTGCATTATTTATTCTATAACCGGTATGAGTGTCGCGCTCCTTTTGGCAGTATCAACACAATACTCCCAACTATGACTATCACAAAAAGATTAGGAATTACATTAACTCCCCTTAGGTTGCATGCCTCGTCTACTGTACGGATTCCTCATTCAACTAACAATTTTCAAAATTTATTACCTACTGTAAGGGTGACACCTCTTAATTTATTTTCGGCATCTACTGTTAATCTACACGGAGCTTCTAATTCTAATATGTTTCGTAATAATCTTCAGATTAGGTTATCTCCACTCAAATCACCAATTTTACGTAAATATATTAATCCGTTCAAGAGACCTGGAATGTACCCTAGTATTTCTAAGTGCAATGCCAAGAAGTGCAACTGTTGCAATCATTTATGCTCTAAGACTACTATCACTTCATCTGTGAATGGTAGGATATTTTCAGTGGTTAATGATTCTGATTTAGACTGAAAATCAATGGATCTTGTATATGTTCTTACTTGAAATACAAACAATTGTAGGATGCAATATGTTGGACAAACTTGTCGAACTTTGCAAAAACGATTTGGTGAGCACTATCGTAGAATTAGAAAACCCAAAAATAATGGTACCTTTCTGTACCAGCATTTTAAGCGCACTGGTCATTCTCCCAATGATGTTAACGTTCAACCAGTGGAGAAAATCTCATATGATGAAAATTCTTCAGTTAGATTCAAAAACATTAAACGATTTGAAACTGAACTTAAATGGATAAAATTACTGCAAACACCCTTTCCACTGGGATTTAACGACAACATTTACCATGAAGGCAATATTTCCAAAATGCCCGATTTTGATGTACTTACACTTTCGGACTCTCGTAAACGTAAATCTAGATCTCATGGTATACGGAAAAGGGGTAATGACAAACGTAAACGGTGTGCTGCATTGAAATTGAACATTTCTCTTAATGATTTAGCTGTTAAACTAAGGATTCACGGTCGACATCCAATGCTGTCGTATCTAAGTTCTCTACCTATTGCTGCATTACGTTCCTTGGACACAGAGGCTAATAGATTTTACGATAGAAATCATCAAATGTATGACGCTGCACTGTTAACAAGATGTTATACTCAGCATGCTCTTCGTCCATTTATCGATTCCGAATCCAATCACATTAGAAGTTTTATTAAAATTCCTTTCATCAATAAAGGAATTGACTTTATTGATTTACCAAGCATATTCCAGGATAAATCAGTGATACAGTCTATCCCTACCTACTTCCAAAATTCAGAACCTCCTATTATTTGTTACAAATATAACAAACCAATCAGAAATACAATTTTTAATTTCAATAAACTTGTTTCTGATCTTGATATCCATGCTAATACTCCTAAGTCTTGAGATTGTAAAGATTCAAAATATGTTTATCAACCCGCTGGACATATTGTTACTGGAAATTTAAAAATAATTTCGGATTCTAGAATTCGCAAAATTGTTTCTAAAGGTCCGAAATATAGATTCCCTTCCTACATTAATTTCGACAAATGTAGAGAGGAGATTTCATCTGCATTAAATGATTTCGGTAATCGATGGTGTAAACGAGAGGGTGTTGAGGATAATGCTCTTAAAGAATGGAAAAGAAGTATCTTCACTATCGTGGATAAACGTATTAAGTTTTATTCACAAAATACTAATCTTTTACCTCCTAAACCCAAATCGTCATTTAGGCATTTGAAGCAGGGTATCCAAGAATTTCATAGAAAGTATGTCTTGGTTCCGGCAGATAAAGCCGCAAACAATGTTGCTGTCGTTTGTAGGCTTCACTACGTTAACACCTTAAAACAGGAGCTTGATGGTACCAGGGCTTATCTGGAGACAGATACTGATGAGGTGTCTGTAGTTAATGCCCACTCAAACGATTTACCTGTTAAGTTTTCTGTTTGTGTCAATGAAGGCCAAGACAAACTTCCTACGATGTATTGGTTACCTAAGCTTCACAAAAGACCATACAAAGCTAGATTTATTGCAAATTCTAGCTCTTGTACTACCACTGAACTTTCTAAATTATTAACTTCCTGTCTTACGGCTATCAAATCTCATGTTATAAGATACTGTGAGACAGTGTATGAAACTTCAAATAAAAATTGGTTTTGGTCAATTAAAAATTCTGGTGAGGTGCTCAGTAAATTGAAGTGTAGAGGGTTCCGTGCGACAAGCTTGTCCACATATGATTTTTCTACTCTGTATACAACATTACCACATAATCTAATTAAAGAAAAACTTCTGGATTTGATAGAGTGGACCTTCAAAAGGGCATTAAAGAACTATGGTTCACTTTATTTGGCATGTAATGACAGAAAGGCTTTTTTCACTTCCTCTGACCAAAGTCGGTATACACTTTGGTCATGTCAGAATGTATGCGACGCCTTATCCTATCTCCTTGATAATATTTATATTAGATTTGGGACCAAGTTATACAGACAAATTGTTGGAATTCCGATGGGTACAAATTGCGCACCTCTCGTAGCTGATTTATTTTTATACTGCTACGAAAGAGATTTCATGGATTCTCTTAACCATGATAATCAAGCTGATGTTATCGAGGCTTTTAATTCCACATCTAGGTACCTCGATGACCTATTGAACATTGACAACCCTTATTTTGAAGGTATGGTCAATCAAATTTATCCACCTGAACTTCAGTTGAACAAAGCCAATACCTCAGATACTGAAGCCCCCTTTTTAGATCTACATCTTTCTGTTGCAAATGGATTTGTTTCTTCTAAAATTTATGATAAGCGCGATGACTTTGATTTTGATATAGTAAATTTTCCTTTTTTGGATGGTGACGTTCCTCGTCGTGCTTCTTATGGTGTATACATTTCGCAACTTATTAGGTTTGCTAGAGTCTGCAATCATGTTACAGACTTCAACGCTCGAAATAAATGTTTAACGGCAAAACTTCTCCAACAGGGCTATCGGTATCATAAACTTCGAAAAACATTTTCTAAATTTTATCGTAGACACTATGAATTGATTTCCAAATATAATGTTGGGTTAAAGACGCTTTTAAGTGAGGGCCTTTCGGAACCTGAATTTTATGGTGATTTCGTTTACAAATTTAAGAAACTTAAAGGAATTAATGATTTTTCTTTTCAGTTTAGAAAAATCATAACACGTTACAAACTTATAGGTTATAACTTGAATGTTATGCGACAGTCTGCATGCTTAGTTTTTAACCCAATCATGGTTGATAACTATGCTGCCTTCTTTAATTGCACGCCGGTGGGTCGGGCGTCAGACTCTATGATGGCCCCGACATAAAGCTATTCATTTTAGTTGGTTGGGGCCGGAGTTTCTTGTCTGTTGCTTGGCCCACCGGGGTCCAACGGGTGTTTTTCTTTTGCTCCGGAGTTAGTAGGTTATTCGGCGCCCAGGGATCTCCATCGTCGGGCAGCTTACTCAGTCTGTGAGTCCTGGTTTTTGATTCATCAGGATGTTTATCATGATTTATTTGTTTGTTCTTGATGATTCATTGACTAGTTAGAGACTCACCACGAGGACCGAATAACTAACTAAATGTTATGAACCACTGCAGAAGCTGAGGGTGAGGTTATGGCCATGTAAAACCGGTTTAAGCCCGCCAGTAACTTTGTGTTACTGATCGTTCCAAGTCGATACTTCTGTGGTGGTTCTTTTTGTTTTATGTCTTGGTGTTTAAAATTTTTTGTGCTGTTGGCGCCTTATGTATGTTTTCATATTTTTAGTTAAGTTAAGGTAACTGAGTGGCCACCTTTTGGGAAAATAGCTGCCCATTCGGCTTACGATTGTTTCATGGTATAAGTACCTGATTGTTAGTTTGTTTTTTCCCACCTCGGTTTTTGGAGTGGGAATCTTTTTCTGATTGCGCCTTTTCCTGATCTTTGCCTACTTGTACCTTTCAATATAATGTTAATAAATATACATCTCTACCATTCGTGTATCACAAATAATTATTTTTGGCAGTTTCCAAATTAATAAACGATCTAAGTTGGAAACCGCCGTCACTGGGTTAGTGTCGCCGGTACGGTATAAATCCAACCGTCAAAATTCTGACTGGTAACTACCTTCTTTCTTGTTGACAACGAATGCAGATATGTGCTGAATAATGGACTGTGACGTAGCGTAAAGTACGCCAACTCTTCAGCACAGAGTTCGCCAAACCAATAGCTTAAAGATCGTTTGAGAATAGCATGCATTACCTGTTGTACCATCTACAACAGGCTATCCAGTTAATAAATGATCCAGTAAAAATGTTGTACACCTAATTAAGACGTTTTAAAACCAATTTTGAAACTTGAAAACATGTACTAGTAGTAGCTATACTGTTCGCTGTCCTTCAGATATGAGGCTAGAACTTTACAATGTTTTAATGTTAATATCAACCTTGCTAGGAGCACGATTAAGATATGACACATCTCTTTTTCTTGATTGGCGCTTGGGGCTCCAATGCT
This sequence comes from Rugalucina vietnamica, assembly GCA_964017185.1. Lineage (NCBI taxonomy): Eukaryota > Metazoa > Mollusca > Bivalvia > Lucinida > Lucinidae > Rugalucina > Rugalucina vietnamica. The sequence continues at coordinate 48,734,172 of OZ024882.1, read as the reverse complement.
GCGTGAATAGCTTCGTCAAATACGTCCATAAGACCTTCCTGTAAAACAAAGGTAGTTTGAATTGTGGATCTTGTAACTTCCATTCATACATTCATTCATTTGTTCGTTTTTTTTTTTTTTTTTTTTTTTTTTTTTTGTTTTTTTTTGTTTTTTGTTTTTTGTTGTTGTTTTTTTTTTTTTTTTTTTTTTTTTTTCGTTCGTTCGTTCGTTCAGTCTGTCAGAAAGCATTTGTGTTTCATGCACCATATGCGCATACGGAAATCATGTTATCTGTTAATTGCTAACTGCGAAATTACATCATTGTCAAATTCAATTTAAACATTCTTGATTCAGTAAATTTGGCATCCATCTTGGGAGGATGGTAAGCTTACAGTTGCGGATGTGACACCACTATCCATGTTACTAAAGTAGCTAATTGTGCTATAGGCAAAAATCAAAGTTGATTTACATGTGCGTCTTTTCTCACCTTTGTCAGGGCAGAGCACTCTACATATTTTACAGCCCGGAGTTGTCTCGCAAGTCGCTCCCCTTGGTCCGAATTTACGGGCTTCTGTTCGTATTTCGCTAGTTTTTCTATCGTTGAATCGTCGACTCTTAAATCTATTTTTGTTCCAACCAACAAGAATGGTGTCTTTTGACAGTGATGTGTGATTTCTGGGACCCACTGGTTAGTGATGTAAGAAACAACAGATGACGTACATGTACAAATATGAGCTGTGTCATGACGCAGACTGTTTTCACAGTCATAATACATGTAATTGACTATCGCAGCATGTTATAAAAATAAATACCTACCTATTAAATAAGACATAATTATTATTCTAATAACTTTCTGTTCAAGCTTCATATTCGTTTCTCAACAAAAACAATAGTAATACTATACCTGTTCTTTGACATTTGCAAATGAAGACGGTGACACCACAGAGAAACAAACGAGGAAAATGTCTGCCTGAGGGTAAGTAAGGGGCCATAACCTATTGTAATCTTCCCGCCCCGAAGTAGGAATAAGTTCCAGAGTGTAGGGCTCTCCGCCTTGCATCACAGTTACAGCATAGTTGTCAAATCGCTGGCGACGATGCATAACAAAGCAACGTTAGGATAAGGACGTCGTTATTTCGCTAGTTTAAAAGCGCCCAAGGTCACAATGATACGGTCAGTTATCCTATCTATACTTTGTGTTAAGCCTGTGAGCCTGGGCCTGCGAGACAGAGATTTGTTTGCTAGAGCTAGTGCTCGTAAACATGACGGTCAATTTAGTACAGCTGTTTTCACCACTATTACTGGCAACCGACAGGACCATAGAAATATTTGCATGACAACATAGTCATGAAAGTAATGTGTCGGACGTAAGGACCGATCGCAGTAGTTCCCCAATTACTTATCGGTCAAGCTGCAAATAGAGCTATCGCGCCTAGTCATATGCAAATTACCTGTACAAAGTTCACAGCTCTTAAATCACTAACTACAAATGCACAAATTATATGTTTTTAAACAGTCGGGGGAGGAAGAAATTGATATACTAAAGTGTGTTCACTAGTGTCTGATAGTGTTGTTTAATGCAAATGAAATATTGTGTCGACATAATTGAGCATTAAAGTTAGTTTGTCGCAAAATGTGCAGCAAAACTTTTGAAAATCTATTGACAAATAAAAAACAAAATTTTTTTTAATAGAGATTTCCTGTACAAAGAACTCGTGGCAGGGAGGTTAATATTTACTGGAAAAAAATGTTCGAAAAATATCCATTAGCATGATCATTGATTATCTCCCTTGGCAATGCAAAATCCTTATTCAAAATACATTTTGGCTATTAAAACTTTATCTACTAACCGATTTTTAATATTTTGGCAGGTCATGTTTGGAGATTTTGACATGAAAATAGTTTTCCTATCGTCCTCGACACAAAACACGAAACGTTCCGCGAAAAACCACTACCAGAGGCAAGAGTTTAGACTATATGTATTTGGCTTGATTCTCACAGATGGGATATATTCTAAGTTTCCTCTTGTTTGTTGTGTATGGTGCGTAGGTTAATGTATGCTTTCTTATGCCTTCTGAAAACGGGCACGATATTCAAACATTTTGCCAACCATGATTCTGGATCTGATCAAAAACTTACCGTAGGAACATATTCCGTAGGGAATTTGTCGGTTGTGTATGATATGAGTAGACATGCTTTCCCAACGCAAGCGTCCCCTACTACCATGCATTTGATTGTCTGCATTTTACACTGCTCTCTGCTATAAGGAGAAAAAAATACCAATATTGTCTACATTAAATATTTAGACAAGTAATCCAATCTGAAAATTTGATCACAGGGAAGCCGGCTTGCTAATGGATGCAATGAAATTCTGTTAGCCCAATGCCTAGCTATGTAGGTCAGTAGAGAGGTCAAATGTCGAGGAGTGCAAAATTGTTTAATTTCTTAACATTTTATGCAACGAAAAATTGAATTTGAATCTGAATCTGAATAGTTTACTGGTGACACGCCAAATGACATTATTTCAGGGGGTTCGGATGGGGGAGAAATTAGTCCCTTGAACGCACGAGTGAAGCGAACTTGGACACACAGTCATCAGACATTTCAGCAGAGGAGATAAGTGAATCAGAGAGGTCATTCCAGTCCCTGATAGTCTGTGGAAAGAAACTACTTTTGTACGCTTCTTTGCTAGCTGAAGGTATCTGAAAAGCCAAAGAGTGTTGATTTCTACAACGCCTATTCTTTGGGATAAGGTCATCTATTGGTATTCTGGCTTTACCCTTTAGAGGTCTTTAGACCTTTGTGTAGCAATATAAGTCTACTATCCTTCCTCCTTTTCTTAAGAGATTCACATTCCAGTTGACCTAAAATGCCAGTCATGCTCTCAGTTTCAAAAACATAATTTCCCGTCACAAACCTTGCCGCACGATTTTGGACCTTTTCCAGTTCTTCAAGGAGGCCATGAGTGTGAGGGTCCCAAACTGAGCTTCCATATTCCAAGACCGGCCGCACCAGTCTTTTATAAGCTGCTTCTTTCACATCTGGGGGACAAGAATACAAATTTCTCCTCAAGAATCCGAGAGTTCTGTTAGCCTTTGTACAAACACTGGAAATATGAGTATTTCATTTCAAATCATTTGTGATAGTTACACCCATGCTTTCAACGTTTTCCAGTACAGTGCCCTCAAGGGTGTAGTTAGCCTGTATCTTACTAGACCGTTTATTCAATTAATGATATCCATAATTCATTTAAGTATATCCATAATTCATTTATGGATAGCCATGATTCACCTATGGATATCCATAATTCATTTAGGATATCCAAAAATATTAATGGATATCCTTAATTATTTTAGGATATCCATAAATGAATTTAGGATATCCATAAGTGAATTATGGATATCCTTAAATAAATTATGGATATCCAAAAATAGGGAATAAATAGTAAAACGGCACCCCATAGTTCTGTGGTTTAGTCGGTTGTCCTGTTTGGAACCGCTCATTGAGCCTCTTTCTGGCTGAATTATCCAATCCAAGTTTTTGCGTAAAAAGGGAAGGTATAGCTAACAGTTTGTAGCACAAAATGAAGACGAAAAGTTCTTTTTTAACGCTGCCACTACGCCACTGGGTATGGATATCAACAAAACCACTTTATTGCCAGGCTTTAATAAGAGTCCTTTTATCAAACCAAAAACGTGTCACAGGTAATATTCAGAATACCTCGATAAATCCAACTACAAGCACAACTGCACATGAGTTATCAATATTTACAGCAAGTCTGCAATCAGAACACCAGTGCAAATTAACTTACTGGCGCAAATTAAATTTAGCATTTTTCGTAATTCGCCAGTCTCTGCACATAATGAATAAAAGTCATATTTTGAAATATGGGCGTAAGTGGTAACCTTTCCGCAAGAACTTGAAAGCGAAAAATTTCGAAAAAAAAATCAAACCTTACGGCGATACTGACCTGACGTTACAATTTAAGACACATGATCAAAACTTGCAGGTCTGCTTTAAGTGGGAAACCAAAATCATGCTTAAGCAACTGTTTAGTCATTAAAGCAAAGAATTTGGAAACACGATTTTATCGCCGAGAAATAAAGATCGTGAATTTTTTTAATTCGACGCATGCCGCGTTATGGCTCTGAAACTTTCAAGTGTTACTGACGACGGAATTGGCTAGATTGTGCTTCTATCTTCTGATACTGAGTCGATCAATTTCTGATCATCACCTCAGGCTCCGATTGTCTTTTGTTTTTATGAAAATCAATGAAAACCAAGTAACCCGAAATTAAGGCAATTTCGACCACTTGACGGCGCGTTGACGTCGTTTATTTTGGCAGGAAAAAGTTGTACCGAAAAAAGCCCAATCTAACTTGTCACATAATCAATAACGTCCATAAAACAGAGATGAAAATAATGGCCTAATGGACTTAACAATATTCAGCTGTTTGCATTGTGTTCAGTGTTTGGGAAGTTTTGCATTCACACCCTTTCTGTATTTCGTGGTTGTTTCAGAAGCCTCTTTAAAGGATGGCGTTTTTAAATTCATCGTATCCTGTACGTAATTGTCATTTAAATTAAAGAAAGGTCCAAAATTTCTCTAAGGTGATCAAAAATAAATGTAACATCAAAAATTGCTGAAATTATTTTGCATAGTATCAATTCTCTGTAACCACTTAAAAGTTGTGCCACGCATAGTCACCGATTTTGCTGAAACTTTCCTATCTTGGTCATTTGAACACAAAACTAATAAATCAACACTCATTTGGTCCAATTTCATACCCGTTGCCATGGAAACGGCTAATGAATATTTTGGCAAAAAGTGTGTCCAAAAATCGCCTAAAATTGGGTATTTTCCAGCTGAAACTATTACTTTTTTTTATTTTTATTGTTTTTTTTTTTTTTTTTATTTTTTTTATTTTTTTTTTACTATTACTTTTTACAAATTCAGATCCAACTTATGGTCCACTTTTTACAAATTCAGATCCAACTTATGGTCCACTTATATGAATATATAACACATTTTGATTAGAAATACAAAAAACAAAAATTCATTTGGAAAGCCTCTAATTTTATCATGGATCTGCAAAGTGGGTTGGGTTTCGAAGATTTGCCAAAAAGTGATTTTTCAGCAATATCAGGGACAATTCTTATATTGAGTGCGGTCGGTTGCAGATATACGCGCATATTCACGATATACAACAATCTTTTGTAAATCAATTTCTGAAAAGACATGTTTTCTGAAAAGACATATTTGGGAAGTTGGGTCTGAATATGCGTAACCATAGCAACAATGAGGGTACTGTCGCAAAACGCAAATTTATGAGTGTCTGTACTTTTGGTCTCATAGAATTCTACTGTGACGACATAATTGATTTTAAATTATGTAATATGTTGCAATTGAAACTAGTCTTCAGAAAATATGGTATTTAATCTTCAATGACCTTCTAAAGGTCATGGTCAAGATCACAGAATAGAGAAAAATGTCACAAAATTGGCTTTTTTGTCCATGTTTAAGTTGATTTTGCCATAACTGACGCTCAGATTTCTTTCTTTATTGAATATTTATGCAAATCACCACAAAGTATTTGACGCTGAGATATTTTTGTTCACCAGGTGACTTCATGGTCAAGGTCAAGGTCACCAAAAGTTTAATTTTTCAGGGGGTAAAATGAAGTTGTAAACAAATTAAAGTAATAATTTTATCGCATTATGCTTTTTCATTTATATATGTGTTGCAAAGTCCAATATCATTCAGACGATCCACCTGCTGACCTAAATTAGCCTTTTTAGGGTCAAGGTCAAGGTAAAAATGCAAGAAATCTGCAGTGACCTTCGGAAAGTCAAGGTCAAGGTCACATGTTAGTAAAAATGACACAAAATTGGCTTTTTTTTTTTTTTTTTTTTTTTTTTTTTTTTTTTTTTTTTTTTTTTTTTTTTTTTTTTTTTTTGCTCATGTTTAAGTTGATTTTGCCATAATTTAGACTTAAATTTCTTTCTTTATCAAATATTTATGCATATCACCACAAAGTCTTTCACACTGAGATATTTTGGCCCACCAGGTGACTTCAAGGTCAATGTCAAGGTCACCAAAAGTTTAATTTCTTAGGGGTAAAATGGAGTTTTTGTTGAAGAAGTAAACAAATTAAAGTATTATTTTTTATCGTATTATGCTTTTTCATTTATATATGTGTTGCAAAGTCTGATATCATTCAGACAATCCACCTGCTGACCTTGAATAACCTTTAAAGGATCAAGGTCAAGGTCAAAATACAAGAAAATGGCTTAAATTGGCATTTTCGTACCAGTATTTTGTACTTTTTCCCAGAGTTCGGTGCAAAATTGCTTAAATATTTGCTTTAAAAGCTTGAGATATGTTGTATATAAAACAACGGTTAAGAAATTATGGCTTTGAATCTGCATTGACTTTCAGAAGTCAAGGTCAAGGTCACATGTTAGAGAAGACACAAAATTGTTTTTTGTTTGCTCATGTTTAAGTTGATTTTACCATAATTTAGGCTCGAATTTTATTCTTTATTAAATATTTATGCATATCACCACAAAGTCTTTCACGCTGAGATGCTGTTGTCTACCAGGTGACTACAAGGTCATGGTCGAGGTCACCAAAAGTTTAATTTTTAGGGAGTAAAATGGGAGTCTTTATTGAAGAAGTAAACAAATTAAAGTATTATTTTTATCGTATTATGCCTTTTCAATTATATATGTGTTGCAAAGTCCGATATCATTCAGACAATCCACCTGCTGATCTTCAATAACCTTTAAAGGGTCAAGGTCAAGGTCAAAAATGCAAGAAAATGGCTTAAGTTGTATTTTGTTATTTTTCCCAGAGTTTGGCGCAAAATTGCTTTAATATGTGTTTTTAAATCTTATATGAAACAACAAATAAGAAAATATGGCATTGAATCTGCAGTGACCTTCTGAAAGTCAAGGTCAAAGTCACAGAATCAAGAAAATGACATGAAAATGTCATTTCTTGCCAATATTAAGTTGAATTTGCAAAAAATCGATCTTTGACATTCTTGTTATCATGAATGATTATACCAATTGATGCGCAACAGACTTTGAAGTCACCTGGTGTACAAAATTATCACAGATTGAAAGACTTTGTGTAAATATATATAATCATTCATGATAACAAGAATGTAAAGGATAAATTATCGCAAAATCAACTCGAATATTGGCAAAAAAAGACATTTTCATGTCATTTTCTCGATTCTGTGATCTTGACTTTGACTTTCAAAAGGCCAATGCAGATTCAATGCCATATTTTCTTATTTGTTGTTTCAATTATTACTTTAATTTGTTTACTTCTTCAACACAAACGCCATTTTTCCCCCTAATAAATTAAACTTTTGGTGACCTTGACCTTGACCTTGAAGTCACCTGGTGGACAAAAATATCTCAGCGTGAAATGCTTTGTGGTCACTGCAGATTCAATGACATATTTTCTTAACCTGTGTTTCCTATAAAAGGTTATTTAAGGTCAGCAGGTGGATCGTCTGAATGATATTGAACTTTGTAACACATATATATATTTGAAAAAGTATAAAACGATAAAAATCATTACTTTAATTTGTTTACACATCAGGAAAACATGTCCGTGAAAAGTATACCCCCTTGAACCCCACTTTTATATAGCAGGACTGGGGTATGCAGGGGTATACCTATTTTTCTTATTTTTGCTCCAAAACATAGATTGTGGGTACTCGTTAGAACCGCCTCAGCGAGGCGGTTCTAAAGTGTACCCACAATCTATGTTTTGAGCAAAAATAAGAAAAATATCAAAATTTTTCAGCTGAAGATTTTCAATTTTTAAAGCTAAGAAAATCTCTGTTTATTGCATGGGCAAGTTTTCGTAATGAACTTCGACAAAAACTCCATTTTACCCCCTAAAAATTAAATTTTTGGTGACCTTGACCTTGACCTTAAAAAGGACATTGAAGATTAAATGCCATATTATCTGAAGACTAGTTTCAATTGCAACATTTACATAATTTTCAATCAATTATGTCGTCACAGTAGAATTCTATGAGACCAAAAGGACAGGCACTCATAAATTTCCGAGAGTACCCTCATTGTTGCTATGGTTACGCATATTCAGACCTAACTTCCCAAACATGTCTTTTCAGAAATTGGTTAACAAAACATTGCTGTATATCGTGAATATGCGCGTATATCTGCAACCGACCGCACTCACTATGAGAATTGTTCCTGAAAATGCTGAAAAATCACTTTTTTCAAATCTTCGAAACCCAACCCACTTTGCAGGGCCATGATAAAATCAGAGGCTGTCCAAATGATTTTTTATTTTTGTATTTCTAATCAAAATGTGTTATATATTCATATATGTGGACCATAAGTTGGATCTGAATTTGTATAAAGTAATAGTTTCAGCTGGAAAATACCCAGTTTCAGGTGATTTTGGACACACTTTTTGCCAAAATATTCATTTGCCGTTTCCATGGCAAAGGGTATGAAATTGGCCCAAATGAGAGTTGATAAATTAGTTTTGTGTTCAAATGACCAAGATAGGAAAGTTTCAGCAAAATCGGTGACTATGCGTGCCACGGCCCTCTGTAAAAATTTAAGTGGTTACATAGAATTGCTCTGAAATATACGAGCGTATGTCAAATTCAAGACTAAAATATACTTCAGGTTTAAGTATTATTGCGACAGCCTTAGCTGGAATAAGTTAAGTTGTGCCGCTAGCCTGTTGGTTATCACTCGGGATTTTTTCGTGCACGAGATCCGAGTTCGATATCTACTCGTTTCCGTTATTGTTATCATACTTCAATAATGGATCCACTAATGTGCTCTTAAAATAGATTTGCGCTCCATATATAGAGGATCTTACACTCGTGGTCATTTCATATGAAATTTATCAAACGAGTCTTTGCGAGTTTAATAAATTTCATATAAAATGACCACGAGTGTATGAAGACATTTTGTACTTTTTTAGTTACGTAACATAATGTTTATAATGTAGAGTAAGGTGGGACAAGACGTCCAGGTGGGATAAGACGCCCACCCCACTCTGTTGTAAAAATAAATGAGCAGCTGCATGAGAAAACCAACAATACAAAGACGCAGATCAGTTGTGCAGTAACTGCTTTTGTTTTCACTTTACAAAGTGAACGATTCCTCTTCTTCTTAAATCCAAAATTTCAAGCTTCTAGCCTGCTCCTGTGATTGTTGAGGCCGGTATGTGTCATACTTGGCTTGTCTCACATGTGGTCAGAGCGGGACTCGAACCCACACCAGACACAGCGGTGAGATGATCGAGTGATTTAGAAACAACGATCTAAACCGCTCGGCCACGGGGGCCGCCGAACTTATTTTACGTAGGAGCCGTTTAATTATATGCACTGATTTTCCCAGTTTCGGGTCAGGTAGTTTCAATTGTGTCAATTGGTTCTTAACGTTCCAGTAACTGTGGTCATGTCGTGACTTTGCCTCCATATTATGCCACTCCTGTCCAAAGCTAGGGTGTCATGACATCAAAACGTGCTTCAAATATAACCAACTAACAAAGCCACAAAGGGTTCGATCTACACAGTGAACGCCGAGTTCTGTTTTTAGTAAGACAAATTTTCCACATAATGGTGTTCAATATCCAGGAAGCGATAGCTCCGTCCAGACATTACTATAACTGTTAATTGGGATGTTAAACCACATTCAAAAACATACAAATATGAATTGTTTGGAAACGTAAATGTAATTATTCCAATCAAAGTCCTAAATGACAATTTGTGACTGAGACAAAGAGAACATATCGTAGCTGTTCCCCCAAAATTGGCCACTCAGTTACCAAAAGTTAATTAAATAAATAAATCCCCCGTGGCCAAGTGGTTAAGAGCGGTGATATCATTATCGCGCTTAATTCGATTATCTCACCGCTGTGTCTGTTGTGGTTCGAACCCACACACTGGGCTCTGCTTGAGAGTGTGCCGAGTGATTTGTCTCGGTTCTCCCGTTTTCGTCCCACATGACTGATTTGCCCGTCTCATATGAGCTGAAATGATTTTGAAAGGAACGTTGTCGCGAATGCCTCGCGAGTAATCAGGACCTAGCTTTTGATAGCATTTACTACTTACAGGAACCTTTCTATTAAGCAGTTTAATTGGCTTAAAATAATTTGGTGTCATATGACGTTACGTCAGCATGACGTTAGGTCAGACTTAAATTATGTCGGTAACTACAGTGATGGATAAAATGAGAAGAAACATGTAAAAGTGGTGAAAATTATTTGAATTTATTATTATAAGATTAAAATGTAAACAGCCAGTTCTTGTTTTGTGTTTGCCACATAAATTGGCGCCGGAACCCGGGAAAGAACCAGGAATGTTTAAACAGATACAACAGAAGATATAAATCTACTGGAACAATGTCTATCGATTCCCTTCAGGACAGAAGAGAAGGGTATATAAATTTACTGGACACAGAGCTGGCCAAGGGAACATATCTGTTGCAAAAAGACAGACCACAAGGTGAGATTGAAGCTTATTTAAAAGACGTGATTCACTGTATAAACAGTCTCGATGCTTTACGAGAAAAACTTGAAAACGTTGGCGAAAGGCTATCTATAGTTGTAGAGGGACAGAGAGGAGAAACGCTGAGATTATACGTCTCATTCAAGAAGACAGGGATTACATCTCTACAGTGATGGATTGTAGAGATGAGTTGATCAACCTTAGAATCTCACTTCAAGATCAGGTATCATCCAAGGAAAATTTCCCATCTATGATAGCAACAGACAACAGCTTAGACAAAATGATGCAGTTGACGGCTCAGCTGCAACAAGTTTTACTTGGACAACAAGAACTGCAACATCAATTCATAGCTAATGCCCAGTTAAATAAAGGGGAAGTTTCAACTAGGGGTTTTGAAATGAGAAATACAAACACAGACTCTGAGGCAGCGGTCCTGGGCTAGAATCTGATCTTAGTTCACGACATGGCCAAATACTGGAAAGTAATCTCAATTTTGAAATCAGCCATAAAAGGGATCTAAGTTTAGAAAGGGGCCCAAACTTAGGTGGAGGTCAATGTCTAGGAGGTGGTCCTATGCTAGGAAATGATCAATGTTCTGGAAAAGGCCCAACACTAATGAGAGTTCTTAGTCTGGGAGCAGACCTGCGGACAGGAACAGACCAGAGCCCAGGGACAGGCCAAAGGCTAGTAAGAGATCACATTGGGAATCAGTCAAATACGATTAAGACATTTAAGTCTAAGAAGAGACAAAGCACGAGAACAGGATTCAACTCTTGCAGGAGACACAATGCTTGGTTAAAATCAAAGCCTAAGAAGAAGCATGTTTCAAGTAAGAAATCAGAGTTCATGTGGAGACGGAAGGCTGTGCTGAACTGTAAGTTCAAAAGGAAACCCACACCAGGATTGTGATCTAGGAGTCCTGAGCTAGGAAGGCATCTTAGTCAAGGAAGAGTTGTAAGAGAAGTAATACAAATGGGAAGAGGCCCAATGTTCAGAGGAGACTTCAACATTAGAGTCTTAAGTCTTAGGAGAGGTCCAATTCTGGTGAAGTCGCCAGGCAAGTCAAGGCTTTCAAATGGTACTAGTTAGAAACAACTTCTTAAAGCTATGCAAGAGAACATTTTAAAGTGAGTATAAAATCATTTTGGCGGGTGTGTCGCGAATGCTTTGCGAGTAATCAGGACCTAGCTTTTGATAGCATTTACTACTTTTAGGAACCTTTCTATTAAGCAGTATAATTGGTTTAAAATAACTTGGTGTCATATGACGTTACGTCAGCATGACATTAGGTCAGAGCTTAAATTACGTTGGTAACTACAGTGATTGATAAAATGAGAAGAAACATAAAAGTGAAAATTATTTGAAATTATTATTTTATGTTCTTGTTTTGTGTTCGCCACAGACGTTAAACTGAATCAAAATAGATAATAAACAAATGAATAAATACGGACATACATGTACAAAGGCGCAAACGTCACAAAACGATCCAAAAACACGAAATAAATAGAATTACAACAGAAGTACCACATTGGAACCCTTATTATGCACGAGTCATTTGTATCCACGGTCCCTACAGGACATGGGAATACTTTTCAATTTTAAAGCCCTGTTAAAAGCTCCACACACACGTAGGCTGACAATAATTTTAAACAGCAATTGGGACTCAAGCAGATACCGCGGTGGCCTAGGGGTAGAGTGTCGGACTCCAAATCGAGAGGCTATGCTGGTGTGCCGTGTTGTGTCATTTAGCAAGACACATTTACTCCAGGCCTTTGTTCATACCCAGGACGCAGTAGTTCTGTCTCGACCTGACTGAAAAATATTGACGGGAACGTTTAACCTCAAGCAAATCAAATCAGCGATCAAAGAAACGTTTTTATCAGTCGTCGAGGGTGGAATGTTATTGGCTCAGTGGAAGAGTTAATGACTTCGGAGGTAGGAGTCTAATTATAATTACAAGTAACCCAAGGGCAACGATCGCTCACCTGAGAGTCAACAAGTACAGTCACTGGACATTTTTTTTTTTTTTTTTTTTTTTTAATATATTCAAGGGCAGCTTACTCCACAGTCAAGAGTCGAATCCGGCTAAAATTGAACTTATCCAAAGTGTTATTGTTATCCTTGTTACTTCCAAGAATGAAGAATATCTGATCAAAATTGAAGGTGCTAGAGTACCAACAACACTTAATATTGATTTTTTCAGACACTCAAGGGCAGCTACCTCCGCAGTCATAGATCGGATCTGGCTGAAATTCGAACTCATCCGAGATGTTATGAAAGTTCTTGTTACTGCCACGAATGAAGAAGATCCGATCAAAATTGTAGATGCTATAGTGGTCAAAACACTAAATATTATTTTTTCTAACACTCAAGGGCAGCTAACTCCGCAGTCAAGGGATGGATCTGGCTGAAATTCAACTCATCCAAGATGTTATAGTTATCCTTGTTACTACCAAAAATGAAGAAGATCTGATCAAAATTAAGGACGCTGGAGTTGCCAAAACACTAAAATTGATTTTTCAAACATTCAAGGGAAGCTAACTCCGCAGTCCTGGGTCGAATCTGGCTAAAATTCGAACCCACTCAAGATGTTATTGTTATCCTTGTTACTTTCAAGATCCGATCAAAATTGAAGGCGCTAGAGTGGCCACAATACACAATATTGATTTTTCAAACACTAAAGGGCAGCTAACTCCGCAGTCAGAAGTCGGATCTGGCCGAAATTCGAACTCATCCGAGATATTGCAGTTATCCTTGATACCTGCAGGAATGAAGAAGATCCACTGAAACAAAATAGATGCTAGAGTCGCCACAACACAAAATATTGATTTTCAAACACTCAAGGGCAGATAACTCCGCAGTAAGAGGTCGGATCTGCTCGAAATTCGAACTCATTCGAGATGTTATGGATATCCTTGTTACTTCCAAGAATAAAGAAGAACCGAATAATAATGAAGGCGCTAGCGTGGCCACAACACTAAATATTGATTTTTCAAACACTCGAGGGCAGATAACTCCGCGGTCAGAGGTAGGATCTGGTCGAAATTCGAACTCGTCCGAGATGTTACGGTTGTCTTTGTTACTTCCAAGAATAAAGAAGATCCGAATAAAAATGAAGGATCTGGCTGAAATTCTAACTCATCCGAGATGTTATGGCTATCCTTGTTACTTCCAAGTATGAAGAAGATCCAATCAAAATTGAAGGCGCTAGAGTGGCCACAACACAAAAAAATGATTTTTCAAACACTCAAGGGCAGCTTACTCCACATTCAGAGGTCGGATCTAGCTGAAATTCGAACCCATCCGACATATTTTAGTTGTCCTTGTTACCTGCAAGAAAGAAGAAGATCCACTGAAAAATAATGGCGCTAGAGTGGCCAGAACATTTTTCCCATTATAAGTCTATGGGGGTTTTTCCAGACGCTCACGGGCAGCTAACTCCGCAATCTGAGGCCGAACCTAGCCGAAATTCGAACTCATCCGAGATGTTATAGTTGTCCTTGTTATTCCCAAGAATGAAGAAGATCCAATCAAAAATGAAGTTGCTAGAGTGGCCACGACATTTTCCCCATTATAACTCAATGTGAGCTATCTGTTGCCATGGAAACGAGAGTTCTGATCCGACCTGGCCCAAAACCTATTGCAACTTTTCCCCCTTCTCAATGATGCTTCAGATAAAATTTGATCGCGATTGACCTCGTTGTCTTAGATATATTCAAGATTGAAAGTGTGAACGCACGGACGCACGGACGACGGCTCGACTACCATACGATAAGCTCACATTGTGAGCCTTCGGCTCTGGTGAGCTAATAATGATAATCCAATCGTATTGTCAGCATCAATACATGCTTTTCATATTTGTTCCGTTAAAGTGCATCTTTGATTGTCTAGTATTCTTTGCAAATGTTATGAATACTTGAGTACTGGTTTTCCCTAGAATCATAAATAAATAGATAAATAAATAAAAAAAAATAAATTAATAAAATAAATAAATAAATTAATTAATAAAATAAATAAATTAATAAAATAAATAAATAAATAAATTTAAAGAAATAACACTCATATAAAAAATTGAGTATTGGTCTTGCTCAGAAACATAAATAAATAACTAAATAAAAACATTAAAAATAAACATACACACACCGTTCATCCAGATACAACAAACGCGGAAAGGTCTTCCAAACGCGGATATAAACAACTGTATCGCGGGAATACACAAGGTAAGAAAACATAAACAAACAGCATTTATTTTTTTCTTATATAAAATGTGTTTATGCAGAGTTGATGCAAAATGGTTTGTCTTGAGAATGGTACAGTATCATAACAACAGATTTGTGTAAACTATAAATACAAGCGAATTTATTTCGTAAATCATGATTTTCTCGTCTACTTCTCGAATTTTTTCATATTTGTAGAACTTATTTGTTTGGTTTCGTGCAAATATCTCTTCAAAACTTATTTTCGACATCTATGGAATATATAAATACCATGCATCAAACTGGAAAAGATTTTTTGGGTGTCGATATCCATGTTTAAAAATAAGCCTTGTTTACTTCAAGGTACAACTTACCACGGACGTTGAAACTGCACAACGCGGATGACCCACATAATTTGGGTAAAACAAACACGGATTCGAAAATCGGGTTTTAACGTGCAAAACACTGACGGAACGTTTTCTGATTAAAATACAACGAAGAATCTAGATTTTTATAAAGTGAACGTGCAATAAATGCATCTTGTTGACCCACATAATTTGGGTAAAACAGACACGGATTCGAAAATCGGGGTTTAACGTGCAAAACACTGACGGAACGTTTTCTAATTAAAATACAACGAAGAATCTAGATTTTTATAAAGTGAACGTGCAATAAATGCATCTTGTTGGCTTTTAAGTCGGCTATTCACTTGATGTATGGTCGAATTCGGGTGTGGCATATAACATATAACATCATATTATAACATAACTGCTAACAGCCTTTTTTTCTATGGATGATTAAATCGTAGAATCAGAGAAATGATATATACACATGTAAAGGTATTTATTTGTATGTTTGTGTTGTGAATAAACATCCAGTGAACGACTCTTCGGCCGTGTCAAGAAGGAGCCGCCGCTTCCTGGGTACTAACCAGTTCTACGGGAATTGAATTGTCTTGCTCAAAGACAAAACACTGGTGCCAGCATGCCCCCCACCCCACCCCCACGACATCGCCGGACCAGGAGTCAAACTATGCCACGTTGCTATAAGTTTTAGCTCACCTGAGCCTAAGGTGAGCTTATAGGATGGCCATGCTCCGTCGTCCGTCCGTCGTCCGTCGTCGTCCACCATTTTAAAGATCTTTTCATCTGAAGCCGCTTGGCCAATCAAGGAGCATCCTTAGGAAGGGGGAAAGAAAGTTTATATAAACGGTCTAGGTCACATGACAAAGATGGCCGCCATGGCTATAAATAGTAAAAACCTTTAAAAATCTTCTCCAAAAGTCCTATGATTTTGAAACTTAGCATGGAACATCAGAGAGCGAGGAGCTCTACAAAGTTTTTTTATAAATCATGACCTTGGGATGACATTGACCTATTTTACGGCAAGGTCAACATAGGTGGCCCATGCATTTGAATGGGGAAAATTGTCAAAATGTCATTTTAAGGGAAAAACTAATAGGAAATGGGTAAATGGACTGAAGATTTATGATTCTGAAAAATTTTGTTGTGGACTAGAGTACTACAATGTATATATGAATTATGACCCTCTGATGACCTTGACTATTTTACGGCAAGTTCAAAATAGGTCGTCCATGACCATAATAGTCAAAAGTTTATTGGTATATATCCCAATTCTCAGGAGAGCGTTTACAGGACCATTGGTCCTCTAGTTGTTCTTTCATTACGTACAAGATCAACGTTTGCATGGAGAAGAACTCTATAAGCTCTGCTTTCGTTCTAATCATTTTCGTCATGTACCTTTAGCAAATGTATGCAGATATGCTATTAGTGAACCTGAATAAAAATGTTTAAATTAAAACTACAGGATCAACAGCTAAGGTCATATAGAGACGGTCAGTCATTATCATTTTCACACCAAAAGCCTCTCAGAGGCATGGTAACGAGTTCGTTGTGCACATTTCTTTCACCACTAATAAGGTTCCATTCACAGTTTCGTACTTTTGAGGTGGGCATGGCATTGGGCTGTAAATTATCCTATTTCAATAATTTGCCGACTTCTTTCCCCAAATCGGATCAATTATGCCTCAAACATGTGAAAAAAAAACTTATTTTCTATTTTTAGACTGGTAAAAACCGGGATTATATAAGGATCCCGCATCGCTCGCCAGTCATAGCCGGTGACGCTCTTCACTGTCGACTTTGCAGGGGTTATCTTTGTTCAAAAATAGCGAAAAAAGTAGCTGGATGGCACATATTTGTGCACTGCTCATTATGATCCTGGGTAGATTCTCTAAGTATTTGCATGCGATTTTGCATGCGATTTCATGATGGGGCATCCTTTTGCACAGAACATGCATGGGGGCCCAGACTTTAGGCATATTTTACAAAAGGTTTGGCCTGTCTGAAAGAGGGGGTAGGGGAAAATATCCCCAATACAGGTAGTGTGAAAGTCAGTGCTAGGCGATTTAAATGATGTTATTTTGTTGTTAGACATTTGATTTAATGATTTTATGGGAGAAATCGGATTGTTCAATAGATTGGACAGAGCTATTATCAATTTTGGCGGATCTAGCTAAATTAACTGAAAAATGCTCTAAAAACTGTGTATTGCTTCCTAAATGCTCATCTTGAATCTACGTAGTCTATGTACGTTTGTATACATAATTTGTTTTACATGTTGTCATAGAGGACCTTTTACAAAGGATATCACTTCGCCACACTTGAGAGTGAGAGAGACAATCATGATAAATATATTCTTGACCATATATTCATAAAAGAAATGCATCCATACATTACACCATATGTTTTACATGCAATAATCTACAAACATGCGTAATTTAGTTGGTGTTTGAATCTGAAAGGCGAAAGCATTTGGAGCTCTGCATATATCTGACACTATCACACTTCATAAAGGTACATGTACAGTGTAGCTAAGGCTTTTCGCACGGACAGTTTCTCGGTTAACATGCACCTGATATGGACCTTTCGCTCTATAAAACAAGTTAACAAGGTTTCCTAATGTTGTGGCCAAAGCGTAGTGAAAGTACTCATGAACCCACGTTCCTTGTGGTTTTATCACGCCATAATTGGTCTTCAACCAACCATCTATGGACTCCAAACCATACAAAATTGGCTCTAACAATGACTACATCCAGTTTTCCTTAAAATAAGGCGAGAATTGGTTTTTATTATCCGTTGCACCGAATGGTCCGAGTTTGTTTCACCTGCTTGAGAATTTGAACCGTGGTATGTTGCACCATATTAAATGAGAGTACCCAATTTCAAATAGTGCTTATTCTCTCTCTATAATTTTGTGTGGGTTCTTGAAATGGCAACACTTGAAGCGATCCCCGATCCTCCAAAAAACATCAGTTTGGTCATATTATCGTGCTTTAATAATGATTTACAGACATTCTTACCAAGATTTTTCTCTTTTCGTACATCCAAGTCAGATTTAAAAGCCTATATTTCTCGAACTAATAGAATTTATGAGACAGGATTTTAGGTAAACATTTGCAAAGTTATGTACTTTTTCATTGTATGTCAAACAAAAATCAACTCAGCCAATATCATGGCGTACACATGTCTTATTGTTTTGGACCCCGAGATACCTTTCACTCTGTCTGAGATGAAAGGTATCTCGGGTACAGATGGTGCAAATTACAAAGTAATAAAATAATTAACTCCCCCAGTGCTAAAGCCGTCATTATGCAAATTTTGCTATGGTTATCTCGTAATTAATTGTCTGTTGATAATTGATATATCTATATAAAAATCAGAATATTTATTCTACATTTTAGACGAAAACAAAGTAAACATTCATAATTATCAGAATTTTTTTAATAAAATTGCATTTTCAATCCGTTTTCTACATGAAATATTAACGATTTTGCACACTGATGAAAATAATTTTTATCTGACATGATCAGCTAATTACACTGCCCCCTGCAGTGAGCTGCAGCATCAACAACACTTTATTGCCCAGTTTTATAGTTGAAACCACATGCCAACTTCATGGTTCAAGGACGAAAAAATGCACAGAAATTTTATAAGAGATGTGTACGCTATGTTCATTATAATCAAAGATAATAAATACTCACTCTATTTTCCCTGCCGTTCAAAATGCTATTGTTTATATCCGCGTTCGGAAGACCATTCCGCGTTTGTTGTATCTGGATGAACGGTGTGATACATGTGAATTGAACCTAAGTCGACAGATTAGAAAGCAAGTAACATAACCAATACGTTACCGAGTCCTTAGCTAAAACTATAAGCTTGCAATGTATTCATAGTATCATAATTGAACACTCGCGTGGCGGATCTAGATATACATCCTTAGTACCCCATAATTTTATCTGAAATGCTATACCTTTTTGCCTGAATAGCTAGATCTGCCATTATATTCGGATACGTATTCGTATTTGGATACGTACACCGAACATCTCTATTATTGTATATCTATTATTAGTGCATTTAATTATTGGAAATTGAAAATGGAAGTTACTTTACTCCTCTGCTGAATGTGATCATTTGAAAAATAAAGAACTTACTTTGATTCGCTCTACTGATAGACGATTTCAAATACAATCTGTTTTTTAAAAATTGTAAAACTCAAACATCTCAAAAGTCTATATAGAATGGTAATCAAATATTTGTTGCATGTTGTAAATCTGTTTATATTGCATGCATTTGATATGTGACACCAATAAGTTATTATAGGAATGACTTTTATTTTTGTTGATTTTATCGATGTGTAAACTCAGGCGAATCACTCGCAAACTAAATAAAACCCGAAGGGCTTTATGAAAAAGTTTGTGAGTGATTCGCCTGAGTTAACACATCGATAAAATCAACAAAAATAATAATTCATTCCTTAAAATTCCAACTTTGTCTCATTACAAGCTGCATTTGTCTACATTGATTTAAATTTTTATCGCCAGCGGAAGGAAAATATTCATGAGGCAGCCATCTTGAAAATTTCCAAAGGATAGAACGTACTTCTCGCAATTGATAGAAACTATAACTGGCTTGCTTTAGACAGGCTGTAAAAGCAGGAGCTGTAAAAAGGTACAAGTAGACAACGATCAGAAAAAGGCGCAATCAGAAAAAGATTCCCACTCCAAACACAGAGGAGGGAAAAAACAAACTAACAATAAGGTACTAAGACCATGAATACATTTAGTAAGCCGAATGAGCAGCTATTTCCCAATAGGTGGCCACTCAGTTACCTACACTTACATAAAATATGATAACATACATAAGGCGCCAACAGAACAAAAAATTAAACACCAAGACATAAAACAATAAGAACCACATGATAAATTCCATGATGGATCAAAATCGAGGACTCACAGAATGAGTAAGCTGCCCGAAGATGGAGAAAAGGCACAAGTAGGCAAAGATCAGGAAAAAGATTCCCACTCCAAAAACCGAGGTGTGAAAAAACCAAACTAACTATCAGGAACTTATACCATGAAACATATCGTAAGCCGAATGAGCAGCTATTTTCCCAATAGGTGGCCACTCAGTTACCTTAACTTGACTAAAAATATGAAAACATACATAAGGCGCCAACAGCACAAAAAAACTTTTTATACACCAAGACATAAAACAAAAAGAACCACCACAGAAGTATCGACTTGGAACGATCAGTAACACAAAGTTACTGGCGGGCTTACACCGGAGATGCCTGGGCGCCCAATAACTAACTAACTCCGGAGCAAAAGAAAACCACCAGTTGAACCCCGGTGGGCCAAGCAACAGACAAGAAGCTCCGGCCCCAACCAACTAAAATGAATAGCTTTATGTCGGGGCCATGATAGAGTGCAATTAAAGAAGGCAGCATAGTTATCAACCGTGATTGGATTAAAAACTAAGCATGCAGACTGTCGCATAACATTTAAGTTATATCATGTACGTCTGTAACGCGTAATGATTTTTCTGAATTGAAAAGAAAAATCATTTCTTCCAATATATTTCTTAACTTTGTAAACCAAGTCACCATAAAATTCTGGTTCCAAAAGGCCCTCACGTAAAAGGGTCTTTAGCCCAACACTTAATTTGGAAATCAGTTTATAGTGTCTGCGATAAAATTTAAAAAAGTTTTTTCGAAGTTTATGATACCTATAGTCCTGCTGACGAAGTTTGGATGTTAAACATTTATTTCGTGCATTGAAGTCCGCAACATGATTGCAGACTCTAGCAAACCTAATAAGTTGTGAAATGCATACGCCATAAGAAGCAAGGCGAGGAACGTCACCATCCAAAAACGGAAAGTTTACTATATCAAAATCAAAGTCATCACGTTTATCATAAAATTTAGAAGAAACGAATCCATTTGCAATAGAAAGATGTAAGTCTAAAATGGGGCTTCGGTATCTGGGTTGTTTGCTTTATTCAACTATAGTTTTGTTTGACCATGCCTTCAAAATAAGGATTGTCAATGTTCAAAAGGTCATCGAGGTACCTAGAAGTCGAATTAAAGGGCTCGATAACATCAGCTTGATTGTCATGGTTAAGAGAATCCATGCAGTCTCTTTCGTAGCAGTATTAAAATAGATCAGCTACGAGAGGGGCGCGATTGGTACTCATCGGGATTCCACAAATTTGTCTGTATAACTTGGTCCCAAATCTAATATAAATATTATCCAGGAGAAAGGGTAAGGCATCGCATACATTCTGACATGACCTAAGTGTATATCGACTTTGGTCAGAGGAAGTGAAAAATGCTTTTCTATCATTACAGGCCAAATAAAGTGAGCCATAGTTTTTAATGCTCTTTTGAATGCCCGCTCTATCAAATCGAGTAATTTTTCTTTAATCAGATTATGTGGCAATGTGGTATACAAAGTAGAAAAATCGTATGTGGACAAGCTCGTCGCACGAAACCCTCTACACTTCAATTTACTGAGCACCTCACCAGAATTGTTTATTGATTTCACACCAAAGATATTAGTAATATAGTCCCGGCTTAAATATATATATGTATATATAACGATATTGGAGTGCACTCAAAATATTCCATTGTTGCTCAGGGTTGTTCAATAATCAAGAGGTGTGATGGATCGATGATTTATTTAACCCCTTGAATAAAGGGTGTCCTAAAATGAGATATCTACATATGAAAGTATTGTGCCATGAGGGCAAATCAAAGTACACAGATAAATAAATGACAGACAAATGCAAGCAAGTATTAGCAACTTCCTTGATACATTTATACTTTAGCCTGTGACATTAGATTGCGGTCATGTTTCACCAATGCACAAAAGTGAAACATTTTATTCAAATGGATGGAATGGATAAGAACAGTATCAACTTATATGAACAAAGCCGATATGAAATAATGGCATCAAGACCTTTGTTCTTACTTGGTTGTATGCTTTAGAATTACACAGACAGTATATCAAGTATTTGTACAGAACACAGAACTTTATAGATTGAGACATTTATTAACAAATTTTATTTTCATTGCTTAAAAGTAACTATGCCAAAGAGTTTAAATCTTGCACCAGAAATATGAAATTAACAGTATTGAACCAAAACAGCAATTTTTACCTTCAGTTATAAATTTCATGGAAAATACAGCAATCAGAAAACAGAGATTAACTAAACAATTATCTGATGTATGTATAATAGAAACCATTTCTTCAATTTATAGAAACTTATGACAAGTTTCCTAAACTTATCTGGCGCAAAAGTGTCTGTGCAGTGTATCTTAAAATGCATGCGATTGGGTTTATATTGGATATTTCAACCAATCATATCCATTCTCTCATAGCAACAAGGGGAAATAAGCCATTATATTTTATTGCATTTTGTAACATTTCAACCCACAGGCCATGAAACCAAATTCTGGTCAACTCGACCCCAGAAGAGAAACAATTGCAACAACCTTCCAGCTATATCACAGACCTATTACAATTTAAAAGGCCAGATATTATTGCTTCGAAGTTTATAAAATATCACTGTGTGACATTGACCAAAACCAATTTTTATCTGAAGTTTCATACACCGTCTCACAGTATCGTATGACATGAGATTTGATAGCTGTAAGACAGGAAGTTAATAATTTAGAAAGTTAAGTGGTAGTACAAGAACTAGAATTAGCAATAAAACATCTCCCCTTAATTCAAAATTGTTCTTTTGGGAGAAAATATTGCCGTCTGGACCGATAGAAAGACATGTCGATTTTCAAATGGGGCTCGGAACACTATAAATTCAAACGTCAAATTTCAACACACAAGACGATTAAAACATTTCTATTCTGTTAAAAGAAAAAGCGATCATGTTAATAAAAATTCAAAGTATTCATTTCGACGCCTTCAAAACGCGTTCATCCATTGTTTTATGACGTTTAGATTTGGTGACGTCAACGTCTCTTCGAAGACACGTCACGTAATCACGTAAAGCCGCGCCGTTTTAAAGGTGAAAACCGAGTATTCTTACGCATTGCTTTTATCGAGATATAAAGTCTTCCAAACAACCAATCAGAATGTAGGAAATTAGTTAAGTTGGAATTATTAAACTACAAATATACAGCATGTTTTAAGGGTGAACATTACTATTGTTTATGAGCACATTGTTTGCGCAACGTCGGCGTTTAGTATGTGCATGTTACGCGTAGTTTCTAACGTCGTTTTGTTTTGATTTCTCAATGACTTTGCAAGCTGTAGAATCTTGTTCTGTTTGTTTCTGCATAATTAAGTCCTAAAGCGGGTATACAAATTGTTCATTTTTATTTTAAAAGAAGTTTTGTGGCAATTGATGTACCCAGATTAGTGTATAAGGTTAATTATATGTGAAAACGTTTATTTCGATGTTGATGACGTCGCATAAATATACGCGGCGTCAGTGCGACATTTGGCGTTAAAGCGAAAAAGGCGGGAATAGTTGAACGTTTTTCTCTATATCTTCCAACGCCACCCGGTGACCCCCACTTTTTATTTGAACTTTTAAATGGTTACCACGTTTCCTATCTGTTGGTGTAATTTAATCAAAATCATATGCGTAGTTTAGGAGATATCGCAAAAATACGTACTTTTTTCAGGTTTTAAAAGATGGCGGGAAAGTTAATTTTGCATGTAATCTCCTCAGTTTAAGAGCAAATAATATCAAACTATAAGAAAATAACACTCATCGTGTGTTTAAGTTGTTTTTACAGTAATAACATGTATATTAAAACATACGTCCGCCACGAGTGCGGTTTTCTGAAATGCACGAGAAACATCCAAAAAGTTCTGATACCATGGAAACGAGGCCGGTGACTCCCCACTTTTATTTCGATTTTAGTCCAAGAATACAATTATCTTGAAGCGTAGGAAGTTTCATGAAAATCATATGCGGTAATTAAATAGTAATGTTTCCCTTTAAATGACGGACAAATGTGACCCCTGAGCCATCACCTCCAAGATGAGTCCACTCTAATCGGTAAAGCGCGTTAAAAGTTCGGTTTTTACGAACGTAGATACCTCATTTTGTAACAGAGTATCGCGAAAGCATTTATTAATCTGTCCTCAAGTATATGCAGCCATGACGCAGTGGATGTGATACTGGATTGCAAAGACGAAGGTCCCGGGTTCGAATCCCATTAATCGAATTTTCGTTTTGGTTGAAGAAAGCCATTCTTTGAAACACATTTTCCTTTCGATTTTTCTACAGTATTATTATTATTCTTATTTTTTTTATATTATTATTGTTTTATTTATTTTATTATTTATATTTTATACATTTTGCAATATTTTATTCATTTCATTTCGGTACATACAAATCAGCGAAACTTAGTCGCCCTTTGCAGTGTCTGAATCGCTGGAGTGGGCCTCGGAGTCGTCCTTTGCCTATCCTAGGCAAAGGACAACTGGCTCCTCTACTTCGTCGACGGTAATGTCGATTTGCCAGTATTGCCGTTCAATACCAAGAACGTGACGCACGCAGTTTTCCCACTTGGCTGTTGTTATAGAATGCATGCCTTCGCTGGTCAGATCTCTTATGTTTCCGATTCTAAAGTGAAGGTTTTGCCTAGCAATGAAATTATCGGGCCTTGTTATGAGTCGTATTATCTATAAAATATAAATATAATTTGTAAATAAAAATAATTAAAAAATCACGACCATAGAGACTTGTGATGAAAGAGTGTTATTATAATAAATTATCAAGTAATTATAGTGCGATTTTCAACCCTGAGCGATGACCTCCAGGACGAGTCCACTGTAAAGTTCGATTTTTATGAAAGTAGTTACCTGCCTTTATATTGATCAAACTGCATGGATGCTTAGAATAATCTACACCCCTGTTTTATGCATGCTTCAGGAAGGTACCCAAGGGTCATTTTGAAAGAAAGAACAAAATCTATGTTCTGAGCAAAAAAAAATAATAGAAAAATATAAAAAAACAAATTCTACTAATTTTTTTATTTTTTACAACCTTAAAAATCTCTGTATATTGCATGGGCATGCTTTTCGTAAAAGAAAACATGCCTATGCAATGAACAGCGTTTTCTTTTCAGCTTTTCAGTTGACCAATCCTTATTTTTGCTCAGACATTAATTGTTAATATGACAATAATGCATTAGAACTGCCGCATAAGAACCCTAGGTTTTGGGTTAAGATATGTGTTCATACCTGTGCACAATAGTTTTACTACATAAAAGTGGGGTGTAATTAAAGATTAAGATTCAAATCCTTTTGCTTTCACTGGGTGATTAAAGAGACGCCACAGATTTTTGAAAAAGCCAAAGTGTCAACTTTTTTTCACCTACGGTTATGGGCATAATAAATTATGCTACCAACGTAACCCTAACGTCATGAAGATATGTTACCGACGTCACACTATCCAGAGTTAAGAAAAGATATGTAATTGGTTCGCGTTTACTTTGCTCTGCCCTAAGGCGTGACCTAGATCACATGACTTATAAATGTTTTTCATTAAGAAATAGACAGCATAATAATGAGGCCATAACAGTGAAAATGTGGATATGGGGGTATAAATTTCAAGGACATGTTTCCTTGATGACATAGTCTTTTGTCTTTCTTATAGAATATCAGTTTTGCCTTTTAGTTCCTCATAAACTTAAATTTTAAAATGTAAATACCAAGAAGTATAGATACACTATTACTTCATATAAATTCATCGACATGGCAGTTTGTATTATAATGATTGCACTGTTACTTCTTATTTTGGGTATAAATTTTCACCATGTCACAATATTAAATCATATTTCATTTTTTTTTTTTTGCCTGATGACAATACAAAACTAAACAAAACATTTTCCACATCCATCCTGAGAATACCAAACATAATAACAGACTGCTTATAGACATTTCTTGCCTAACCTGAGATGTACTCTGAGATGTAAATACACCATACATTGTCAAAAAGTCAGGGATCATCTCAATAATTTCATTGCATTGACGCGCTTTTAGAACACTTTCGTTTATCCAACTATTCATTTGTAAATTAAATGTTTGTCTGTGCGCTCGGTTCGTTTGTTTCTTTTCTTGCTTTACGACCACGACGTACAGCCAAGATCATGTCCGACCTGTCAGTTATCCTTACCCTGAAATCTTGTCACACCAGGGTGGCGCTATCACGGCGTTCTAGAAAAATGCAGAACGCCGAGGTGAGCGCGGTATGAACGCCACCAACGCCGTAGCACACGACCTTGCATCGCCAGCTAACGCCGTGGGAAATCCTAGAACACCAAGGGTCGGCGTTTCGTTTGGACATACTCAAAACAAATGCCGTCGTTTTGCGTTATAATAAGGGCGCCGTATGAACGCCCTGAGGATGCCGTGGCAACGCGATGAGAACTTCATCAACGCGCCATGAGCTCCGCGAGCACGATGTGAGATCATAGTGCAAACGCCGTGGTAGCCTATGGCGTTTGCATAGAGATGGCACGGCGTCCATCACGATGTCCTTGCGTCTACACCGCGTCGATTAGGCGTTTCACGGCGTGTCATTTATTTTACTATTTTCCTGTGGCGTTTGCTAGGCGCTGTCACGGCGTTCGCGAGGCGCTGTCACGGCGTTTATTGCACTTGCACGGGGCTTTCACTTACCGCGTCCAATGGTGTTTTTCTGGTGAAAATAGACGAAAAAAGATATGCAAATTTAAAAAAAAAAAAAAAGCAAACAAAACACTATTTAATTAAGGATGTTCGCTGCTAACATTTGTCATTTCGGAACTTCCGGTTTTTCTTTTGTTGAATATCTCGTAAACGGTTGCAGATATTTTCCTAATATTTTATATTTGGATACATATTGATAATATGCATTGAATGAGCAGTGAAAATTGTCAATCTAAGAAACTTCATTTTTTCACCCCATTTTCTGCAACATTTCAGAAAATTTTATTTGTCAGTAAAATTTAGGGGGTAGGGTAGATTAAACTTGAATATTACAAATCTTCAAATTTATTGCACTAGTTCGATGTTTATTTTAGCTGCAGTATATGTGTACATGGTATTCTAAGTCAGTCTTTGGGTCTTTGGTGTGCTGGTTATAAAATTTTAGGTGGTTTTATGAAATGGGCTTTAAGAAACAAAACAGCCGAAAAAAGGCTGAAAATTGCGATTTTCAAGTTGTTGGTTCTCTCTTATATGCACACTACCCTATATATTTCTTTCTTTTATTCGAACAATATTACCAAGTTCTATGTTGTGTGAAAATACAAGAAAAAGTTTGAATCAACAAGTATGGGTTTGGCACATTTCAAAATATTGCTATTTTCCGACTTTTCAAGTATGGGGGTAGGGTTTGAAAAGGAATCGTAAAATTTTGTAATCCACTTCAAGTTGCAATTTTTTTCTTTGCTTTTGGTCCAAAATAGTCTGCGATACGTAAATACTATGACTTTTGAAAGCATTCTAAGTATATGTTGGTTCAAGACAGGAATGTTTTAAAGAATTAAAAAATAAATTAATTTTACTAACTTTAAAACATGGTGCTCAGAGGTCTCATTCAGAGGCATGTAGCTTGAAAAAATGCACACTACCCTATATTTATTTTGTTATCAAATGTCTTGTGTTGTATTTTGGAATCAAAAAAGAGGGGTTAGAAAAAAAGTTTGAATACTTTTTCATTGGCAGCGAACATCCTTAAATCAGATGCACATACATGTATAAGGATTTCTTTCAAAATGTCAGCTGGTTTATTACTTGTATATGTGTAGGCGCAGCAGATAAAAATTGCTGTTGATGCTGCCAGCACAGTTCTGTAAAGACACAGATCAGGGGGCAAAGAATGCTTTGGGTCTGGCCATGGTTGGAGACAGCCAGAAGTTTTCAGCATAGTCATTTTCACAGACCGATGCCAGAGCTAAGAGGATATTTTTGAAAGCCAAACGTACAAATGACAGAGACTACGCTTCCAGGTGCCGGAACGCCGTGGAAGCGGCGCGGTGCGAACGCAGTAGAAACGCAATGTACACACCCAAAAGCGCCGCGCAAGCACATTGAAAATTTTAAAGTCGTGCAAGCGTTTTGAATCACCGGCTAGAACTCCGTAGAAACGCGATAGAACGAAGTGTGAACTCCGTAGCAGCGCAATGAGGATGTGGTGAGGACGTCATGGCTGGCATTTTCACAAATAAAGTCGTTTTCCTTGGCGTTCTCGTGGCGCTTTGGCGCTGACCAATGCGCTACGCGTAAGTTGCGCATACGCTGAGTACGTTCTTCGCACGTTTAACATACGCTGCATACGTTCCGAGTACGCTGCTCGTAGGCTGGCAATGCGTTATGCATACGTTTCCCATACGCTAAAAACATCTAGGAGGGCTTTGGCGTATGACAACGTATGCGAACGTATGAGTTACTTACAGGTAACGTTCATGAACTTGTGCATAACGTATTCGTTGCGTACGCCTAACTTATGAGTAACGTATTATCAGTACGTCGGCATACGTTGGAAATTTTGTGCACGCACAACATTCAGGGCGTACAGGACGTATGACAACGTAAGGCAGCGTATTGTAGCGCATCCGTAAGTTATGAAAAACTTATGCCGAACGTATGCAACGTACACCAACGTATGGACAAAATATCTCATACGTCGGCATACGTTGGCGCCATACGCTGTTGTGTAATGGAAGGCACAGGGAGTGCTAAAATAAAAAAAAATGTTTCCTTTCCACCGTGCACGCGTTTAAAACACTCCAAAAAGTGTTGAGCTCGGCAATTATCCGCGTCCAGTGTAATGATTTTCTGTGCTGATGCATCTTATTCTCTCGACCGTCCAAGCTACCGCGCCCGGTTTTGGAGTTAAATGATTTAACGCCAAATCCGAGTTCGGTTGCGAGATCGGCCGAGTGTCTGGCTCGCGAGCGTGATGACCACGTTCAGCACATTTCTTTCATGAAGCTTGAAACTTGAAACTTTATTTAATAGTGATTAAGGCCACCGGCCAATTACACAAAGAACAGTATAATACAATACAGACATGCGCATGCAATGAAGCATGTATTCATAAGAACATTTCGACGTAACAGATATTATCCATCATCCACTGAATTTTTGTTTGTTTGTTTGTTTGTTTCTGTCAGCGGTACCGTTTGTGGTTTAATATCCCTGTATTGTGGTTTAATATCCCTGTCAACAGTTTTGTCATGCCGGAACAGAACCACCGCTTCCGGGGTATTAACCTATGTTGAAAGAAATGTGCACAGAGTACAGGTTGGTTCCGGAAGGCTTGCCCGAGAACAGTGCGGCTAACTTACATGGCATAGCTGTTGTCCGTGTACGTCTTAAAAGTACAAATGCAACCTGACAAAAGAAAGTTTTCTTACATCGAGGACAACTATAAGATACGATGTACAAAACTATGTACGAATAGACAAGAAATGTCATGAGATAACCTGCTTTCTTGTCAGTGCACAGATCAGCATTGGTGTGATCGCTTAGCCAATAAGCACACAGTCTTTTATTGGACAAGCTAACAGACTTGACTGTTCAGCTCCTGATTAGCGTCGGCCTGATCAACGACTACATGTAAAAACGGATGTATAGAAGATTGGAATTTTATTTTGAGACATCCCCATTAAAAGACACGTTTGTATTTCAGTGTATGGTGTACAAATCTATCTCGCGTTAGGCAAGAAATGTCTAATAGTCCTAAATTTTTCATACCAATATCTCATAATAGCGACGCCCCTGCGTCGCTATTATGGTAGAACGTGGTAAAAATGTTCTGTTTTATTCTGCTCTTCTGTACATTAATAGAAAAAAAAAATATTTCGTCAACCGGAACCGGAACTGTTATTTTTGACGTCATCGTGACGTTGCAACACGCGCTGCTGCATTATACTAATTGATCAATTAACTTTCCATATAATTTTACGTTGCCGTCACGTTTCAACACGCGCTACATTGTGCTAATTGATAGACTCACTTTCCATAATGGTAACGGTCGGAAATGGTCTCCAGGGTGAGGAAGCTGTCATATATGTAGCTTATTTTAAAATCATCTGCATAATGGGAGTAGAGCGTCGCAACAAAGGTGGCGCCTTATTTCATATTACATAGTGTATCAGAATTTACCAAAAAAGCGGTAAACTATATCGACAACATGGTACAGGTACATTTCCCATCTATGCACCGGAACCTTAAGTTTGCCATGTTTCGAATCCTATACTTGAATGTTTGAGCCGCCTCATGAAAACAACCAACAATCTGTATATGCGGAAACAAAGACGCGGATCAGCTTCGCAGTAACTGCGAAGCTGATAAGCGCCTATGTTTTCGCTTCAGTAATAGTACCATTCCTGTACTTTCTAAATCCAAACTGTCCAGTCTCTTGCCATCTTCTATGCTTGTACATCCCGGTTTGTGTCAGACCAGTTCGGGAACAACATTGTTGGTTTTCCCACGAGACGGCTCGTTAAGATCACATGAGGTAAGGAATGATTGATTTTGATTTGAGCCTTTGCATGAGAAAACCAATACTCAGGGTTATCAACCAGGTCGGACACAGACCAGCCTGTACAGCTACAGAAGAAGGCAAGAACTTTGAAAGTTTGGACTTAAGAAGAAGAGGAATTGACTATCCGTGTAGCGGAAACAAAGGCGTTGATCAGCTGTGCAGTATCTGCACAGCTGATCTTCGTCTATGTTTTCGCAAATGAAGTGTGTTGGTTTTCTGGTGCACGTGTATTTCGGCGAGGAGTTATCTCCTCCAATTTAATTTCTTGCCTGTGGTTTAGGGAAACTACAATTATTGTAACGTTTCCTTAAAATGTATATTTTACATCGCATTTAGTTTTGAATTTTCCAGGGAACTGGAAGAGTAAGTTTTTTTTTATAATTTTCGTTTTCAATATTTCTTACTGTTAGCATTTAGTAATCTTCTGTGCTTATGTGGTACTGTAAATGTCCGTTAACTTTATACTCATTTTCTTTAAGTAAAATATGTTTGTTTGTTTTAATTGATGCTTAACGTCACAGTCAACAGCTAAGGTCATGTCGGGACGTCGCCTCCATTTTATGAGACTTTTATCCGAGATGAGGATGTCAGTACACCCAACAAGTCATATAATAACCATCCAACAAAGCCACAAAGGCTTATATCTGTGGATGTTTTGGCTTGAAACTACTTTTCCTGGCCTGGCTCAGACCTGAACAGTCAGCAGCGTACAAGCTTTGCCTGGAGGTACAAGCAGCCCATATATATTTCTTTAGGCCCCAATGGGCGGGGGCCAACAATGACTGTTTTATATAACATATCTGTCTTTCCAGACTTAGTCCAAGATGAGACTAACGGTTAATGCCCTGCTCATATTGGGCCTAGCTGCGACAACGTGTAGTTCGGCGAGGAATTTTCTCCAATTTGTACAATGTAAAATCAGAAGAGTATGTCTTGAAGTATCGGAGCTAAAACATACAGTCAATGAGTGTTGCAGCAAAAATGGTAAAGTAGAAACGCAAATGATGTTTTGATATACACACATTTGCGACATTGTACAGTTTGATTGTCTAGATATTTATCATGATTTATTTGTTTGTCCATGATCATTCATTGACTAGTTAGAGATTCACCACGAGGACCGAACAACTAACTAAATGTTTTGAACCACTGCAGAAGCTGAGGGTGGGGTTTGGTACCTGTAAAACGGGTTTAAGCCCGCCAGTAATTTTATATTACTGATCGTTCCAAGGCGATACTTCTGTGGTGGTTCTTATTGTTTCGTGTATTGATGTTAAACATTTTATGTGCTGTTGGCGCCGTATGTATGATATCATATTTTAGTTAAGTTTAGGTAACTAAGTGGCCACCTATTGGGAAAATAGCTGCTCATTCGGCTTACGAAATGTGTTCATGGTATAAGTACCTTATTGTTTGTTTGGTTTTTTCCCGCCTCGGTTTTTGGAGTGGGAATCTTTTTCTGATTGCGCCATTTCCTGATCGTAACTTAAAGACATTCCATGTGTAATAATAAGAATTTTATGATGAATCATAATCAAAGTGTCATTAACCCATATTTGACAAATGGATTCTCCCATCATAATAAATTGGGTGAGTCCACTTTCATTTTAGGGGTGTTAGGTGCGATTTTTATTTTTTATATCATTTTTCGATGAATTCCTCTGTGCAAACAGAATAGCCCCAGATGGGACGCCGCGTTTTGCGGCGTCACATCTGGGGCTATGCTGTTTGCCTATATCCCACAAAAGGGACACCAGGCTTACATGTGTGTTAAAATACTAGACCTATTTCAGCCTTAATTATTGATATAAATACGTAATTTGATTGATAACTTCAACTTTCAACAGTTAGAATAGAAAGTCCAATAATATTTTTGTTACACACTGATCATATATTTTAGATCAGTAAGAACATTCCGAGTATTTAAAACATACAATATTTTTATTATTTGACCTTGCACAATATGCATAGAATTGCACAATATGGCTCATGCTATCTGCCTTTGACAGGAACATTTTAATATATATGAGGGTCTGGATGGGGGGTCCTGGTATTCACTAATCATTAAAAATTTAGCCATTTATTCACTGTCATTAAAATTTTGGCTTATTCATTAAAATTAGCTCAATTATTCATTAAGATATGATAATTACTAGTCACGCCTTCTTCACCCAGCTAATACCCATAAGCAAATTGGTGTTCCCCACCTAAGGCATCCCCTATCTCAAGCCACAATGACTAGTTACGTATATGATATTAAATTGTAGACTGCTGAGTGCAACCTTGATATTAACATCACGACCAAGTGAGAGAAGCATATATACTCTGCTAGACCACAAAGCCTCATATAAACTTTCCGAAATAGTATACCAACTTATTTTAGCAAATCCCCTTTTAAATCTTTTGGGAGTATAATCCCCTCCACCTTAAATACTGAATACGCCCTAAGTTTTACCCTGAATCTTTCTCTTCAATTATAAATACCAAAGGTTATTAAAGAAAAAAATTAACTTCAGGGGTAAAAGTTATAAAAAATGCTGTTGTTTTTTTATATAGTAAACTGTGTGATGTATGGATTTGTGCTCGTGCCTGATTGTACAATACATTTCATCATTTATTAATATCTTAAATACCGAGCGAGCGAAGCGAGCGAGGAAATAAATATGTAGCGCCATATAAATTGCCAGATAGATTTGCATCAACGTTCTTAGTGCTGCCTTGTTTCTGATTGGAAAAGACACTATAATTATGTTCTGTCCTATAAAAAGCAAGATGATGTCCATCCACAGAAAAGATTATCATTATAGGATTGGAACATACATGATAAGGACAAAGTGGGGTAATAGAATAAAAAGAAAATACATATAACATAAGCAAACAAAACAGTGAAATAGTGTAACGTTTCTGTATATATATTGCAATGTATGCCGAGCGGAATGCACACACTATAGGTTATATATCAATTTTA
Source organism: Rugalucina vietnamica (assembly GCA_964017185.1). NCBI lineage: Eukaryota > Metazoa > Mollusca > Bivalvia > Lucinida > Lucinidae > Rugalucina > Rugalucina vietnamica. Next base: position 48,700,637 of record OZ024882.1, on the reverse strand, counting down.
CGTTGGGGCTCCTTAGCCCTGATAGATCAAAACTTGTATGACAATATACCAATATAACATATATATGAAATAGACTACCTTGTCTTTAAATCTCAATAATCAATTCATTGGACATAAAAAGGAATCACTCATGAATTATCAACAAAGATTATGGGTTCAACCTGACCCCTTGTTAAGGCTCCCAATTGCCTCCTAATCACTCACAACGATTCTGCACTATCAATGTTTCCCAACTATAGGAGCTCTCCTCACCGGCTCCTGATCTCAAATACTATTGCTCCACACAGAAGACACCAAGTCTTCAAATAAACTAGGAGCCTAACTCGCCGGCTTCTGATTCCACTACCTACTTTACTAAGACACTTCAGTCTTTCTGTTTTACACTTAGAGCGTAACTAGGAGCCCTTGTCTCAGGTTTCGCAATGATCCCAATGAGACGTAGACAACTAGTATTTGCTCTATTACCTTTACTATCCTACCGGCCGTTCACTTCAGAGTCCAGTCGCAGAATGCCAAACTTTGCCTTGTGCGCGGTATTTATACCCGGGAAAATCCATTTGATAGGTAAGTCAGGTTTAGTCCACTAAAATGATTGGTACTATTTGACACATACCTTTGTGTTTGAAATCTAATGTAACGAAATGGAATGATATGATTTAGACATAGAAATGTTGTGATGTTATAAACGTAATGCAATAATTAATCTGTTTCCTTGGTAACATAACCCTGGACCCGAAACGACATTAAATGGAATCGTCCAGTGACTCGTTGCACCGGAGACGCTTTTCTACCCAAGCACCGCTTTACAGCTGATCAAATATGGCGGCGCCCAGTAAATTTTATTTCCTTGTTGTAAATTACATGTTTTTATGGGATTTTATCATTATTTTATCATCAAACTGGATTGAAACAAATCATTTATGAATTATGCCAGTAGCGGAGGCTGGATATAATCTGTAGCAGCAGGTAAACCCATTATTTTGCCAAATCCAACACTGTTTAAATTGTAAACCTGTGATTTCTTCACACTACCCACGCCTCCGATTTCATGCGCCCTCGCATGGAATAATTAAACAATGATTTTTCAAGTTACAACTTTAATTGACTACCTCGACAACGTAACATTTAAGATCACAATAGCATTTCAAGACAAGCTCTTTACATTCCTATTAAAAGTGATGATATGATCAATGGTAAACATGACATATTTCAGACTGACTGAGAAATTTTCTACTTCTGATACTCTTTCAGTCAGACAAATCATCATCATACAGTCTTAATACGTATTAAACAGATATTTTACATGTCAGAAGCTTTGCATGAATAAAACGACTAGATTAATACACACATGTATGGGTTTCATTGAGATCCTACAAAAATGACAGCTGGATCAATGAAGAACATTTCCTATGTTACTTATTTATCATGGCTCTTGGCCATATGAGAATGAAACTGGTATTTGTTCTCACAGTTTTCACCACACAGATTACACACAAAGAAATCAACATGCGAATGCCAGCCTCGGTGGAGCATTGACATGATTTCATCGTCAAATGTGATCCCACATGGTTCACATCGATGGCTAATGGTTTGAACTCCCATATCTTGCATATCGATCACCGATACCCTTAGCTCCTTCATCTCCTTGTTACTTGCTCCTACTTCTTCTTTGCTGACATTTCTCCTCTTTGGAGCCAGTACCTTCGCTGGTTCTGTTCTCTTTCTGTGTACTCTTCCAAGAGTTAGGTCTTCCTGTGCCCCCTGCATACAAGCACTTTCTTCTTCACTCTCAGATGACATAGACTCCCTGTCTGAATTACTGTCATTATAGTCAAGCTCTATCTCTGGATCTTTATCCCAGTCGGCCTCCCCAGTCGTGGTCTGTGTTTCCGGCGATTTGATAACTTTGGGCTCTTTAATGTCAGTAGCGGAAGAGATCTCTGTCGCCGAAACTGGGTGGAATTTTCGAACATGCTTGTTCAGATTGGCCCTTTTACTAAAGGTACTTTGGCAGATGCTACATGCCAGGTGCTTAGTTTGTGGAACCATCGGCTTTCCACATTTCTTCATATGGGCCAGGTATTCTTCCCATTTGATTTCTTTCTTGCAATTGGGACATACAGATCTCTTCCGGGGTGTTTCCTTTGTATTCGGCATTTCTCTACAAACAGAGAAGACAGATAAATATATCAGAAGTAATATTAGGCTTGAGTCCGTGATATGTGTAGTGTATCAATATCCCACCGCTGCCACCACTGTAACGTTTCTATATTTATATAATGTAATGTATGCCGAGCGGAATGCACACACTATAGGTTATATATCAATTTTACGTTGGGGCTCCTTAGCCCTGATAGATCAAAACTTGTATGACAATATACCAATATAACATATATATGAAATAGACTACCTTGTCTTTAAATCTCAATAATCAATTCATTGGACATAAAAAGGAATCACTCATGAATTATCAACAAAGATTATGGGTTCAACCTGACCCCTTGTTAAGGCTCCCAATTGCCTCCTAATCACTCACAACGATTCTGCACTATCAATGTTTCCCAACTATAGGAGCTCTCCTCACCGGCTCCTGATCTCAAATACTATTGCTCCACACAGAAGACACCAAGTCTTCAAATAAACTAGGAGCCTAACTCGCCGGCTTCTGATTCCACTACCTACTTTACTAAGACACTTCAGTCTTTCTGTTTTACACTTAGAGCGTAACTAGGAGCCCTTGTCTCAGGTTTCGCAATGATCCCAATGAGACGTAGACAACTAGTATTTGCTCTATTACCTTTACTATCCTACCGGCCGTTCACTTCAGAGTCCAGTCGCAGAATGCCAAACTTTGCCTTGTGCGCGGTATTTATACCCGGGAAAATCCATTTGATAGGTAAGTCAGGTTTAGTCCACTAAAATGATTGGTACTATTTGACACATACCTTTGTGTTTGAAATCTAATGTAACGAAATGGAATGATATGATTTAGACATAGAAATGTTGTGATGTTATAAACGTAATGCAATAATTAATCTGTTTCCTTGGTAACATAACCCTGGACCCGAAACGACATTAAATGGAATCGTCCAGTGACTCGTTGCACCGGAGACGCTTTTCTACCCAAGCACCGCTTTACGGCTGATCAAATATGGCGGCGCCCAGTAAATTTTATTTCCTTGTTGTAAATTACATGTTTTTATGGGATTTTATCATTATTTTATCATCAAACTGGATTGAAACAAATCATTTATGAATTATGCCAGTAGCGGAGGCTGGATATAATCTGTAGCAGCAGGTAAACCCATTATTTTGCCAAATCCAACACTGTTTAAATTGTAAACCTGTGATTTCTTCACAATAGTATCTGGCTCAGTAAACTTCCAGAATGATTGAATTTATTTTTCTCTGCCTTCAAATGACACATTTCTTTTTCAATTGGTCCATGAGGTGAGTTCCTACATGCTTGGCTTTTCCAAACAATTCAAGGATTTCTGAAATATGAATACAACATTTGTACTAAATCGGGTCTAGGGGCGTCCAGACCCCAGAAAAAAATGAAATTCTGGAATGGCAGGGAGGCCATCTAAGACAATTCTATAGCCAAATTTTAGCATATTCATTATTCTTTAAAATGTTACTATTCACTATTCATTATATTACTCTGCTATTCATTAAAAATTTACATTTATTCATTATTCTTTAGGACCTCATTATTCACTAATCATTAAATTTTTTGCTCTTTATTCACTCTCATTAAAATTTTTAAGCCATTATTCATTAACCATTATACCCCATCCAGACCCTCATATATATTAATATGCACCATTTAACCCTAGTTTTATATATATATAAAAGTGGGGTTTAAGGGGGTATAAATTTCACGTACATATTTTCCAGATGCTCCAGACTGTTTCCACGATGGACAGACATTTGCCCATGGATCCATCTTTACGGGGGCTGACGGCTGTAATACTTGCTTCTGTAACAATGGGTCGGTTAATTGTACTAACGCCCCTGGCTGTGGTCAAGGTAAAATATGGGCCGCGTCATGAGAAAACATCAAGGTGTGACATAAACTGAGCTGTACAAGCACTGAAGATGGCTAGAGACTAGAAGTTGTGGATTTTGAAAGCAGAGGAATTGAACTACATATGTATCCGTTACTGCGAAGCTGATCTGCGCTTTTGTTTTCGCATAGATTATGCAAAATAATGGTTTCCTCATCACGATACTCATTTACAAGTGCTTTGTATCACTTTTGTTGGGATCCAAGCCAATTTTTCAAATCTGTGTAAAAAAAAGGGTGAAATTTATAGATATTAGTTTAGTAATCAGTCCAAATTTTAAGAAATGATCAGTTTTCTTTCAAAAATCGCGTTTTAACGAATTGTGTCTGATAATGTTTTTTCCCAGATGTTTTGTAACTGTTTAAATCTAAATGAAATAAATTCTTAGCACAATTGAGCATTTAGTTTATCGCAAATTTGGCAGCAAAAGATTTTAAAATCGGTTGACAAATAAAAAAAGTTCTGGTCAGAAACATTTTTGAATAGGGATTTTTTTTTTTACAAAAATCTCATGAAAGGGAGGTAAATATTTCCCGCATTTTTTTAAATTCTTGGTATTTCATTATGTTTGCTTAAAATTATTATAAAATGGCACAAACGAGTTACTGAGACAAAATCTCCATGAGAAAAAAATTATTTGAAAAATTCCCATTTTCATGATCATGGAGTGTCTACCTTTGCCAATGCAAAATCCCTATTCAAAATTCATTTTGGCCATTAAAACTTTATCAAACTTTATGCAGGTCCCATTGGATTAATCTAAGCGGAGAGCGGAACCTGAAATGGACAATTTAAAGAGGGGTCATCTCATGCTTGTCGGATGCCAATATTTTAAGTTATATTATGTATATATGTTATAATATAGCAATGTTTTGCCATTAGAAATTGACACTGAACGATCGTTGCGAGTACTACACTGTGCATATCAAAATGTTGAATCTTGCCTAAACATTTTTTGAAATAGCCCGTAATTTTGTCCCGTTTTCACTGTCTCGACTTAAGGCCGCGGTTCATGCCGTTTTATCGATTAGAAGTGAATCCTGAAGACCTGAAATATAACTGTTGAACCGGGATAGACTATGTACCATCCGAGGCGAACCGTGTTTGTCTAACGCCTCTTCACTATGTTTTGCCGGCGAACCCCTGTATAGCCACGGTATCCACCGATGGTGTTAGATATACATCAACTCGAGGAACAGGAGAAGAACACTGGATCCATGCCCCAACCACGTTTTAAAATCAAAATTGGATTTAGATATTGTGTGACTGAGTCAGATTATATGACCGCTTGCATATTTTTATCCATGTAAGTTTGGTCCATTGCCCGTCGTCTACACATGTACATGTATGAAAAATGTATCTAATTCGACATATTCCTGTGATAGCTCTGAGATCAAGTGCACAGCTGGCTCAAGTTTTGTTTTCAAAACACTGACCAGTGCAGACTTGTTGGCTAGCAAACCCATATAGCTCTAGGATAAACTGCAAATCCATGCGATATATTTTGAAGCTGTCGTCAAATAAGGATGCGAGTTCAATATTAAATAGTCGGACATCAGTCTTTGTGTGCGAAAACCAACAGCCTAGGCTCCAGACCAGGTCTGTAAAGACAGAATATGGTCAGAAGCTTGAAAGATAGACAGAGGAGGTGTCATTCTATCCTTGTAGCGAAATGATAGCCCTGAACATGTACTGATAAGCTTCTTTTTACGCATCTGTGGATTCGATGGCTCACATACACATAAGGAAACTTCAAACGCGTACACATTTGTTTAGACATTTGCTTGAAAACTAGAGAAGCAATTAAAACTTCTACTTCAGAATACATTAGAAGACTGTATTTCGATGGAGCGTGGTTAATTTCAAAGAAAACTGATACGATTATCAAATATTGCAGTTTGAAAACTTAAAACAACGAAAGGGGCAAGTGAGCAGTTCTTTTGTTTAAAAATCGCCATATATCATCCTTCCAAACATGATAAAGTAGACAATTGTCAATGCACTGCATTTGATTACATTTAAGAAGCATTAATAAAATTTAAAAAAAAAAAAAAAAAAAAAAAAAAAAAAAAAAAAAAACATTAGTCGAAAATAAAACTGATGTTCATCGGAAATGGAATGGAAATTTGAAAATCTCTTACGAACATCCCCTTCCCTCTCACAAAATAATTTAATCGCATTATACGAATATGACGTAAAAACATCCTCATGGAATAAATCCAGTGCGTCATTCGCGTTCTAACAGTGATACTTAAACAAGGAGAAACTTAAAAAAAGTTTTCTTAGAATTTACCAAACGCCAGCTGTCACCCAAAATATTCACCGACCAGTAAACTTGTGACGAAAACCTAGGACAAACAAATGTACATGGCAAATGAATACATTGCACTACAGCAAATCGCGGGTCAAGTGAATGGTACTTAATCTTTGTATGATAGTGTGACTCACGTTTGGTAAATTGGCCAAGTGCATGTTTTTTTTTTTTTTTTTTTTTTTTTTTTGTTTTTTTTTGTTTTTTTTTCTGGAATACACTTAGCATGTGTAATACGCAATTTTCTGTGTGGACGTGAATTTAAAAGCTTGCCTTTCTAACAGGGTGTATATCTCGATTTCAGAACTTTTAATTGAATGGATATGACGATTTCAACGGGACAAAATGTCTCACATTTTCTTTAAATGTATTCAAAAAGATAAATGTAATCACCATTTCCGCACTGAAACATGACGCAAACTTCGGGTTTCGTTCAAGTTAAGGAAACTGTGTTTTGCATAAAACGCAACATTTTGATCCAAAATTTTCACAGATTATTTGAATAATATTAAATTCATGGGGGACCCCACAAATTGGGGACGGGAGAAATACATGAAGATGGGCCGATTGTGTCTCCAGACAAAATTTTTAAACAAATTCCTATCTGATTACAGATAAATCGCTCAGAAGGTATGAGAGTGACCAGAAAAAGTGGTTCAAGTCAAACCTACCACACATATATGCTGTTTTGGTTTACTTATGTGGTTATATTTTAAAGCACATTTTGGGTGTTATGAAATCCTGGTGTTGGGTAGAAGTCCCACAAAAGTTGAGACAATCTCCCGACATGACCATTGACTGGGACGCAATGCATCAACGCAACCAAACACACCAAAATGCAAAAAGGTTTGAAATTTAATGTTTTAGGGAAATAGTTTCTGTATGTGTTGGAGGTTTCCTTAAGCATTGGTATCATTGACCGACATATAAACTTACATGTATTGGCGGACCCTGCCCAGATCGGACTGTTAGATTTTGCAGGACAGTGCGATGGTCATTAACTTCCCATAGTATTGGTTTATACCCAGGAGGTGGTGGTTCTGCCCTATATGACATAAAGTTGTTGACTGGGACGCTAAACCGCAATACAAACAAACAAAAAAGTTCGATATTGCACTGATAGCTGACGCAAAACGCTCGTATGTGATACAAAATGCACTCTTGGTACAAAATGCACTCTTGGTACAAAAAAAAAAAAAAAAAAACCGGTCGAGAATCGATCTCCCATTTTTCTGATTCCAAAGCGAATACACTAACCATTAGACCACCGAGGCGCATAATGGTCGATATTTATCGTATTATGTTTTATACGTAGCAGCTACATGTAAAACCGCTAACACAAGTCTAATTGATTTCACTTGAGATGATCCCTCAGGTAAACCTCAATTTCCAATTCCTATTCAGTCTAGACTAAATCTTTAAATGTCCATTAGGACAAACTAATATCAAGATTTTGACTTGAAAACAACTTGCCTGTCGTCCTCCTCACGAAAATTGTCTGCAAAAAAAAAAATCAATATCAGAGGCAGTTTTTTTGTGTTTTGTTTTTAACTTTAATATCATTTTGTAACTTTTCACACAAAACTTCTCACAGAGACTTATTTGTGGTTTGTTTCATAGAGGAAGGATCGAGCTATAACTATCGAGATGAAATAGCTCAAGCCTACTGCGCAGCCACGGCCGTTAACACCTTTGACTACGTTAGTGCAGTACGTCGTGACTGTGTGGGCGATGAGAACACTACTTGTGAGAACATCTGTCACTATACAAGCACGTTCCGTGACGAGATGGAAGCAAGCTTTCCGAGTTTGTCCACGTTTGGTTGCCGTGGTGGAGTGTGGGTATGGTTTGACCATCCAGTGCTGGCGCCCAACCCTGGGCCGGGACAGACGGACTCTGGCCTCCTGAACATGGTGACTATCAGCTATGGTGCCAGCTCTTGTACTGACACGGGCTGTGGTCCGAATTACTGCTGTTGTTTCGCGAATATGGATGCCAAATGAGACTCTATAGACACGCCAGTTGTCCAGAGACCACCGACGCTACTGGGAACATCCAACGCAGATGAAAGTAATAAGCGACAACAGCGAACAACTTTCCACGGATCATAGATGATAGTCATAGAATGATCCGTAGTAAGTTAACGTCACATAGGTTTAGATATTTGTACCATGCAACCTTATATCGATTTTGCGTTGGTTGTTTACCAGATCCCGTATTGGTTGTCGCTGGATAACCAGTGTGTTGGCTAAGACATACAACATTCTGTACATTATGACGTCAACACCATTGGCCAGAAGAACAATTGATACCTTATTATTAAATAAATTAACAACACAATACAACACAATAATTGTATTGTTTGATTTAAATTCATGAGACATTCACAACATACATACATCAGATAAGTTTGTACAGAATAAAAACACAGAACGAAAAGACTTTGTACATTCCTTCCTGCATTTAGATACACCAGCTACGAAACTATCGTTGAAAAATAAAAATTGACTCAGCATGACGTAATGGGGATATCCCTTTATCTCCCAAAATATAATTCTGATCGTTACAAGGCGATACTTCTCTTGTGGTTCTATTTGTCTTATGTTTTGGAGTCGAATTGTTGTGCTGTGTGAACCTTATGTACGTTTTCATATTTTTATTTAAGTTCGTGTAACTGAGTGACCGCCTATTGGGAATTAGCTGCTTACTTGTCTTATGATATGTTTTTAAGTGTAAGTACCTAATTGTCACTCTAGTTTTTCCCACCTCGGTTTTTGGAGGGGGCATACTTGTACCTTTCTAGATCACTAAACCAAGTCAATAGGCGTTCTGACTTTGCAGAGCGGCAACAAATGTTTACAAATCAACGTGTAATTTTAAGAAACAGGATAAATATGTTGTTGGAGAAATCGCATTAATCAGCTACACTACTGACGAATGGTCTTGTCCATCCCTATAATTTGGGCAATTCCACTTCGATTCAGTTTAGGGGCTCCAGGAATGATTTTAATTTTCGATGAAAATCCTCTAATCAAACAGAATAACCCAGTCAGGACGCCGCGTTTTGTTGTGTCACATCTGGTGCTATCCTGTTTGCCTGTGTCCCATAAAAATGACGCCAGCCTTTTTTTTTTTTTTTTTTTTTTTTTTTTTTTTTTTTTTTTTTTTTTTTTTTTTTTTCTCAAGCTTCTCCGAAGGGTGAGATGATATGAAAGGTAGAAGAAGATGATTTGATGATATTAAGATGATGATACCAAATTCTATTTTTTTATTCTGTGATTTTTTTTTATTATTATTATATTTTTTCCATTTATTTATTTTTACACAGTAAATATTTTTGACAAAAGACATCGTATACTTGTATCATTTTTCAGTATTTTAGCAGTATGATTAAATAATATTTGTTTAACAGATGATGCCGACATTATTTTTTATTTTTGATCTAAAATAATAGGTTATACATAATACATTTCTAAATTGTTTAATATCAGTTTGCTCCATATTTAGAGGGTCTTTGGCAATACGTAAAACCTCATTTTACACTACATTAGTCTCCCTAAACATGGAGCCCAAGTCTTTTCTATAAATATATTGCTGAATTTGTATTGAATTTATTCTTTGGATAATCTGGAGTTGCCTGCCTTGATTGCACATAAACATATATTATACATAGGTTTGTTATTTACTATATGAAGCAGAAGGAAGTTAAGATCTGTGATGCAATAGCTGATTCAGGAGAAGGTTTGAAGACTGAATCAGGGTCATTTATGGTCGGGTATATGCATTCATGAGAAGAAGAAGACAGATAGTGATAAACAATGAGAAGAAATTCAGTCTGATGAAAGAGTGTTCATGATAAGAGGCTTCACTGATGAACATCAATATATATACACAAAGATTTTCATAAAGCATATCATACCTGTCAGATTTGAGAACAACAACGAACAGCTGAGATATACATGCATTTTGAAAGAAAAACAAAACAACACATAAAACAGGTCGGCTCGAGTTTGTCGTTTTCTTTTTTCATGTCTTAGCATATTTTTGTAAGTTTATTAAAGTTGTTCTAGAAGATCTAGCACAGCTTTATATTTTTCGGCAGCTTTTGTCACCTTTAAGAATTTAGCACAAGATGTGATTTTTGAAAAAATAGAATTTAGGATTATTGTGGCTGAAAATAATTTGTTTTCATATTTGATCACATTCCTTATTTTCCATATTTCCCATTTAACAATATGAAGTATCGTATTAATGTATATTCTAATACAGTTATCAGTATTATTAAAGCCTATTATTACATTCTTCAAGTCAAGGAGAACCCGTTCCTGGCCATTCCTTAGCAGAGTTGTATTGATTTTATCATTAAGTCTGGCAAGGACATCATGAATTACCGAGCATTCGTAAAAAAGATGTGTTAAGTATTCTGTTTCTGATTTACAAAAATGGCATTTGCCGTTAGATCTGCCTATTAAGCTAAGCCTGTATTCAGTGAAAATTGCGTTGTGTATTATTTTCCATTGTAACTGTTTTTCTTTATTGCTTGTAAGAGTTTCTAATGATCCTTTCCAATGTTTAGTCCAGTTTATTTCCGTGTTAAACAGTGTATTCCATCTATCAATGTATTTCGGTTGATAATTTGTTTCATTTAAGAGACACTGTAGCTGTTTCAAAGGCAATTTATGGATTTGTATCGTTCCCTGGCGAATGGCAATTTTACGTTTGTTTAAGTCATTTTCGGCATCATTATTTAGATGGTTTATCCTAAGTACGTTAAGCCATTCTTCATTTATACTAGATTTGATAACTCTATATTGTTTTATTACGTTTCTTTTGTCTATGAATTTAGATAAAATTGTGTTTTCATCAACAAATGTTTTGTTGTTGGGATCCCATACATCTGTTATTGATTTTATTGCATTTTTACTAAATTTGTCAAACCAAAGTGGAGTATTTCTATGTCTGATTTTGTCATTGCCACATGTTTTCATCAAGAATAGATGTCATATCATTTGTTTGTAGTTTACTTCTGAAAGTAACCCAAGAATGTATTGCGTCCTTGTAGAACTTAGAGGGAAGAGTAATGGTTACACCTTTTGTGTTTGAGCATTGGTATAAAAAATTATTGGTGTTGTATTTGTCATCTAGACATTTTAGCCAGTGTTTGCCTATCAAATTCCAATGTTGCGATTCAGAATTAACAATTTTATGTATAAACTTAACATGTTTCGCTTCTATAAATGTGTTTAGGTTAATCATATTCATGCCCCCATTCCCTATATCTAAATACATGGTTTGCTTATTTACTAATGGTTGCTTTCCATGCCACAAGAAGTCCCATAAAATTTTATCTATATCTTTTACTATGTTTTTAGGTATGGAGTTCATTTCTAGTTCATAATTTATTTGAGAAACAAGAAATGTTTTAATTATAAGTATTTTACCCTTAAGTGTTAAATCGCGACTTTTCCAGATTTGAATGCAGTTTTTCATTTTCTTGATTTTGTCCATCCAGATTTCTTGTTCTGGTATATGGTAACCGTGATTTATTCCAAGTGTTTTGACATATGAATTTGACCATGATATCTCTTTGAATTCAGGTTCTTTGATTTTCCAAGGTCCGATATAAATAGCTGTAGTTTTTGTTTTATGAATTTTAGCACCGCTAGCTTTTTCAAATTTTTCAAATATCTTAAAACTTTCTTTGATAGAATCTTCAGTGGAGTTGAAAAATTGTGAGTCGTCTACATATGCACTTAGTTTTACATCAATTGTTTCACCGCTGTGGTCTGGGTTTGGCAGGGGAAAGCCTATGATGTCGCGATTGCGTCTGATTGAACATGCCAGAGGTTCTGCCTGCAGAATGTAAATTAGAGGACTGACAGGACAGCCTTGACGCATTGAACGACTGATGCGAAAATATGAACTTCGATATCCATTTGTAAGTAAGCATGTTTTTGCATTTTTATATATCATTTGGATCCATCCGATGAATTTTTGTCCAAAGTTAAACCTTTCTAAACATTTAAGAGCCCAGCCCCATTCAACTCGGTCAAATGCTTTTTGATAGTCTAAAAATATAATTGACGAATTTATGTTGTTTTGCTCACTATAATCAATAATATCTTGTAATAGACGGTTTGCTTCAGATATATTACGACCATTTACATATCCTTTTTGGTCCGAATGAATGATCTTAGGAAGGAGTGGTTTTAAACGTTCTGCAAGTAATTTGGTTACTATTTTATAGTCCACATTAAGCAAAGAGATCGGTCGCCAATTTGAAATATCTGCGCGTTCGCCTTTTTTGTATAAAAGAGTTAGCATCGCCCTGTTTTGTGACGGCGCGAGAGTATTTGAGTCTAAAATAAACTTAAACTCATTTTATCGTAGACACTATGAATTGATTTCCAAATATAATGTTGGGTTAAAGACGCTTTTAAGTGAGGGCCTTTCGGAACCTGAATTTTATGGTGACTTGGTTTACAAATTTAAGAAACTTAAAGGAATTAATGATTTTTCTTTTCAGTTCAGAAAAATCATAACACGTTACAAACGTATAGGTTATAACTTGAATGTTATGCGACAGTCTGCATGCTTAGTTTTTAACCCAATCATGGTTGATAACTATGCTGCCTTCTTTAATTGCACGCCGGTGGGTCGGGCGTCAGACTCTATGATGGCCCCGACATAAAGCTATTCATTTTAGTTGGTTGGGGCCGGAGCTTCTTGTCTGTTGCTTGGCCCACCGGGGTCCAACTGGTGTTTTTCTTTTGCTCCGGAGTTAGTAGGTTATTCGGCGCCCAGGGATCTCCATCGTCGGGCAGCTTACTCAGTCTGTGAGTCCTGGTTTTTGATTCATCAGGATGTTTATCATGATTTGTTTGTTTGTTCTTGATGATTCATTGACTAGTTAGAGATTCACCACGAGGACCGAATAACTAACTAAATGTTATGAACCACTGCAGAAGCTGAGGGTGAGGTTATGGCCATGTAAAACCGGTTTAAGCCCGCCAGTAACTTTGTGTTACTGATCGTTCCAAGTCGATACTTCTGTGGTGGTTCTTTTCGTTTTATGTCTTGGTGTTTGAAAAAATTTTTGTGCTGTTGGCGCCTTATGTATGTTTTCATATTTTTAGTTAAGTTAAGGTAACTGAGTGGCCACCTATTGGGAAAATAGCTGCTCATTCGGCTTACAATATGTTTCATGGTATAAGTACCTGATTGTTGGTTTGGTTTTTTCCCACCTCGGTTTTTGGAGTGGGAATCTTTTTCTGATTGCGCCTTTTCCTGATCTTTGCCTACTTGTACCTTTTAATAACTTGTGTGACTTCTTGTTTAATTAACGGCCAGAATGATATGTAAAACTCCGCTACTATCCCATCATCCCCTGGGGATTTATTTTGTTTTAACTGTTTGATTACTTTAGAAATTTCGTCTTCGGTTACTTCTCTGTCACAATTTAGCTTTTCATGTTCATTTAATTTTAAATCTACGCTTTCAAGAAAATATTCAGCATCTATATTACTGTATCCTTTTGACGTGAAAAGTGTTCGGTAAAAGTTAACTTGTTCATTTAATATCGAGTGTATATCTGTTTTAAAGGTTCCATCAGTACACTTAATTTTATTCCACGTTTTATCGCTTGCATTTCTTTTCTCTGTACTAAGAAAGAATTTGGTTGATTTTTCGCCATCTTCAAAGTATTTAATTCTAGATCTAATTTTCGCTGCAGCGGTTTGATTTTCGTAAAACTCTTTAATACGTTTTTGTAAGTAAGTAACTTCTGCCTTATCTCTACATTTATTTGAGTCTTTTATTTCGTTAATTCGTTTTTCATAGTTTGTAACTGTCGTTTTACTTAAGTTGATCGAACGGCTTGTTTCTATCGTTAATTGTTTGATGTTATATTTTACCATTTCCCACCAGAGTAATATATTTGCATAATTGTTTATTTTACTTTTCCATGTTGCCCATAAATATTCTATACTTTCTCGAAACTGTGCAGAGGATATAGTCGCCACATTCATTTTCCATACACCTGGTCCTTGATCAGTTTTCGAGAAATCAGTGGCTATGTATATAATGTCGTGATCACTAAATGGGAAGTGATCTATGCTTGTACTATTAATATAGTTATCGCATGCTGTTTCAATGAGAAAATAATCAATTCTTGATTTTGATGACCCACGTTTAAAAGTAAATGACTTTTTCGTTGGGTACCTTCTTCGAAATATATCATCTACGTTGCATTTCTGCATGAGATCAATTAGCTCGACACAACCTTGGTCATTTGAATTATGACTTGGGTCTCTGTCAAGTTTGCAGTCTAGTGCACAGTTAAAATCTCCAGCTATCACGGTTTTATAGTTCGTGTCTACTAGATTATGTATGTTTTTAATGAAAATTTTACGTTCTTGTGGATTATTAGGCGCATACACATTAACAACTTGAATTTTTAAATCTTGTACTTGTATTATAACAGATATTATTCTGCCATCTTGATGCTTATTATATGACAATATTTTTAACGATGATTTTTCATTTATGAGAACAGCGACCCCTTTTGATAAGCGTGTCCCATTACTCCATAAGCTTGTACCATTCCAATCTTTTGCCCATTCATATTCTTCGGTACTATTTTCACAGTGTGTTTCTTGTAATAATATTACTTCATATTTTTTTCTTTTTAACCAGTTGAAAACATTTTGTCTTTTTTTATCATTCCGCAAACCATTGACATTTATCGAACCAAAACGTACCATGTTAAGCTAATCAATGAGAATGGTTTATGGTTTATTTTGTTTCGGGGCGTGCTTATCCGACGGGGGTGTGTTGGACAGGACGCTGCGGTTGCGCTTTTTGCTGAAGGGTGTTTCATAGGCCATGTCTGGAGTAAGACCGCTGTCAAAGAAGGTTTGAATATTGTCCTCAAGAGCCTCTGCTCCTTTGCTGCTTAGATGGATCCCATTTGTATCACTCGAGTCATACATGGACCTGATAGGAACACCTTTCTCAAGGAGGTCATCATCATTATTGAGATAGTACAGATAAGACTCTTTTTTCGTAAGTTTACACACATATTCATTGACAGATTTTGCCGTTGCATTCATTGTATTTATTGCTGTTGTTTTACCTTTCCTGTGAGGTATGCTGGAGAAAGCAATTTCAGCAGACGGGAATTGTCGGTGGGTTTCTGCAATAGCTGATGAAACCTCTAGAATAACTTGATTTACGTCAGCCTTATTCTTACCTATATCATTCGTGCCTAAATGAATAGCAACTCGTTTTACTCGTCTGTTAGTGGTCTTTGATTTTGCTTTGTCGATCAGGGACGCAATTCCTGCCGCTGCAGTGCCTGACCTAGAGAAGTTCATAACAGACGGGTCTTTGAAGTAGGCTCTTGTTGCATTCGAATCACCTAAAACTATGTTTACAGGGTCTTCTGCATCTTCAGCCTTTTCAACTGGCTCAAGATTCAGGAGACCTGCACCCTGCAGTTGCATTGATTGCGTCTCGCTGTTACCGTGATCAGGTTGTTCTATTGTTATATCTGCAGTTGTATTTGTTATTTCATTTAAATTGTCAATGTTTGTACTGTCCGTGTTTGTGTTATCATTATCAGTAGTGTCAAAATCAATCTGTTTTCTAACTGTGTCATGCTCGCCTCGGAGTTCCGCCTCTCTACCTTCAAAGATTTCATCAGCATACTTTCCAAGAGACTGACGTTCTTTGGCTTTCTTCAATTCTTCACATTCTGACTTTTTGTGGCCCTCGCCAAGACAAAAATGACAAACTATGTCATTTGTACAGTCTTTTGTAGAGTGATCTGTACTTTTACATCTTCCACACTTAACTTCTTTTTCTGGACATTTAAAGAAAGGGTGTCCTGTTTCTCCACAGATTCGGCATTCCGTTTTATTGTCGGAGAATATGCGTACCCGGAAGCGCCCAAAGGAAGTTTGAATTGGGATAGCTTCTTTACAGTTGACAAGCTGTACATAACGTGTTCCAGTTTCTATTTCCGTACCCCTTATTTTGCCACGTCTTAAGCTGTTTTCAATCACCTCACCATACTTGTTCAATCAGAAATAGATCATCCAGCTCATACGGGGCATCCTTTATGGTAACATAAGTAATTACCCTATCCACATCATAGACATTGTTATATGTGTTACGAATGGATATGCCGTCAATAATAAGTTGCTCTTTTGTTTCATTTGAGCCCACTGTGATTAAGCAGTTATTTTCTGTTATTTGTATAGCTTTAATTTCGGCCAAATCTACCACATCTTCGATGCCTGACATCACTTCATCATGTGCCAGCCTTGAGAAATGCCGCGTGTTAAAACGCACTGTCAAAGGACGTGTTATGACACTCATGCTGAAATATCAGCTTGCACCAACGTTCACAAGTAGGCTGAAGGTAATGCACTCGGTAGACACTACATCTGTTCACATGGAATGAGATCAATGATGACGCCAGCCTTAAATGAGTTCATCAGCTACACTAATGAGCCGACCGCTCGGACACATTTTTGACAGAAATGCAAAAAAAAAAAAAAATACAGACTTTTATTCGACCGCTTTTTAATCCATTTTGAGAATGTCAAAATATAAACCCAGAAACAACACATGTAGAAAACCTAGCTGTTTGACATTGACAATCCTTATTTTGAAGGCATGGTCAAACAAACATTACGAAAACATGTCCATGCAATATACACAAATATACCCTGATGACGCAATGCTTTATACGCTGACCACATACAGAAGGCTGAAGATCAGGCAATTTGTGTAACAACATGGAGAGTGAATTTGTTTCGAGCTTTGGATACTGAAGGAAAATGTGCGAGTGCCGAAGTACAAAATAGTAAAATTCTTTTATCTTTGATACATGTTGAATAGATGGCCGTAAGCGCTGAGCGGGTGATTACTTTAAAACGAATTAAAAGGTCAACGCTGTTACAAAATCTACGGTGACGTGCGCCGGCTACACCGTAGTGCCCTTTTTGTTTTGGCTGTAGATTTTTAACGGGTCGTTAATTTTTCCTGATATTTTGCAGGGATATTCTTGACATATTTCGATTTATGTTCATGTTATTTTATAAGCATTCCATTGATTTGTATAGAAGCTACAACAAAAGTCTACGTTATTTTGGATCATCCCCCGTATAAAATCTACTGAAAATTTTCATTTTTTACAACTTTAAAATCTCTGTATATTGCATGGGCATGTTTTAGTAATAGAAAACATGCATATGTGATGATGGGCATTTTCATTTTCACATTTTCAGCTTACCATTTACCTTAATTTTCCTCAGACACCAATTGTGAATATGGCAATAATGCATAAGAACTGCCTCATAAGAACTCTAGGTTTTGTGTTAAGAATAAGAAAATTGTTCATAACTGTACACAAAAGTTTTACTCTATAAAAATTGGGTGTATAATTAAAGATTGAGATTCAAAATCTTTTGCTTTCACTGGATGATGAAAAATACTAACAGGTTTTTGGAACTGCCAACATGTCAAATGTTTGCACCAACATGTACGGTTATGGGCATATGCTACCAACGTCAACCTAACGTCATGAAGAAATGCTACCGACGTCACGATATCCAGAGTAAACAAAGGATATGTAATTGGTTTGCGTTAACTTTGCTCCGCCCTAAGCGTGGCCTAGATCACGTGACATATAAATGTTTTTATCAAGAAATAAATAACATAATAATGAGGCCATAACAGTGAAAATGTGGATATGGGGGTATAAATTTAAAGGACATGTTTCCTTGATGACAGAGTCTTTTGTCTTTCTTATAGAATATCAGTTTTGCCTTTTAGTTCCTCATAAACTTAAAAATGTAAATACCAAGAAGTATAGATACACTGTTACTTCATATAAATTCATCGACATGGCAGTTTGTATTATAATGATATACGTAGGCTGTCCGGAAAGTTTTGAGACTGTATCTATATCTCAATAACTATTCAAGAGAATCAGTTGTAATTTTACACAGGAATATTACATTATATCATGAGTTATTGCTGAAAATTTCAGCATATTTGCTAACCGGGAACATATTGATATAATCATTTTAATACGAGCATATTGCTACTCTCGGAGCACTTTGACGTCAATAACGTCGCGCCCGTTATGATTTTACAAGAAAGACCTGGCTGATCGGATGCATTTTAAAGTGGCCCTCAAGGTCATCGGGCAACAACGCTTGATAGTTTCAAGTTTATTTGATTATTCTGAGGGCAAAAATACAAAATATATCAGGAAAACACATTCATTTTCATTTGGCTACCTCCAAACTCTTTTGCGCCAGTTTTAAATGGGGATTCGCTTTTTCGCACACATCGAACGGCCTGTAGCCCTTCCTCTTATCACCAATTTCCTGACAAATACTTTTCGAAAAAGCGAAAAATTAATGATCTTGCATAGCCTGGATTTTGTTTGAAACCAACAGTGAGAAATTTTGATTAGATTTGTGAACTCATTACGGCAGGAACACTGTATGATAAAAAAGCGCTGCTTCATCCGATGCGTCGACGTCGAGTTTCTTACCAACATTTTGATCGACACATACACTTCTTTTAGCTTTTGCAAAGTTGATAACCGTCGAAAGACCATTGAATTTTGCCAATATATTGAACAAATAATGGTGTGATACCATGCAAATTGTTGCCGTATTTAAAAGCCATATGGCCAATTTGTGGGCAATTGTTTTCTTGTCTCCAGGTTTTAGAAAACACAAAATTCAAAGTGCTCCGAGAAGCGCCACATCGGTTGCCTTGGAGACCGATATCTCCAAGTGTATGTAGGTTTTGATTCCAATTTTCCCATATATTATTCAGGAAGGCCTTATCTGTAAATCATATATCTTTATTTGTATAGCATAAAATACTTTTGAAGATATCGGCACAGTCCTAAAACTTTCCGGACAACCCTCGTATATCATCTTATTTTGGGTATAAATTTTCACCTTGTCACAATATTATTTTTTTTTTTTTTTTTTTTTTTTTTTTTTTTTTTGCCTGGTGACAGTGAAAAAAATAACCAAAACATTTTCCTCATCCATCCTGAGAATACCAAACAAAATAACAGACTGCTATTAGTCCTAAACTTTTCATACCAATATCTCATAATACATAGTGTATCAGAATGACCAGGCTCCATATTTACCAAAAAAAAGCGGTAAACTATATCAACAACATGGTACAGGTACATTTCCCATCTATGCACCGGAACCTTAAGTTTGTCATGTTTCGAATCTTATACATGAATGTTTGAGCCGACTCATGAGAAAAAACAAACAATTTGTATATGCGGAAACAAAGACGCAGATCAGCTTCGCAGTAACTGCGAAGCTGATCAGCGCCTTTGTTTTCGCTACAGTGATAGAACCATTTCTGTACTTTCTAAATACAAACTTTCCAGTCTCTAGCCGTCTTCTATGTTTGTACAGCCCGGTTTGTGTCGGACCAGTTCGGAAACAACACTGTTGGTTTTCCCACGGGACGGCTCGTTAAGATCACATGAGGTAAGGAATGATTGATTTTGATTTGAGCCTTTGCATGAGAAAACCAATACTCTGGGTTATCAACCAGGTCGGACACAGACCAGCCTGTACAGTTGCAGAAGAAGGCAAGAACTTTGAAAGTTTGGACTTAAGAAGAAGATGAATTGACTATCCGTTAGCGGAAACTAAGGCGTTGATCAGCTGTTTAGTTACTGCACAGCTGATCTGCGTCTTTGTTTTCGCAAATGAAGAGTGTTGGTTTTCTGGTGTACGTGTAGTTCGGCGAGGAACTTTCTCCAATTTAATTTCTTGCCTGTGGCTTAGGGAAACAACTCTTATTTTTACGTTTCCTTAAAATGTATATTTTACATCGCATTTAGTTTTGAATTCTCCAGGGAACTGGAAGAGTAAGTTTTTTTTTATTATTTTCGTTTTCAATATTTCTTACTGTTAACATTTCGTAACTCTTCTGTGCTTATGTGGTACTGTAAAGTTCCGTCAACTTTACTCATTTTCTTTAAGTAAGATATGTTTGTTTGTTTTAATTGATGATTAACGTCACAGTCAACAGCTAAGGTCATGTCGGGACGTCGCCTCCATTTTATGTGACTTTTACCCAAAAAGAGGAGTCATGACATCCAACAAGTCATATAATAGCCGTCCAACAAAGCCACAAAGGCTTATATCTGTGGATGGTTTGGCTTGAAACTACTTTTCCTGGACTGGCTTAGACCTGATCAGTCAGCAGCGTACAAGCTTTGCCTGGAGGTACAAGCAGCCCATATATATTTCTTTAGGCCCCAATGGGCGGGGGCCAAAAAAGGGCTTCTTCCATAGTTCAAAGACTGTTTTATATAACATATCTGTCTTTCCAGACTAAGTTCAAGATGAGACTAATAGTTAAGACCCTGCTCATATTGGGCCTAGCTGCGACATCTATAGAAATGACAAATGCCACCATACGCACGTGTAGTTCGGCGAGGAATTTTCTCCAATTTGTACAATGTAAAATCAGAAGAGTATGTCTTGAAGTCTCGGAGCTAAAACATACAGTCAATGAGTGTTGCAGCAAAAATGGTAAAGTAAATGATGTTTTGATATACACACATTTTCGACATTTTACAGTTTGATTGTCTAGATCATGATTTATTTGTTTGTCCATGATCATTCATTGACTAGTTAGACATTCACCACGAGGACCGAACAACTAACTAAATGTTTTGAACCACTGCAGAAGCTGAGGGTGAGGTTAGGTACCTGTAAAACGGGTTTAAGCCCGCCAGTAATTTTATATTACTGATCGTTCCAAGGCGATACTTCTGTGGTGGGTCTTATTGTTTCGTGTCTTGATGTTCAAAGTTCTATGTGCTGTTGGTGCCTTATGTATTATATCATATTTTAGTTAAGTTTAGGTAACTGAGTGGCCACCTATTGGGAAATAGCTTCTCATTCGGCTTACGAAATGTGTTCATGGTATAAGTACCTTATTGTTAGTTTTTTTTTTTTTCCCGCCTCGGTTTTTGGATTGGGAATCTTTTTTCTGATTGCGCCATTTCCTGATCGTAACTTAAAGACATTCCATTTGTAATAATAAGAATTTTATGATTGAATCATAATCAAAGTGTCATTTACCCATATTTGACGAATGGATTCTCCCATCATAATAAATTGGGTGAGTCCACTTTCATTTTAGGGGTGTTAGGTGCGATTTTTATTTTTTATCTCATTTTTCGACGAAATTCCTCTGTGCAAACAGAATAGCCCCAAATGGGACGCCGCGCTTTGCGGCGTCACATCTGGGGCTATGCTGTTTGCCTATATCCCACAAAAGGTACACCAGGCTTATATGTGTGTTAAAATACTAGACCTATTTCAGCCTCAATTATTGGTATAAATACGTAATTTGATTGATAACTTCAACTTTTAACAGTAAGAATAGAAAGTCCAGGAATTATTTCTTTGTTACATACTGATCATATATTTTTAGATCAGTAAGAACATTCCGAGTATTTAAAAACATACAATGTTTTTATTATTTGACCTGGCACAATATGCACGGAATTGCACAATATGGCTCATGCTATCTGCCTTTGACAGTAGCATTTTAATATTATACAATTATTGACTTCAATGAGGTAGATATAAGGATTTATCTACCTGAGAAAGTGATATTCACCGAGGCCGCAGGCCGAGATGAATATCACTTTTGAAGGTAGATAAATCCTTATATCTACCGAAATTGAAGTCAATATCTGTTTTGTTATATGACTTTTCCACTGTTTATTTTATATTTTCATTAAAAGAAATAAATATACAAAATCATAACAGATGTGAAAGAAGGCTAGATAAAGAGGAGCAATTCTATCTTCATATACTGAGTCGATTAATGTCTGATCATCATCTCAGGTGATAATTGAAGAATATTTTTTTTAGTTCTTTATAAAACCTATGTTATGGGTACTCATAAAAATCACCACGACGAGACAATTCCAATGAGTTCCAACAACATAGGTTCTTATGAAAAAATAAACAAAATTATTCCTTAACTATCACAAAATACATCTCATTATCTAGTGCTTTGTTCACCTGTATTTCGTGAACTGAAATGAGTTCAGGCTATTTATAGCTAACTGGCAGGTTTTATACACATACAGCAAATCATGTCAATTTCACCTAGCCCATGCTGATTTCATGGTGATGCTATTTTGGGTACTCAGGATGGTAATATAGAATTTGGAAGTTGATATAGAAAAACTGTCAAAATAATGAACCTCGAGAAACTGGTTTGATCTGGTTTTCATCAGTTTGGTCTTGTTTTCAAGCAAATATTAGGATTTATTAAAACTGAATGAGCCAATCAGGAGACAGGATTTTCTTCAGTCATGTAACAAATAAATATATTAATATGCACCATTTAACCCTAGTTTATATATATATAGAAGTGGGGTTTAAGGGGGTATAAATTTCACGTACATGTTTTCCAGATGTTCCAGACTGTATCCACGATGGACAGACATTTGCCCATGGATCCATCTTTACGGGGGCTGACGGTTGTAATACTTGCGTCTGTAACAGTGGGTCGGTTAATTGTACTAACGCTCCTGGCTGTGGTCAAGGTAAACTATGGGCCAAGCCATGAGAAAAACATCAAGGTGTGACATAAACCGAGCTGTACAAGCACTGAAGGTGGCTAGAGACTAGAAGTTGTGGATTTTGAAAGCAGAGGAATTGAACTGAACTACATATGTATGCGTTACTGCGAAGCTGATCTGCCTGTCGAATTAATTTCAGTAAATTCTCTTTGGAATCATGTTGCCAAATCTAAAGGGTCACTGAATAGACTTTAATGGCCGAGACCGCGGTATGATCCATCCCCTTTTCTTATTAATGTGTTCACTGCTCTTAAAGAATCTCAGTCTTAATTTTTATTTGTTTTCGCATAGAGTTTGCAAAATATTGGTTTCCTGATGACGAGACTCATTTACAACTGCTTTTTATCATATGACGTCGCTGTTTTCCAGTGGATAACATCATGTCATAAAAATCGTATGACCACATGTGTATTAACACTTTTGCGGGAATACGTAACGTCATTGACGACTTCCGTAACAACAATGTAAATTTCTAGTGAAAATATGTCCACTTCGAAGGCGATAAAATCCTATTTTAAAAGTCATATGATAAAACGAATCTTACACTCGTGGTCATTTCATATGAAGTTTATTAAACTCGCCAAAGGCTCGTTTAATGAATTTCATATGAAATACCCACTCGTGTAAGATCCTCTATGTATCACTATTGTTGGGATGGAAGCCAATTGATCCAATCTGTGTAACAAAGGGAGTAAAATTTAGAGAGATTTTTTTAGTGAATGAGTCCAAATTTTAAGAAATGATCAATTTTCTTTCAAAAATCGCGTTATAACGAATTGTGTCTGATAATGTTTTTCCTCAGATATTTTGACTGTTTAAATCTAAACGAAATAGTCTTTTAGCACAATTGAGCATTTAGTTTGTCGCAAATTGGGCAGCAAAAGATTTGAAAATCGGTTGACAAATAAAAAAAAGTTTTGGTCAGAAACATTTTTGAACAAGCAAATTCAGAGAATTTATGTCCCCCGCCTTGATTGTTTAGTTACACAAATATAATCTGACAATAACATGTATCAGAACCAATTCACTTTCTCAGTGTAAACACCCGAAAAACGACTAAGTTCAAATTGTGAAAAAGTAATAAAAATTAATCAGAGGATTATATCCAAACCACATGCATATCTTCAAAGGATGGTCAAGACATCTGTACAGTTTCAAGAGAATCTGAATAAAACTGTAGGAGGAGTTGCGCACACAAGGTACCCACTGTCCATTAACTTTCATTGTCAAAAACCCCCGAAAAATGACTAAGTTGAAATTGCAAAAAAAGTGTGAAAAATTAATTTGAGGATTATATCCAAATCACATGCATATCTTCAAAGCATGGTCAAGACATCTGTAAAGTTTCAAAAGAATCTGAATAAAACTGTAGGAGGAGTTGCGCCCACGAGGTACCCACTGTCCATTCACTTTCATTGTCAAAAAACCCGAAAAATGACTAAGTTCAAATTGCGAAAAAAGTGTGAAAAATTAATCTGAGGATTATATCCAAACCACATGCATATCTTCAAAGCATGGTCATGACATCTGTAAAATTTCAAAAGAATCGGAATAAAGCTGTAGGAGGAGTTGCGCACACAAGGTACATACTCCTATAGGGGGACGGAAGGACGGAAGGACAGACGGACGGACGGAATGACGGAAAGCCAAAAACTATGTCCCTCCGCTTTTCTTCGAAAAGGCGGGGGACAATAGGGTTTTTCTGTACAAAAGTCTCATGAAAGGGAGGTAAACATTTTCCCGCAAAATTTTAAAATTCTTGGTATTTCATTATGATTGCTCAAAATCATTATAAGATGGCACAAATGACTTACTGAGCCAAAATCTCCATGATAAAAAAATGATTTGAAAAGTACCCATTTTCATGATGATGGATTGTCTACCTTTGCCAATGCAAAGTCTCTAGTTAATATTCATTTTGGCCATTAAAACTTTATCTGCTGACCGATTTTCAAACTTTGTGCAGGTCCTATTAGGACAAACTAATATCAAGATTTTGACTTGAAAACAACTTACCTGTCGTCCTCCACATGAAAATTGTCTGCGAAAAAACCAATATCAGAGGCAGTTTTTTTTTAACTTTAATATCGTTTTGTAACTTTTCACACAGAACGTTCTCACAGAGACTTATTTGTGGTTTGTTTCATAGAGGAAGGATCGAGCTATAACTATCGAGATGAAATAGCTCAAGCCTATTGCGCAGCCACGGCCGTTAACACCTTTGACTACAATAGTGCAGTACGTCGTGACTGTGTGGGCGATGAGAACACTACCTGTGCCGACATCTGTCACTATACAAGCACGTTCCGTGACGAGATGCAAGCCAGCTTTCCGGGTTTGTCCACGTTTGGTTGCCGTGGTGGAGTGTGGGTATGGTTTGACCACCCAGTGCTGGCGCCCAACCCTGGCCTGGGACAGACGGACTCTGGCCTCCTGAACATGGTGACTATCAGCTATGGTGCAGGCTCTTGTACTGACACGGGTTGTGGTCCGAATTACTGCTGTTGTTTCGCGAATATGGATGAAAAATGAGACTCTATAGACACGCTGGTAATCCAGGGACAACTGACGCTACTGGGAACAACCAACGCAGACCAAATTAATAAACGACAATAGGGAGTATATAAGCGTCTTCGAACAACTTTTCCACGGATCATAGATGATAGTCATAGAATGATCCGTAGTAAGTTAACTTCACATAGGTTAAGATAATTGCATCATGCAACCTTATATCGATTTTGCGTTGGTTGTTTACCAGATCCCGTATTGGTTGTCGCTGGATAACCAGTGTGTTGGGAACGGCTAAGACATACAACAATCTTTACATTATGACGTCAATACAATTGGACAGAAGAACAATTGATACCTTATTATTAACCAAAATAACAACACAATACAGCAGAATAATTTTATTGTTTGATTTCAATTCATGATACATTCACAAAATACATTAATGAGATAAATTTGTAAAGAATAAAAACAAAGAACGAAAAGACTTTGTACCTTCCTTCCTGCATTTAGATACACCGGCTACAAAACTTTCGTTGAAAAATAAATACTGACTCAGCATGACGTAATCGGGATATCCCTCTATCTCCCAAAATATAATTTTGATCGTTCCAAGGTAATACTTCTGTTGTGGTTCTATTTGTTTTATGTTTAAGAGTCGAATTTTTGTGCTGTGTGAACCTTGTGTACGTTTTCATATCTTTGTTTAAGTTCGGGTAACTGAGTGACCGCCTATTAGGAAATAGCTGCTCATTCGGCTTACGATATGTTTTCTAGGTGAAAGTACCTAATTCTCACTTTACTTTTTCCCACATCGGTTTTTAGAGGGGGAATTGCTTTCTGATTGCGCCTTTTCCTGATCATTGCCAGCTTGTACATGTACCTTTCTATATCACTAAACCAAGTCAATATTGGTCATATTGCAGAACGCAACAAAGGTTGAAAAATCAACGTGTAATTTTAAGAAACAGGATAAATGTGTTGTTGAAGAAATCGCATTAGTCAGCTACACTACTGACGAATGGTCTTGTCCATCCATATCATTTGGGCGATTCCACTTCGATTCAGTTTAGTGGCTCCAGGAATGATTTTATTTTTATCTCATTTTTCGATGATTATCCTGTAAGCAATCAGAATAACCCCAGTGCTATGCTGTTTAATTTGCTATGCTATGCTGAATAACATCTGGTGCTATGCTGTTTGCCTATGTCCAAAAAATGACGCCAGTCTTAAATGAGTTCCGCGTTATTTGTATTCATCAGCAACACTAATGAGCCGACCGCTCGGACCCATTTTTGACAGACATGCAAAGAACCTTACCAGTCTTTAATTCGACGAACAACCGGCTTTTTAATCCATGGCGAAGAATGTCAAAATATAAACCCAAAACAACACACGAAGAAAATCTGTTTTTTGCATATCTGTATAATTACGTGTTTAAATGAATGGGAAATAACCCAGTAGGTCCTGGAAATGCTTGTCAGAAAACAGTTCGCAAAATCTTATAACACAATGTTATATAGAACTTTAAATGTTCAAATTTAAATTGTTTGGTGTTGTTTGAACCTAATGTACGTTTTCATATTTTTGTTTAAGTTCGGGTAACAGAGTGGCCGCCTATTGGGAAATAAGATATGTTTTCCAATTATAAGTACCTAATTGTTACTTTAGTTTTTCCCACCTCGGTTTTTGGAGTGGGATTTTGTCTGATTGCGTCTTTTCCTGATCATTGCCTACTTGTACTCCTTCATTTAAAAATGATGTAGTCACACTCTAGACCACTTCGCCGGTGCGACGACCCAAATGTTGTTCTACTGGGAATTATCTTCACGATAAAGCTTCTGATTATTATGTATATCTCTCTCATACGGTTTTGGAAAAGGGCATGTCATCTTGCTTTTTAACCGTGTTATATTTGTGATGTTTAATGCTACATTTGCTTTCCCGCCATGTGTCTACGTTGGGATTTTAAATGTATCGGTTCCAGGTCCCTTTCTATGCTTACTTGACATTTCCGTATACATTCCAACATACACGTAAAACGTCTCCGTTACATAGAATTGAGTCTACTGATGTGACACTTGTGTCATATCTTTCTTGTTTATAAGTACGGGGGTCATTCAACAATTAATGACAGTGGATCATTAGGTGTCACTAGGTGACACTATGTATATCATTAGCCAAGATACGTGTAATTTTTTATGTATACCACCTTACTTTTCCAATATTTTCGTCTTGATTCGAACGATTGTGTTAATAATCATGCAACACAAAAGAAAACAAATGACTTATATTTTGTAGTATACGATAGTATTATATTGTCCTAGCCATCAATTGGTGCTATTTTCAGCATATTAGGACTTTTGGTTACCGAGATACAAGTCATGTTGTAGGTTTACCCGTTAAATTGTTCCACCATTCCTGTTGATGAAGATTTCATTTAAATTCATGACATTGAAACTTATATCAGGTTAATATAAAACTGAAGGGCAATAGTACATTCAATTTGGCATTGTTTATTTGACACTTCTTTCAGCATCCGGGGTTTGTTAACAGCCCTGGCACAAGTGATTTTGTAGTATACCCCCTATGTTTCCCAAACATTTCTCCCATTTCTCAATTGATTCATTAATAATCATGAATAGGCAAATTAAACGATTTGAATAATAGGTATTAAGTTTAAATTTCTAGGTCCATGCATTCCTATTCGACCAATTATAGTATTATAGAGTATGCTATACACTGTAGAGCATGCTATTATTGGTATACGACTATTTTTTGTAAGTACACCCTATTCTTTAAAATCACACTCCACTAGTGATGGATGTTGAAGCTATGTAATTTTACATCATGCAAATGTGCATATGTGTACATTGTTGAGGACAATATCTTATGGCATTAAGGAAGTTCCTCTGACCACACTGACAGCCATGAAAACTGATTTCTGGGATGCAAGATATATCTTGTAACCCATCCATAACCTTGCAATGACCTTAGTTTCCCTTGTTCTCTCGATTTTCGACATTTTAATTAATATTAATGAATATGCAGATGAGCTCACTTTCTTTTAGGCCAATGAAATTAATAAATTTGTCATATGATATTACTGGGTCCATAACAAAGTGACACAATGATAGAGTGGGCCTGAAATTCGTTTACTTATCGATTTTTAACTATTTTTAATGTTTTCATTAAAATTCATGAATATGCAATAGAGATAATTTATATTACTTACCATACGATACAATGGTTCTGTCTTACCTTTCTACTGAGACTAGGTTCAGTGGTCTAGGATAAGTAATAGCGGAGAATTGACCAATTTTGTAATTACACCCCCATGTTCAAGAATCATGTTAACGGTTGCCATGGAAACCATGCGTCTTTTCATAGTGCAAACGAGGTTATCTTTGAAAAAAAAATTCCTTGCATTTCTAAAATTCCAATGGACGATGTGGTAATGGTTGAAATAAAAAAGCAACAACATTTTGACACCGTCAACGACTACCACTAGGGGTGGGGTAACATTACCCCATACTAGTGACATTTTTCTATCAAATATACTGTTTAAACATACAGTTGTCTACTGTTTTCTACTTGATAACAATCTTACGCTATTGTATGAGTGTAAGGTATAATTCTGAAAGACATTTGTTCAGAAAAAATATCAAAATGGGAGCACCAGGCGCGTTTTTCTCTGATTTTGCCTATTACAAAAACTCGCCGGATATGCGTAAAGATTTCGTCCTAGGTAAAATCTGCTACCACAATATGACCGTACGACGTGCCTAGAAATGTTGTAGAAGGTCCAAATATTACATATCCTTAGTCAAATCTTTTCTGGCAAACAGCATAACACCAGCTGTGACGCCGCAAAACGCGGCGTCCTGTCTGGGGTTATTCTGTTTGCTTAGAGGATTTTCATCGATAAATGATAAAAAAAATTCATTCTTGGAGCCCCTAAAATGAATCGAAGTGGAATTGCCCAAATGATATGGATGGACAAGGCCATTCGTCATTAGTGTAGCTGACTAATGCGATTTCTTCAAGAACACATTTATCCTGTTTCTTAAAATTACACGTTGATTTTTCAACCTTTGTTGCGTTCTGCAATATGACCAATATTGACTTGGTTTAGTGATCTAGAAAGGTACTTGTAAGTAGTCAATGATCAGGAAAAGGCGCAATCAGAAAAAAAAATCACCCTCCAAAACCGAGGTGGGAAAAACTTAAGTGACAATTAGGTACTTATACTTAGAAAACATATCGTAAGCCGAGTGAGCAGCTATTTCCCAATAGGAGGTCACTCAGTTACCCGAACTTAAATAAAAATATGAAAAAGTACATAAGGTTCACACAGCAAAAAAATCGACTCAAAAACAAAACAATTAGAACCACAACCTTGGAACGATCAAAATTATATTTTGGTTGACAGAGGGATATCCCCATTACGTCATGCTGAGTCAGTATTTATTTGTCAACGAAAGATTCGTAGCCGGTGTATCTAAATGCAGAGAGGAAGGTACAAAGTCTTTTCGCTCTTTGTTTTTATTCTGTACAAATATATCTCATGAATGTATTTTGTGAATGTCTCATGAATTGACATCAAACAATAAAAGCATTGGGTTGTATTGTGTTGTTAATTTGATTAATAATAAGGTATCAATTGTTCTTCTGTCAAATTGTATTGACGTCATAATGTACAGACTGTTGTATGTCTTAGCCGTTTCCAACACACTGGTTATCCAGCGACAACCAATAAAGGGATCTGGTAAACAACCAACGCAAAATCGATATAAGGTTGCATGGTGCAAATATCTAAACCTATGTGAAGTTAACGTACTACGGATCATTCTATGACTATCATCTATGATCCGTGGAAAGTTGTTCGCAGACGCTTATCAACTCCCTATTATCGCTTATTACTTTCATCTGCGTTGGATGTTCCCAGTAGCGTCGGTTGTCTCTGGATAACCGGCGTGTCCATAGACTCTCATTTAGCATCCATATTCGCGTAACAACAGCAGTAATTCGGACCACAACCCGTGTCAGTACAAGAGCTGGCACCATAGCTGATAGTCACCATGTTCAGGAGGCCAGAGTCCGTCTGTCCCGGGCCAGGGTTGGGCGCCAGCACTGGGTGGTCAAACCATACCCACACTCCACCACGGCAACCAAACGTGGACAAACTCGGAAAGCTGGCTTCCATCTCTTCGCGGAACGTGCTTGTATACTGCACTATTGTAGTCAAAGGTGTTAATGGCCGTGGCTGCGCAGTAGGCTTGAGCTATTTCATCTCGATAGTTATAGCTCGATCCTTCTGCTATGAAACAAACGGCAAATGAGTCTCTGTGAGAACGTTATATGTGAAAAGTTACAAAACGATATTAATGTTTAAAAAAAAAAACTTCATCTGATTATGATTTTTCCGCAGACAATTTTCGTGTGGAGGACGATAGGCAAGTTGTTTTTATGTAAAAATCTTGATATTAGTTTGTCCTAATATGACCTGCACATATTCTGAAAATCGGTCAGCAAATACAGTTTTAATGGCCAAATTGAATTTTGAATATGGATTTCCCATTGGCAAGGTAGACAATCCATGATCTTGAAAATTGGTACTTTTCAATTCATTTTATTATCATGGAGATTTTGTCTCAGTAAGTCATTTGTGCTATCTTACAAAGATTTTGAGCAATCATAATAAAATACCAAGACTATTAAAACTTTGCCGGAAAATGTTTATACTACCTCCCTTTCATTAGATTTTTGTACAGAAAATACCTATTCAAAAATGTTTCTGACCAGAGCGTTTTTATTTGTCAACCGATTTTCAAATCTTTTGCATCCCATTTTGCGACAAAGTTAATGCTCAGTTATGCTAAAATAACTATTCTATTTAGATTTAAACAGTTACAAAATATCTGGGGAAAACATTATCAGACACAATTCGTTATAACGCGATTTTTGAAAGAAACTGATCACTTCATAAAATTTGGAATGATTTTACTAAACTTATATCTATAAATTTCACTCCCTTTGTTACGCGGATTGGAGCAGTTTGCTTGGATCCCAATTGATACAAAGCAGTAGTAAATGAGTATCGTCATGAGGAAACCATTATTTTGCATTTTCTATGCGAAAACAAAAGCGCAGATCAGCTTCGCAGTAACGGATGCATATGCAGTACAAGTCCTCTGCTTTCAAAATCCACAACTTCTAGTCTCTTGCCATCTTCAGTGATTGTACAGCTCGGTTTATGTCACGCCTTGATGTTTTTCTCACGACGTGGCCCATATTTTACCTTGACCACAGCCAGGAACGTTAGTACAATTATCCGAACCACTGTTACAGACGCAAGTATTACAACCGTCAGCCCCCGTAAAGATGGATCCATGGGAAAATGTCTGCCCATCGTGGATACAGTCTGAAACATCTAGAAAACATGTACGTGAAATGTATACCCCCTTAAAGACAGGGTTTTCATGCCGGGGGTCTGGTTTCCAGCTTAAAGTTAAACAGGTAGCCAGTCCTAGAAGTGGGCGGAGCTTACACACAGGTAACTGGCTAACTTTAGGGGTCATAAAACTGATCATGTGTCATAAATGGATGCAATAAACAACCAGGAGAGATAATACCTGTCAATCATATTATGAGTCCCTGAGGCCTGAAACTGACAACCAATCAAATCTCTGGTATTGATGTTAACACTTCAGCAGTCAGAGAAAGAATGACACAGGTATACCTGTGTGGCCTTTATACCCCAGCCCTGTCTTTAAACCCCACTTTTATATATATATAACTAGGTTTAAAATGGTGCATATTAGTATATATTAAAATTTAACAGTTAAATGCAGATAGCATGAGCCATATTGTGCAATGCCGTGCATATTGTGCAAGGTAAAATAATAAAAACATTGTACATGTATGCTTAAATACTCGGTATATTCTTACTGATCTAAAAATATATGAACAGTGTGTAAGAAAGAAATTCCTGGACTTTCTATTCTTGCTGTTTAAAGTTGAAGTTATTAATTACATTACGTATTTATACTAATAATGAAGGCTGAAATAGATCTAGTATTTTACTCATTTAAGCCTGGCGTCCTTTTTATGGGACATAGGCAAACAGCATAGCCCCAGATGTGACGCCGCGAAACGCAGGGCAATTCCGTTTGTTTGGAGGAATTTCATCGAAAAATGAGATAAAAAAAATAAAAATCACTACTAACATCCCTAAAATTGAAAGTGGACTCACCCAAATGATAACGATGGGAGAATCCATACGTCAGATATAGGTTAATGACACTTTGGTTATGATTCAATCATAAGATTCTTATTATTACACATGGAATGCCTTTAAGCAATATCTAGACTATCAAGCTGTAAAATGTTAAAATCTGTGTACATCAAAATATCATTTGCGTTTCTACTTTACCATTTTTGCTGCAACACTCATTGAGTGTATGTTTTAGCTCCGAGACTTCAAGACATACTTTTCTGATTTTACATTGAAGAAAATTCCTCGCTGAACTACACGTGCGTGTGGTGGCATTTGTCATTTCTATAGATGTCGCAGCTAGGCACAATATGAGCAGGGCCTTAACTGTTAGTCTCATCTTGGACTTAGTCTGGAAGGGCAGAAATGTTACATAAAACAGTCTTTGAACTATGGAAGAATAAAAATTAAAAATTAAAACTGAGAAGCCTCTTTTTGGCCCCGCCCATTAGGGCCTAAAGAAATATTTGGGCTGTTTATACCTCCTGGCAAAGCTTGTACGCTGCTGACTGATCAGGTCTGAGCCTGGACAGGAAAAGTGGTTTCAAGTCAAACCATTCACTCATATATGTCTTTGTGGCCTTGTTGGATGGTTAATATGTTTTGTCGGATGTCATGACATCCTCATTTTGGCTAAAAGTCCCATAAAATGGAGGCGACGTCCCGACATGACCTTAGCTGTTGACTGTGACGTTAAGCATCAATCATTTCTTACTTACAGTGGGGGAAGTCTAAGTTTGGCCAGTTTGAAACCTGAGGTCTCTCTCATGCTGTTCAAAATTGTACAAACATTTTATTCAAATTTGTTGACTATTAACTTCTTTGCAAAGCCATGATGATTGCCCAATCAACTTTCCAACATGAAAATAATCTTCCTAACAATGTTCATGTGGTGATTGATTTATAAAGCAAGTTAGATTGGTACACAATTGAAATCAGCAGATTTGGTCACCTATTGTTGATTCTCTTCAGGGTTGACCAGAGCAATTTGCAATTGATTTGAATTGTGGAAAGGTAGGAAGAATAACTTAACCGTACCACATAAGCACAGAAGAGTTACTAAATGCTAATAGTAAGAAATATTGAAAATCAAAAATAAGAAGAACCTGACTCTTCCAGTTCCCTGGAGAATTCAAAACTGAATGCGCTGTAAAATATACATTTTAAGGAAACGTTAAAATAAGTGCTGTTTCCCTAAGCCACAGGCAAGAAATTACGTGAGCCACCGCACCAGAAAACCAACACTCTTCATTTGCGAAAGCAAAGACGCATATCAGCTGTGCAGTAACTGCACAGCTGATCAACGCCTTTGTTTCTGCTACACAGATAGTAATTTCCTCTTCTTCTTAAATCCAAACGTTCAAGGTTCTTGCCTTCTTCTGTAAATGTACAGGCCGGTTTGTGTCCGACCTGGTTGAAAACCCAGATTATTGGTTTTCTCATGCGTGTTCTCAAATCAAAATCAATCAATCCTTACCTCATGTGATCTTAAACGAGCCGTCTTGTGAGAAAACCATCAATGTGGTTTCCGAACAGGTCCGACACAAACCGGGCTGTACAGGCACAGAAGGTGCGGGCTAGAGACCTTCAAGGTTATCCAATTAACTATGTCGAACAAGCTCGGGCGCAGCAGCACTACAACCTGCCATGGGTGAGCCTTCAATTTCGAAGTGAGCAAATGTCTCAGAACCCCTTTCAAGGATACCCAGTAGGATCAGTACGACAAGTTCATACGTCTAGTGAGCAAGTACAGTCACGACAAAGTTCACATAGGGCAAATCTTCAAGATGAGATGGTTTTCACGGTGGGAATCGTGTATGTAATAACATGCAAGCCAATCGTGTAATAATAACATATAATCGTG